>JAUALY010000005.1:10005000-10633333 GCA_030819805.1 Penstemon newberryi var. newberryi | reverse complement strand
CAAACTCTCATGCACGACGTTTGTTTCCTATGAGAAATATCATCATTATCTTTAGTTGATTTTCTATATGTTAGTGATGCATCACATTTGCCTGATAACATTGTACAAAAAATTCATAAAATATTTTTTGTAATAAAATAGTAACAGATAAATTAAATACTCCACTCAAATTAATTAATAAGGGAAACCATCATATTAATCCATTTTTGCTCTAACAGAAACGTCACCAATTCAGAAGACTAACAATGCACATGCCATTTACATGAGATTATAAGTATGTCATGATCATGAGATTATCATAATTATATTTGAACCTCTTCCAACAAGGATTCAAACATGGATTTGTTACTTTGTAGTAATTAGTCCATTCCTATAGATCAATCATCCGTTGGTTTTAATACAATTTGATGTATCTAGAAAATGTTTAGGTTTAATTTGAAATCTTATCCACATCATCTATCATTCATCAATGACTCACATTAAATGTTTTAGAGTTGAATTGGACCCCATTCCATCTAAACACATAAAGTACTACTAGAGAAATTAAAAATGTTCTCAACTCAAACATTGATATACTATGGTCAAAATTCCCCTACGGTCAAATCAATTACTAAGGGTATGTTTGTCTTGCATTTTCCAAAGTTATTTTGTGTTTTATAAAAGCGAGATAAACATATTTTCTATATTCTTATAAATTTATGAGTTAATGTTAATTTACTTTATGTCGGAGAGTGTAACTCACTTGATGAAATTGAGAGTGAACATGTAAAGTATTTTGTAACATAGAAGAGTAAATTGTCACATTTATCATAACGCATGAGGTAAATTGCCATATTATCATAACACAGGGGGTAAACTGCAATATATTTAAATGTCATGGAGACGATGTGAAACTTTTATAATATTACAGGGGTAATGTAAAGTGTTATTTTTCAAATCACAGGGGGTAACTTGAACATTATGAATATCACGGAGGGTATATTGCCATTAATTCATAAATTTATCATCTCTCAATTTTCTCAAACTGTTTTTTCGAAAGCCAAACAAACAATAATAATTTTATTATCTCTAAGAAAAACTTACACAAACTCAACTTTGATTCAACATAAAGTAATCTATCTCAACACAACTTATCTCACGTAGCAAACATGAATTGAGATAAGGTCTTACACATCTTACACAACCTAAAAGAAAATACTTACCTTATTTCTCAAACTACTCTCCAAAAATCTAAACAACATTACGCAAATTAAAGTTTATTTAACAAATTTCCACTTATCTCTCAAACGCCTAACAAGCAGGCCCTAAGCTTTTCTTCTCAAAAAAGAAAATGAAAATCAAACTAAGCTTTTGTTATTCTATTCGAGTGGCATACATGGGGGGAAATTGCATATTTAATCTTCTAAGTTTTAGTTTGTGATAAAATAGACATTTAATTGTTGAGTACAAAAGATATTTAAAGGACTACATCTCTTCAAGTTATTTCCAAATATATCATTTCATTCTTATATAAAAATTATCATTTTTGTTACGATTTGAAAACTAGAGAACTAATAAATTCTGATTGTTTATAAAATTTCTTCTTCAGGTACCTTCAGAGTTGTACAATGCCTTTATATCTTCAATTGAAGAAGGTGAGATTAAGACAATGCCAATAAGTTCCATGACAGCCACACCGTGCCTTGTCCCCTTAGCACTTCTCTTAGGAGACGCGTTGAACATGAGACACACAATAAATGCTGGAGGAATGACTGTAATTCTACACGATTTAGCCCTATTCTGCAATCTTTTCAGACACTTGAATCTCAATGATGCAGCTGCAGTCACAAAATGGACCCAACAATTCTACAATATGAGAAAGGTAACATAGGTATATTGGTAATTCTTGTTCGGATCGAGCTCGATCGAACCTAAAATATTAACATGTTAATTGAGCGTAGTACACTTGACTTGTAATTGAATAACATTTCTAGAAAGTTAATCAATTATATAACGAGTGTGCGTAATAACATTGTGAGAGCATGATTTCGTCATTATGAATGACATGGTACATTTTTAGCCACAAAATCTTTCATAGTCCAGGTCTAGGTAATAATTTTCCAAGAGTCTTTCACTACATTAAATTTATATTTAAAGTGACAAAATAATTATTGACAATATAAAATTGTAATTAATTAAGTTGTCACTATTGACATGTAGTGATACACAAAAAGTGACTACCAAAATATTGTCATCAAATCAATGTGCCTATATAAAATATTGTCACTTAAAGAATGTTACTATTATCAATAGTGACAACTTAAATAACCATAATATTGCCACTAACAGTTATTAGTGACAACTTATTAAATGTTCTAGTTATCATATCAAATAAGACATAAATTCTTATTATAGTTATTTTCGACATAACCACTAAAGATCCGACCCGACCCAACCCGACCGATCCGAAAGATCCGATTTTCCCTCCTATAAATACCCCCCCATTTGTTACATTTAAAGACATATTATGGTCTACATAACTACTACATTTCTGCTATATTCTGCTATGCTTTGAATTGATCTGACTTAGGCATCGGAGGGTCAGCGCCGGGTCAACCACCGGTACAACCTGACGAGTTTCTTTGAGCACAGGGTTAGGAACCTTGAAGTGGAGTCCAGCTCGATCTGACCGGCTTAGGATTCCATACTGTGGAGCGGAAAATATCATTACGTGGCACATTGGACGTGGACCAAACACTTAGACGAAAATTCCCTTCATCACTTCTCTCTCTCTCTCTCTATCTCTCTCTAAATCGACCTGTCATAACTTTACCGATGGGGAAGGAGTTGATTAATATTGTTGATTAGTTTTAAATGTAAATTAACCGATGTCTAATTGTCATCGCATAAATAGACCAATAACCTTGAGTGCCAATATTAATTTGGAAAGGTTGATTATCCCAGATCAGTCAACCTTTTTAAACATGGCAGTCAGTTCTGGAAAAGCTTTTTTGGGATTTAAGTGGAAATTTCAAAACAAAGTTGTTTTATGAAAGATCTTTATATGCTTGCTTTTTTTTTTGTTTGATTTCATTGTGTGTGTGTGTGTGTCTGGATATCTCTTTTACCAAATTTTGGACTGTCATCGACTGATAATAGTTGGTTTTGTATTATGACTCAGATCGCCATACATTTAATGTAGTATTTTGTCGTAGCAACTAAAAAGATTCTCTCTCATTTTTTTTTTCCAGGATGGATTTCTATAAGATTATCAATATTATTGCCAAAGTGATGGCACTTTATTTGGCCACAAAAGAATTCGACCAGGAACTCCGCAAAGAAAATGATCAAGGGAATAAGAATATGGGAGACGGTGGAGGAGACAAAAATGTTTAGGATTTTAATATTTTAGATATGAAGTGGGGATTGGGGAGTGTTGTTTATTAAGTTATTATTGGGTTAATTGATATGTTTGAATCACTACAAAATTCATGGCATATAGTGGCAAATTTTGTTGTCACTGAATGTGCAAAAGTTGTAACTAAATTTAATCAGTGGAGACAATTCACATTGTCACCTGTTGTCAGTACAAGTACCGTGGCTAAAAGTTTTAGCCACAACGAAAAAATAGCATCTCTATAACAATTTTTTTCAGCCACAAGTAATTGTTTGTCACAAGAAAACAAGGATATAGCCGCGTGCCGAATATCACTATTTCAAAATAAAGTCATCACTACAGATAGTACATTCGTCACTAGAAACGATTTATTAATTATTTGTCACAATTATTTTTTGTTTGAATAAATTATATTGTGACAGCAAAAACCGTGGCTAAACATATTCACGTTTTATTAAAATTATTATAAATAAAAGATATTGTGGCAAGTAACATTGTCACTAACTGATTAATTTTTTTATTAATATAATTTTAAATATTATTATATTTTTCAAATTAGTCAATAAATAAGAGCTAAAGTGTCAACATTTATTATGGCTACAAGTAATTTACTTTTATTTTTTAATTTTCATCTGTACCCATCTAATTAATTTCATTTGGATTCTCATGAATGTCACTACTTGTTCATGCACATCTCTTTCAATAATATATATATATATACTAAAAAAATCAACAATTTAATTCATATAAACAAAACTACAATAAGCTTTCATAACAACAAAATCCATTACAACCGAATATATACAAACTAAAGCAACTACTTAAAACCAAGAAAAAATTAAAGGAAATTGTCTAGCAATGATACACAAACTAAATCAACTACCTAAAACCAAAAACAAAGGAAATTGTCTAGCAATGATTTATTGCTTCTGCAAACAAACTAAACTACTCTGAACCTAAAACAAAGGAAATTGTCTAGCTAGCAATGGTCAATTGCTTCTGCAAGGAAATTGACGAGGCATCTTCAGACCTACGATGTGATAAACAAATAAAAAGTTAATTTATTTAAAAATTAACCAAATAGTTAAAAAGGTAAAAATGAGATAAACAATTATTCTACTTGAAAATTTTGGATCATTTAATGGGTGAAGCACTACTTTTCCTAATTATATACTCCAATGAAACTTATCAACAGAACAAAACATATACAATAAATGATTCAAGTATTTGAGAAAATTTAAGACAATGATAAGACCATCACTACACAAACTTCTCACCCTAAGATTATAACTTCACAAACTCGAAGTGATATACATATATTATTCCTAGAAAGTTACCGCAAATTGTATTAGATTCCATCACTAATATTCATGAGTAATAGCATCAAACATTCCCTTTTTTTTTAGTGAGAAGCATCAAACATTCCTACCAGAATTAGAAAAAGCAAAAACACAACCAAAACTAAAATTGCATTTTTTGATAAACTTCCTAAGAATCACTATTAACAGTTTGATGATGATTATCATCACTCCTATCACTACTACCAAATGTAAACCCTACCCAAATATCTTTCCTCCTTTCTCCACTACTTTTAATCACTCTTAGTACACAACGAATTTTTCAAAATAAAATAAAATATTATCCTAGGTAAAAAAGTAGTCAAAACAGTGGTATAAAAATGAATAGATGTTTAGTTTAGAAGCATAACTGAATCTTTAGATAAAGAACTAGTAACTCACATTCGCTTGTGGTTGGCCAGCGCCGCCTAAATTTTGAAAGAAAGCAGGAAATTGATTTTTGTGATAAGCTTGAACTTGAGCTTGGACTTGAGCTCTTGACTGTTAGCTTGGGACTCCAATGCTTCAATGCGTGAGGACATCTCCTTCATACATTCTTTATCTTCTTCAACTTTCTTCCTTAATTCTTCGTTTTCCTTTTCCAGCACCTCGCTAATATTTTGTCATTTCTTAGAAGGTGGCTTCAGTCCATCTCCACAACCACGAAGACGTCCTGATTTTTCTAGTCCCAAAACTTCTATAAAAGCTTCATCCTCGTTCATCGGCTCGTGGTTATCATCTGGCTCTGGATTTTGCAATCTTGTTATTTTATCCTGTAAAATTACCTTTTAGAATGTAGCATTTTGAAATTATGACATAAAAAAAAAAAACTTTGCTGACTTATATAAGCATCTTTTGATTCTTTGTCCACCCAATCATTCTTCTTGGTACTAAAGTGAGTTTTCTTCAATGTGTCAGTTCGTGTAGGTTCCACTCCAGTTTCAGTATCTCGCTTTAATTTAAAAGTAATTGGATTTATCATTTTATAGACAGATGTAGAGAGTAGTACAAAAATTATATTTAGAACACTTACATCGTCATAACAATATTGTGCAATGGATTTTGTCCCACAAGTATGACGCATCTTCAGTTTTCCCCGATTCTCAGAGTTTCTGCCACTTACATTCTGTATTAACAAGGGTAATACTATTATATAAAGAAAATCTTCTTTGTTCCACAATGTTGAGGTTATCACACTTTTCATATTTTACCCTTTTCTGAAAAACTGAAATTTAATGCAGTAACATTTAATTATAATTATGGCTGCTTAATAGATAAGTAAATTTACAGCTGCATAAAGTATTTTAAATAATTCACTAACATACCCGAAATTCCTCACTTTCAAAGTAATTGATAAGAAGCTCCCAATCACTTAGTTCTACTCCTTCAGGAGGCTGGTTCAAAATATTCTCATCATACTTGTGGTCTTTGTAATATGAATGCAGCTTGTGGCGACGATTCCTATATTGCCCATTCAATTGTTTGAAGAAAATAGCTTTAGTTTGAGAATTGTCTTAAAGATCAAATTTTTGCTGCAATTTTGATGAACAATAGAAATATTTGTTATATTCCTAAAAAACAGAACCAATTTATTACATGATAGGTTACAACGTATATACCTTCATAGCCAGCCACATCTTCCTTTTATTTTCAAATGGAATATCCTTAAAGTAGGGATATTTAAGGGGTGCATACTGCTTAAGGGTAACACAGGCCTCAGTCTTGAAATGACGAGCATTATCACCAACGACCCGCTTTCTAAGTGGATGAATAACAATTTCTAATTTTCCAGTTCTTCGTCTCTGATTTTGGACAGAAATGCCTTTCATTGTTCCTCTTCTTCCTTTCTTGCAAGATGTCCCTGACATTAACTTGACATAGTAAGTAGGTGCTTTTATAAAGTGATATCATCCAGGAAAGGTATACATAAAAAGTCATAGAATAATTATCATTTAAAGAACAAAATATACAAAATTAAAGTAATAAAGCATTAAAAACCACCAATGTCATCAGGTTGTCCAGATGCATCTTGTTCTATGGTCTGCTCCTGAGACTCCTGAATAAATTGTTGCAATTGAGCTTGCTCATTTAGTTGGCTTCTAGTTCGACCACGAGTAGCCATGTTCAGAATTATACAACCTACAAAAATTTTGTGCATCAGACTCACCTTAAGAATCGGCATAAAGTAATTAAACTTGAATGGCTAGGGAGATAATTAGGAGCAAATCATTACATAGAGGCTTAATTATCATGATCAAGGACCACAGTCACAAATTATGTTACTGGAATTAAGAAAAAGACAAACCAAATCATCAAGTCTCAACACTTTCATACTAACTACAATGAATTAATACTAATCTTTGAATTGCATGTATATAGTTCTGTAAATACTATCATATATCAGCAAGCAAGAACTAAAAGCATCCTAGAGTTAGAAGACTGAGAAAGAGATCCACTCAATTCTCAGCAAGATTTACGAAATTATACCTATTCTCCATCTATTCACATTGAATGTATTTAGATTTTGATAAAATAAAATCATTAAAGCAAAAAGAGCCATTATTTTAGAAATCCTTACATGTTAGATTAAAAGAAAAAAATACTAAAAAGATAATCCCCTCATTAAACACAAAGCTAAAGACGAGCTAAATTTCGGCTCTAAAGACTACAATGGTACAACACTAAAGAAATGGTGTAGATACTAAAAACAATTCATCAAACAGTTGGTGGGAATAAGGTCTATTTCTTCTCTTGTGAGTATTTCTCATATCAAGTTTCAATCTTATGGGTTGAAATCAATTGCCATATACCATGTAAAGAAAACAATTTTGTGAAAAGGCCTATAAAAATTAAAACCGTAAGAGATGTCTTACCTGAGACGGAGCCGAGAATTGAAGAATTGATAGTTTAAACTAAAAAGGGCGGAGTGCAAACTGGGTGAGAGAGAGGGAGAGATTAGTAATGGGTTTCTTGAATTAAATATCAATGAGGTAGTCATGATTGAAGAAACCGTTCGGAATTGTGGGAAATGCGTCAAAATTCAAGGGCAGAGCAAACGTGTTGAAATTCCACTCTTCCACCAAAAAACTTGGCGCCGGATTTTCCCTCTACTTTAAATAGTTTTTGTTTACTTCCAAAATTTCGAACAAATTTACCTAAGAAGAAAAAGAATCACACAAATTAAGGGAAAATGTGAAGATACAAAATATTCTTATGAAAAGGTTTTAAAACAAAGGTGAGGTAAAATGAGATTCTGTTACGTAATATTCTTATGAAATATGACAAGTATGTGTTTGAATTGGAGACCTTTGATTAAAGAAAAATTGATATTGGTTGGAGAAGAGTTTGGAGAGAATTACCAAAAAAATAATTTGTCTAGAAAGACCATATAATTAGGCAAGGGAAAGTTGCATTTTTGGTATCATAAGATATGCCAACTTGCAACTTTGGTACCATTGAATACGAAAATACAAATTTGGTACCACATGATAGGTCATTGCAACTTTGGTACTAAACCCATTTTTTCTCCAAAGTTAATGGCAATTTACCACCTATGAAATATATAATGTTCAATGTATCCCCCCTATATATAATTTGAAAAATCAGTTTACCCCCTGTAAAAAAATTAATAAAGCAATTTACCCCTTTCAGCCGGAGAGTATAACTCGCTTGCCGAAATTGAGAGTAGACATGAAAAATATTTTGTAATATAGGGGGATAAATTGTCACATTTATCATAACATGGGGGTAAAATGCCACATTATCATAATAAAAGGGGATAAAGTGCCACATATAAAAATATCAGAGAGACTGTGTAAAACTTTTATAAAAGTACAGGACATAAAATGATCTTTTTTAAATCACAAGGGGGTAAATTGAACATTATGCATTTCATAGGGGGTAAATTATCATTAACTTTGGAGAAAAATTGGGTTTGGTACCAAAGTTGCAATGAAAACATATCATGTGGTACTGGTACCAAAGTTGCAATGAAAACATATCATGTGGTACCAAATTTGTATTTTCGTATCCAATGGTATCAAAGTTGCAAGTTAGTCTATCCTATGGTACCAGAAAAGCAAATTTCCCAGAAAAAAAGTGCCACACCAGTTGTTCACATCTTAAACCACAACAATTCGAACGTGCCATAAAGAGCAGACAAACAACAAAAAGAGAACTCCACGCTGTACATAGTGCATTTTAGAATCCAAAAGGTATGAATCCTTAGTTTTCCCATCAATATCCAATAGTGTGTCCAAAATATTATCACACACATTCTTTTCTATATGCATCACATCTAAGTTATGCCGCAACTTAAGTGTTCTCCAATATGGCAACTTAAAGAAAATGCTTGACTTCTTCCAGTTCAAGTCTTCGTCACGCTTTCTCTTCTTTGGTTGAGTCTTTCCAAAAGTCACCGGTTGTATGCTAGCTAGTTGGTCAACCACATCATCCCCTGACATAGGCATCGGCTTGTCTCGGTATTCTTTTTTACCGTCAAAAGCACTTTTTAGATCTCTCCATTTATGATCAAGTGGCAAGAACCGTCGATGTCCGTGGTAGCATACCTTTTTTCCATTCTTTAACCAAAAGCTACACGTTTCCTTGTTACATATTGGACATGCCATATATCCTTTTGTGCACCATCCTGATATAATTGCATATGCAGGAAAATAGTTTATTGTCCATAAAATCGCTGCACGTAGCAAGAAACTAGTACCACTAGAAGCATCATATGTCTCGACTCCGTTCCAAAAGTCGTGTAGTTCCTCAATCAATGGTTCCAAAAACACATCTATGTCATTTCCCGGAGATTTTGGACCAGAGATAATCATGGACAGTATAAAAAAAGGAGACTTCATACAATTCCATGGAGGTAGGTTGTAGGGCAAAAGAATAATAGGCCATGTACTATAAGACGTGCTCATGTTCGAGAAAGGATTAAACCCATCAGTTGCTAATCCCAGTCTTACATTGCGAGGATCCTCTGCAAATGATTCATGTAGTTTGTCAATTAAAAGTTCAGATTTCACAACAGATAGGAAACTAAATAATGTCCTGAAAATAACACACAACAATGAAACTTGAGGATTTTTTTGTCTCATCTCATTGTTAACTGCGTCAATTATTGATTAAACATATCATATAAAAATCATGTCAGGAAATGTCAATTTTTAGTATATAATGCATAAACTTTTAGTATGTTTAAGAAATACTCATGTAAAAAGATCATGTCAGGAGATTTCTTAAACATTTATTTTTTCCTCGATTTTATGCACCTAGATTCATGATGAATTAATTCTGTCTCCAGCTAAATTGACATAATAGATTATAAACAATAAAGAAAAACTTCACAAATGAACTCATGCCTAATTTACTTTAGTACAAGACCCCAAAACCACATATCATATCTCCACTATATCAAGTAAAAGTCCACAAAGCAATTCATTTTATGGTTTTAACAGAGATGAAAATCACTTGATTTGTCTCTAAATTGCAGTCAATCAATACATACATATGGCTCGGCATAAATGTAATAACATTTGTCACTAAGACATTTAGAAACCAAGACAAATTACAATCTCCAACAATTCAAATAAGATAAAAGGGGAACAATCTCATAGGCCAAGAAATGAAGATCGATCCTTGATATATCACTTTGCTTATCATAGACTCAAAATGCCAACAATGATTTTTCTAATGATATTGGTTCAAGAATGAAAATTGGAAACTATTCTATGTTTAGATTAGTTATTAGTGTCCAGAATATATACACTAATGGAAGACTCTCAATAGATACTAATCTAAATACTTGAGAAACTCAAATATGGACTTCTAAATAAATTTTCATGTAATTGTTTAAAGTATTCTAAAATTTGAAACAATGAATTCAACATTGAATAACAGAAAGAATTCACTTCTGTTGCACGTATTACAACAAGAAACACATAATTACCCTTCTCTTGTCTAAACAAATCTTTAAATTCTCTACAGACACTCAATGTTAGACAATGCTAATGTTCATAAAGTGATTTCATTTCTGGTTTATATCATATGGCTACACAAGTAGTTGCTGTAATCACATCCGCAATTAGTCGGATTATAGCTGAGATATATTTACATTTCTTCTACAAGTTCATAATAACTCGACGGATTAAGAAAAATTAATATGATATGGCACTAAAAACGTAAGTAATTAAATTGCCCAGAAATTAGATGCATATGTAAAATTCGAACAGAGCACACAAGCAAGATGAAAACATTAATCTACTGTTGAGTACCTTGTGTCGATCAAATACCAATTGAGGGCTTAATTGAGAAAGCTATATCTAGGGAGGGAGAGAGAGATGAAATATAAATTTTTGAAAAATGAAGAAAAAAGAAAAAGGACAGGACAGGAGCGACACTAAATTTACCAAACGAAATAGTAGAAAATCTATTCTAGCACTCACAGTTTCTACAAGTTGCATAAAGTTTAATCAAAATTATTAAAGTGACCTGTTTTAGCCAATGTTATTAAAACCGGACCGGACCGGCCGGTCCGACCGGTTCGACCGCGAACCGGAGGATGGTCCGGTCCGGTTTACCCCCTAAAACCAGCTGACACAAAAATCAGTCTGAACCGGGTTGAACCGGTTCAAAACCGGTGAACCGGCGAACCGGTTTGCGCCGGTTCAACCCGATTTTGAATTTCTTTTTTTTTTTCTTTTTTTTTTCGATTTTTTAAATTTTATTAATTTTAAAAATAAACTAAAAATTCTTGTAGAAGGTGGGATTTGAACACCTAACCTCTTGCATGAAACATAATTTCCTTACCAGTTGAACTACATCATTTTTGTTGAATTTCTAGTACAAAACAAATTTATAAATTACAGAAAACCTGTAGCCAAATTTGTTTATAAATTAGATTATGATAACTCAAATTAACATTTTACACATTATCAATGAAAATTAATACTCAAATAATAATTTTTTGTTAAAATTTGTTCTATAAGATATTTCTTTCCAATATTATTTTAGGATAAAGAGTGTCAAATTTTGAAAATCAAATCGATATATTATGCAAGTTTGATTTTGAATATTAGACTTTTATACATAATCATATTTTAAATTTATTAATCTCTTAGTTTGTTGTATTTTTAACTTACACTTTTAAATGTTTATAAAGAAATATAGTCATATTATATTTATATGAGCTTACAAATAGTATCATATTACAATTATGATATAAGTTATGTAAATATTATGAGATTTAATTTAAATATATTATAAGATTTTATATATTTTTAATCAATTGTAGGATAATGTTTAAATTTGATGCATATTATATATACTTTAAAATTAAATATATTTATTATATCATTATGACGTCATCCGGTCCGACCAGCGGTCCGACCGGTTCGACCAGTAAAACCAGTGGCCAGTTGGCTCACCGGTTCACTGTCCGGTCCGATTCTGAAAACATTGGTTTTAGCGTAATTATAACAAGCAATCAACACAACAAAATCAGTCACTCAAAAAGGAATTTAATTTATATATGCGACATGATTTAAGAAATGAGGAAATTACATTTTTCATACCAAATTTTTACATACTTTATACATTTGGTACCAAACTTTTGAAAAAGACACATTTAATACCATAATTGAAGGACTTTTTTCATATTTTCTTGAGCTTTTTGGTATGCTTAAAATTATATTCCATATTTTTTACCATAGCATGCTTATGTGCCCTATATCACATTTGAAAATTATTGTGGCATGATTTCTTGTAGATTATGAGATATGATTTAAATTTAATTAATATCCCGAAACTTCGTTAATTTTCTGCGGATTAATTATTGCGTTTCATGATCTGAAACTTATACCATTAGAAAGCTCTAGTCAAGAGCTCTCCATCCATATAAAGAACACAAAATTTGGACTTGTAAATTGACGGAGAAAGAAAATGTGCAAAAAAATCCTTAAATTTTGTAATACCCGAGAATATTTCGGGTCCTTTAATTCTAATTCAATTGGATTAATATCCAATTTTATATGTTAATGTGTTTAAAAGTTAAATTGAACTCTCTTTTGTGCTATGTTATGTAAATTAATTATTTCTTAAGGAATATTGGACTTAGAAATAATTTAGAAAAATGTATATTGCCTTTTAAAAACATTCGGGTCATTTTGTAATTAGTTTGGACCAAAGTGTGCGAAATATTATGACACAGGGGTCATTTTGCATTTTTCAAAATTCTGGGGGGCAGAAGTGCAAAAATGCCCCATTCTCCTCCATTGGCTGAACATGCCATAATTTCTCCATCTTGGAAAGCCAAAGGTCGGCTGTGGCAGCCCTTGGGTAGAGAAATTTTCTCTCCCAAGAGAATAGACCCTAATGAAGTATAATCATACCTCCACCCTTTCTCCATTCAAACACTCCACCACCTTTTAATATCTCCCTTAATCAGATTTTTGTTTCCCCTACACCATTTATTTTCTTGAAGTAATTTAGAGAGAGTTAGAGAGGAAATTGAGGGGTTCTTGAAAAATATATAGAGTGAAGGAGGAAATAGGAGGAAACACCACCATCACCGCCACCTCCACCTCCCGACGGACCACCACTGCTGCTGTCGTGAGCCACTACTGCCGCCGCCGCCGTGAGCCATCGTAGACAGCCCCTGTTCGTCGCCGTGCCACCACCACTTTTGGAAGATAAACTAGTACGGTAAAATTATATCTAGTTGTGCCTATATTTTGTTTCTTGTAGAAAACCCCACCTCTTGAACCCCAAAAGCATGTTTAACTAAATCTTAGGTAAATATGTAATTTTATGAGTTAAAATCTATGAAAATTAGATTATCATGCTTAGGGTTTTCTAGCATTTGAATAAAATATTGTGTGTTCATAAAAGTATGAGGAAAATGGTTGTTTCATGTTTTTTGTTTTTTTGAAATTTTGTATGGAATGGATTGCTGAAATAAAGTCTTGAAGACAAATAATGTGTTATATTTTAGATCTAGAAGGAATCATGAAAGATGGATCTTCTTATAATGTTTAGGTGGTTGGAACTAGAATTATTTTTGTCTTAAAAGATTTATCTTTTACTTGGGACTATTGTTGCTAATTTAAAATATGGGGTGTTTTTGGCATGTATACATAAAACATGGTCTCTTTGTGCATTTTCCGGTGGGGTTGGCCGAAGCCACCTCACCACCGGCAAGCAACCACCGGCCACTGCGAAAGCATTGACCGGGGCTGCTTGTTGTCTGTTGCAAATTGCAACAAACCCATTTTTGGCCTGTTGCAAGTGCAACAGACAAACAGGCCCAAAAATGGGCCTATTGTTCTATGTTAAGTGGGCTGGCTAGTTAAAAAAAAAATTAAAAAAATAATAATAATAATTATAATAATAATAATAATAATAAACAAAAAATTTTATATAAATACATAATAAAAATTTTGAAAATAAATCTAAAGCCTTGTAATAATTTCTATAATTACTATATTTTGAAAATAAATTTAAAATAGCAAGTAATTTGAAAATCGATATTAGGATGAAAAAATAAATAAATAAATAAAATATAATAATAATAATAATAAATTTTAAAATAATAAGACTGAAATTAATAAATTTAAAAATTTAAATTCTGAAATTAAAGTTTGTAAATATTAAATATATATTTGGATAATTATTCTTGAATATTAATTCTAAAAAATAAAAAATAAAAAATAAATAAATAAAATTGAAAATTTTTGTTTTTCAAAATAAAATATTTATAATAATTTAGCATAATTATTTTCTGGAAATAAGTATTTTAGATAATTATTTTTTCTGAAAATAAATAATTAAAATAATTTTAAAAAAAATTTAAAATAGTTTTCTGAAATTAAAATAATTATTTTTTTAAAAAAAATGAACTTATGAATTATCTTTAATTATTAAACTTCGAATTAAAAAAATAAAAAAGGAAAAGAAAAAGATAAATAATTCCAAATAATTAATTTATGGATTTAAATAAATTCAAAAAATAAAAAGGAAAATTCAAAAAAAAAATTTAATAAAAAAAATAATAATAATAATTTTAATTATTAAATAAAATAAAGGGGTTAAAATCCTCAAGTAAAGTTTAATTTAAAAAATATATATATATATATTATAATAAAGATCTCAAATATAACTTATCACGTAAATTTCTTGAAAGAGATAACTTAACTTAAAATTTTAATGAACCTTAGAACCCTTAGACCGGACTTGAAAGTCCATCTTTCGATCGTAGTTTCGATATCGATCAACTATGATTCAATGTATGTTGACTAAAGCATTGCTTAGTCATTGATTGAATCCTTGTACTATAATTGGATTCTAAGATCGTTACATAAACGTGTACAGGAGGAACCGGAGTCGTCACACTTGTCGCATCATCTTCAGGAAATTTAAGCAGCAAAGGTGAGTGATGTGTGTTACTTGTGTGTAAGTCTTAATGTGCTAGTAGGTCGAGTCAGAACGGTAACTTAGTCCCTAAACGAACAAGCATGTAGGACAAGCTACACGTTGAATTATTATGCTAATGCCTATGTGCTTACGAGTCCTTGAACTGCTATTGAGTTATTTACCGATTTCCTGTTACTGAATTGTTACTGTACTGTACTGTTTGTTATTACTGTGTGGGCCCCTATACTTCGTGTGCAGAATCGTGGTTAACTTGGAAGGTTAGGGTCGGAGGGTTACCTCGATCCACCGTAGACCCGCTTCACGAGCCAAGTGTGGAGGTTACACTTGGGGAGTGAATGTCAAACTCCTGGCATTTGACGTCAATGCGCACTGTTATGTAAGGTCGCACCTTACTTGGAGTGTTCGGTGGTGGTTTTCACGAATATGGATTGGAGGGTAAGAGGAGGACGGCATCAGCAACCATTGGTTATTTGTTTAACTGTCAAATTGCTATTACATGCGTTTAATTACTGTACTGTTATATATGTTACATGCGTTTAATATGTACACATACATTATGCTGCATTCAACACACACATGTGCACTACAGCCTCACTAAGTTGGACGATCAACTTACGCATTCCCGTTTACTTCTTTTCAGATACAGGTATCCCAGGGTCTGATGTCTAGAGTTGGTGTCGTCCGTCTCCGAGATCCTGTTTGTCTGTCGTCATGTTATCTTTTGATTCTTGTTATGCTATGTGTTAGTACGTATCAATCATGATTAAGTACTTAAAGACTATGCTTTGTTTGGATTCTTGTGGTTATTGCGCAGTTTGCGCTTTTGTTGAATTTTGTTCACTGAATACGGACCCGGACTCAGGGGTGGATCCACGTAGGACTCGACCCGGGGTCCCAGGCCGTCACAAGTGGTATCAGAGCTTAGGCTTATAAGTCAGGTCATGGATCCTCGGAAGTCGTATGTTGTGTCGTGTTTTAATTGTATTTTGAGTCTTTATGTGTAATTATTATATGCCAGGTGATTGCTTTTATCTTGTGAGTGTGATAGGATGTCGAGCCAGGGTAGTCGTAGTTCGAGCGTTGGACGGAGGGACAGAGACCTTCGGAGAGATATGGGGCTTCGTAGGGACAATGATGGCCTTGCTGGTGATGACTCGCCACTTCATCCCCTGGTTATTCGCCGCTCCAGGCCCCGTAGAGTCTATCGTCCTATTTGGACCCTTGGGCGTCGCAATATTGGACAGCTCCGAGGCCATTACCCGAACCGTGTGGTTATCAGTTGGAGGCTGATCGTGATCGGCACGCTGACCTTGCTTTGATGGCGGACCTCAATGCCCAAGACGCCAATGATAGAGCTGATGCCATGCTGCTCCGCTTGAGGGAGTTTCGGGTCATCAGGAACCGTAGGGTGCTGCAGTCTGCCAAGCTTATAGAGGGGTTGAGGGCCCTAGCTGATGAGATAGAGGCGGATAATAGAGCACTGATCGAGGAGGAGCGCCCTCATATGGAGGCAGAAGTTGAGGCTGACCCTATGGATGAGGAGGAGGACCCCGGTGAGGACGCCCCAGGGGTTGGTGTTGGAGACGAGTAGGATTGAGAGGCTTTTAGGACTATCTTTTGATATGTTGTAGTAGTGAAGCCATTTTGGCTTGTTGTTGCTTATGTTTTATGTGGTATGTTAGGCATGTTTTGACTCTATTGTGCCGTTTTGGCAGTACTCTGTTTTGGCGGTTTGCCTCTTATGATATTGTGATTTAGTTATTGGCCTTGTAGTTATAGTATGCATATGTCGGTCTCGTTTTGCTAACGAGCCATTTTCATTATTCAGAATGGCAGGAAATCGAGCTGATAGTAGTACAGGTCGTCGGGTTCCCTCTGACCATTCTGAGGGGGCACCGGTAGTCCCACCAGTAGCACCACCTGTTGACCAGGTCGAGCGGATCATCGCCGCCTTAGCCGGGTTTACCCAAGCACTGCAAGGCGCTGCGCAGGTCGTGCCTCCACCCCCAGCACCGCCTGCCTTAGAGCAGACATTGGAACGTTTTCTGCGGTTCCAACCACCCAAGTTCCTTGGGGAACCTGATGATCGGAAGGCTGAAGCTTGGTTGGCCGAGATTGAAAATATTTTTCTAGCCTTGGACTACTCAGACACTCAAAAGATTTCGTTGGCTACTTATCGCTTTTAGGATACTGCTAGGTCCTGGTGGCAGACGAGGGAGATGGTTTGGGAAAGGGACCAAACCGCAAGAACTTGGGAAAATTTTGTGAAGGAGTTTAATGACAAGTATGTTCCCCCTGTGGTTCGTGAACAGCGTGAGGAGCAATTCAATGCTTTAAAGCAAGGAAGTATGAGGGTTCCCCAATTTGAGGTTGTTTTCTCCCGACTCGCCCGCTATGCTCCCCATTTGATGACTGATGAACCTCGTCGCACACGTCGGTTCATCAAATGCCTAAGGCCAGAGCTCCAGCGTGCACTTCTCTCTCACAACATTGTCACTTACATTGAAGCAGTGGAGAGAGCCACTCGCATTGAGAATGGGCTAATAGAGCCGAATGCTATGCAGTTTCCAGAAAAGAGGTCGAGGCCTCCTCAACCAAACTGGCAGTCGGGGAGGAATGCAGGAAAGACACCAAGAACCGGTCAATCAAGCTCAGGGAATCCAAGGGGCCATCAGCAGCACAACCGACCACAGAATGCTCCTGGGAAGACACCAGATGGAGCTTGTACCTTCTGTGGACTGAAGGGGCATGGAGAGCCCTAATGCTGGAAGAAGACTGGCAAGTGCCTGAGGTGTGGTGCTCAAGATCATTTTATCAAAAACTATCCCAAGGCACCTCCTGCACCTACTCCAGCAGGTGGAGGATCATCCCAGGCTGGAAGACCACCGAAGTCGAGGGTGCCCGGGCGAGCTTTTGCTATGGAGGGAGAAGAGTTGTCAGATCCAAATGCAAATGATGTGGTGGAAGTTACACTTTATGTTTCCGGGCATTTATGTAAAGTGTTATTTGATTCTGGTGCTTCTCATTCAGTTGTAACACCTTGTTATAGTAAGAAACTTGTGGTGGAAGGTAGAAAGTTTACCCCATGAGTTAGAGGTCCATACTCCACTAGGAACCTCGTTCATAACAAGTTCGATTTACAAAGCATGTGAGGTTAGGATCGAGGATAGAGTGTTTTCTGTTGATTTAATCGCGTTGCCGATCCAAGGTTTTGATGTAATTTTGGGGATGGATTGGTTATCCACTCACGCTGCCCATTTAGACTGTCGACGTAAAACTGTAACACTCTCTACCCCCGGAAGGCCATATGTTTGTTTTTGGGGTATTCGAAAAGCTCTGAAGGTTCCATTGTTGTTCGCGACCCAAGTTCGTCAGGAATTGCGCCAGGGCGGACACGGATTTATCGCTTACCTCATCAACAAGCCAAAGGACAAGGTTGATTTAAAAGAGGTACCCGTGGTGGCAGAGTTCGCGGATGTTTTTCCGGAAGAACTTACTACTCTACCACCAGAGCGAGGAGTTGAGTTCACCATTGATCTAGTTCCAGGGACGATGCTAGTTGCGAAGAAATCATACCGCATGGCCGCCGCCTAGCTTAAGGAGCTAAAAGCTCAACTTCAGGAGTTATTGGAGCAAGGATTTATCAGACCTAGCTCATCTCCGTGGGGAGCCCCTGTCTTGTTCGTGAAGAAAAAAGATGGTTCGTTGAGGCTATGCATCGACTATCGTGGTCTGAATAGTGTGACCATCAAGAACAATTACCCTCTACCACACATCGAAGAGTTATTTGATCAACTACAAGGATCTCTGTTATACTCAAAGTTGGATTTAAGGCAAGGGTACTATCAGCTAAAGATTAAGGAGGAAGACATACCGAAAACGGCCATTAACTCGCGATATGGGCACTTTGAGTTTGTCGTAATGCCTTTCGGCCTCACGAATGCCCCTGCCGTCTTCATGGATTTAATGCATCAAGTCTTCAAGCCATTTTTAGATCAATTTGTTGTGGTGTTCATCGATGATATCTTGATCTACTCGAAATCCAGGCAAGAACACGAGGCTCATCTTCGAAAGGTGCTCCAAACATTGCGTGAACATAAATTGTACGCGAAATTCAGCAAGTGTGAATTTTGGTTAGATCGAGTTGCCTTTCTGGGGCACATTATTTCAGGAGATGGGATAGCGGTCGATCCATCTAAGGTTGAAGCGGTTACTGAGTGGAAGAGGCCAGAGACCGTGACCGAGATTCGGAGTTTCTTAGGCCTGGCTGGGTATTATCGTAGGTTTATTCAGGATTTCTCGAAGATAGCCTCGCCTTTGACAAAGTTAACTCAGAAGAAAGTTCCATTCGTTTGGAACGAGAAGTGTGAGGCAAGCTTCCAAGAGTTGAAGAAGAAATTGACGACTACACCGGTGTTAGCCCTACCAGATGGGTCAGATAACTTTATAGTTTACACCGACGCATCGAAAGAAGGTTTCGGTTGCGTTTTAATGCAAAACGGCAAGGTAATTGCGTACGCTTCAAGTAAGTTGAAGCCTTACGAGAGGAACTATCTGACTCATGATTTGGAATTGGCCGCAGTAGTATTTGCATTGGCCAAATGGAGGCACTACCTTTACGGGGTGTCGTTTGTGGTGTTCACAGATCACAAGAGCCTAAAATATTTGTTCTCTCAGAAGGAGTTGAATATGAGACAAAGGCGCTGGATGGAATTCTTGGACGACTACGATTGTACAATTCAATACCATCCCGGCAAGGCAAATGTGGTAGCAGATGCATTGAGTCGAAAGATCAACGTGTCTCACCTTATGGCAAGAGAGTGGGGAATGTTGGAGAGTGTTTGTTGTTGGAACCCAGAGGAAATTAAGATGGGAATCTTATTCGCAGGTTTGCAAGTAAGACCGGACATTCTCAAACAAATTGCATTGGCTCAACAACTAAATGAAAGGATCGGAAAAATCAAAGAATCAATCCCGAAAATAGTTGATTCGTCTTTTAACGTGGATGATGAAGGAATTCTCAGGTTTTGGCGGAGGTTGTGTGTCCCCATGGATACTGGTTTAAAGGAGCAAATTTTGGAGGAAGCCCACCGATCTCGATACAGCATTCATCCAGGAGGAAATAAGATGTATCAAGATCTGAAGGCACATTTCTGGTGGGAAGGTATGAAAAAAGATGTGGTCGATCATGTGGCTAGGTGTCTAGTTTGTCAACAAGTCAAGGCTGAACATCAGCGACCGTCATGGTTGCTACAACCATTACCGGTACCCGAGTGGAAATGGGAATCGATAACGATGGACTTTGTGACTGGTTTGCCACGTAGGCGAGGTCAGCATGATGCCATTTGGGTTGTAGTCGATAGATTGACAAAGGTAGCTCGCTTTATCCCTGTCAATGTTAAGTACTCTGTCAAGCAACTGGCAGAGTTATATCGCGATCAAATCGTTCGACTGCACGGGGTACCAAAGGATATAACTTCCGATCGTGACCCGAGGTTTACGTCAAGGCTGTGGGCAAAGGTTCATGGTGCTCTAGGCACTAAGCTTCAGTTTAGTACTACGGCACACCCACAGACGGATGGCCAATCAGAGCGTACTATTCAAATTTTAGAGGACATGCTTTGGGCTTGTGCCTTCGATTTCAAGGGAAGTTGGGATAAGAATCTGCCATTGGTGGAGTTCGCCTATGATAACAGTTTTCAGTCAACTATTTAGATGCCGCCTTATGAAGCTTTATATGGTCGAAAGTGCAGATATCCGATCCACTGGGATTTGGATGAACATAAATCCCAAACATTGGTCACCACGGTTGAGGGAGTACCTGATTTGGTTCAGGAAGCCATGGATATAGTACCGGTGATTAAGAAAAGGATGCTAGCTGCTCAAAGTCGCCATAAAAGTTATGCTGATCGCCGTAGAAAACCTCTCGAATTTGAGGTAGGTGATCAGGTGTTTCTTAAGGTTTCACCTAAAAAGGGCCTTATCAAACATGGCAAAGGTGGAAAGCTCAATCCTCGGTATGTCGAACCTTTCAAGATCTTGGAAAGAGTTGGGAGTGTAGCGTACAAGCTGGATCTGCCAGCAAATCTAGATGGGATACATGACGTGTTCCACGTTTCACTCTTGAAAAAGTACTTGCCGGATCCGTCTCACGTGATACATTATGAGCCCTTGCAACTCCAAGAGAGTCTATCGTACGTTGAGAGGCCTATTCCTATTTTGGATAAGAAGTTCCAACAATTACGAAAAAGGAAGATTCCAATAGTGAAAGTTCTTTGGCGTAGTCAAAGCATTGATGAAGCTACTTGGGAACCGGAAGAGCAGATATGTCAGCAATACCCTGAACTCTTCGAACCTCAAGATTGAATTTGGGGACCAAATTCTTTAAGAGGGAAGGATTGTAATACCCGAGAATTTTTCGGGTCCTTTAATTGTAATTCAATTGGATTAATATCCAATTTTATATGTTAATGTGTTTAAAAGTTAAATTGAACTATCTTTTGTGCTATGTTATGTACATTAATTATTTCTTAAGAAATATTGGCCTTAGAAATAATTTAGAAAAATGTATATTGCCTTTTAAAAACATTGGGGTCATTTTGTAATTAGTTTGGACCAAAGTGTGCGAAATATTTTGACTCAGGGGTCATTTTGCACTTTTCAAAATTCTGGGGGGCAAAAGTACAAAAATGCCCCCATTCTCCTCCATTAGCTGAACAGGCCATAATTTCTCCATCTTGGAAAGCCAAAGGTCGGTTGTGGCAGCCCTTGGGTACAGAAATTTTCTCTCCCAAGGGAATAGACCCTAATGAGGTATAATCATACCTCCACCCTTTCTCCATTCAAACACTCCACCACCCTTTAATATCTTCCTTAATCAGATTTTTGTTTCCCCTACACCATTTATTTTCTTGAAGTAATTTAGAGAGAGTTAGAGAGAGTTAGAGAGGAAATTGAGGGGTTCTTGAAAAATATATAGAGTGAAGGAGGAAATAGGAGGAAACACCACCATCACCGCCACCTCCCGACGGACCACCACTGCTGCCGCCGCCGCCGTGAGCCACCGTAGACAGCCCCTGTTCGTCGCCGTGCCACCACCACTTTTGGAAGATAAACTAGTACGGTAAAATTATATCTAGTTGTGCCTATATTTTGCTTCTTGTAGAAAACCCCACATTTTGAACCCCAAAAGCATGTTTAACTAAATCTTAGGTAAATATGTAAATTTATGAGTTAAAATCTATGAAAATTAGATTATCATGCTTAGGGTTTTCTAGCATTTGAATAAAATATTTTGTGTTCATAAAAGTATGAGGAAAATGGTTGTTTTTTTTTTTTTTTTTTTTTTTTGAAATTTTGTATGGAAGGGATTATTGAAATAAAGTCTTGAAGACAAATAATGTGTTATATTTTAGATCTACAAGAATCATGAAAGATGAATCTTCTTATAATGTTTGGGTGGTTGAAACTAGAATTATTTTTGTCTTAAAAGATTTATCTTTTACTTGGGACTATTGTTGCTAATTTAAAATATGGGGTGTTTTTGACATGTATACATAAAACATGGTCTCTTTGTGCATTTTCCGATGGGGTTGGCCGGAGCCACCCCACCGCCGGCAAGCAACCACCGGCCACTGCGAAAGCAGTGACCGGGGCTGCTTGTTGTCTGTTGCATATTGCAACAGACCCATTTTGGGCCTGTTGTTCTATGTTAAGTGGGCTAGCCATCATAATTAAAAAAATAAATAAAAAAATAAAAATAATAATAATAATAATAATAATAATAATAATAATAATAATAATAATAATAATAAACTGAAAATTTTATATAAATACATAATAAAAATTTTGAAAATAAATCTAAAGCCTTGTAATAATTTCTATAATTACTATATTCTGAAAATAAATTTAAAATAGCAAGTAATTTGAAAATCGATATAAGGATGAAAAAAAAAATATATATAATAATAATAATAATAATAATAATAATAATAATAATAATAATAAATTTGAAAATAATAAGACTGATATTAAAAAATTTAAAAATTTAAATTTTGAAATTAAAGTTTGTAAATATTAAATATATATTTGGATAATTATTCCTGAATATTAATTCTAAAAAAAATAAACAAATAAATAAATAATTTGAAAATTTTTGTTTTTCAAAATAAAATATTTACAATAATTTGGCATAATTATTTTCTTGAAATAAGTATTAAAAAAAATAATAATAATAAAGTAATTTTAGATAATTAATTTTTCTGAAAATAAATAATTAAAATAATTTTAAAAAAAATTAAAATAATTTTCTGAAATTAAAATAATTATTTTATAAAAAAAAATGAACTTATGAATTATCTTTAATTATTAAACTTCGAATTAAAAAAATAAAAAAGAAAAATAAAAAGATAAATAATTCCAAATAATTAATTTATGGATTTAAATAAATTCAAATAATAAAAAGTAAAATTCAAAAAAAAAAATTTAATAAAAATAATAATAATAATAATAATTTTAATTATTAAATAAAATAAAGGAGTTAAAATCCTCAAGTAAAGTTTAATTTAAAAAATATATATATATATATATATATAATAAAGATCTCAAATATAACTTATCACGTAAATTTCTTGAAAGAGATAACTTAACTTAAAATTTTAATGAACCTTAGAACCCTTAGACCGGACTTGAAAGTCCATCTTTCAATCGTCGTTTTGATATCGATCAAATGATTCAATGTATGTTGACTAAAGCATTGCTTAGTCATTGATTGAATCCTTGTACTATAATTGGATTCTAAGATCGTTACATAAACGTGTACAGGAGGAACCGGAGTCGTCACACTTGTCGCATCATCTTCAGGAAATTTAAGCAGCAAAGGTGAGTGTTGTGTGTTACTTGTGTGTAAGTCTTAATGTGCTAGTAGGTCGAGTCAGAACGGTAACTTAGTCCCTAAACGAGCAAGCATGTAAGACAAGCTACACGTTGAATTATTATGCTAATGTCTATGTGCTTATGAGTCCTTGAACTGCTATTGAGTTATTTACCGATTTTCTGTTACTGAATTGTTACTGTACTGTACTGTTTGTTATTATTGTGTGGGCCCCTATACTTCGTGTGCGGAATCGTGGGTAACCTGGAAGGTTAGGGCCAGAGGGTTACCTCGATCCACCGTAGACCCGCTTCACGAGCCAAGTGTGGAGGTTACACTTGGGGAGTGAATGTCAAACTCCTGGCATTTGACGTCAATGTGCACTGTTATGTAAGGTCGCACCTTACTTGGAGTGTTCGGTGGTGGTTTTCACGAATATGGATTGGAGGGTAAGAGGAGGACGGCATCAGCAACCATTGGTTATTTGTTTAACTGTTAAATTGCTATTACATACGTTTAATTACTGTACTGTTATATATGTTACATGCGTTTAATATGTACACATACATTATGCTGCATTCATGCATTACACACACATGTGCACTACAACCTCACTAAGTTGGACGATCAACTTACGCATTCCCGTTTACTTCTTTTCAGATACAGGTATCCCAGGGTCTGATGTCTAGAGTTGGTGTCGTCCGTCTCCGAGATCCTGTTTGTCTGTCATCATGTTATCTTTTGATTCTTGTTATGTTATGTGTTAGTATGTATCAATCATGATTAAGTACTTAAAGACTATGCTTTGTTTGGATTCTTGTGGTTATTGCGCAGTTTGCGCTTGTGTTGAATTTTGTGCCCGCTCCTGCATATCGCAGCATACCGGGATTTTATGTTGTTATGTATGAACTATGATTCGAATTAATGTGTTGTTGATTTAAAAAAAATTCTGGTCAAATTTTGGTTGTGTTCACCGAATACGGACCCGGACTCGGGGGTGGATCCACGTAGGACTCGACCCGGGGGCCCGGGCCGCCACAATTTTGATATTAAATGTGTCTTTTTCAAAGATTTAGTACCAAATTTATAAAGTAGGTAAAAGTTTAATCCCTCCTTAAAGAAATACTAATAAGTAAAGTAACACCAATCACCCTACAATATGACAACTATATTCAACATACAGAGCCACGCAGTATAATAAAGAAACAATAGAAACAATATGATTATGTGCTAAATGCAAAAGTACCCCACGTGCTTCAACATTTTTTACTTCACTTAGTTAATTATAACTGTGAATATGCAGTTGACCAAATCCATTTATTTGATTAATTCGTAGCCCGGAGAATTTGACAAAACCCTCTCATATTTATGGAGAACAACAATCGGAAGGCGGTGGCCTTGCTTGAGGAAGGAGGAGGTAGGGATCAATCTGAAAAATTGCCAAAAGATAGGGGTCAATTAATTTGCAAAATCTTCAAAGTTTAATTATTTTTATTAATATTAATATTATTTATTTAAAGTTTAACGGCCACATGAGTTCCGACAACTAAACTGAAGGAAGTATCACATTTGTAACGTTTGTCAAGAACTAGGCTGATTTCAATTTTCATACCAAACTCATAAAAACATACTAGTTCTTGACAAACGTTACAATAGTCAATAAAATGTGATTAACATACATAGTCAATTGCATGTTAGAAATAACACAAATGGTAATTTACTATTAACTCTATAGATTTTAATCCGCATACATAGTCTCTTGGGATTTGACACGAAGTTTTAGGTAAGAGTTGAAAAAGTGAAAATATTAGGTATTTTTATCATTTTGTCCTTAAAAGCTTTTAATGAGAGGAAAATTTTGAAAAAAATAATATCATTTAAGAAAATGTAGTGCTATTTTGGGACGTCCCAAATAAGAACAAAAATTAAAGGAGGGAGTATTACTTTTAGCATAAAGATTAAGGGTGAGTTTGGCCTAGCGATTCGAAAATCAATTATACGAGAATTAATTTTACTAAAATGGATTTTGGCAATAAGTGATTATGATAAAATTCAATTATAAAATAATTGCTTTTGGATAATAGCTTTTGCAAAAGTAACACTTTAGTAACTTCTGAAATAAGTTGATTTTTAGCTTCTGGAGATCTCAAAAGCGATTATGATATTAGGGGCCAAGCACCATTAAAATCACGATTGACTAAAAGTAATTTCTATAATTGGGGCCAAACACTTCCAAAATCACAATGGAGGTCTAGAAGTGCTTTTAAGAGCTCCCACCGCTGGGCCAAACTCACCCTAACTAAGTAATATATACGCTGGCGCATGAGAAGCAAGCTAACCAAAATAGAACATAAAAGCAAGCAATCCTCTAAACATATTTTGTATGTATCCAAGGAGTCCATTGTCTAAAGAGAAGAATGAAATACGTACGGCAGGAACCAAATACAAATTTCGAATAATCAAATTGGTATGTATATGTCCAACATCCAAAACGAGTAGTAAATTCATGACATGATTACATGAATAAATTGAAATATTTAGAAATTCAGTCATTTTATTCGAATTATGTAACTCCCAAAGTCATTTTCATGCAAAGACATTGACAGCATGCTCTGTTTGCTACTTTGCTACCATACTTAAATTATATTCTTCTCATTAACCCATAATGTAATATGGAACAGGCCGTGCAATAATATTTATGGCGTTGAAATCAAATTACATTTTTTTTTTTTTGCAATTTTCCATTTAATTAAAACAATAACTAATGGGCTAATTAAGTGAGGCTAATTTTGCAAATTCTAACATTATAAAGCTTTTTTAATAAATTAAAAAAGCCAAAAGGCTATCTATACATATGACTACTAAAAAGAATGTTCTGTTAGCGTTGGATAATTGCAAATTCACCGCAATTTTTAGATAATTATGTTTTTTACCCCTTTTCTTTTACTTAATAGATACGTGCTTGGTACGTGACATTTTTCATCAAAAAATTAACGGCCCAATTACATGTGAAACAGGTTGTCTAATTTAGTTATGAAATGTGTCTTTTTGAAAAGTTTAGTAATGAAATATATAAAGTAGACAAACGTTTGGTATGAAAAATACAATTGCCTCATTAAATTAACGTTCAACAAATAAACCTAACTTGGTCATATGGCACATTTTTAGAGTCGCTTTGGTTCGTTAGACTATATTTTACCCAAAATACTATTATTTATAATTATTATTATGTCTAAATTAGTATAATAAAAAATCAATATCCGATGTTATCAGCAGAAGGAAAATGTATTTAAGGACCTCAACAACTCATTCGGATTCAATCAATGAAACATAATTCCTTTATTAAAGATTAACCTAAGCATTTGGTGCTCAATAATCCAATTTGTAAACTCGAGTTCCATGCACACATTTATGTATAAGATGAATTCACATAAGTTTTAACTAATCAACAACTTCATAAAAAGTTCCTACAATTACCATAGGTAAAACAACCAGTAGACAAACTGACCGAGAAAATGGATTTCAATTACTTTTAACAATGATCATCCTACATTTGAATGATTAAATTCGACCTACAAAATAGCCGTAACTGTTTCCATTACAAAAGATTTACCATGTACTACATAGTAACAAAGTAAGTAAACCATAAAAGAGTGAAACTTGCCAAAATCTGCATGATTATTAACTGAGCACAACAACGGCTTTAGGTGAGGCTCTAGGAAAAGTAAGCAGTTTTTTAGCTATTTTGGTAGAATCTGTTGAAGTACTGGATGATGGAGATTCGAACGGGTCTTCTTGTACGCTAATAACCATCTTTTTTAAGACCTTTGCATTCATAAGCAGTATTTGAATCAAAGTCAACATTGGTTTGCCAGCAAGATCTTGTTCTGTAAAGTCGGTGATCTTCACTGTCTTCAGATGCAATGCGACTAAATCCATGTCACAATTCTGTAAGGATATTTCGTAATCATCCAAAATGAACATTGTCTGAAGAGAAGAATGAAATAAGTACGGCAGGAACCAAATTCAGATTTCAAATAATCAAATTGGTATGTATATGCCAAGCATCCAAAACGGGTAGTAAATTCATGACATGATTACATGAATAAATTGAGATATTTAGAAATACAGTCATTTTATTCGGATTATGTAATTCCCAAAGTCATTTTCATGCAATGACATTGACAACATGCTCTGTTTGCTACCATACCTAAATCAGAGTCTTCTCATTAACCCAGAATGTAATATGGAACATGCCGTGCAATAAGATTTATGACGTTGAAATCAGATTGAAATATATAAGAAGATATATATGATGAGAAATCTGGAAAAAGTTTGCTAAAGTATATACCTCTTCATAACTGACCCATCTCCCTCTTATGTGCAATGCCTCGAGGTTTGGGGAAGCTCTCAGCATGGCTAGAATACCAGGAATGCTCATTTCATGCCTCCACACATTTAGCGTCAAATCTTGTTGGGCAGATAATGGAAGTTTCCAGCCCTTAAACTCCAACTCTAAAACAAACTTGTACATACATATATTGCAGAAACAAATTTTTTTTTACTAAAAACCATAAGAGGGATCAACATTCAAATGAAAGATAAAAAAACGTAATTTCAGTCTTCATAAGTGCTAAAGTATGGCATATTTTTAATTTAGCATATGTGGCTAGAACAAGAATTCAAACTTCACACCTTAATGCAATTAGGTCCCAGCTCAAGCATCTGAACAGACTGAAGGCTTTCAAAAAGTTGTTTAATATGATTCATCGTGCTTATGTCGCTAGTACACAACCATTGAAATTCAAGGTTAGCCCGGACAACAGACGAGACATTTCTAAGCCTAAACTGCCCTCCTGAAGCATCATTTAAGATCGACAAAACACGTATATATGGTGCTGAAATATCCGGAAACTTTTCTCTGGAGAAGCCAAGATGATTTTCTATCTTAAGTGTAGTAAGATTTGGAGAGTAGATATTCAGAAACTTTAATCTCCAACATCTTTCAAGCCGCAAGACTTTCAAAACAGGACAACCTGATAATATTTTTTCCATTACACAATCCAACAATTCCACTCCAACAATCGATAAACTTTTCAAAGATCCCCATGCAATGATTCCTCGAGGAGCCATAACACAGTATCTTACAGTCAAATTTGTCAACGATGAATACGAATAAAACATTTGTGGCAGCTCGTAGCTACAACTTAAAGTAATATCTTTCACCTTACTTTTAATAGCAAAGTAAACCCAAAAATTAACATTGGAAGCAAAACATTCTTTATACCGGAAATCAACTGCAAACTTGTTCAAATCCTTGCACATAGCAAGCATCCTCCCAACCCAATCCACAAAGTTGCGGATTTTCCCAATGTCATCACTCTTGTCAAGCAAATCAACCTCCGACACTTCAGTCCAAATAAACTCCCATCTCTTGGACAACAAACATGTCCTTACAACTTCTTTCGTGGTGAGGAAAGATAGAATGCGAAGGAGAAGGGAATTGGGCAATGCACTAATCCTATCCTCCTCTGCTTCTTTATCTTTTGTAATTGCTCTCTTCCATTTCTTGTATAGAGGAATATCGTCCTCAGAATCACTCAACATGATTCACCAAACAATGGTTTTTCTTTTTCTTTTTCCCTTATCAAAACCCTGAAAAAACTCGTTTTCCTAAAATTCACTAGACAATGGTTCAATTATCAATTTCTTCAGTTAGAATTTAGAGCAGAATTCAGCGAAATAACTCGTGTCTTTTGAGTTTACGAAAATATTCATTCTTGTCGATTAGGGTTCGAGAGGATTCTCATATTCGAATAAATTTGCTTTGGAGAATTAACTAATAAAAATAGACCCGAAATACTTCGTTTACCTTCTGGAGCTCAAAGGAATATCGTCTCTGAACCTAGCAAAGCCAATTTCGCTCTCCTCCGCCATGATTGAATTTTTTATTACATCCGCTTAACCCTAAAATTTCTAAAATGCTTTTCTTTTTAATTGACAAAACAGGGGAGATTAATTTTAATCTGAAACTAAAATCCATCTAATTAAATTTGAATATAGAGTTAGGGAATCGATCCAATCTAAGTTATCTAACCCATTAATAAGAAAGTTCGGCCCACTTTGCTAATCAGCTTTATTGGATTATTTCCTAGCTTATTTATTTTCATAACATTACTACCTGGCCCTAGAAAAATATAAATAAAAGTAAAAATGATTTTTTTTTTTAGAATAAATAAGCTAGGAATTGACCATTTTATTTTATTTTAATTGTCACATTTACAAAATTTTCATTTTTCAAATTAGTTGTGACATTTCATTTCAATGCAATTTTTTCTTTCAATTTTACCATTTCTTACTTTTAGGCCTACACAATAAATTAAAGTACACTGAGGTCAATGTCACTAATTAAAACAATCGTTAAAGGGGTATAATTGACATTTTATCTTAGAAAAATGAGTAATTAAAGGGTTTCTTAATCTGTGTGAAAAGACCAAATGTGACAATTAATATGAAACAGAGCGAGTAACATTTTTTACTTTAAGCTAGAGTTGTCAATGGGATGGATTTTGATCCGGATTTGATTCGAATATGATCCAATTTATTAAGTTTTTATCGGATTATAGATTTGATGGACTTGATCCGATTATAAAGATCCTACTAAAAAAATCCAATTCTATAAATCTGTAATCCAGAATACGTTGAGCGAACAAGAATTTAGGGGATCTGATCCGTTAAAGATCTGTATCGACAATGAATAAATAAAATTATATATATACATAATATTTCAATACAATAAGTAACATGAATAATATTTTACCATCGGTAGAAGATAGTAGTTAATAATCCATTCACAATTTCATTTTATGAATATTTCCATCTAAAAATATGAATATTAGTTGAAAAAATTTCAACATATGAGCTATATTAAATAAAATTGTAAAGTTAATAAATTCGTTTTAGAAAAAAAAAAATTGTATAAATTTTGAAAGTAGAGATTTTACTAGATCGATATCAGACCAAGAGTTGTTGGACTAAGTAATTATCGATCAAAGCAAGATTCAAGTTCGATCCAAACCCGATCCAACATAAATGAAATCGAATCTCGGTTGAGGCTGATCTGAACCTAATCCGAGTAGGCACAATATTTTTTTGAAAAAATAATCAATCAACATCAGCCTCGCAACTTTTCAAATGGACGTGATCTGATTCTCAAATAAAAGTTGTAGTAGTAGTACAAATTTCACAAGGGTGAATAAATGGAAATCTAAATGAGGGTGTAAATACAAGTTAAATTTCGAATTACTAGCCCCCCTATATTATTCCTAAAGACAAGTTACCTCATGGGATAAATCAAATAACAATATACGCCCCTATATTTTTGTAAAAAAGATTCGATGTCTATTTCCTATGCTTACATCTTAGAAAAATATTAATGAACAAAATCACCCTCATTATATAATGATATTGGGAATATCATATGGGGGTAAAACGTTCATTACAATTTCACATTGAAATTAAGCGCCTATTTAATAATATCACGAAGGTTAAAGTGTCTAATTAGGATATCAGAAGAGGGTAAATTGAAATTGACCATTTTTCACATCAAATTTGAGCACATGTGCAACACCTCGACCTCGTCGAGGAAGGAGGCGTATCACTCATTATTATTTTTCACAAAGAGTTATTATACCTATTTTAATATTACACAAGGAAAATTGTCCAATGGAAATTTCACAGGGGTTAAACTGCAAAAAATCCTCCCAACTTCTAACAAACCTCTTAGCCTGAACTAACAAATACAGAGGCCTAATCCAAGATGAATTCACATTTAACTAATCTCTCTCACTTTGTCAAGAATTATTACATTGGCATGTATAAAACCATAAGTAAAAAACAAGTAATCAAAATAGCTGGACTTTCAAAATGGAATTTAAATATCCTACAATACAATATAGGCTTGAAGAAATATGGTTCTAAGAACAATTAAATTCAACCTATATACAAAATTGATGACATGGTTGAACAAAATTATACAGAAATCACAAAGTGACGTAATAATACAGGACAAGCTTCACCAATAAAAATACTTTCTAAATTAGAAAAATTAGCTTAGATGAGTTCACATTTATAATCAACTTACATAAACATATGACCATACCAAAATTTACTCTATTGGCAAGAAATCAACATCACAAAACACATAAATAGGAAATTATATATACTTCCACTGCACCATAAAATTTAGGAGTAAATACAAAATACTCCCATGTGTTATGCTAAACCTGCAACAAACTACCCTGTGAAATTTTTATTGGGCCAAACTTCCTTGTATTTTCAAAAATCCTGCAAAAAACACCCAATTTGTAAAAAACATGTCGTTTTTTTATCGACATATTTCAAGAAATTATTTTTAAAATACTTCAAGTTGGTCCCTACAACTTCACGTGATATATTTTTAAAATTATTTCTTGAATATGTCGATCCAAAACGACCTATTTTTTACAAATTGGGTATTTTTTGCAGGGTTTTTGAAAATACAAGAAAGTTTGGCGCAATAAAAATATCACATGGTAGGTTTTTTGCAGGTTTAGCATAACACAGGGGAGTATCTTGTATTTTCCCCTAAAATTTAACATAACAATTAAATTCAACCAACAAAATAGGTGACCCAGTTTCCATAAGTTATAATAATAATAATGTATATTAGCAAAATTACTGTATTTATTAAGATCAAAAGGTAGAACACTCAAAATATATAAAATTTCGGAACGTACTACAAAACAGAATTTCTCCCCTTTACTAATAGTACTCCATATTTATTACTTAATGTTATACAAATGGACTCAGCCTATATCAACAATGAACAAATCAAAGAATGCAATCTTACATACATCTCTAACAATATTAATAGCTAACATTTACAAACTTTTCTGTGTCAATATTTGTTACAAGTTTTCTAGGACAGCCAATTGAAATCTCCTATGACATAGACCACAACCAATGACAATGGATACAACAAATAAGCGAACACCGATGTCCAAACAGAGAAAACAGTACTAAAACTCCCAAGGCATCCAACAATGGCTGATACAACTAAAACCATCAAAACTTCAGCACCATAATTCCATGACAAATCGCGAAAATAGATCAACGAAAGAAGAACTGCTAATCCGAGAACGTTGTTCATAAACACAGTACCATAAATCTGCATAATTATAACCAAATTAGTTTCAGAAAACAAAATAATTATGTCTTACATTGAATATAACTAGTGAAATGCAAATATACCCCATATGCTTTGTCTAATTGGAAAAACCCTCGTGTTATTTTAATTAGTAGAAACACCCATGTGTTCTTTTTTATTAGCAAAACCAATTGGTGTTAGTAAAAGCGCATACCCTTTCCTTATAGTGCATTCACACAAGCGCCCACAGTATTCGATTGTGATTCCACCCGCACACTCAGTTTGGGAGCCACGGGACAATTGTTGTCACCCGCACACTCAGTTTGGGTGCCCAAATGTTTAAACCAATGGGGGTCTTCTTGTGATTTCTGAAATGTTAGGGGGTTTCTTATAAAACGATTAAATCTCGGGGGGTCCGATCGCCCTATTGTTAATTCATGAAGTGATCTGGTGGTCATTGCTAATTTTCAAAGTTAACAGGAGTATTATTGTAAATTTTAGGTGAATAGTGGTGTTTTCAAATTTTTAGTAGGGTATAATTGTAATTTTTCCTGCAAAATATTTAGGATGGATTTTTTGCTAATAAAAAAACAACACAAGGGATTTTCGGTAATAAAAATAACACGAATTTTTTTGCTAATTAGAAAGAGCATATATAGGTGGTAATTTTGCGTTTTACTCCATTATTTAACTCAAAAAAGACAAAACTAACCTCGGACATTATCAAAGAAGTAGTATGTAGTTTCTTCCTACGAGCTTCACTTAGAGCAGATACTGCAAGTCTCGCATTGGTAGCCAATGGGACAAATATAAACGCTATATAAAACGACGACACATTAGCAGCTGCAGAGAATTCTCGAACACTATGTACAAGAGGCTCCGCCAGAATTCCAAGCATAAAAATTCCGAGGACCAAAAGAGACACGGCTTTAATCCATGCTAATGGTGATCTGTCGATGAATTTGTCCTCGACTAGTTTGTCCGTTTGTTCCCATGTTTTCTGCAAAGTTAGATTTTAATCGGATAATAAATGTCTCAAATAAAAGAAATGGCAAAAAGGCAATAATAGTCATTTAACAGTGGCGAGACATAGAAATGGGACACTTGTAGTTCGGTAAGCAATTTACATCCCTATGTTTTAAGTTGATGTACTTTTAGTCCTCTTATCTTAATTTTAGTCCTAAGTTTGCCGGAAATTAAAATTTAGTGTCCATAAATTTCTATATAAGCAAACAAAATGATGATTATAACATCTTTATCCTAATAGTAGGTAGAGAAAGAAATAAAGGAAAATAAATTGTTTCCCCCCCTCTAATTTAAGCTAATTTAACAAGTTGATGTGGTGGATTATCACCGCGTGGCATGCAGAAGGACAAAACCACCCATTACTTGCTTACTAATATAATTCTGACATATTTAGGAATAGAATTGCGACAGTTTAAAGCATAATCGATGTAAATTACTTGGCGGGACTACATGTGTCCCATTTTTTGCCTCTCTGTAAAAGTTAAAGGACTAAAATTGCATATTTGCCTAAAAGAAATTGAGTGAAATACAAAGATACCCCATATGCTTTGCTCAATTAAAAAAAAAAAAAAAACCTTTGTTATTTATATTTGCAAAATTCTCCATGTGCTAACTTTTTATTAGTAAAAAAACCCTCATACTCCAAAATGACAACTATACCCCAAGCAAAGAATGCAAAAGCTATCTATTCACCTAAAAAGTATGCAAAAAATTCCCTTGGTTACTTTAGAATTTGCAGCAACCCTCTTGTTCATCTAAAAATTGACCTCCCTATAATTTATGAAAGAATTTCAAGTGAGTTGTTTTTGCTAATAAAGAAATAATACACGAGAATTTTTGCTAATAAAAATAACACATATAAAGATTTTTTGATAGTTAAGCAAAGCGCGCACATGAGAATTTTTTAATTTAGCTCAAAAGAAATTCATTATAACATATAAACTTACTTGATAATTATCATCTTCTTCATTTTCCTCTGAGTTATGATTTAGATTGTAAGTTGTATTTATCCATTTTGATAATCCATTAACAAACTCCTCCTCTTGAATCAATTGATCTCCACTTATATCGAGTTCTTCCATTATTTTCGAGGCTGCTTCATCTACATCATATGGGATTATCCCAAATTTCATATTGGTCATAAGCTCTTTCAGTTCAAAGTATGATATGGTGTCGTCTTTGTCAAGATCGATTTCTTTGAACAACCTGAAATGTAATCAAAACAATAAGATTACATCAAAAAACTGCCAAGATTTTTACTTGAAACAATAATTTTGATGACTGCAGCCAACATGTTTTAATGGGGAAATACTAATAGGAGCTAATGGCAATTTACCCTCCCGTGTTATGATAAATATGAGAATTTATCCTCCTTATGTTATAAAATACTTTTCATGCCCACTCTCAATTTTGACAATTGAGTTCCACTCTCCGACTGAAGGAGGTAAATTGCTTCTTTAAATTTTTTACAGGAGGTAAACTGAATATTATACATTTCACAAGTGGGTAAAATGGCATTAACTCTACTAATGCCGATGTACCCCTTAATATATGCAAACTGTTCAATTTACACATTTCTATGATTTGAAAAGAGCACTTTAATTACACCTGTGAAAATTTTAAAGGGACAATTTAACTCCTTCAACTGGAGAATGTAACTAATTCGTTGAATTTGAGAGTGACACGAAAAGTGTTTTTGTAATATAGAGGGATAACATGCAATATTTATCATAACACAGGGGTAAAATGTCATATTTATCATAATTAATGGGATAAATTGCCACATATAAGAGGACTAATTTTCTTAATTCAATTTTTTTTTTAAATTTAAAATGTCAGGGAGACTGTGAAACTTTTATATATATAAGATTATTATAGGGGATAAAATGGGGGTAAATTGTCATTAAGTCAATACTAATATGTTTACAACAAATAATATCATAATTTCGCTAAAAATACCAACCTTTTGATAGCTGGGATGTCTGGAGTCATATCCTCTGCCAAAAGGCTACCATATGCGGATTTTTGAAGATGTAATAAAATTTCTGGAATCAAATGTCTCATTAATTCTCGTTCTTCCCTTTTCTTTTGTATCCAAGGTTTAAGAACCTGTACAGTTAAATTCAATGTTTTAAAAATCGGATCGGACATCGAACCGGTAGCTTTACCGATTATTGGTTAGATTGGTTTTAACCGTTTCAAGAGATGTGAGAGTATCTTTTAAGTTTAAAGGCCTCGGAAGAGAATTAAAAATCCGTTGCGTAAACTTTTTCTTTTTATAAATGGACCAATGGTTCAATCGGTTCAAAGGCTCATTGGTTTTATCGGTTTTCGACCGATTTTTTTGGTTCAAACTGGTTAGGGACAAAGCTGGTTTTGGAGGGTTAACTGGACCGGATTGACAGCCGGTTAAACCGGTCGAACTGCCCGGTCCGGTCCATTTTTAAAACACTGGTTAAATTTGATGGATTTCAGACATGAATTTTGTCCTAAATAACATAGTTCATATAATGAGCTATACTAATTTACCCTAATTGAAATGCATAATGTTCAATTTATATCCGTGATTTGAAAAAGAATACTTTACCCCTGTGAAAATCTTAAAAGAAGCAATTTACCTCTTTCAGCCGAAGAGTGTAACTCACTTGTGGAAACTGAGAGTTGGCATGACTACATTTATCATAATATAGGACACAGGGAGTAAAATGCCACATTATCATAACACAGGGAGATAAAATACCACATATAAAAATGTCAGGGAGGCGGTGTGAAACTTTTAAAAGATTACATGGGTGTAAAGTACCCTTTTTTCAAATCATAGGAATGTAAATTGAACATTATGAATATCAAATCTAGATGGAGTAAATTAACATTAACTCTTCAAATAATATTGAAAGAAATAATTAAATTACCTGGTATAAGTCTTTGAGTGATTTAACAGAATGATATCTTTTATTCATTGCATCTTTTGTTAAATCAAGCCATTTTGTCATTCCATTGACAAATTCATCCATAGTTATTTTGTCGTCGTTGTCAATATCAAAATCCTTCATAATCTCTGCAGTTGTGTGTTCCGTGTCCGAATGGAGTTTTCTGAACTTGATTTCTTCTAGAAATTCTTTTAACTCGGAGAAAGATATAACCTTATCTCCATCCCGATCTCTCTCTTCAAAAAGTCTAGAATTATATAACAAGGACAATTATATATATGAATGAAATTGTTGGTGTCTAATTATCTATGCACTAAAATTCATGCATAATAATATGCGTCATTAATTATGTAAACATACTTATCTGATTGAAAAATTACTCCGAATAACTCTTCAACCAAAATACAAAACAGAAAATTATAATAAAGACTGAGGTTGCGGAAGCAATCTTCTTAAGACAATATTTTCGGGCTGTCTACGGTGCACATAGTCGGTTCCTGGTAGTCCCTCAAGATACAACAGTCTGATGCTCTTTGTTTGCACAAAAAAAAATTCACGGCGAACTAGAACAAATAGAAAATTTGGACATAGTTTTAATTGAAGAACATTGGAGAAGGGAGAAGAATAATTCTTCTAAATTCAGTACTTAGTTGGCCAGACTTTGTCCTGTATTTATAGTGCATAAATAGTTGTTTTTTAAGGGACTCATTGTTTGGATTGACTCATTTCACTCCAAACAATGCAATGTTTCGATCTAAAAGACACATTTTCGTATCAAATCAAAAGGTACCTCTTTAGATCGAAAAGACGCAAACCTTACTCAAAACTATTTCTATTCACATAACCCCAACAATCCCCCACATGAATGAAATTGTTATTCGTGTCTTATCACATGAGACATATCATGTCGAAATTTCTTTAGGAATAGTACCGAACTGGGATATGTGAAATATTTAATCTTGAACCTTCCCTAGTTAAAGCTTATCGGATTTACTTAGACGAATCATTCCCAATTTAACACACTCTTTTGTAAATATATATATTCTTATTCAACCCCACAGTTCGGATATAAAAATTTTATTTTCTTATTCCATTATTTTTCAAATACATTTCTTTGTATTTCACAAATACATTTATCGCCTTGTATTTATTACTCAATAAATGGCGCACATAAATATATATATATATATTTATGTGATTAAATATATTTTAACCTCCATGAGTTAGTAATGATTTAAAATCACATGATTAATTAGTTCAGAAGTTTTGAACTCTTACATATTTGTTTCGCAAACAAATAAATTATAATTATTTCACAAATAAATTATAATTATTACTCTTATGTAGTGTCTCAATATTACACGCCTTAGTTACTTTGCCCAAAAATTAAAGAGGGAATTACATTTTTCATATCAAATTTTTGCCTACTTTATACATTTTATACTATACCTTTCAAAAAGACACATTTCATACCAAAATTGGCCAACCTTTTTCACATTTGGTTTGGCCGTTAATTTTTGGACAAAAATTCCATTAAGTCACATTTTCAAATATTTGGGGGTCTTTTTGTAATTGATTAGAGGGGGTATTTGCAATTATCTTTCAACATATCCATTCTCCACCACCTCACCACCAACTCCTCCACCTACACCACCTCCACCACCACCGCTCCTCCATCAGCACCATCTCCAACGCCAACGCCACCACCTCCACCTACTCCCCTGCCATCCTCCAAGTCGACCACCTTTGCCACCACCTCCAAAGCCGCCTCCACCACCTTTGCAATGGGGAAGATGATAAATAGTAACATTAATCTTAAAAATTGGGGGTTTCTTCAATACTTAATGAAAATGGATGAGGTTGGTGGCAAAAGAACCTCCACACCAAGGGGAATGAACGGAACTAAGTATTAGACGGTGGGTCGACCTCCTCCGCCGGCGGCGGAGCAAAAACCGAAATCACTAAAATTCGTAGATTTGAAATACAAGCGACGGGATCGATATGAAACAACGAAATAATGTATGATCTTTGTAGAGGAGGTCAAGACGAAGCTATAGTCACAAAGGGGAGGTTTAATGGTGGCCGGAGTCGCCGGGAAATCGATAATTTTGGGGAGGTGGTGGAGCTGAAAGTAAATTGCAAATACCCCCTCTGACCAATTGCAAAAAAAACCCTGAATAGTTGAAAATGTGACTTAACGGACACGTGCTTGGCACATGTCATTTTCCGTCAAAAAATTAATGGCCAAACTAAATGTGAAAAAAGTTGGCCAATTTTGGTATGAAATGTGTCTTTTTGAAAGGAATGGTATGAAATGTATAATTTATAAAGTAAGCAAAAGTTTGGTATGAAAAATGCAATTCCCTCAATAATTAAATAAATTAGTGCATCACTAATACATTTATATAGGAAGAAATTTAACTCACTACAAAAAAATTAAATTTTAGTGATAAAATTTTATGTGACAATATTAAAGTTGTCACTTATTATATATATTAAGTGACAAGAACTCAAATATTGTCACTAAAATGGTTTCCATAAATATACTAGTGACAAGAATTGTAAAAAAGTTGTCACTATTGACATTTAGCGATACCCCAAAACTGACAACCAAAAAGTTGTCACTAAATCATAGTGACAATATTTATTATCACTAGGTTGTCACTAAAAAGGTGTCACTAATTATCAATAATGACAATTTAAGTCACCATATATTTGTCATTAATAGCTATTAGTGACAACTTAAAAATATATTTTGTCACTATTCCACTTATCACAATTATTATTATGACAAAATTAATATTTTTATCACTAAATGCATATAAAGAGTGACAACTTCCACATTATCACTTAATTTTTTGTCACTTAAGCTCAATTTTCTTGTAGTGACTGTGAAGGCACATTTCATTCCAGTATTTCCAAAAGTTGAGTTTACTTCTGATATTTAAAAATTGATAAATATTTATGGAATTCACAATTCCCAAATATTAACACAAATTGCAATTTTTCTTTCTTCACAACTTCGGATTTTAAGCAATTGCCGTCAAATAATTAATTAAAAAAAACACAATGACATTCACAAAGACACACACACCACTTGTGCAGATTAACAAATCTTACTGAGATATATATTTTTTTAATATCCTAGTTTACGTCAATCAAAAAACAAATAATACATTAACATCTCTTGGATGCATTACACATAGACCTTTTGTAATGTCAAATGCTAATTTCACATTTTCACATTTTCACATTATGGCATCAAATGATTGGTTCCAATTTAGAGATTTAAAATTCTCAATTCGAGTTATAGCAAAACTGGTGCAAAATAATTTGTTCTTTTGCATAAGGAAATTCTCAAATAACTGCTAGGCTTTCATATCATTCCAAAATTTTCTTAGAGTAAGATATTTTTCTAATTAGTTTCGAAAGATATTTCAGAATTATGATATCCAATATACTCCAACTTGATGGATTTCTAAGTCCATTAATTAATTACTTCAATATTTCTCTCGTCGATAATAAAAACCTTGATTTTCACAATTACAGAAAATAAATATCACAATGTTTTCATACAGTCATACAACCATGAATCTATATATCTAGCAGATTTTCATATTGTGTTTACTCATAAAGATCATAATCACCTCTTCATTTATTTCAAGTGGAAAACACGATTTGTTCTTAATAAATAATTATGCATTCACACAGATTAATTAAACAAATATTACTGTCTTAAGATTGTTGGTGTCTAACAATATGTGCATTAAAATTCACGCATAATAATATACGTCATTAATCATGTAAACATACTTACCTGATTGAAAAATTACTCCGAATAACTCTTCAACCAAAATACGAAATAGGAAATGATAATTAAGTCTGAGGATGCGCGGAAACAATTTTCTTAAGATAATATTTTCGGGATGTCTACGATGCACACAGTCGATCCCCGGTAGTCTTTCAAGATAGAACAGTTTGGTGCTCTTTGTTTGCACAAACAAAAAACCCACGGCGAACTTGGACAAATAGAAAATTTGGACATAGTTTTAATTGAAGAACATTGGAGAAGGGAGAGGAATAATTCTTCTAAATTAAGTACTTAATTAGTTGGCCAGACTTTGTCCTGTATTTATAGGGCATGAAGAGATGTTTTTTAAGGGACACGTTGTTTGGATTGACTCATTTCACTCCAAACAATGCAATGTTTCGATCTAAAAGACACATTTTCGTATCAAAACAAAATGTACATCTTTAGACCGGAAATACGCAACCCTTACTCAAAACTATTTCTATTCACATAATCCAACAGAAATAAGCAAAAACTGAATTTTAAATGGAGAAATATGATTTTCAAATCCACCTTCTTATAGTTGATACATTTGGTGAACCGTTATCGGTTAAGAGTCTTCCCATCGTCTGATTTTGCAGATGTTTTAGAATGTCTACGACCAAATGCTCGTGTTTTATATATAGTAAACGTCGTTGTTGAATCCAAGGCTGAAAGAGCTGCAAAAAATTTTTGAGAAAAGAGAAGGATCATATTATAATTCTTATCTCCTTTGAACATGTTTTGGTAGTTTTTTGAGAACATGTTTTGGTAGTTATGGTAAGGTGAGATAAGCACATTTACCTCATATCTTATCTTATGCATTTTTGGATTGTGAGATACAAGATTCTCATACTAAAATTATAGTAGGTAGTTGGAGGTGATTTTAATGGAACCTTATCTTATCTTATCTTATCTTATGTTTGGTTTGTTTATCTTATCTTATCTTATGTTTGGTTTGTGAGATAGAAGGCTCTCCTACTGAAATCATATTAGGTTGTTGGAAGTGATTTTAATGGACCATTCGGGTTACCTTTAACGGTAGCTCTCGAGAATCCCATCCCTAAGCCTTAGATGTTTATGAGTGGGGCCCATCCACACACATTCAAAGGTGTACACGGGGTTTCGGGGTGCTACCTAGAGTCATATGATTTTAACTCAGAAAAATACCACATTGTCACAATATGCTAATTACCAGATCATATAAATTACCAGATATATAATCAATATATTTTTTTTTTATCATTTCTCAATCTATATCATATTTATTAAAATTCTCATAATTATCCCCTTTCTTCTGTCAAAATTCTTGTAATTATACTCAACAATTATACACATTCTAACAGTCATAATTAAAAATCTTAAAATATTGAAGAAAATATTAGTAAGGTGAATAAAGGGAATATTAGATTTTGAATTACCTGATAGAAGAAGTATGAAAGAAGGAATATGATTGAAACAAGAAGAGTGATTGGTACAAAAACTCTTTCTAGGACAATGGAAGAAGGGAAAATTTGTGGGATTTGGATTATAATTAATGGTATCACTGAGAAAAGCATGATCCAGGCAGTGTAACTGGTTCCTTTGTCTGTCTCTACGCCAAAACCTGTAAATTTAACCAAACAAAAATAAATTATAGTAAATTAATTTAATAATTTCATTTAAATGCAAAATAACCTTGTTCAAAACCTCTATGTGTTATTTTAAATGGAAAAACCCTAAGTTTTTTTTTTATTAGCCAGAATATCCATTTGAAATTCCTTCATAGATAATAGCTAGGTTTTTGTTTTTTTTTTAAGTGAATAGAGAGGATATTGTCAATTTTAAAAGTTAACCGAAGGTGTCTTGATACTTTTTTAGTGTTATTAAGAGTGGCGTTTTTTCATCCAATAGTGGGTTACAATTGTCATTTCAGCTTGTAAGGATTTTTTTTGCTAATAAAAATTAAGCATGGGGGGTTTTGCTAATAAAAATAATATTATGGGTTTTTTTTTTTTATGGTTACGTAAAGTACAAAGGGTGCTTTTGCATTTCACTCTATTTTTTTGTGAAAAAAAAAAAAGAAAGATTTAATGGCAATTTACCCCTATAATATTCTTAATGTTCAATTTAGCTTACTGTGATTTAAAAAATAACACTTTATCCCACTATAATCTCATCCAAGATTTACACTGCCTCACTATAATTTTTATAATTGTGGCACTTTAACCATTTGTGTTAAGATAATATGACAGTTTACCCCTCGTGTTATGATAAATGTGGAAATTTACACCCCTATGTTACACAAATACATTTCATGCCCACTCTCAATTTCGACAAGGAAGTTACACTCTCCGGCAGAATGAGGTAAATTGCTTCTTTAAATTTTTTAGGCAAAATTGCAGAAAACATCCCAAACTAATTAGTGAATTTGGATTTTCGTCCTAAGCTATATTACTTAGCCAAATTCGTCCCGTAATTTTATATTTTTTTGGAATATAGTCTCACTTGCCACATGGCTGCTTACGTGTCACGACGTGGTAAATTTTAGCATAAATAATTATACAAGATTGCAGAATTCGTACCAAACTTATTACAAATTTTGATTTTAGTCCCAAACTATATTAACTCGCCGAATTTCGTTTCACAATTTGTCTTGCATGAATTTAGTCCATTATTAAATTTCTAATTTAATGAAAATGACGATTCATCTTTTACTTTTTTAATGGACTAATGGCAATTTACCCCCTGTAATATTAATAATGTTCAATTTACCCTCTGTAATTTGAAAAAAAGCAATTTACCCCCTGTGAAATTTTTAAAAAAGTATTTTATCCCCTTGAACAAGAGACTGTAACTCAATTGCATAAATTGAGAGTTGGCATACAAAGTGTTTTATAACAAGGGGGTAAATTGCTACATTTATTATAATACAGGAGGTGAATTGCCACATTTATCACAACACAGGGGGGTAAACTGTCACATTATCATAACACAGAGATGTAAATTGAACATTATGAATATCACATGGAAGTAAATTGTCATTAAATTTTTTTAAGAGGAAAATAGTATGGATTTTCGAAATTCCCGTAAGCTTTTGAGAAAAAAATCATATCTCAGTTTATTAGGAAAAATTTGTGCATTTGTTTTTGTATTAACAAATAATAAATATTCATAATTAGTTTAGAACGAATTCTTTTTTCCCATGTCATTTCAATTACGGGACGGAAGTCGGTGTGTTGATATAGTTTGGGACGAAAAATCAAAATTTGTAATCAGCTTGGGACGAATTCTGCAATCTTATATAATTGTTTATGCTAAAATTTGTCATGTCATGACACGTAAGCAGCCATGTGGCAAGTGGAACAATATTCCAAAAGAATATAAAATTACGGGACTAATTTGGCTAAGTGATATAGCTTGGGACGAAAATCCAAAATCACTAATTAATTTGGGACTTTTTTTGCAATTTTGCCAATTTTTTATAAAGGGATAAATTGAACATTAATATGCATTTTATTTGAGGTTAAATTGGCATTAACTCTAAAAAGAAATATATATTGAGTGGATTAAAATATATACCAGGCCATAAGGAAAACAAGAGTCTTTCAAGATGGTTCTGGTTGACTTTATCTGAGGGATTTGAGTACTGAAATGTATTAATTGGGAATTTTTGAGCACCAAGAATAACACAGGTTCCCCAAAGTACAGTGAGAAGCAAAATTGTGGATCCGGCTAATAACCCGACTCCGGTTAAGACGCATTCCTGTGCTATTTCTTCATTGCTCAACAGCCCAGATGCTGGAAAAGGAAATTAATTAAAAAGATCGTTAGAAACATTTATATAATGAAAAAACGAGTTAATGGCAATTTACCTCCTCCTGAATTTATCTACTTGTATTTAAAAAAAAAAATCACTTTACTCCACTTTAATTTTATAAAAGTTTCACATCGTCCCCTCCCACCCCCCGAAATTTTTAAATTTTATAAGAATACGAATTGACAAAACTATCCCTCATGTAAGTTGCACTTTACCGTCCATGTGTTATGGTAAATGTGGTAATTTACCCACTTGTGTTAGATAAATGTTGCACTTTATCCCACATGTTACAAAAACATTTTCATGCCCACTCTCAATTTCGATGAGTAAGTTACACTCTCCGACTGAAGGAAGTAAGTTGCTCCTTAAAATTTTTACAGGAGATAAAGTATTTTTTTTTTCAAATCATAGGAGGATGAATTGAATATCACAGGGAGAGTGACGGAAAAATTGGCTATAGTTGACCAACGCTCTTAAAATTTAAATGAAAAAAAAAGAATGACACTATTTAATCACAAGGTATATTTAATACACTTTCTTTTGAATGGATGACCGGGTGTGAACAAATTCAATTTGAACAAAAATATCCATTAGAGTATAGTTCTTGCATCGAATTTGTATTTTTCTCTATCCTATATTTTTTAATTTTTTGACATAGTTAACCAGTTAATTTAAATAAATTTCAACAGTATATACTTCAAAAAGTCTAACTAATTTATAATTAAAATAATTTGAGTAATATTATAACATATATTAATATCTAAAATATTTAAGATATCATAAATATAAAATGTTCAACTTAGCAAGTCAATTAAGAATTCAAAATTTTTACTTTGCATCGTAACTAACATAACAAACACTTTGGAGCTGTGAAAATACATTTTAAACTATAAACGAGCAACATATAGTACTAATTTTTTTTCAAGGGTTTAATCATTTTCGAGGTGCGTCGGGCAAATAAAGTGGGAGCCTATCCCAACATGGATTCGAACTTGAGTCCGACTTTGTAATGACTAGTCCCTCCACTAGACCAATCACCTGTTGGTTAGTACGTGTGAGTTAATGACACACATATCAGATATAAAATTGATAATTAAATTTCCAAAATAGTCAAATTCTTGATTATGTTTTGATTATTTTACCATTTTATACAATGCCATAATCGCGATTTGAAATTTGTGAGAAAAAGAGTTTCGCGATTTAGATTTTTAAATGCAAAAATTGAATGATTCAGTCAACTTAATATGAAATTTATTACACCTATGCGTTCACGGTGAATAGACGAACAAAACTCCTCTCCTATTTTCGGCGAACAACTATTAGAGGACGGTGTTCGTGCGTGAGGAAAGAGATAGGGGTCAAATCGTCAAAGTTTAATCATTTTTATTAATCTTAATATTATAAAAAAATATTAATAATTTAAATTTTTACTGCCACGTGACAATTTCATAAACAAAACTAACAAAAATACCACTTTGTAAAGGCTATCAGGGAATTGATACATTTTTTGCGAGTTTGATATGGAAAGTGAAATATGTTCAGTTCTATATATAGTATGAAAATGAATTTTAGCCGACAAATTTATTAAAGAATATTGAAATACATAGCACATAATACAATTAAAAAAATCAAGAATCAATCAAATTAAATGATGATGAACTAACAAAGAATGTCATCATAATACTATGATCAACAAGACATGATCATAACCTTAAACTCATCGAAGTTAAGAAAAAGGCTTACCAAGAAGAATCAAGGCTTCTGGAAGAGAGCCAATAATCTGAAAAGCACTTGCACCAAAAACACCAGGGCCAAGTATTTTGAATATCCGTTCACCTCCAGAAGCAACATATGATTCTCCATGAAACAAAAGATACTCATAAAGAATAATCAAGAACAAATGACCAAAAACTCCTTCCGAACATGGCAAAAAACCATACATTTGTTCACATCTTTCCTCTCCTTTGGAATCTAAAATACCCTTAAAACGTATAAAATCTGAAGAATCAATTTTCTCTTCATCAAATCCATCTGAAACGAGCTCATGATTCAACGGTCGAGATATCGAGCAAGGTGCTAATAAAAGAAGAAAAATTGCAAAATAGAGAGGTTTCATGGTGAAATCAATTTCATATAAAATGATAATTTTATTAGATTTTGGTTAAGGAAGTTGTTACCTTTATATATATAGTTGGTTTTTGGTTCATGAAGATATGATTAAAATATAGTATTAATTAAAAATGAGCAACTTATAATTTGGTTTAGCAGCCATTGAAGTTTCTTCGTCTTATCTATTTGTTGATTAGTTTTCAATTTGTGACTTTTTTCCAATCGTATATGTTGAATGAGCTGTAATAAATAAAACTAGTTGCACTTTTTCTACAAGTAAAGGTTTCTTGCAAGTTACTTTCTAATGTCAGCCCTATTAAATTATTAATTAAACATTTAATTATATTTATTGATAACACATGTACAATTAATTCATGCAATTCTTCTAAGGTGACGTCACGTTATGTGACGTCAATTTGATTTAAGGCATTGGATCATAAATATATAATCACAATCACATAAATTTTATAATATTGAATAAAATTAACTTAATTAATTATGAGTTACATGTTTAACAGGTTAAAACCATAATTATGATATTCTTTAATATCTCAAATTTAACTACCATAAATATTTCTACTTTCGTTTTTTTTTTCCTACATAAATTAATATCAAATCACCATAAAAATTATATGTTTCCACATCGTATAGTACTAGTTCATATATAATAGTACAACACCATCAATGTGTATAATTATTCACATTACATAATATAATGTCTCACATGTAATAGTATTGACTCCACATACTTAATACGGTCTCATATTAGTAGTAATTAGTCACATTATATAGTATTACCATTAGTACTAACCAATCTACGGATAATTCTTCACATTACGTGGTATATGTCTCACATGTAGTAGTATAGACTCACATAGCATAGTATTGATACGGTTTCATATTAGTAGTAATTAGTCACATTATCGAGTATTATCATTAGTACTAATCAATGTGTATAATTCTTCACATTACATAATATAATGTCTCACATATAATAGTATTGACTCCACAGACTTACTACGGTCTCATATTAGTAGTAATTAGTCACATTATATAGTATTACCATTTGTACTAACCAATTTACGGATAATTCTTCACATTACATGATATATGTCTCACATGTAGTAGTATAGACTCACATAACATACTATTGACTCCACAAGATGTAGTAGTACGATCAACCCATATTAATAGTAACTAACCACAATATGAAGTATTATCAGTAGTACTAACCAATGAGTGTAATTCTTCACATTACATAGTATAATGTCTCACATGTAATAGTATTGACTGCACATACTTAGTACGGTCTCATATTAGTAATAATTAATCACATTATATAGTATTATCATTAGTACTAATTAATTTACTAATAATTATTCACATTACATGGTATATGTCTCTCATGTAGTACTATAGACCTACATAGCATAGTATTGACTTCACAAACTTAATACGGTCACATATTAGTAGTAATTAGTAACATCATGAAGTATTAGCATTAGTACTAATTAATGTGTATAATTCTTCACAATACATAAAATAATGTCTCACATGTAATAGTATTGACTCAACATAATTAGTAAGGTCTCATATTAGTAGTAATTAGTCACATTATATAGTATTATCATTAGTACTAACCAATTTACTGATAATTCTTCACATTACAAGGTATATGTCTCACATGTAGTACTATAGACTCACATAGCATAGTTTTGACTCTACATACTTAGTACGGTCCCATATTAGTAGTAATTAGGCACATTATATAGTATTTCCATTAGTCCTAACCAATGTGTATAATTCTTCACATTACATAGTATAATGTCTTACATGTAATAATATTGACTCCACATACTTAGTACGGTCTCATATTAGTAGTAATTAGTCACATTATATAATATTACCATTAGTACTACTCAATTTACTGATAATTCTTCACATGTAGTAGTATAGACTCACATAACACAATATTGACTCAATATACTTAGTATCGTCTCATATTAGTAGTACTTAGTCACATTATATAGTATTACCATTAGTCATAACCAAATTACTGATAGTTCTTCACAGTACATGGTATATGTCTCACATGTAATAATATAAACTCACATATAGCATAGTATTGACTCCACATACCATAGTATTGACTCCATAAATTTAGTACGGTCTCATATTAGTAGTAATTAGCCACATTATGAAGTATTACTATTAGTACTAACCAAGGTGTATAATTCTTCAAATTACATGGTATATGTATCACACGTAGTAGTTTAGACTCATATAGCACAATATTGACTCAACATACATAGTATGGTCTCATATTAATAGTAATTAGCTACATTATGAAGTATTACAATTAGTACTATCCAATATGTATTAAAATATAAATTATGTGTATTAAAATATATTATGATTTTTTTTCAAAGGTTTATATTAATTATTCAACAAGAAATATTATATATTGTTTATTATAAAATATTATTATACACAATTATTTATTTATTTTTATAATAATTTATTAGTTTATAATTTACTATTAATGTGGTTAAATATTACAATGAATGTGGTCAAATAGTAGTATAGTACAATTATTTATGGTAATAGTATTATGACTTGTTAGTAACCTGTTAAATAGGTCATTTATTAATGAGGTGTCATAATTCTATTGGTTATAAGTTACGTCATGTGACGTGACGTCACCTTAGAATTTTCCTCCTTCTTCTTGTTTTGAAACTTCAAGTCCTCCTTAATTTAAATTGGTCGATATATTTTTGAATACGGGAACATCTGATTGTGACTGACAATGAGAATGCTATTTCACTTTACAGAAATTTAAAAATAAAATAGAAAATGAAAGCAAACCCGCGAGAATATATGCCGGAGAAGAAACCAGGGCTAGCTAAACGCGAAATTGGGGAAATCTTTCGCACATTGCCGCCTGAATTTCTTTATTGGCAATTTCGTAATTCGACCAAATAATAAAGGTTGATTGACCCACAAATTCTAAACTAACCCGTGATTGTGTTGGACCAAACTCCGTCCCTTAATTTTCTATCATTTCACTTTTTGCGCGGAGTTTTAGGTAAAAATAAAAAGTGTGAAACTTTTAGGTATACTTACATCGATGATCTTAAAAGTATGGTTGAGAGTTAATGATATCAAATCATTACTTTGTGTGATAAGGTATTTTGAGAAAAATAATTCAATTTATAGAAATGGAGTGTTATTTTGAAACATCCATAAAAGAAAATAGTAGTGAAAATTAAGGACAGAGCTAGTACTATTCAATTTTTTTTTTTGATCTAATAGACTGTGTATTTACAGCTCGGACCGAAGAGTGCAAAGGGTATAGGTCCTCCCCAGTGTGATGTCTCCAGTAGGATTCGAACTTGAGTCTCGCCTCTGAGCTAGTACTATTCAATTAATTTCTGCCAATTACACATGAAATGAGTATTTGGATTAATTTTCATATATCTCTTTGTGATAAGTAAAAAGTTCAATTTTTTTTTTTTTTTTTTAAGAATAAGTATAAAGTAAAAAGTTCAATTTATCCTCTATATTTTTGGAGGAAAAAAAAAAGGCGTTTTAAGCCCCTATAATGATTATATAAATATGGAGAAGTTTGACAGTGTAAATTTGAAAGTATGGTGTTAATTTTGGAGACGTGATTTTTACATAATAAATATGGAGAAGTTTGAAAGTTATATATATAAATTAAATTAATATGGCAAAATTTTAAAAATGGTTCCGTAACTTTGGAAGTTTTTCAAAAATAGCCTTATAACTATACTGAATATACGTTTAGTCCTTGAAATTTCACCCAACTTCAATTTAATTTAGTCTTATACATAACAATTACCTTCCTGTAATTACGAATCTGGTCCTATTAGTGGAGGAGATTGGAGGACACAATTTGTAATTGCAGAACGAAATTAAAAATTATTGAAAGTTAGAGGACTAAATTTGTAATGCATAAGACTAAAATGAAATTGTATGTAATATAGAGGACCAAATGTGTATCTGGTATAATTAATTATAAGACTATTTTTTAAAGAACCTCAAAGTCATAGGACTATTTTTGATATTTTGCCAAATTAATATTCTGCCAATTATGGACCACATTCATGATCATGGAGTCACTTTGAAATTGTTCATATATATATTTTTTTTAATCAATATCCCATGTTCTCAGCAGATGGAAAATGTATTTATGGTCACCAACAACTCATATTTTCATATGAAGTTACTTCGTCATATTTTCACGTGAAACATAAACCTGCTTAGCTTCACTAACCTCACACAATCCCAGTCACTAGTAGTTACTTCGTCATATTTTCACGTGAAGTTATAGGGACCAACATTAAGTATTTTAAAAATAATTTCTTAAAATATGTCGATAAAAAACGACCTATTTTTTTTATAAATTGAATGTTTTTTTTACAGGGTTTCTAAAAGTACAAGAAAGTTTCTCAAATATAAATTGAAGCCAATAATCAAGATACTGATATTGAACTCTCCAATATATGTTCATGAAGTAAATACATGAAGTCTTCTTTTTGTCTTTGAAAAGAGAAACAATGTTGTGCATATTCCATCATAAGTTAAGTAAGCAATCAACATTGTTGTGCATTCAAGAGGGAACTTAAGTATACTTATAACACCATACGAATTACTCCCTCCGTTTTTAATTATTTGTCGTTTTAGAGGATTGAACATCGATTTAGAAATGTAATAAATAATTATTATTTTTAAATAAAAATCCCAAAACACCATTTTAATTAAATAATCATATCATTTTAGAATTAATTACAAGCATTAACAAGAAAGATAAAATTGGTAGAAAAAAATAATTTTACATTAAAAAAAGGACAAATAAAAGTAAACAATTATTTTTTGCCAAAGCACCAAATGAAAAAAAAACGGAGGGAGCAAGAACTACGGGCTCCAATACCAATAAATGATAATATCGCGTGCAATATTACATCCGATTCCAACATAACATTAAGTAAAACAAGTAATCAAACTGGCTGACCTTCAAAATGGAATTTAAATATCCTTCAATACAATATATGCTTTAAGAAATATGGTTATAAAAACAATTATGTAAGAATTAGAATGCACAAAGATAATGAGAAAATATTATTGTGTTTATATCAATTAACATGTCTTGTATTTATATGTAGATTACAAAGTAGATAATGACAAAGAGTTTGACTCTATCAACTATTTACAAGATAAATACTAAGAAACTATTTTTTATCTAAACTACAGTAAAAGATAATGACTAATAGTTTAACTCTATCAACATACAAGAAAGAGATTACAATTAACAATAGATAAACTTCAACACCCCTCCTCAAGTTGGAGTTGGGATTGAAATGTCGAGAAAACCCTGTTTGGGAAGTAGTCGGAGATGAGCTTCACCTCCAAGTGGTTTGGTAAAAAGGCCCGCCAACTGGTTGCTAGAGCGTACGTAAGAAGGAGCAATAAGGCCTGCTTGAATTTTTTCCCGAACGAAATGACAATCAATCTCAATATGTTTAGTTCGTTCTGGATTTTCAGCTACATGAATAGCATCTTGACTATCACAATGAATTGGAATTGGTTGTGGATGGTTGAAACCAAAATTTGAAAGAAGATATTTTAACCATTGCCACACAGAAGTAAGTGCGGCAAGAGAACGATATTCTGCTTCGGCAGAAGAACGAGAAACTGTTGGTTGTTTCTTGATTTTTCAAGAAATGAGACTTGAACCTAACATGGTGAAATAACCAGTATTGGATCGACGAGTAGTGGGATAATCGGCCAAGTCTGAATCAGCATATCCTACGAAAGTAGGAGAACTTAATGCAAAAAAAAATAAACATTTATCAACAGTGCCCTTATAATAACGAAGGACCCGAATAGCAGCATCAAAATGAGTGGAATGTAGATATTGCGTGAATTGGCTAAGAGTGTTCACGACATATTGAATATCAAGTCGTGTTACAGTGAGATATAATAGATGTCCCACAAGTCGACGATAAATTGAGGGATCAGGAAGAGGAGTGCTATCCTTTGGTAGTAAACGAAGATGTTGCTCCATAGAAAAATCAGATGGTTGACAATCAGTCATACCAGAATCAGATAAGATATCAAGAGCATATTTTTGTTGACATAAAAAAATACCTTTCTTAGATCGAAATACTTCAATCCCTAAAAAATATTGAAGATTGCTAAGATCTTTTATGGAGAAAGACCGGGTAATATATTATTTGATATCAGTGATGGCATCATCATTGTTCCCAGTGATAACAATGTCATCAACATAGACGAGAATTAAAATAGAAGTATCGCGATAATTATATATAAAAATACTATAATCTGAAATAGATTGACGAAAACCACTTGAATAAAAGTGGTTGAAAATTTAAAGAACCATTGACGAGAAGCCTGTTTAAGACCATATATAGATATATTTAATCTACAGACACAAGAATTCCCTCTACGAGAGAATCCTTGAGGAAGTTTCAAATAGACTTGTTCATTGAGATCTCCTTGAAAAAATGCATTGTTGACATCAAGTTGGTGCAACGATCAGTTTTTAATGGCAGCAATGGAAAGAAAAAGACGAATAGTAACTAATTTGGCTACATGTGCGAAGGTATCATGATAATCAATAACTTCAACTTGAGTATAACCTTTATCAATCAAACGAGCTTTATATCTTTCAATAGAACCATCAGACCGATATTTAATTTTATAGACCCATTTGCAAACAATGGGTGATTTTCCTTGCGGAAGAGAACATAGAGACCAATTGTTATTTGATTCAAGAACTTGAATTTCTTTGGCCATGACATCACACGATTCAATAGATTACATGGCTTGATAATAAGATTTCGGTTCTTGATTTTCAATAATATTAGTTAGAAATGTTCGATGAGAATGACTTAAATTAGATAAAGATAAATGATTTGCTAAGGAAAAGTTAGTTGAGAGGGAAATGTGATTACAAATATAATCCTTGAGATGGCCTGGTGGACGACGATTTCTTTGAGGATGACTGGCAGGTGCCAATGAATGAGAATTAGTGGAGATGTTGCCCTCGGAAATGTAGAAACTATTGGAGAATTATTTGAATAATCAAATGTACTCGGATGGATAGACTCACAAGAACAAGTCTTAGTGGGACTAATTGGTGGTGCAACGTAGTCAAAAGTCCTATCATCATCTATTAAAGTGATGCTAATTGCATTCTTTACTGATGAAGATGGAACATCATGATATGAAAAAGTTGACTCGTGGAATATGACATCAAGAGAAACATAGATTTGATGAGTTTTGAAATCATATATACGGTATCCCTTTTGACCATATGGATAACCAACAAAGATGTCAGGTTTGGCTCGTTTATCAAATTTATGTTTAACATTCATATTTTTAGCAAAACATAGACATCCGAAGACTTGGAGAGATGAAAATAATGGAATTGTTCCAAGTAAAACTTCATGAGGTGATTTATACTTAAAGATTGGAGTTGGAAGTTTATTGATAAGATAAGTAACAGTGCAAATAAATTCACCCCAGAAAGAAAGAGGCAAGTTCCCCTGAAAGCGTAGAGCTCTAGCAACATCAAGAAAATGTCGATGTTATGTTCTACAACGCCATTTTGTTGGGGTGTCGCAATGCAACTGCGTTGATGAATAATTTCATGGTCATGAAACCATGTTTGAAATTTATTTGAAAGAAATTCATAACCATTGTCTGAACGAATGGTTTGACGTTGAGGAAGAAAAATGTTCCCACAACCAGAATTGATACGAAAAATCGTCTTGTTGAATTGAAGATTGATTTGATTGAAAAAATGGATCAACATGTTGATAGTTTCTGATTTATGCTTCAGTAGATAAGTCCAAGTACACCTTGAATAATCATCAACAATAGTTAAAAATAAACGAGATCCATTTTTTGAAAGTACAGAAAATGGACCCCAGATGTCAACATGGATTAACTCAAAACAATGAGAAGTAAAAGACATACTTCGAGCAAATGAAAGATGCGATCGTTTAGCCCGTGGACATACATCACAAACATGATATTTATTTGTAATAACATTTGGAAAGTTCTTAACAATAAAATTCAAACGAGATCTAGAAGGATGACCAATGCGAGAATATCATAGGTCAAATTTATAAAGATGTTTGAAAGAAAAAAAATTGAATTTTAAGTCTGGAGCTAGATAAAAAGACCATTTTGAACATGACATCGACCAACTTTATTCTTTGTTGCTTGGTCTTGAAATATACATTCAGAAGATGAAAAAATTACAACACAATTAGTTGATTTTATTATTTGTGAGATAGAAAACAAATTTAATTTAAATGACGGAATGTGGAATACATTCGTGAGGGTAAGTGAAGATGAACATTGAACTGAGCCTATGTGTGTCACAAGTGCTTGAGAACCATCAGGTAATTGAACTGATATACTTTTATGGACAATAGAATATTGATGGAAAAAATGAAAGAGATGTACATATATGATTAGAAGCACCTGAATCGATGATCCAACTAGTGGCCAGACAAGTGAGAGACATGCTGGCCAAATGACATGAACAAGTAGCGGAAGATCTCTTCACCTGCTTATCTAAAAAACCATGAATCTGGTTATAATGTTCATCAGATGGACTATCTAAGTGATGAATGACATGAGGATAGATTTTGAGTATTTTGATGGTTGTAGGAGATCATAGATGAAAATTCGTGACTCAAAAATATTTCACTGATACCATATAAGAATTAGAGAGCACAAAGAGAATGAGAAAATATTATTGTGTTTATATCAATTATCATGTCTTGTAATTATATGCAGATTACAAAGTAGATAATGACAAATAGGGGTGGGATCGGGACGGGATTTTGGGATTTCGGGTAATTCGGGACGGGATTTTTGGGATTCGGGTTTTGATTTTTACTACCCGAATTCCATTTGAATTGACTTGGTCCCGGTATCTCGGTTTCACGATAAATATCGGGTTTTCGGGATCGGGATTCGGATTTCCCGAAAATAATAATTTTAAACTCCTATATGGTAGAAATATCACACTTTTATTTATTTTGCTCCTTCATAGCATTATATTTTTCTTTATGGTCATGAATTGTTAATTTCAAGACCATGGGGTAGGTGATGGAGCTTGAGTTTGGGATTAAGAGATTGATTGAAAGGGGTAATTTATTTTGTATGATAAGAAATTCGGGATTCGGTTTTCCCAATCGGGTGTGAAATATTTCCCGAATACCGTCCCAATTTAGTTTGTCGGGTTTTCGGGATTCCCAAAACCCGAAAATCAATCATACTTCCCGTCCCAAACTACAAAATCCCGACCGGGACGGGACGGGTTCCCGAAACCCGATACCGAATGCCCACCCCTAATGACAAAAAGTTTGACTCAATTAACTATTTACAAGATAAAGACTAAGAAACTATATCCATATAAACTACAGAAAAGATAATGACTAAGAGTTTAACTCTATCAACATACAAAAAAGATATTACAATTAATTAAAAATAAACTTCAACTCATTAAATTCATGAGTTAATGACAAGTTACCCCATGTGATATTCATAATTATCAGTTTACCTCGTGATTTGAAAAAGAGCATTTTACGTCCTCTGTAATCTTATAAAAGTTTCACACCAGCTCCCTAAAATTTTTGCATGTGGCACTTTACCGCCTTGTGTTATTATATGTAGCAGTTTACCCCTGTGTTATGATAAATGTGACAATTTATCCCCTGCATTATGATAAATGTGGTAATTTATCCCCCTATTTTGCAAAACACTTTTCATGCCCACTCTCAATTTCGGCAAGTGAGTTATACCTCTCCGACTAAAGGAGGTAAATTGGTACTTTAAAACTTTCACAGGGGGTAAAATGATATTTTTCAAATCACACGAGATGGTAAATTGAACATTATACATTTCGCCGGAGAAAAATTAGTATTAACTCTTAAATTCATTAATGACATGGTTGAACAAATTTATACCGTTAATTAGCAAAAGAATTACGAAAATCACAAAGTCACGTAATAATGCAGGACAAGCTTCACCAATAAAAATATTCTAAATTAGAAAAATTAGCTTAGATGAGTTCACATTAATAATCAACTTACATAAACATATGGCCATTCTAAAAATTACTTTTTTTTTTTTTAGAAGAAACATGGATTATATTGATGAAACTTCAGAGTTTACAATGTTAAGGACTGAAATAGGAAGAACATCAAAATTTTCAAAATGTTCAAGAGCTAATTTAGCTAGATTGTGCGCCACACCATTACCATTCCTTTTTATATGTCTGGCTTGGAAGAAGTCGAGAGGGGCCGAAATGCGTTTTATGTCATTAATCAAGATTCCGCAACTCCCCAGATAATCTCCTTCTTCATTTATTCTGTCAATGACCCCTTTACAATATCCTTCTAATATGATCCTTTTCCAACCGTTGGCTTCCACAAACTCCATAGCCTTTTTTGCTGCCAACGCTTCAATATTTTCCGAGGAAAGAAGACCATCAACTAGAACAGACCTCCACCCTATGCAGGAGCCACAATGGTTTCGGATCACAAAGCCATACCCAGATTTGCCATGGTCTGAAAACCGGGAACCATAAACATTGATTTTGAGCGTATCAATTGGGGGGGGGGGGGACCAGTTTATTGGACAATTCGGCCTAATCCGTATTTGTGTGATTGTATTAGCAACCTTCACTCTTTGAATGCACTCCATCACAAAATTGATCAACTCCGGTGGTGAAAGATAATCTTCACCAATATGGATTTTGTTTCTATTATGCCAAATAATCCAACACACCGCCTAGAAGAGTCCCAATTCTTCATTGTCACATTCTTTTCGTACCTTTATAAACCAGTCCTCTATAATGTTTCCAAAAGCACTATAGACCACCCAAGGAATGTCGGAGATAGCCCAAATTTGTCTCGCAAGTGTACAATGAATCAGTGCATGCAAAGTAGTTTCATCCTCACTGTGGCAGACCGGACATGTTCCATCAACATCTATATGCCTGCGGGAAAGGTTTTTGTTTGCCGGAAGAGCATCCCTTATCGCTCTCCAAACAAATATCTTTATTTTATTGGGTATCTTAGTTTTCCAGATCCAATGCCAGTCACGGACAGCCCCCGAGCTTTAAGAACCTGTGTTTGCTGCTGTTGTTTCCTGTTCCATTTCGAGAGCAAGGTGGTACGCTGATCGAACAGTAAGTTCACCATAAGGAGAGTAATGCCAAATAATCTTGTCAGCATTTTGTTGGCTGCCTATGGGGATAGACATGATGATTTGTGCATCACACTCAAGGAATTCACTCTCAATTAAGGATTTCTTCCACACGCCAATATCCCAATTAATGAGTTCAGCAACTCGACAGTCCATATGCAGTGTGAGCGGAGGAGATACGATCTTGAAAGTATTTGGTCTTGGAATCCATTTATGACCCCAGATTTTCACATCAGCGCCATTGCCTTTCCGCCATCTTATTCCTCTTTCCAATAAATCCTTAGCCTCCCAAATGCTCTTCCATGTATATGACGGATTATTCCCCAGTGCAGCCCCCAAAAAGTTTCCATTCTTAAAATATTTTGCTCTTAGCATACGACTCAACAACCCTGCAGGATTTTGCACGATTCTCCAGCCTTGCTTAGCTAAGATTGCCAAGTTAAATGCTTCGAGGTTCCGGAATCCCAGACCCCCATTTCTTTTGCTTACACACATCTCACTCCATTTTATCCAATGAATGCGCATTTTATCCTTCCCGTCCCACCAATAACTCGCTATAATACTTTCAACCTCGTGAATGAAAGTCTTCGGTAGCCTGAAACAGCCCATGACATACGTAGGAATTGCCTGGAGCACTGCTTTGATTAGGATTTCTTTACCTGCCAAGGAGAGTGTTTTTTCCATCCATCCTTGAACCCGTTCCTAAATCCTATCCCTGATGTAGCCAAACACTGCTTTTTTTTTTATTTACCTACGACCATAGGAAGGCGTAGGTATTTGTCATGTTTCTCCTCAATTTTAACAGGCAAGTATGACTGAACCCGCAATATGTCAATCTCGTTTGAATTTTTACTGAAAACCATACTTGATTTTTCAAAATTGATTTCTTGGCTAGAAGCTTTCCCATACTTTTTTAGGACCGATTTGATGGATTTAGCTGTTGCTCCCGTGGCTTCAGTGAAGATTAACGTGTCATCTGCGAATAGTAGGTGGGACACAGGTGGGGCCCCATGACAGATAGAATTTCTTTCAATCGATTATTCATTTCTTCCTCCTTGATCAAAGCACTAGAATCTTCTGCACATAACAAAAATAAGTACGGGGAGAGAGGGTCTCCTTGACGGATGCCTCTCTCCGGTTTGACAAAACCACGTTGTTCACCGTTGATAAGAAATGAATAAGAAACAGTAGAGATGCATGTCATGATTGTCTTCACAAATTTAACGTCAAAACCTAGAGCACACATAGCTTCTTTAAGAAAGGTCCATTCAACTCTATTGTATGCTTTACTCATATCAAGCTTCAAAGACATATGACCAACATTTCCACTAGTATATTTTTTCATGAAGTAGTATATTTCAAAAGCAGCTAGCACGTTATCTGTAATAAGTCTAGAGGGCACGAACGCTGATTGAAATTCAGAAATAATGGAGTTCATAAATGGCTTAAGATGGTTAACTATCACTTTTGAGCTCAATTTATAAATTACGTTGCACAAACTAATCGGCCGAAACTGGGTGATCATATTGGGGTTTTTACATTTCGGGATAAGAACAATGTGAGTGAAATTGCTTGGCTCATGAAAAACACCATTATTCAGAAAGTTAAGGGTGGCATTAATCACATCAGACTGAATAAAATTTCAGAATTTTTGATAAAAAAAGTACAGGAAGACCATCAGGGCCAGGGGATTTAAAAGGATGCATACAAGAAAGAGCTAAATATACCTCATCCGTCGTGTACCGTTGGAGGAGACGTCCTTATATCCTCAAACGATGGTTGACTCGAGGTGAAGATATCTCCAAAGTATTCCACGACCACTCTTTCCAGATCAGCTGGTTTAGTTCACCACACTCCATTTGAATAGTATAGGCCTTCAATAGTATTGTTTGTTTTCCTAGCCGATGTCTTCGCATGGAAATAACGTGTATTTTTATCCACATCTTTGAGCCAATGCGCCTTAGCTCTTTGCCTCCACATAAGATCCTCTTTATCAAGAAGATCTTCAAGTTATCTTTTAAAGTCACGTTCCACTGTTTGAGTATGATGGGATATATGTCCTGAACGAAGAGAAATACTTTTCTCCTTGAGTTTCTTGACTTTCTTTGTAACTTCACCAAAACTGTGATCACTCCAGCTCTTTAGCCCTTCAGTGCAACTCGCGATTCTGCCCCAAACCGAATTATCACTGTTATCCCCATTCCCAAAATGCCAAATCTCCTTCACAATCTCCTCACATTCTTCAGAAGTAAGCCACATAGCTTCAAATCGAAATCTTCTCGTAGTCGCTTTTTTAGGAGCCACTGGTTGGTTCCTGATTTCTATGCAAAGTGAGATATGATCCGAATTGATTGTTTCCATATGTATGACTCTAGAGTAGGGGAATTTTTCAATCCAATTGTTTGTAGCACAAGCTCTATCAATCCGTTCCCAAACCGTAAAAAGAGGATCCCATCGATTACACCAAGTATATAACTTTCCTATGTAGCCAAGGTCATTCAATCTAGCCTCGTCAAACGTCTCTCTGAAATCCAGAAGCTGTCTTATGGGTGTTTGTCTCCTCCCTTTTTTCTCCGAATCACTGAGTATAGCATTATAATCTCCCACACAAAGCCAAGGTTTCTTTGAGTATCTCGCCAACCGTTTCAATAAATTCCAAGAGTTCCTCCTATGAGCCACATTCGGTTCTCCATGGTAACCTGTAAATCTCCAACTATCTTCTTCTCCCTTGTTATAAACGAAGACATCGATTTGGTTTTTCGATTTACTCTGGAGAACCACATGAACATCCTTTCTCCACAAAAGGGCCAGACCACCAGATAAACCATTAGAACTAACTGCGACACCAAAGAGACCCAAATTATTCTTTATTAAATCAATCTTCCTCTCATCAAGCTTGGTCTCCATGAGAAAGATGATTTGGGGTTTTTTTTTCTCGGATGTGTTCACCGAGTGTGCGAACTGTCCAATGGCCCCCAAGCCCTTAGCAGTTCCAGCTTAAGCAATTCATGATGATCGACGGGACTGCCCTGCAGTCGCCGCCGTTCCGGGGTCTTCTTTTTCAGACGTAGTGCCAGCTTCTAGAATCATCCTTTTTGTCGGCTTGACAGAATTATCATCAAATTGTACCCAACTTCTGAGAGTTTGCGTTTGTTACTTGTTGTTGCTGGTTTAGTGGTTTGTTTGGTTATTTCGGATTTGGTTTCTTTTTCCTTAGGGAGGCCGATTTATAATGGGCTCTGTCCATGTTCGAGAGTATCATTGGTGCATCGATGAGATTAGTGGGATTGGTAGCTTGGGTCCAATTAGAGTCCGTGGTTTCAGTTTATGGGGTGATTATAGCATTGGGTTGGATAGGAGGTTGATTTGGTTTAATGGTGTCCAATACTATGGGGTTGGATATGGAGTGGCCCATGTAGGAATTTGGTTTGTGGATCAGGGGTCTACTTGGGCCCTCTATTGTGTCAGCCCAGGAATTGTGCTATTCCAAAAATTACTCTATTGGCAAGAAATAATCATCACCAAACACACATAGGAAATTATATTTACTTCCACTGCACCATAAAATTCAACAGAACAATTAAATTCAACCTACAAAATAGGCGACCGAGTTTCCAAAAGTTATAGTAACAAGAGTGAATTGCATTCTAATCTGGAAATTTTCTCCATATTTATTACTTAATGTTTATACAAATGGACTTAGCCTATATCAACAATGAACAAATCAAAGAATGCAATCTACATACATCTCTATCAATATTAACAGCTAACATTTACAAACTTTTCTGTGTCAAGATTTGCTCCAAGTTTTCTAGTACAGCCAATTGAAATCTCCTATAACATAGACCAAAACCAATGACAAAGGATACAACAAATAAGCGAACACCGATGTCCAAACGGAGAAAACAGTACTAAAACTCCCAAGGCATCCAACAATGGCTGATACAACTAAAACCATCAAAACTTCAGCACCAAAATTCCATGACAAATCCCGAAAATAGATCAACGAGAGAAGAACCGCTAATCCAAGAACGTTGTTCATAAACACAGTACCATAAATCTGCATAATTATAACCGAATTAGTTTCAGAAAACAAAGTAATTATGTCTTACATTGAATATAACCGGTGAAATGTAAAAATACCCCCTATGCTTTGTCTAATTAGCAAATAAACCTTCCGTGTTATTTCCTCTAACGAGTTAATGCCAATTTACCCCCCCTGTGATTTATAAAAGATCAAGCACTTTATACCCCGTGAAAATTTTAATGAATCAATTTCCCCCTTTTCAGTTGGAGAGTGTAATTCATTTGCCCAAATTGAGAGTGGCATGAAAAATGTTTTGTAATATAGGGGTAAATATTGTCACATTCATCATAACACAGGGAGTAAACTGTAACATTATCATAGCACAATTGGGTTGCCTTCAACCCTGAAGGGATTTGCTACATATAAAAATGTCAACGAACGGTGTGAAACTTTTATAAGATTACCGGGGAGGAGAGAGGGGTAAAGTGCTGTTTTTTCAAATCACAGGGATAAAAATTAAACATTATAAATATCACGGGGGGTAAATTGCCATCAACTCTTTTTTTAACCAGAAACCCCATGTGCTAATTTTTATTAGCAAAAAATCTCACCCCAAGCCAAACGACATTTATACCTCCATCAAAAATTCAAAAACACCCCTATATATTAACTTGAAAAATTGAAATTAATCTCTCTATTAACACATGATATTTTTTTGGCAAAGCACGGGGAGAATTTTTGCATTTAGCTCTAATTAACTCAAAACAGGCAAAACAAACAAACAAACAAACCTCAGACAATGTCAAAGAAGTAGTATGTAGCTTCTTCCTTCGAGCTTCACTGATAGCAGATACTGCTAATCTAGCATTGGTAGCCAATGGGACAAATATAAACGCAATATAAAACGATGACACATTAGCAGCTGCAGAGAATTCTCGAACACTATGTACAAGAGGCTCCGCCAGAATTCCAAGCATAAAAATTCCGAGGACCAAAAGAGACACGGCTTTAATCCATGCCAATGCTGATTTATCGATGAATTTGTCCTCGATTAGTTTGTCCGTTTGTTCCCATGTTTTCTGCAAAGTTAGATTTTGAGATTTCATTTTAATTAATCGGATGATAAATGTCTCAAATGAAAGAAATTGAGTGAAATACAAAAATACCCCTATGCTTTGCTTAAATATAAAAAAAATCCTTTGTTAATTTTTATTAAGAAAGATCTCATAAGCCAAAATAACTTTTGTACCCCCAATAAAGGATGCAACAACATTCCTATTCACCTAAAAAAATTGCAAAAATCCCCTTTGTTAGTTTAAAATTTGCAACAACCCTCTTGTTCACCTAAAAGATTGACAATAACCTACCCATGAGTTATGAAAGAATTTTGGGGGAATTTAAAAAATCCTGAAACTTTGGTTTTTTTTTTTCAAAGATAGTTCTATAACTATACTGAACACACATTTAGTTATTTAACTTTCACATAATTTCAATTTTAGTCCTATGCATAAAAGTGTCGTCCTCTAACTTTCAATAGGTTTCAATTTCCGTCCTGCAATTACAAATTTGATCCTATTACTAAAGAAAAGTTTGTAACTGAAGAACAAAAATATTGAAGGTTTAGATCTGCGTCTTGCAATTACAAATTAGGTTCTATTACTAAAGAAAAAAATTATAAGGATTAAAATTGAAATTGGGTGTAAGTTAGAGGACTAATGTGTTTTTGGTATACTTACAAGACTATTTTTGAAAGAATGTCAAAGTTACAGGACTATTTCTGAAATTTTGCCAAAGAATTTTAAGTGGATTTTTTTTGCTAATAAAGAATGAACTCGGGGGGATTTTTGCTAACAAAAATAACACATGTAAGGTTTTTTTTTTTTTAGTTAAGCAAAGCACAAGACCATCTTTTAATTTAGCTTAAAAGAAATAGTTCATTATAACATATAAACTTACTTGATAAGTATCATCTTCTTCATTTTCCTCTGAGTTATGATTTTGATTGTAAGTTGTATTTATCCATTTGGACAATCCATTAACAAACTCCTCCTCTTGAATCAATTCATCGCCACTTATATCGAGTTCTTCCATTATTTTCGAGGCTGCCTCATCTACATCATAAGGGATTATCCCAAATTTCATATTGGTCATAAGCTCTTTCAGTTCAATGTACGATATGTTGTCGTCTTTGTCAAGATCTATTTCTTTGAACAACCTGAAATGCAATCAAAATAAGATTAGACCAAAAAACTTCTAAGAGTTTTTACTTGAAACAATAAATTTGATAACTGCAGCCAACGTGTTTTAATCGTAAAATACTAATAGCGCTAATGCCAATGTATCCTGTGATATGCACACTTTTCAATTTATACTCTTGTTAGCACTTTAATTATTCTTGTGAAAATTTAAAGAATCAATTTACCTCTTTTAATTGGAGAGTGTAACTCACTCGTCGAAGTTGAGAGTGGGGCATGAAACGTATTTTTGTAACATAGAGGAGTAACGTGCAACATTTATCATAAGGGGTAAAATGTCACATTTAACATGACAAAGGGGGTAAAGTACCACATATAAGATGGGTAATTTTGTCAATTCGTATTTTTTAAGTTTCAAAATGTCAAGAAAATGATACGAACTTTTATAAGATTATAGTGGGTAAAGTGTTATTTTTCAAATTACAGATAGGTTAATTGAATAATATACATACATACAAAAGGGGGGTAAATTACCAACCTTTTGATAGCAGGGATGTCTGGAGTCATGTCCTCTGTCAAAAGGCTACCATATGCGGATTTTTGAAGACGTAATAAAATATCTGGAATCAAATGTCTCATTAATTCGCGTTCTTCCCTTTTCTTCCGAATCCAAGGTTTAAGAACCTGTAGAGTAAAATTTGATGGATTTCAGACATGAATTTTGTCCTATATATGAGCTAATGCATAATGTTCAATTTACACCCCTGTAATTTGAAAAATAGCACTTCATTCCCCTGTGAAAATTTGGAAGAAGCATACTACCTTCTTCAGTCAGAAAGTGCAACTCACTAGCCGAAACTGAGAGTTGGCATGACTACATTTATCATAACATGCGCGGGGGAGTCGGGGGGGGGGGGGGGGGGGGTAGGGGCGGGGGATAAACTGCCACATTATCATAACAAAGGGTGGTAAACTGTCACATATAAAAATATTAGGGAGGCGGTGTGAAACTTTTATAAGATTACAGGGGGTAAAATGCTCTTTTTCAAATCACAGAAAAATAAATTGAACTTTATGAATATGACAGGAGGGGTAAATTGTCATTAACTCTTCAAATAATATTGAAACAAATAATTCAATTACCTGGTATAAGTCTTTGAGTGATTTAACAGAGTGATATCTTTTATTCATTGCATCTTTTGTTAAATCAAGCCATTTTGTCATTCCATTGACAAATTCATCCATAGTTATTTTGTCGTCGTTGTCAATATCAAAATCCTTCATAATCTCTGCAGTTGTGTGTTCCTTGTCCGACTGAAGTTTTCTGAACTTGATTTCTTCTAGAAATTCTTTTAACTCGGAGAAAGATATAACCTTGTCTCCGTCACGATCTCTCTCTTCAAAAAGTCTAGAATTATACAACATAGGACAATTATTTCAAGAATTAATTAAGCAAAAATTGAAATTTAAATGGAGAAATATGATTTTGAAATCCACCTTCTTATAGTCGATACATTTGGTGAACCGTTATCGGTTAAGAGTCTCCCCATCGTCTGATTTTGCAAATGTTTTAGTATGTCTACGACCAAATGCTCGTGTTTTATATATAGTAAACGTCGTTGTTGAATCCAAGGCTGAAAGAACTGCACAAATTTTTTGAGAAAAAAAAAGGATCATATTAGAATTCTAATCTCCTTTGGACATGTTTAGGTATATTTTTTATTTTTTTATTTTTTTTGGGGACATGTTTTTGGTAGTTATGGTAAGATGAGATAAGCATATTTACCTCACCTCACCTTATTTTATCTTATTTTGTCTTATCTACCTTACTTACCTCAACTTATCTTATCTTATCTTACCTTACCTTATCTTATCTTACCTTACCTTATGTTTGGTTTCTGAGATACAAGACTCTCACACATTCAAAAGGGTGCTACCTAGAATCATATGATTTTAACTCATAAAAATACCACATTGTCACAATATGCCAATTACCCCTCAATGCACCCACTCAAATCTAGGCTACAAGGCATTTTAAATTACCAGATATATACTCCTTAATTTTTTTTATTTTTTATTTTTTATCTCATTTCTCAATCATAATTAAAGGGAGTTAGATTTTGAATTACCTGATAGAAGAAGTAAGAAAGAAGGAAGATGATTGAAACAAGAAGAGTGATTAGTACAAAAACTCTTTCTTGGACAATAGAAGAATGGAAAATTCGTGGGATTTGGATAAAAATTAATGGTATCACTGAAAGAAGCATGATCCTGGCCGTGTAACTTGTTCCTTTGTCTGTCTCTACACCACAACCTGTAATGTAACAAAACAAAAAGAAAAATCAAGTTATTAATTGAGTTCATAATTTTAATGATCATTTATGACCGAACCCTGAGGTTTAGTCATTTTTCAAGTAGACCCCATACGATTTAGACTACGTATCAAAACACTCCTTACAGTTTCAACAATCCTTACAAGGACTTCCCAAAAATGTTTAAAAAAAATCCCTCAAAGGGTGTCCTTGTAATTTTTGAAATTATAGGGGGTTTTCTGAAATTATGATAAGCCTCAGGGGGTCAATCTCTTAATTTTAATTTAATAAGAAATATAAAGAAAAAAATGCTTTGAATTAAAATTATTACCAGGCCATAAGGAAAACAAGAGTCTTTCAAAATTGTTCTGGTTTACTATATCATTGGAGAACTGAAATGTATTAATTGGGAATTTTTGGGCACCAAGAATAACACAGGTTCCCCAAAGTACAGTGAGAAGCAAAATTGTGGATCCGGCTAATAACCCGACTCCGGTTAAGACGCATTCCTGTGCTATTTCTTCATTGCTCAACAGCCCAGATGCTGGGAAAAGGAAATTAATTAAAAAGATCGTTAGAAACATTTATATAATAAAAAAATGAGTTAATGGCAATTTTGAATTTATCTACTTGTATTTAAAACAAAACAAAAAAAAAATATTTTACCCCACTGTAATTTTATAAAAGTTTCACAACGCCCCCTCCCACGCCCCCGAAATTTTTAAATTTTATAAGAATACGAATTGACAAAACTATTCATCATGTATGTTGCACTTTACCGTCCATGTGTTATGGTAAATGTGATAATTTACCCACTTGTGTTATAATAAATGTTGTACTTTATCCCACATCTTACAAAAATATTTCCATACCCACTCTCAATTTCGATGAGTAAGTTACACTCTTCGGCTGAAGGAGGTAAGTTGCTCCTTTAAATTTTTTTCAAATCATAGTAGAGTGAATTGAACATTATGCATTTCACAGGGAGAGGAACGGCTAAATTGGCTATAGTTGACCAACGCTCTTAAAAATTATATGAAAAAAAAGGATGACACTATTTAATCACAAGGTATATTTAATACACTTGTCTTTTGAATGGATGACCGCGTGACAAATATCCATTGGAGGATAGTTCTTGCATCTAATTTGTATTTTTCTCTATCCTATCATTTTTAATTTTTTGACATAGTTGACCAGTCAATTTAAATAAATTTCAAAAGTATATACTTCAAAAAATCTAACTAATTTATAATTAAAATAATTTGAGTAATATTATTACATATCTTAATATCTAAAATATTTAAGATATCATAAATATAAAATGTTCAACTTAGTAAGTCAATTAAGAATTCAAAATTTTTACTTTGTATCGTAGCTAACATAACAAACACTTTGGAACTGAGAAAATACATTTTAAACTATAAACGAGCAACATATAGTATTATTTTTTTTTTCGAGGGTTTAATCATTTTTTAGGTGTGTCGGGCACATAAAGTGGGACATTTCCCAACAGTTATTCGAACCCGAATCCGCCACTTTGTAGTGACTAATCCCTCTCACTAGACCAATCACTTGTTGATAATATATAATACTATGATATATTCATATTGTATATCACTACAAGAAAATTGAACTTAAGTGACAAAAAATTAAGTGATAATGTGGAAGTTGTCACTCTTTGTATACATTTAGTGATAAAAATATTAATTTTGTCATAATAATAATGGTGACAAGTGCAATAGTGACAATATATGTTTTTAAGTTGTCACTAATAGCTATTAATGACAAATATATGGTGACTTAAGCTGTCACTATTGACAATTAGCGACACCCTTTTAGTGATAACCTAGTGACAATAAATATTGTCACTATGGTTTAGTGACAACTTTTTGGTTGTCACTTTTGGGGTATCGCTAAATGTCAATAGTGACAACTTTTTTACAATTCTTGTCACTAGTATGTTTATGAAAACCATTTTAGTGACAATATTTGAGTTGTTGTCACTTAATATATATAAGAAGTGACAACTTCAACATTGTCACATAAATTTTTATCACTAAAATTTAACTTTTTTGTAGTGTATATATATCAAACATGTTGAAAAGATAAATTACTCTATAAGAATATATGACTTGCAGAAAGGAAGAAAAAGTTGTCTTTGTTTAGGTTAGGTATATAAATTGAATTTGGACGTGCCGGAACGTAGTTGGAAAGAATATGAATGATCAGTCAATCCATTTGATATTTAAACTGTATAAAATATATGTTAGGAGTATTAACTATAAAACAACTTTTATTTATGTATAACACACTTTATTTAAGAGGTGAAGCTTCATTAATTTGTTAAATTTAATAAACACTAGGAAACAAAAACAATTTATCCCTCTGTATTATGATAAATATGTCAATTTTACCCTCTATGTTATAAAACATTTTTCATGTCTACTATCAATTTCGGCAAGTGAGTTACACTCTCCGACTGAAGGAAGTAAATTGCTTCTTTAAATTTTATAAGGGGATAAATTGAACATTATGCATTTAAAGGGGGTTAATTTGCATTAACTCGCGCAGCATACTAAGACAAGAGTGCAACGCTTGACAACCCCAACAACAAGCGGCTAAAAGACATTATTTTAATATCATGTGAGTTAATGACACATATATCAGATATAAAATTGAGAATTAAATTTTCAATATTGAAATTAAATAATTAACTTACCAAGAAGAATCAAGGCTTCTGGAAGAGAGCCAATAATCTGAAAAGCACTTGCACCAAAAACACCAGGGCCAAGTATTTTGAATATCCTTTCACCTCCAGAAGCAACATATGATTCTCCATGAAACAAAAGATACTCATAAAGAATAATCAAGAATAAATGACCAAAAACTCCTTCCGAACATGGCAAAAAACCATACATTTGTTCACATCTTTCCTCTCCTTTGGAATCTAAAATACCCTTAAAACGTATAAAATCTGAAGAATCAATTTTCGCTTCATCAAATCCATCTGAAACGAGCTCATGATTCAACGGTCGAGATATCGAGCAAGGTACTAATAAAAGAAGAAAAATTGCAAAATAGAGAGGTTTCATGGCGATGAAATCAATTTTAATAATGATAATAGTAATAAATAATAAGATGTGTTAAGGAAGTTGTTGCCTTTATATAGTTAGATTTCGGTTCATGAAGATATGATTAAAATATAGTAGTAATTAAAAATGAGCAACTTATAATTTGGTTTAGCAGCCATTGAAGTTTCTTCGTCCTATCTATTTGTTGATTAGTTTTCAATTTGTGACTTTTTTGCAATCGTATATGTTGAATGAGCTGTAATAAATAAAACTAGTTGCACTTTTTCTACAAGTAAAGGTTTCTTGCAAGTTACTTTCTAATGTCAGCCCTATTAAATTATTAATTAAACATTTATTTATTGATAACACATGTACAATTAATTACTTCATGCAATTCTTCTTCTTCTTCGTCGTCTTCTTGTTTTGAAACTTCTAAGACCTCTTCAATTTCCATTTCGCTAAATTGACCGAATCAAAAGTCACTTACGTTTTTAAGGGAGATTGGAAAAGGGAAATGATTTTGGAAATATGCATAATTAAAGAGTTAATGTCAATTCACCCCTGTGATATTCATAATATTCAATTTATCGGGGAAAATGCAAGTTACTCCCCTGTGTTATTCTAAACCTGCAAGAAACTACCCTATGAAATTTTTATTGCGCCAAACTTCCTTGTGTTTTCAAAAACTCTGCAAAAAACACCCAATTTGTAAAAAATAGGTCGTTTAGGATCGACAAATTTCAAGAAATAATTTTTAAAATATATCATGTAAAGTTGTAGGGACCAACTTGAAGTATTTTAGAAATGATTTCTTGAAATATGTCGATACAAAACGACCTATTTTTCACAAATTGGGTGTTTTTTGCAAGGTTTTTGAAAACACAAGGAAGTTTAACGCAATAAAAATTTCACAGGGTAGTTTCTTGCAGGTTTAGCATAACACAAGGGAGTATTTTGTATTTACCCCCAATTTACCTCATATGATTTAAAAAAGAGCATTTTACCCCCTGTAATCTTATAAAAGTTTGACACCGCTTCCCTTACATTTTTATGTGTGACACTTTACCCCCATGTGTTATGATAATATGGAAGTTTACCCTCACGTTTTATGATAAATGGAAAAAGTGACATTTTATCCCTTATGTTACAAAATACTTTTTATGCCCACTCTCAATTTCGGTAAGTGAGTTACACACTGTGACTGAATGAGGTAAATTATTTCTATAAATTTTTATAGGTGTGTAAAATGCTTGTTTTCAAATCATGCACATAGGCGACTAAATTAAATATTATGTATTTCAGATGGGGTAAAATACACATATTCGTAGAAATTGAACCCATTACCTCTTGACCATAAAAATCCATCCTTAACCACCAAATCGTAATAAAACTAGTTGCACTTTTCAATACGTAAAGGTTTTCTTGCAAGTTACTTTATAATGTCAGCCCTATCCATTTATTTAATTTATATTGACTATATTAATTTATCTACAAATTAAACACGTGTCTTAAATATTAATTCATCATTTCATCTTCAGCATCTTTTGAAAGTTCAACTGATCATCTTCCACGTCCTTCCTGCATTTCCGCTATTGACTATATTAAAAAAAAAAAGTCTTTTTGGGCCTATTTTGATTATATTTCGACTCAATTTTGCTTGTTTTTTATTTTGAAATAATGGTTTGAGTGGTTTTTGTAAAAAAATTGATATTCAATTTGAATTAAGTTTGGATATTGGGTTTTGGGTTTTGGGTTTTAAAATGTTGAAACCTCATTTGGATTGAGTTTGAATTTTGGGGTTGAAGAGAAAAAACTGGTAGTAGGTGTCAAGTCAATGTCAATATCATTTATAAAGAAAATATATATATATATGATATATGTCAATTAATTATCTTTTATAAGTTTGAGGTTTATTATATTTGGATGCATAAGTTTAAACTATGGTTTCGCGAAAAATGTACTCCAACTTCCACTACTAGAAAAATATAAAATTTCCATCGAAATTTCAATCGATTTTGGGAAAAGTCGATCGGAAATACAATATTCCCGCCAGAAATCCGACGGTAAAAATCGGTTGGAAAAAATCGGGTTGAAATCGGATTCCGACCGAAATTCCGACCGGTTCAAATTCCGACCGAATTCCCACCGATTTTAAATTGGTGAGAATTATGTTCCGACCGATTTTAAATCAGTGAGAATTATATTCCGACAGATTTAAATCGGTCGGATTAATTTTGAAAAAAAATATATAATTCAATAAGAATTTTCCCCACTAAAAGCTCTAAATTATAATTCATCCTCACATTAATGTCAAAATCTAATTCAATTTTCAAGCACACTCAACAATTTCAAACACACTATAATTAATAACAAAATCTAAAAATTTGAAACACACTATAATAACAAAATCTAAAATTTCTACTAACAATTTCTACAATCAAAATCTAATAAGTTATACTAATTTCAAACACAGTATAATAATAAAATCTAATAATGTATACTAATTTTAAACACACTATAATAAAAAAACCTAATAATTTCTACTACAAAAATTTAAATTTATACTAATTTCAAACACACTAAACAATTTATACTATGTATAAATCAAAATATTATATATATATATAATGAGGTGGTCGGCCGGAAGTGCTGCAACGACGGTGGTGGTGGTTGGTCGGAAGATTGAACGGTGGTGGTGCTGGTGGTGGTCGGAAGAAGACAAGAGGGAGTTGGAGGGTGGTAGTGGGGCGGGGGAAGAGGAGGGTTTTAATTTTTTTTCTTGTTCAGGGCTGCTGAAATGATCAGCCCCAGCCATTTTTTTTTTCTTATAGATGGTTATTCTGACCGATTTTTAAATCTATCGGAATTATGAATAAAATTCCGACCTATTTGTAAATTCGTCTGAACTTTTGAATTCAAATTTATAAATAAAGTTTGGACTTTTTTTTAAAATAAATTATTCAAACCGATTTTTAAATAGGTGGGAATAATTAATAAAATTCCGACTGATTTTTAGATCGGTGGGAATATTTAAAAAAATTCCAATCGATTTCAAAATCGGTGGGAATTTTTTCGGATTTTTTTTTTCAAAAACATAGTATCGGAATAATTAATAAAATTCCGACCGATTTTTAAATCAGTCGGAATATTTAAAAATATTTCAACCGATTTCAAAATCGGTGGAAATTTTTTTCTGTTTTTTTTTTAAACATAGTATCGAAATAATTAATAAAATTCCGACCGGGATTTTTTTTCATGAAAATTCCAATCAATTTTAGTTCGGTTGAAATTTTTTGGTGGAAATTTTTATTTTTTCTAGTAGTGTTCATTTGTAATATATTTGACTCAATTTTGAGAAAATAGAATATTAGGCCAAAACCTAACCAGATAGACCATTAGATTTTAGAGGAAAATTGGAAAAGGGGAATGATTTTGCAAATATAAAATAATTAAAATTTCCAGTTAGCTCATTTGATTTTTCTGAATAAGCAGAAAGACTTATCTTTTGGGCTAATGCCAATTTGCTCCATGTGATATACATAATATTCAATTTTCTCTCTTATGATTTGAAAAAGAGCATTTTCCTCCCTTGTGAAAAATTTAAATGTGCAATTTGCCTCCTTCCATCGTAGAGTGTAACACACTCTCCGGAATTGAGAGTGCGCATGAAAAAAGTTGCGTAATGTATGACCTCAGGCGCTACCAGTTGCCCCAAAACCAATTGGTGTTAGGAAAGGCGCATACCCTTCCCTTATATTGCATTCACACAAGCGCCCATGGTATTCAATTGTGACTCCACCCACACACTCAATTTGGGTGCCACGAGACAATTGTTGTCACCCGCACACTCAGTTAGGGTGTCCAAAAATCCCTCCCTCATCAATTGCTCCTGGTGGAAATCGAACACGTGTCATTGGCTCTCATACCACTTATAGGACATCAGGCGCTACCAGTTGCCCAAAACCAATTGGGGTTAGGAAAGGCGCATACCCTTCCCTTATAGTGCATTCACACAAATGCCTACGATATTCGATTGTGACTTCACCCGCACACTCAGTTTAGGTGCCACGAGACAATTATTGTCACACGCACACTCCGTTAGGGCGCCCAACACGTAAAAAGACAAAAATACCCTTATGGGGCATTAAAATGCCACATTTATCATAACAAAAAGGGAAAAAGTCCCAATATATCAAATCACATCGGGATAAAATGCCATTCTATCATAACACAGGGAATGAAATGTTACATTTATAATAACACAGGGGAAAAGTACCACATTTATAAGTTGATTGAGTCAAAAATATAATATATAATAGGGGTAGGTTTATCAATTCACATTATATTTTGATTTTAAAAATCCGAGGGAGGCGGTACAAAACTATTATAAAGATTATAGGGGGGGTAAAATATTCTTTTTCAAATTACAAAGAAATGAATTGAATATTATACTTATGAAAGGGGGTGAATTATCATTAACTACTTATATTATACTTATATTTAGTGACATCATGTACTATAAGCAATTGGATATTCAAAATATTAAGTGATGATTTGAAAGTTGTTCCTCATGTATCTGAAAGTTAAACCAAACAACTCCATATTCGACTAGAGCTCGTTCGATAAAAACTTATTTCAGTTCGATTTGTCACACAAATCGAACAACTTGAACATTATTTTCGTTCGATAAATTTTGAAGCTCGGCTTGAGCTCAAGTTGCTAAAAATATTAAGCTATCCGATACCCGAAATGAGCTCGTTCGACAAAAGTTCATTTGTGCTTAGTTCGCTTGACAATAAAACCAAGCTCAAATTCAATTTCAAGCTCAATACATAATTCATAATAAACTTGAACAGTGTGTTATTTACACCTCTATTTGTAATATTGTATGCATTTAGTGGAAAAATATTATGTTTGCCTGTGGCGGAGCCAATTTTTTTTTTCACCGGAATCCACTATAAAATTAATGACTATAATTTAAAATATTAATACTAAAAAATCAACAACAACAATGAAACATCGACGAAATTAATTCAAGCTCAAAATCAATTTTATAGAATGAGATTTTTTTTACAAATATCAACGAAAATCATTTCATGATCTATTTATTACAACTAACAAGTATTAGATAATTTACTAAAAATATACATATTTCGTACATATGTCTCCCTCAAGAATCAATGGTTTCTCCTCTTAATATAAAATGTAGAACCTAAATCTTTTCTTTGTAGGATTTTTGTTTTGTGTTAATAGAGATGAAGAGTGTTGGATGAAGATGAAGACTTAGAAGTAAAGGGAGGTTTTGATGATTTCCAAAAGTCATCAGCTAAGTATGGAAGCTTAGTTCAAACCTTAGAAGATATTTGACCAAGGAAGAAGTTACTTCAGACGAGTCAAATATGGTCCAGAAGACTACTGATCTGTTGCTGAAGAAAGGAATCAGACTGGTGGATTTTCAGCAGACTCAAATCAGATGAGTTCAATTTGGGATCAGCCGAGTGTACATCAGACGAGTGATTTCGATCAGCAGAGTGGAAGTGATCAGAAGTTATTGCAACGGTAATAAATGCACTTGGAGTAATAAATATTGAAGAGGAAGGGTATTTATGACAAATAATTGAAGAGAAACCTCGTATCAGCTTGGTGCATTAAATGCGAACTGACAGAAAGTACAGCAGAGTGTACAGTGATTAGTCGCAGGTAGCCGTTTCTGCAGAAAGGACCAGTACTCGAGGATTTGGACACCTGTCGATCTCTCAACGGGCAGATTTTCAAATCTCAATTATAAATAGTTCAGTTCAAGAGTTGAAGAAGAAGAAGCACACATCTGAGAGCAAATCCGAAGCAAAATTCTTCTAACTCTCAAACTCAAGAACAGAACACTCATCAGCCGAGTCATTTGTTGACGAAGCAGAAAAGAGAGATAAGCAAATATACATACAAATCTGAGTGATTTTGTGAGAAAAGTGTTGTGAGAAGTAGATATCCATCTTAGTGAGTGATATTACTTCAGAGGATAGGTTTTCTTTGTGATTTCCTATTGCGCACTTGTGGCCATTTCATTTGTTGTTTGGCGCAAGCATTGTATATTGTAAACTGTGTGTTTATAGTATAACCCAAGATCTAAGTGACTTGGAAGAGTGGACTAAAGGATTTCTATCCATATAACTACTATAAAAAATTCTGTGTGTTTATACTTGCAGTATTTTCTGCATATTTTCAAAGAGCATATTTAAACACGTAAGTTAACTGTTGAAAAGGTTTTTAAAAAGGAGTTTATAAAAACTGGGGATACAATCTTTTCTAAGTTAAGAAAACTACTTGTGAAAAACACTAGATAAATCTGCTACAAGTTAGTAAATTTAAAACTCTAATTTTGATAAAATCAGCTAAGTAAAATCAGAAGAGTGGTCAACTCTGCTGTTCAAAGCTTTGTGCGAGATCAACTTAGTCTACTTACAATTCTTGATCAGCTTAGTCTGCTGACAGAAAAAGTTGGAGAATTTAAAGTTAAATTTTTAGAGGTCTATTCACCCCCCCTCCCCCCCTCTAGACCTCATCTGACCACTTGGGACCAACAAATAGGAAAGTGAGATTGATGAAGTAGGTGTGATCCTTGATATTTAGAAAGTGTTAATTCCTACAAATTAGTTGCAAAATAAAAAGAATATGTTAGAGTTTGAGTTGATGTCCACTTTGTGACTCTAGAATTGTTAAATTTATCAAACTCTAATAAACATGGACCCCTTTCAATTAGAATATTAATTATAATTAGGGGGTCCATTAAAAAAAATTATAAGATTTATATAAAAAATAACATAACACAAAAGATACACACATATAATAAGTTAGGAGCAAAATTTCAGGAGGGTCCATACACCCCCCTACTCTTGACGTGGCTCCGCCACTGATGTTTGCCACAATAATATGGTGACAAGTGCAATAGTGACTATAATATATTTTGTCACTAATAGTTATTAACTAACAAGTGTACGGTAATTTAAGTTGTTGCTATTGACTATTAATGACACAGTTTTAGAAATAACCTAGTGACAATGTTATATACTTTCAATACCTCTAGGGAGTTGATGGAACGGCCACGTGGCCGTTAAGTCACCAAAATTGCAAACTTTTTGCACGTGATCATGTGATTGGGTAGGGAGTATTTGGACCTAATCTTAATTTTGTCATAACTCCTTCGTTACAAGGCCAAATTTTGTGTTCTTTATATGGCTGGAAAGCTATTGACGAGAGCTTTCTAACGGTACAAGTTTCAGTTCATGAAACGTAACAAATAAATAAATGTCACTTTGTTAATTTTCTGAGAATTATCTATTGCATTTCAAGAATTGGAATTGTACCTTTAGAAAACTCTCGTCAAGAGCTTTCCAGCCATATAAAGAACACAAAATTTGGTGTTGTAACGAAGGAGTTATGGAAAATTTAAGATTAGGTCTAAATACTCCCTGCCCGAACACATCATGTGCAAAAAACATGCAATTTTGGTGACTTACTGGCCACATGGTCATTCCCGTCGAAAAATATGATGGTCAAAGCAAATGTGTCAAACGACCTTCAATATTGGTAATAAATGTGTCTTTTTCGAAGGTTTGGTACCAAAAGTGTAAAGTAGGTAAAAGTATGGTATCAAAAATGAAATTTTACTCCCTGCACGTGCAAAACCCGTGCCACTTAACGGACACGTACAACGCACGTGTATATATTGCGTTTCATGAACTGAAACTTGTACCGTTAGAAAACTCTCGTCAAGAGTTTTTTAGCCATATAAAAGAACACAAAATTTGGCCTTGTAACGAAGGAGTTAAGGCAAAATTAAGATTAGGTCCAAATACTCCCTCTCGGAACATATCACGTGCAAAAAACGTGCAATTTGGGTGACTTACCGGCCACGTGGTCAATCCCTTCCAGAAAAATGATGGCCAAAGCAAATGTGTCGTACGACCTTCACTTTTGATAATAAATGTGTCTTTTTTCGAAGGTTTGGTTCCAAAAGTGTAAAGTGGGTAAAAGTATAGTATCAAAAATAAAATTTTACTACGGACACGTACAACGCACGTGATGAATTCTGTTAAAAATTTTGACGGCCAAATAAAATGTATCAAGAGGGCCTAAATCATGGTATCAAATGTGTTTTTTCAGAAAGTTTGTTATCGAATGTGTAATCTGGACAAAAAATTTGTATCAAAGTGTTTTTCCCTCTTCAAACTATATACGTTTTATTTCAATCACACTAAAAAAAACCGCTAAATTTTACTGGGTATACAAGCATCCGTAAATGCGAATATATCTTTATTTTTTCAGAAAAAAAGAAAAGAAAAAACGTCAAATTTATAAAGAACTTCACAAGATGTAATTATGTTATGTTTTAAATATCGAGTTGTATCTAGTAATTTGCTTAAATCTTGGGGTTATTTGTGAATTACGTAAAATATTAGGAGTAAGAAAGGGAGGAAATATTGAACTTTTAAAATAGTTAGGGATAATACATTCTTCTCCTCTGAGGTTAAGTGAAATTATATGAACCTCCCATAAGGTTTCAATAATTAAACAAAATTCTACTTTATGTTTTACCTTACTGGTAGACCTCCTGTCCTTGAATTTATAATTGAAATAGCTAGTGTGGTGATCACAAAAATACTAATGAAATGTTAATTTTGCCCTTATTAGAAATGACATTGGGTTTGACAAATTTTTATGACAACTAGATAAACTGTTATTTTATTGTATATTTAAACATAATATATTTGATATTAAAAAATATAAATTGAATTAAATATTAAACACACTCAATTTTTTTATTTAAATTCAAGAATCTCATTAAATTTTATGTTGTAGACTATTTTTTTAAAATAATGGTTTAAATTACTTGATCTATTATAATCAGGTTTATCCATTTTATAAAGTTTTCTAGGAAAAAATTCACTTTAATAAAAATGAAGGAGAAATTTGGGTTGTACAAGTTTTGTTTATTAGATCATACTTCAGGGGTTATCTATAATTGACCCAATATATACATATTAGCGATTAATCTGCTGAATCGAATTACAAAATTAATTGAACTGATTGCAAGAAACAAGACCTTGAGAGACTACTTTCGTATTTTTTGATATCAAAGTTCAACAACTAATTCTTAAACAGCTCACAAGGTTTGTATAGTCACAAAGCGCAAAAAGGTAAAATCTTACAAAAAAAAGGGGAAAATCCGAAAATATCACTAAATTGAAATACATACTAAAATAAAGGTTGTGTACAAAATCTGGTCCAAAAAGAGCAAAATTCGACCTCCCAATTAATTAAAAAAAGAGAGAATTGCATTTTTGGTACTAAGTTTTATGTCAACTCCGATTTTTGGTACACAGTTTTATGTGCCCAAGACATTTGGTACAATACTTTAACAAATTGTGACACATTTGGTACAACCGTTAAAAATTGTCGTTAATGGTGATGATGAAGTTAAGTATAATTAAAAAATTGATGACATTACTTATGTTGACTGATAATTTTACCCTAAAACATTTCAGGCTACCAAAGAAGCCCCATATCTCCAAATTTAATGACGATTTTAGGGTGAGTTTGGCCCAGCGGTGGGAGCTCTTAAAAGCACTTCTAGACCTCCATTGTGATTTTTGAAGTGTTTGGCCCCAATTATAGAAATTGCTTTTAGTCAATCGTGATTTTAATAGTGTTTGGCCCCTAATATCATAATCGCTTTTGAGATCTCCCGAAGCTAAAAATCAACTTATTTCAGAAGCTACTAAAGTGTTACTTTTGCAAAAGCTATTATCCAAAAGCAATTATTTTATAATTGAATTTTATCATAATCACTTATTGCCAAAATCCATTTTAGTAAAATTAATTCTCCTATAATTGATTTTCGTATCGCTAGGCCAAACTCACCCTTAGTCTACATTGTTGCCAAATTTCAAAATTAGCTCGAATAAGATCACGTGCAGATCAATTTAAAATTTTTACTTATTTTATTTAAATAACTAATTTGATTTATAAACAATAATAATAATTTAAATAATACTTTAACATAAATATAAAAAAATTAAGAAAACATTCTTTTCAAATATAAGGTTTATATAATAGTATTTATCTATTTAATATATGTTAAAATAATATATTATATAATTAAAAATATTTAATATTTATTAAAATAATAAATAATATTTATTAAAAGAATAAATAATAATTAATTATATTTTAAAATAAAAAACTAAAACCCACCCAACCTCACCCCACCCCAAACCCTTAACCCCACACAACCCCCCCCCCCCCCCCCCCCCCCCCCACACACACACACACACACAAAAATTCCCAGGCCGCCGGCGGTTTGTGAATTGGGGGGAGGGGGGGGGGGGTGAGTTTTAGTTTATTTTTTAAATTATAATTATTTATTATTTTAATAAATATTAAATAGATTAATACTATTATACAAATCTTATATTTGAAAAGAATAAGTTTTTAATTTTCTTTATTTTTATGTTAAAGTATTATTTAATTTATTAATATTGTTTATAAATTAAATTAGTTATTTAAATAAAAATAAGTAAAATTTATAAATTGATCTGCACGTGATGAAATTTGGCAACAATGTAGACTAAAATCGTCACTAAATTTGGAGATGTGGGGCTTTTTTGGTAGCTTAAATTGTTATGGGGGTAAAATTATCAGTCAACATAAGTAATGAAATCAACTTTACAATTAGACTTAACTGTCACGTCACCATTTAACGGCAATTTTTAACGGTTGTACCAAATGTGTCACAATTTATTAAAGCGATGAACCAAATGTGTTGGACACATAAAGCAGTGTATCAAAAGTGGGAATTGACCTAAAACTCAGTACCAAAATGCGATTCTCTCATTAAAAAACTTACCAAAAATGATTAGAAAAAAATTAACTAACAATGCAATGATGGATTTTGAGATCAAGATCAATTCCTAGAGGTCAAGGTCACTGCAGAGTTGCCAAAGTATGCACACCGTTTAGTGCTTTTCCGATTGGGAGCTTAATCAAAATTCTGACAATTGTAGCAAAAGTTATGAGCAACACAATCATGCTGAGTATATGCCCCCAACGGGTGTGGATCCTCTATACCACTTTTAGTGTACCATATTTGTGTATCACTAATAAATAATTGTCACATGTACATGTGGCAATTATTATAATTATCACATGTACATGTGACAATTATTTATTAGTGATACACAAGTATGGTACACTAAAAGTTGTATAGAGGATCTTCCCCGGCCCCCAACAAGAACTACACGAACCTCCACGGCCAGATGCGTAGGATTTCGATGGCTAAATCACCACAAAAAACACCCAAGATTTTTCCCTCTTTCCAATCTAACAATCAGGTTCCAAAATATATCATCCAAATTCAAGTTTCAGGCTAAACGGTATATGTGCGCAAAATTTGTGCATATATATAGTAAGTATACCTCTATAATCCCTTTGATATGTATTGGATTGAGTCATTGAGACAAGGGACAGTTGATTATGACTATTTATTGTACAAGAATCACCATTTATTTAGTGTAAAATTGTGTACGCCTTGTGCATGTGTATGTACCCAGTCAAAACAATGTACACACCATGATGACCAAAATGCCCCTTACACACTCTTATTTTTTCGATTTTCCCCTGTCATTTTAATTTATTTTTCTCTCTCACTTCTCCACAAAGTCATCGTTCTCCCAAAGCAGTCTTCTCCGGAAAATGTAAGAAGACTCCTCTTCTCCACAACCTCATCCATTCACAGAAAAGTCGTGTTCTCCGTCAAATGTAAGACTCCTCTCATAGGTCGAGTTTGCCATTGTCATTTTTTTTATTTTCCCCTATAATTTATGATATTTGTTGAAGTTTCTGGGTTTTCTTCGGAATCATTTATTGCAGGAAAAATTTAAAATTCAAAAGAATTAATCATATGATCCGCCCCTGCCTCTTCCCATGTAATGGATTGAGAATTCAAATTCAGTGTGTCGTCACTTTCAGTTCCTCAGAGATGGTGAATTAACGTGAGCCCCCTTTTAATTTTTATGTTTTCTTCTTAAGCATTTTTTCAAATAATTGATGTGCTCATTTGTTGAGCCTTGATTCAGTTGTCTTGCAACTTTTATTGTGCAATTGTTGTTGTTATCTATTTGTCACATCTATACAAAAATAAGGTAATTTGAGAGTACTATAATATAGGAATGGTCCTGAAGAGTATTATAATATATGAATGGGGCTGAAGGGGACCTCCAGGATCAATTGTAGACATTCTGGTGTATTTTAGATATCATTTTCCCTGAAGTACTGATTTTACATTTAAGTTGAGGGAGTATGAAATATTCAAGTACAAAGGAAAAATTTATGATAAATAATGGATTATGTTTGCTGCATATTACGTGATAGCTAACGAGGATTTTACCCTTAACCAAGTTTTTTTGAGATGGTATAGCATAATGATTAATCATGACTTCGTTTTTTCTTAATTGGCTTAAGGTAAATATAATTGATGATGCGAGACCTGCTCTCTGTAGATTCATTGAATCCTGTGAAAATAAGTTATTTCCCGCAGCATATCCATATAGGTTAGTAACTTTGTTCAATGTCATAACACTTTGTTTGAAGGGGCTATTGGATTGCACCTAATATTATTTTTCATCTATAATTGAGAGTTGTTGCCGTGAAACTAATCAGTTATGATGTCACAGTCATCAACAATGCATGGTCTCAGTTATAGTTCATATATAATTTGAATTATGATGAAGAAGTTCTCATTAGTTTGGATTTTTCATGTATTATTTTAGTACAATAGTGATTTCCCCGTTGTAACTGATTAAAACACTGAACAAGGATAAGTGTTTAAGAGAATCCGCTCCCCCCCCCCCCACCCTGTAATTGATTGAAATAATTTATATCTCGTGTATCATAATTTGTGGGATTATATGTTAAACGAGAGCAACATTTTAATATGCATAATTACAATGTCTTCATACCATGTATATTTAGATAATTTATTTACTATGACTTATTTTTGGAATGTATCCATCATGTTCTATTAGTAATTGTGTCATGTTATATATAACTTGTGGATGCAAATTATTTTTTATGATGTTGCATATTTGTCTATATGAATCAGGCAACTCCGCTAATTTTGAATAAAAATTATGGTTATCAAAGAATTTGAAGATTATATAATCCCCTTCTTAGAATCATTTTTATGTGTTTGAAGTCTTGTAACTGTGATTTTGTTATCAGGCAACTGCTGTTAGTTGTATATGTTTATGAAATTTGATCATATCTTATGTGATTTTGTTTAGAATTCTGTAATATTGTTTTTTTGAAGAAATATGAAGAAAAACAATGAACTATTTAATGTGAATGAAATCTCTTATTGCTAATTTGTCATGTTGATATTTTGGTTGGTCAGTTGGAAATATTTATGAAATTATATGTTGAATTCAATGATTTTGTGTAGAAATGTATCTTAGAAATTATTTTGAGAAATCCCACTCAACAAGAATCCACTATTTATAGATATGTTGATGGATTTGAAGTCTTCTAATTATAATTGCTTATTAGATTGAACTATTTGTGCTTAGTTGATAGATTTTTGAAATTCTATCATTAATGGTTGTTATTTTATTTAGATATGTTGCGTTCTTACATTATTCGTAAGATAAATTATGATACATCCGTAGTCTTGTAAAGACTGTAGGACCTCAGGAGCTACCAGTTGCCCCAAAACCAATTGGTGTTAGGAAATGCGCATACCCTTCCCTTATAGTGCATTCACACAAGCGCCCACGATATTCGATTGTGACTCCACCCGCACACACAGTTTGGGTGCTACAGGACAATTGCTGTCACCCGCACACACAGTTTGGGTGCCCAATAATCTCCCCCTCAGCAATTGCTCCAGTTGGGAATCGAACACGTGACCTTGACTCTGATACCACTTGTAGGACCTCAGGCGCTACCAGTTGCCCCAAAACCAATTGGTGTTAGGAAATGCGCATACCGTTCCCTTATAGTGCATTCACACAAGCGTCCACGATATTTGATTGTGACTCCACCCGCACACTCAGTTTGGGTGCCACAGGACAATTGCTGTCACCCTCACACACAGTTTGGGTGCCCAACAAAGATAACTGCAAATTTAGTAATTTTCGGTAATACACTGATAACTCTGTGAAAACAGTGTTATCAAGTTTATTTTTTTTACTTGTTGGTTTACTTTTATTCGAGTTTTCGTAGAATCTTAGGCAATTTTAGTTAGTTTTGCATTTTGTTCGTTTGGGTCATTGGTTTGATTGTTTTGTGCATGAATTGAGATATTTTCTTATATATTGTGTTCATATTGTAGGCAATGTGGACCTAAGGACGTGATTGAAAGTGAAGAATGATGAAAAAATGGTCTAACAAAGTCAAGTAGTGCAACAACGAAGAAGGAAAAAAGCTGTCAGAAATGTTGTCATGCACTACAAGAACCATAACCCTTTCAAGGAAGTTCCAATTGATCTGAAATTCGACTATATTGTAGAGGAAGGAGTTAGCTACATTACAAACTTTATGGATCTTGATTTGAAGTTCGGAGCTAAAAGTTATGCCACTTGCAAAATTGTTGCGCAAAGCTGACGCGATTTTCAGCGGGATTTTAAGAGAAAACTTGGGCCCAAAGTCTCCTACTAGGCCTTAACTTGGTAGGTCTATTTAAGGACTTCTAGGTCACAAAATTACACATCTTTGAACATACTTTTCTCATATAATACACTTAGAACATCAAAGATCTACTTGGAGAAATATTGAAGAAGAAAAGAGAGAAGTCTTGAAGATCACCAAAGCAAGAAGAACACAATATTGAAGATCTTTATCTCATATTCATTGTTTTGTCTATAAAACCACCACATGAACTCATATTTGTTTTTCTTTATTATTTTTCTTCATATTTTTATCATGAACTAATTCTTTAGAATCTAGGGTTTTTATGAAACTATGTTACTTTGATTATTTTTATTGGATTATTCGTAGTTAGGGGCAATTATTGTGTTTGATTTAATTTCGTTCTCTATGCTTGCAACTTGATTGGCCACCTAGTTGTTAGATTCAATATTCTTTTTGAACTTGAAAAAGGGAGATTAGGATTAGATAGAAATTAAATAGTAAGCGACAGTTAGGATAGGAATATACTCAGGCATTTATACTCGTTACATTTGTTTAATGCTTTGTCTTATTTTCAAATTACCTAGGAATAGAGTCAATTTGGATAATACATTAGATTCTTACATAATTCGGAAGATACGTAGGAAAATACTTGAATCCTCGGGTAACACTCTTGTAACCATAATAATTACGGAAACCACAATTAAGCAATCTTTAGATAACATAGTGGATTATAACCGTAGGTTTCTCTTCTTACTATTCGAATGCAATTCAAGTACTTAGATTAGTTAATCTAGTTAATTTAAACCAGAAACAACTGCTGAATTTAGAATTAATTAAAAGTAAATTAGGAATTGAAATTGGTAGATATTTAGTCAAGTCCCTGTGGAGACGATACTCTTATACTTACTCTTTATTAATTGTTCGATACGTGCACTTGCGTTTATTTGCATGTGTAAAATCCCGCAACATACACTATATTAACGATCAAATTCGAATACAATGTCAAGGTTATTGAACATATTTTTTTTCTTAACTAAAGAATATGAAATATGGCAAATCTTGTAATGAGTGTGTGTCAATATGCTCCAATTTACTAAAATTGAGTAAATTAATTAATTTTAATTATCTAATTTATGTTTATGGGATGATTATTTGGTTATACTAGGGATTATCCTTGGCCCTCATCTTGCATAACTACAACAATTTGGGAAATAAAATCAGTGAACTGCATGAATTATTCCATCAGATAATTTGTTACCACATTCCCTTCTTTGTATGTAGTATATCATTCAATACATAATAGATCACTTATATATACATAGATTCAAAAAGATACATAATTGATTGTTTATGATATGATTTAGCAGGTTCAGGTTGATAGAATTGGCAGTCTTAAGAAATGCCAACATATCCAATAACTTGTTGATACTTGAACAAAAATAGAATAAGTACCAACACGTTAGTTAGAACCAAAAATATAGGTTCATTCCTAGTACAATTCCTTCAAAATAACTGGACATTCATATGGTCTAAACATTCCATGCAAATCTATTGATCTTGGCCTCATAGAGTTGTACATCCAATCTCCATCTAGCTATAACTGATTCCGCCTGCCATAATGGGTAATGGTTAAGCAACAGATTTAGTAATTAGTAGGAAGATAAATAAATCATGAAGTTGTGAATGTTATGATAATTTAACTCGGTTAGCTGCCTTCTCATCCCCATATCGAACATCATAATCATATAAACGTAAGGCCCACAGTCATACCTGTATTGTGATTGTTGTTTTTCATAATAAATTTTCAGATTAAATTGTGTTGTAGTTATAGGGTAAGTAAATTGAAAAAGATGTTAACATTACTTGTTTGGCTGCAGTGGCACCAGTTGGGCTTGAACCGTAACCAAGTCTCATCAATGTTATAGCTCTTATAAGTAATTTCTGGCCATTTTTGCAATAATACTTCGAAACGATTAACCCCAAAACTTGTTAGAGATCAAATTCTAAAAATGACATTAATCACTAATGTAATAGATGAACCAATTTAGCACTCTTAATGCAATCAGCTTCCTCAATGGCTCCATTTCACAGGACGGTGCAGTGTGACAAATGGAAATGTGGAACTCATCCAAGTCTATAATGCAATGAACCAATGTTGGTAACAATCATTGATAGGTATAAATATTTTTTGTAGAAACTCCATTCTCGACACAAAGTTCTCTTCCGTAGTAAAGAAAGCCTTTAAAATTTGAGTATTTGTCATGTGTGGGATCAAACACATTTGCTGCAATACAAAAAATCCCAAATTTATTAAAATTTATAATATAAATAATAAAACCATAGACATGTAGACATATTGTATGCAAAAAACAGCAGTGGTTTGATAGAAAGTTGGTAACATACACTGAAGATAGGTGGAAAATACCAACAAGTTTGTCTGGGATTCTCCTCCCTATTTTTGACTGTGCAATAGTATGCGACACAGTCCATTACCTACAAAGATTCAGTTAAGATCACAATAATAATATTTGGCCTTTTAAAGTTTAAGGAGCCTGGTTTAAGTTGAAAGCTTACTGTTCCATTGAGATACTCTTGAGGTTTTAAACACATCATGTTGTCCCTGGTGAAGCGTCAATTTCCATAGTCAACCGCAACCCATCTGTAAAAGCATCTATGTTAAAAATGTTCAAAAACTGATATTGAAAAACTACTATTTTCTGAATTGGAAATATTTAAGTATACCTCATGTTCAACCTATCTTCAAATAAGAAAGAACAAATATCATCCGGAGACGAATCTGGATTGGCAGGACTATTACACATTCCAGCATCTGCTAATTTTTCAAATTCATTAAGGCTTATGGTCTCTGTCTTTCGTTTTGAACTACATACCCTTGATTCTGGTGTTTCTACACCTGAACTTGGAGTTGATGGCACTCCTCCATATTTTAGGCTCTTTTGAAGGGTTTATAGATTCATATAAGTGGTTGTTAATTGTGTTAGGGAGATCTGTGAATGATTGATATATCTTTGGAATAAGGTCTATAATGTTTGGTCTACTAGATATATTTCCTAGTGAAATCTCATTGTTACTGTTGATGATTCTAGAGACCTTCTCCTCCAATTCATTAACCTTTCCAAACAGTATATTGAATTGTTGATACAGGAAGTTGTTGTCAATATGTGATGGCTGGTGTTGTCTGACACCAATACATGAATTAGGATCCAGCCACCCCCCCTTCCCCCAACCATCACTAGGCTCATTCTTATTTGCAAGTTCCTCATCCTTGGCTTGTTCTTCCTCATTTTTCTCATGAGGTATCTCATCACCCTTTTTGGCATGAACATCAAATAACCTTGAACTAGATGCTTGTGTATAACAAGTGTTGATTTGAACAGCCTTAAAAAAAAAATTAGTGTGTTACAGCATACCATACATTATATGTATATTTACCATACAATAAAAATATACAATAATTACCTTTGAACTCTAGTAGCCTCCCATCTTACGCATATCTAGTGTAAGCAAATTGACCCTTTGCTTGCTTAGGTATTCTATATAGGGGAATTCTTTTTCGAACCTGATATAATAATTTGTTCCAACTGGGATGACATAAGCTAAGAATAAAAATTGTTTTTACCAAACAAACAAGTTATATTGTTAGGAAATTGTACGCACCTACACCACTTTTGGAATTGATTGTTAAATAACATTAAGAATAAGTTTTGTTATAATCATGTAGTTTAATTACCTGCAATGCAAGCACATATCCACTGACATAAGTCTGACCACTACTCTTCCATTGAGTAACTCCCTCCTCAAGTTTCTCAAGAACTAATCCTGCCCAGTTGTAATCTTTAATCTTTTCCAAATCTAGCAACAGATTTATGTAATGCTAAGGCATTTTCTGTTGGCACCCTGGAAGCAACACTGTGTGTAAAAGTAAAGCCAAATACATAACTTTGAATTCATCTTCACAAGTGGTACACTTCTTCATTTTATCTGTCAGCGCTCCGATTTATATTCTCCCTTTAACCAGGGTAAAAAAATTCCCATATCATCCACATGACGATTTGACGTTGAACCTAATAGGTACCTCTGTTTTAGGTATACCAAGTGCATCCCTGATAGCTTCTTCGTTGATTTGAATATAACCATGGTGCACACTAATTACATGATCATCATAGTTATAATTATCCATTATCCATTTCAACACGATCTTATCTATTGAATCAATTTTTATCTTGCACAATGAACCAAATCCCATCTCCTGAATACACGTTTTTTGTGCTACATTCAGATTACTATTAACTTGAAGAAGTTTTTTGAGGGATGTTCTAACTTGATTCCCTGAAGAGATTAAAGATACAATCAAATATCATTAAAGTAATCCCTATTATATAATTACTTTAGATCTTTACCTCGGTTTCACGGGAGTAGAGACAAATGGTCTTAATTTATAATCCGCACTACATTCATTGTTGGAGCATATAAAAAAATATCGATAACGTTGTTAGAAATGATATTCTAAATATATTAATAATATGAATATGTAGTATGTATTATATATATTCAAACTTACATATATTTAGGAGGGACGTTTGCCTTATGTGATGCTTCAATAAATTGCATAGCAATTTCAAATTTTTCGAACACACAAACATGAAGAGGGTTGAAATACATAAAAAATTCTCCATTGGAGTTCCTACCCACCAAGAGTTGAAGATAATTATCAAATTGGTTCTTTAGGCTTGTGATATATTGACAACATTCATAAGGGAATGTTTGATTGTCGCCGTCTTCCTCGACATGAGATTCCAAACAACCACCATAAATTTGACAATTTTTTTTTCAATTGAAGTGCCAATTTTTTCGGCCATAATAATAACAAACTGTGGAGGTTTTGCTACGAGAAATGAAGAACAAATGTTGATATATGGTACGGCTACATCATGATATTGATTAATATATATAGGGTCTATGATTTGCCTTTATGTTCTTTTAATTTTTTTAACTAATGTTTACAAATTGCTACATTTAATTAAAGTGCTTTAATTTTGTCCACATTTCCCCATGTAATTTTCTCCGCCAACGTTAAATAGGAAATATTGGACATTTTATAAATTAGGTAGGTCCGAGTGATTATGCAATGTAAGATATAATCTCTAGGTGTAATTTTCAACCATATTACCCTACTTTCAATAAATACTACTTACAAGGGGTATTTGCATGTACACCCCTTATTCATACAAAGTTGTCAAAAAACATACTTTCCCTAACGGAAGTTTCCATACTCCGTCAGGTACGCACGTAAGAGGCACAAAAATCAACAATTTTACCCAATAATTGCTCACAAATTTACACCAACACTTTCTGGGCGTTAACCAATAATTTATAAAAAAAATCAACAATTTTTGGTAAAAACACTGAGCAAATTGACGAAGACAACATAAATGGAAACGATTAAACAGGTATAAAGATGATAGGTCAAAACGGTATAAATCAATGAAAAAATGGATTAAAAATCACGTGAAGTGCAACAAATTGTTATTTTAATTGCATGTATACCATAAAATATTAACAAATCCTAAACCTCCTACAAATCTATAAGACAATGTCCATTTTAGTGTGGTGTTAGAAGAAAATTTTTGGGGATATCATCACAAATCTCGTGAAGGATGATCCCGTGAACAAATCTAGCCACTAGTCTATGTTCATCTGTCAACAAAAAAAAAAGTATCAATTTTGTGCTAACAGTAAAAAACCCGTGAACATGGTTTCGTTGGTCAAAGGCAAAATTATTTTAACTTGTATTTTTTATATTAAATCACATTTTTGGTCCTTTTTATGGACTGATTTTTGCACTTTCATCCCTTTTATATTTCTTCAAATTCGTCCTTCTTAAATTTTTCGTAGCAAATTCGTCTCTCATATCAATGTAGTGTAACACGTTCGTCCATCTTAAATTCAAAATATATCCTAAATTAGACGAAAAATTATGTATTTTGAATTTAAGATGAACGAATGTGTTACACTACATTGATAAGAGGGACAAATCTGCTAGAACAAATTTAAGAGGGACAAAAGTAAAAAATTTGACCCATAAGAATGACCAAAAATGCTATTCGCTCTATTTTTTACTAGGATTTCCAAATAAAATATGAAGTAAACTGGGACATTTTATTTAGGAAATCGCCGTAAAATGTTTATACATCTAGAATTTTTGTCCAATAAAGTGATTTGATAGACAAAGTATTCCTTTTTTGAACTGTTACATTATAGTTATAAGTATGTGTAAGAGATACTACGTCCGTTTTTTTTATTTCTCGCTTTGACAAAAATAATAATGTATTACTTTTATTTGTCGTTTTAGGATTTCAAAATAAAATTAATGTTCTCTTACCAAATTTACCCTTCTTACTAATACTTGTGAATTAATGCTAAGATAATTTTATTAAAAGGGAAGACACAAATTTTTGTTTATGTCATACCAATAATCTTCACTATTTTAAATCTAAACAGAGACCATTTAAAGAGTCATACCAATGCAAGCAAATTTAATTTGAGGAAGAAAAACAGTGAAAACTTTACAATTAAATTTCAACCCACAGGTTAAGAAGTAAATTACAAGCACAAATTAGGGAAATACTCATGCTACAACCGAATGTGAATCATAACTCAGTATTATTCCTTGAATTTATTTGCATTGCTTTTATGTTCTCCAGGCAAATTGGAGAAAATAAAAATGAAAATGGTTTTCAGGGAATCACAGTTTTGTTATTCCCTGTGCAATAAACGTTATTCAATTATTCTAATCTCAAGACATTTTAAAAATAGTCTAATTGGGAGGAAATGAGAACTTCGAATACATAAACGGAAGACTTCTGGATGCTGCCCCCTAAAAGAATTGTAGTGTAAATTAGTACTTATATAAAAATTATGCATATTATCCAAAAAATGAAGAAGACTTACGGTTTCTTGTTGCCACAACAATGTTGTGTTCAGTCCCAATACATTTTCTCCACCAAAACTATTCATCCTAATTGAATGAGGACCCATTATCTGGGGGTACATTGGCAGCAAACTTGGGATTGGTGGCAGATCAAACACAACATGCAAGCTTCTTTGTAAGATTGATTCAAATTGAGAGAATGTACCATATGACCCCAAATGGTGAAAACTGTTGAATTGCATTGAAGGTGGTCTGATTTCTTGTGATGTGAAATCTGCAAATTCGTTTGAATCTTCAACATTAGTGCTTTTCTCTTTAGGGGATGAAGACGCCTTCTTCTTCTCACTATGTTTCTTTTTCTCACTATGTTTCTTTTCTGCATCACCAGTGCTCGGTTTTTGTGACACACAAGTAGTAGTTCTATGCCCAGGAACACTACAAAAAAGTCAAACAAATGACTAATGATTGTATGAAATAGCATACAAGGACATCATTTCCATCCATGTCTTTGCTCCGGCTTTCTCCCAAAACACCTTGTTCATCCCTTATCTCCTTCCGGATAATGAAGTAGATCCTCAAGGAGTATAACCTAAGAGCTTGCTCATCAAAGCTCTTCAAGGGACTATCTCTTACTTTTCGATTTCTAGCTCAGACTCCTTCTGCATGATTATGAAATCACTCCTAAGTCGTTCAAGTGTAAGCTCATAATGACTGATAAAATCAGTAATGGTCATTTTGTGGTCGACACTTAACTTAATCAAAGCATTTACAGATTCAGCTCGTTGTGTGGTACTCATCATGCTCATAAACTGCTTACAAAAATAAGTTGTTGCCCACCTATATCTGATTTAATAAGTAGAAACCACTCATTTGTGATTGGATAAATCATGCTTCTCAACAATATTAGACCAAGCAGACTCAAAATCTTCTACGGAGCACTTGCGATCAATCAAGGAACAAAACTCGTTGCAAAAGCCTAAATTTTTAATATTTATTTCGAACATTACGGCATAAATGCCACCTGCATATCCTATGCCTTGTACCAGGAAATTCAGAAACAATAGCAGCACGCATAGCTACATCTTGATCTGTTAGAACGGCTTCAGGAATTTTTCCTCCCATCGACTCTAAAAAGGTTTGCAAAACCCACTGATAAGTTTCAATCGTTCCATCTTGAATAATGGATGCACCAAATATGCATGTAGAACCATGGTTATTTACCCAAGAAAATATCAAAAGGGGATACATATAGGTATTTGTCTTGTATGTACTATCAAAAACCAAGACATCGCCGAAAGCTTCGTACTCGGCCCTCGATGCACCATCTGACCAGAAAAGTCTGGTAAGTATGCCTTCTTCATCCACACAATATTTGTAAAATACTCTATCACCTTTCTGATCCTTGAACTTTTTAATAACTGTGTTCACATAGCCTTTTCAAATTCTTTCAGCTCTCGTAGCTTGTTTAGCCAATTGTATGCAGTCCTTCTTCTAAAAGAAAGTTTCCCGGCACCTCCAGTCAATTGATCCAAGTAATGTATCACTTGGGATGGCTTAAGTCCAATGTTGCTCATCAAACTGAGAGTAGCCTTGTCAGAGGGAGACATATAGCTGATCAAAATACAAATCAACTAACAGTTAATCAAAAACTTAGCAAAAATATTATGTAAATAAAATGAATCTTAATTAATAAATTACCTCTTCATACATACATGTAACTCATGATTGTGCTGACTAACAAAAGTAGAAACCACATATTTTCCAGAATTATTGTCTAACACAACTCGGAAACTAACTTTGCATCCACACCTAGTCAAAGGTTTAGCTTCTCGTAGAAGAGGTTCTTCTTTTGAACTGCGGAACCCGTTTCGATTACAAACCCATACCCTGTTTTTTATTAATTGTCCCTTATTTTGAACACTACGTCTTCGAACATCAAAGCCTTCTGATTTGGCATAAGCATTGTAAAACTTTTCAGCATCATCGATGCTATCAAATATTAAACTACTTATCAACTCCTCTTTCAAAATTAGATTAAAAGAATCAATTGAATCTGGACATTCATCTTCAATATGCCCATCTGTATCATTTAAGTCATTAACATGTCTAGAACAACATGGAACTCCATCTCAGCAATACATTTCTAAAATAAAAATATAATGTAATGGAGATAGTTAGTATTCACATAGTGATAACTATATAATTGTCATGTATGTATAATTTTCCCAAATTGACGACTTCATATCCATTCCTTGTATAAATGGAAGTATAATTATCCCATGGGAATAATCTATGTATTCAAAACACACAACTAAATACAAAGAATGGAGTGAAGGTATATATGTATTCAAAAAACAAAACAAAATACAAGCAATGGAATTACATATGTATTTACCAACACATGAAATTGCGGTTGTGCCAAACCAAACTATAATTTCTCCAAAAATTAAATAGCCGCGGTGCCAAACAAAACTACAATTTATCCAAATATTAAACCAACCAAGAAGTTGTTCTAACCTGGAAACCTTTATTTGAAACTGGAGAAACAGAAATCAAGCTAAAGAGGATGACACAGATTCATCATAATGCTTCACATGAAGGAACCCTTCAAATGAGAGGATGCCCATCAATGTTTGCGGCATCAACAACGAAAATATGTTCTCTATCACTATTCCGCCTCAGTGAGAAGTTGGAAATTTGAGTACAAGTGATTTAATTTAAATAAGATTCAGACAAGTGATCGTTCAAGGTAGAGGAGTTGGGAAAGGGGAAATGGAGAGAAATGAGAGAAATTAGAAAATGAGAGAGATATATTTTAATTTAAAGGGTATTTTGATAATTTTGAATTGTGAGGGGATCGTACAAGCCATACCATTAACAAGCAACCAAGGTGACTCTCAACAGTTGAGAGTCACCTTAGAGGATCCCTTGAGACAAGGCTTGAACCTACTTTTTCCTCACTCATATTTGATAATAGTATACATTTTTTTTTTCATCTTATGCCTTGTTTGGAAGATCCGTTTTTACCCTTTCAATCATATACCTAAGTAACGAGATAACTGAACCATATTTTAGGCTAAGATGATTTTTTTAGTCATAATTTCTATTTCAACTAATTTATTTAATAAAGACGTTACAAAACTTTTAAAAAATAAATAAATATGTTACAATTTACAAATGTGAAATATTCCTCATAAAATGTCCAATTCTTTTTTTCGTTTCTAGTCAATCGGGTCACTGTTTAACACACGCACACAAAAATAATCTAAGGCCAGTTACGGTTTCTATAGGAATTAAAATGGCCATGGCCCATGGCAACCCAAACCAACCCCCCTCCCCCACACCCAAATCCCATTACGATTTTTCAATGGAAAGCAAATGAAAGTGATAGTCATCCTATTGACCCATACTTTTTTTTTTTTTTTTGCGGGTTATTGACCCACATTAATTTAGCAGGATGTCTTCAAGGAAAGTAATACAAATTGATCTGAAGTGAAAGAATTAAGTTATTTTCTTTCTCAAGTAGGATCAAAAGGGCATGTTCTCCTGTGTTCACGTCCAGCCTGCATGGCTGCAGCCGCATATTTTATTTGCCTGGCCAATTGAAGATGCATTTACAAAAAATGCAGGATGATTAATTTTTTTTTTTTTTTTTTTGATAATTAAACAAATTTCCATTACTAAACAAAACAGATTACAAATACAATATAGTGACCACAATGACTAAAAATAAATTGAACAATGAAGATCAAACCAAATTTTGGGGAAACAAAACAAGAAAAAGAGACAAGAAAAAAAATGAAGAAAATGAGCAAGTGCACATCTCTGTGCAACAAATTGATTCCCAAACGAAGTGAAAATCGGAGCCAAATCTTCGAACTGATCCCAAGAAAAAACTTGGGATGAAAATGAAGTGCTAAAACCATGACCAACATCCCAAAACTTGATCTTCTCTTCAAAGAACACAATCTTCAAAGACCATTGTGAACAACCACAAAAGTATCTGCCACAAAAACATAAAAACAAACACAAAACAACAAGAAAAAATAAAGCATAATAAATTAGATCTGAAGGCTTAGGGGGTACATCCGGCTGCTTTAGAGGCAGGTCTGGGGAACGAGACCGAGCCGAATCTGGAGGTGGTGGTGGCGGAACCGGTGGTGGTGGTGGATCTGGCGGTGGTGGCGGCTCTGGTGGTGGTGGTGTTGGCGGCGGATCTGGTGGTGGTGATGGCGTCGGATCTGGTGGTGGTGGCAAAGTTGCAAAAGTTTTGGGTGAAACGGAGTGGAGCCAGTCAACCGACGAGACGAGCGGAGATCGTTGAGTTGTAGTGTTGGTGGCGGTAAGCAAGGAATAAGGGTGATAGGGAATGGTGGTGCTTCGGGTGCCAAGATAGATGAGAATGGGAGATGAGTGGATAAGACAGGGAAAAACAAGAGATGAAACCATCTCAAGAGAGGAAGCTTCGAGGTTCGCCGGAGGAGACGGCTGCCCGGAGGAAGGGTAAAACCCTAGAGTTTTACAAATCTCACAAGGAGAGAGAAAAGTCCTACAAGAGAGGACAGAATAAGTCTTCAAAGTGAAATTAATATGATACCTAAGGAGGGGGGGGGGGGGTGAATTAGGTATATAACTTTTACAAAGTGTATCTTTCCAGTGATTTTAAGTTTAAAGTTTCGATATGATTAAGTTTAAAGTTCCGGTGAAGTAAAATGCAGAAAATAAATAAAGTAAGAATGCAAACACCGTTTATAGAGGTTCGCGCCCAAACGGCCTACTTCCTCTCTTCCAGCACCCCTGGGTAAAATTCACTAATAGATCGTGGCCTGCAGGACAAACCTTCGCCACTCGAGATTACAAGATTTCAATTCTTACTCTCGATACGAGCTTGCTAGGACACCTCCTATCGCTCCAACAACGTGCTTGCTAGACTTCAGCCTATCGCACTAACAATCGTGCTTGCTAGAACCCTCTGTTCTATCGCACCAAAAATGTGCTTGCTAGGTAAACAACCTATCGCACTAAACAATCGTGCCTGCTAGGACACCTCCTATCGCACTATTACAAGTAAGATGATTTTGAAGTAGTATAATGAATACTCCTCTCGAGTAAGATGTACACAAGTATGCTCACTAATCTTTCTTTTAACCTCTCAAAACATCTCAAAGTTCTCAAGAGCAAGGGTTAAAAAAGATTTTCGTTTTTCACAAAAATATTTTTGCAGGTTTAAGTAAAAACGAATTTTTTGCTTTTCAAATGATTTTCACAAATTAAAGTACGAAAAAGCAAGAGTAATTTTCTCAAATTAAAGCTCTAATTTTTCTCTCAAAGTTAGTATTTAAAATGTTCAAGAGAGCTTAATTTATAGGTGGAGAAATCGGATAGATTAGGAAAGATTATGGAGGACAAGAAATCTCAAATATTCAAAAATTATTTTATCAAAATCTAAAATATATGATTCGATTTTTATGTGCTTAAAAAGAAAAATGAACTTGGACAATGTTGTGTTAATAAAGCATTAAACCAAGTCCAAGATTTGAATAAATCTTACCGTAAAAAATTATTTACAAGATTAAATTCAAAGAGGTAAGATTTTGTAATTATATCTTTCTTTAAAAATATTTTTGCCACACTTGAATGATTTGGCAAGATATACACAAGATCATTTAAAAGTGGCAAGATTTCGCCCAAGAGAATTTTCGAAAGAATTTAATTTTCTTAAGAAAGATATTTACGGCCACATGGATTTGGGAAGAAATGATGGAAAGGCTTAGATTTGAATTCATGCCGAGAATAAGATATGTAAGGCAAAATATTAATTTAATCCATGAATTATTTAAAATCATGATTTCTCTTTATAAGGCTTGGATTAAAAAAATATTTGGGCCAAATGAATTTTCTTGCTCTTAATAGTTTGAGGCACTTGATACCTACGAGACCTCAATTTTCTTGTGTCGAAAATTGGGCCCTTCCAAGGGTGCGTGGGCCTTCAAACTATTCTTCGACTTGGCCTTTCTTCATGGATGAGCTTGATACTTTTTCAATGGCCTTTGTTTCTTTATATACCATTTCATTAATGGGCCTTCATTGATGGGCTAGTTTAATCTTGACTGATCAATTTCTCGTAAACGCTCATTTCTTCAAATAATGAGCTTCTCAATAATTCCTGTTAAGATTAAACTCAAGAAACAAGCTCAAATATCAAGTTGTTTGTTAATCATTAATCATTCGGCTAACAATCTCCCCCTTGATTGACAAACAACTTTGATGCAATAAAATAAAATGTTATGAGGAACTCCCCCTCAATGTATGCATTCATGAAGCAATTATAATGAGGCAATTATGACAAGTTAAAGCAATTATATCAACTCCCCCTCATTTTTATAATTGGGCAATCATATCAAGTTAATGCATCAAACAACTCCTCCCCCTTTTTTGTCAATCAAATATATCTTTCTTATTCCCCACTTAGAAAATTTCTTCGATCAGAGTAATAATATATTTTCAGCGGAATTTAGTTGGGCATAGTTTAAGAACATTTTGCAAGATGAACAATTCAAGCATTTTATTATTCAAGGCAACAGTATACTGGAACAACATGTTTCGAAAGATTTTTAGTTTCATGTTCCGGCAAATTTCAGTATCATGTTCCGAAGCTCAAATATCACATGTATCACATATATTACAATCTCATGATAGTGAAGTTCAAAGATAGACCAGATAAGCATATCATGCTCCCCTCAATTATATATTTTCTTACAAGAATGATAATCATCAATATAATTTCAATTTTTACCCAAATAATCTTATAATGATTTATCAAATCCACAATATATTATATCAAGAATTAGCATGTGTGGAGTTTCCTTCATAAATTATTGCACATAAAGATTTATCTTTTTGTAAGCGAAGTGTATGTGAATCATATAAGGTCATGGAATGTTCAACAAGTCCAATATAAGTCACGAGGCTATACTTTAGATAATGTCCAAGGGATATTTCGGTGTTTACTTATTGTACCATTACCTTGATTACCTCGAAGTGGAGCATTGTTACCTTTCATTTCTTATAGTATGCCTCTTGTTCGCTTGATGCTTAAAATCCCCTTAGGATAGATTTGACCAGTTTCAGATTTGAAAGTAGGTTCTACAGGATTGGAACTCATGTTTCAATATCTCTAGAATTTCATCGAGTCTAGTTCCGATTCATGTTCCAGTGAGACTTCGGAACTTCTGTTTCAAGCTTTCTGTTCCGAGTGATGTTCCCGTGATTTTGAAGTTTGAGTTCAATTTTGGATTCTCAAAATCTAGCTGGTCCATATGCGGTAAATTCATCTCAATGCCTGCAATTTTGTTGCTCAAGTAGTTCTTGGCACTAGAGAGGTTAGAAACATTAAGCTCATGCTCATTTATCAACTCATCTTTATATTATGCAATTAGACATTCCCTTGACATGAGAGGAAATAAATAATAACATGGCATCACAATTTTTTGGCAAAATAACTTCATGCACAGTAAGAATCATAAATAATTCAATAGAAGCATATGTAATTCTTGTTATTATCTCAACAAGTGAAATTTTATTCATGCCTTTATTTAAATAAGAACATCTTAATTTTATGGCATGTATAGTTCGATCCACATTAGCATGGATTCTTATTATAAGAACTTCAGAAGTATCACTACAAGATTTCAACCATGTTCCAAACATAATGGTAATCAATTCATGCTCATAGGAAATTATCAATATAGCATATTGAAAACAACCATTCAAAAATGATTTTTTAACGTCCATTTGAAAAGAGTAAACCCTTTTTAAAGGAATAATAAGCAAGTAACATACAAATAGATTCAAGTCTAGCAATAGGAGTATAGGTTTCATCAAAATCGATACCTTCTTGTTGATTGTAGCCTTTAGCGACTAATCTCGCCTTGTTTCGAGTGACATTACCTTCTTCATTGAGTTTGTTCCGAAATACCCATTTTGTTCCAATGATGGTATGCTTACTTGGTCTTTCGACTAAAGTCCATACCTGATTTTTATCAAATTTTGCAAGTTCTTCTTTCATTGCAGCCACCCAAAATTCATCACTTAGTGCTTCATTCACGTCTTTTGGTTCGGTGATTGAGAGTAGGACGAAATTGGCACTTTGATTTTATTTTACTTTTGATCTGGTTTGAAGTCCACTTCTTAATTCACCAATCACTTGAGTAGTAGGGTGACTAGATGCATGTTTGAATTTTCTGTGGGCTAAGTCATTTCTAGTACTGGAACTTCCTTCTTCAGTTTCTGTTTCTGCTTCATGTTCCGATTCTTTTTCGGAACGTTCTTCTGTTTTAGTTACTTGTTCCAGTACTGGTTCCGACAGATTCAGTTATTGTGACTTCGTCTTCAACATCTGAAACGTTATTGCTCAAGGGTTCCTTGGCACTCAAAAGGTTAAAAATAAATGCACATTTAACAACTTAATTTTATACCAAACATGATCACAATATTTTTTATGATGAACTCCAAGTAAATCAAGAATCAACTGCCTTGTAGTTTTAGAAAGTAATTTTCAATCATACTCCAAATAAAAATTTGCAAGACAATGACTATATGACAATATAAAGCATTTATAGCACACTTCCTTAAATATTCTTATTCTTATCAATTTTAAGCAATTAAGGAATAATCGGAATAGGCAATGCATCTAATTAAGAACTATGAATATCATTTTGCAAGGTAGGTGCAATTATGTGATCTAAGATAGATGAGAGCATTAGTGGGGAGCACATGTCTTGTGAATGATCAATCAAAATGTACGCTTGAATCTAAATGATCATGATATTTCATTCTTCATAAGAATTGATGCACACTTGATAAATAGAAGCCATATTATAATTCAGAGGTGCATATAATTCATTCATGCTAGTTATTAACCAAAGCAAGAAACTCTTTAATAGGCTTACTTGATAACTTTATTGATATTACCGGAAACTAAATCATTGGAAGATAATGTTCTAACAAAATTTGTAGAACTGAACGTTCCATTAATTGTTCCAATGAAAGTTCATAGGGATTTTCAAAATCATCATTTTCAACATTTCTTTCGGGCACTATGCAAGTCCTTTTATTATATGGCCATCATATGCTTCATTTGGACCTGCAAAACAGAATTCTAGAATCTATTTGGTACCCGTTTTACTTTGGGTCCACAATGGTTAGTTATTTCATTTTTCACAACCCATATAAACTTAGAGCCAACATGTTTCTTGAAAGGACAATGATAAGCATAATGTTGACCTCTATTACAATAAGTACAAGTATGACAATATGTTATTCGCATATTTTGAGCAAATTTATTACTCGTTTTTTGAGACGAAAACCATTTCACATTAAAATCATTGTTCAACTTCTTTTTGTCCTTTGAAAATTTATCATCATTTAAATTAAAAATTTGGGATTTGAAATAATCGCTTTCCTCTTTAAAGGGCTCAAGATTTTCTACGAAATTGGAAACTTTTTGTTCAAGCTCAAATTTTTGTTTAGAAATCATTTCAATTTGACTTTTCAAAAGTTCATTTTTGGTAGTAAGGTTTTGAAAATAATTCTGACACTCTTTAATATCTTTTTGTAATTGATTGTCATCCATACAATTTTTATTATCACTATCACAATAAGATTTATTAGAAAGAGAATTATTTACCTCTTTACTTTTTGCCAAAAAGCATAAATTTTCCATCTCATCATCACTTTGCTCTTCACATGAACAATATGGATCATTGCAAATATTATTCTTCTCATCGATCAAGCTTTTGGTTGGTTCACCTTGATTGTATCCTCTAAAATCAGATTCATCTAGTATGATAGAATCTTCACAACTTGAATTGTCTCCATAAATTTGATCCAAGGTGTACCATATCTCAGATGCCGTCCTTAATCTGCAAATACCTTTCAGGGCCATTTGATCAAGTGCAGAATAAAGAAAATATAAAGCTTTAGCATTTAAGCACATGCTATTTTTATGCAAATCATAATCATCATATCCATGCACAACAATACTCCATAAGTCAAAATCAAGGGCAAGTAAAAAATCTTCCATTTGATTTTTCCAAATAATATAATCATTGCCATTAAACATAGGAGGTTGTGTAATGCATCTTCCTTCCAAAAATATTTCACCCTCTAAGGCCATAGGATCTTCTACTCCGGTTATTAGACCAAATATATAAAGAGCACGAGGCTCTGATGCCAATTGATGCCTAAGAGGGGGGGGGGGGGGGGGGTGAATTAGGTATGTAACTTTTTCAAAGTGTATCTTTCCAGTGATTTTAAGTTTAAAGTTCCGATATGATTAAGTTTAAAGTTCCGATGAAGTAAAATGCAGAAAATAAATAAAGTACGAATGCAAACACCGTTTATAGAGGTTCGCGCCCAAACGACCTACTTCCTCTCTTCCAGCACCCCTGGGTAAAATTCACTAATAGATCGTGGCTTGCAGGACAAACCTTCGCCACTCGAGATTACAAGATTTCAATTCTTACTCTCGATACGAGCTTGCTAGGACACCTCCTATCGCTCCAACAACGTGCTTGCTAGACTTCAGTCTATCGCTCTAACAATCGTGCTTGCTAGAACCCTCTGTTCTATCCCACCAAAAATGTGCTTGCTAGGTAAACAACCTATCGCACTAAACAATCGTGCTTGCTAGGACACCTCCTATCGCACTATTACAATTAAGATGATTTTGAAGTAGTATAATGAATACTCCTCTCGAGTAAGATGTACACAAGTATGCTCACTAATCTTTCTTTTAACCTCTCAAAGTTCTCAAGAGCAAGGGTTAAAAAATATTTTCGTTTTTCACAAAAATATTTTTGCAGGTTTAAGTAAAAACGAATTTTTTGCTTTTCAAATGATTTTCACAAATTAAAGTTCGAAAAAGCAAAAGTAATTTTCTCAAAGTAAAGCTCTAATTTTTCTCTCAAAGTTAGTGTTTAAAATGATTCAAGAGAGCTTAATTTATAGGTGGAGAAATCGGATAGATTAGGAAAGATTATGGAGGACAAGAAATCTCAAATATTCAAAAATTATTTTATCAAAATCTAAAATATATGATTCGAGTTTTATGTGCTTAAAAAGAAAAATGAACTTGGACAATGTTGTGTTAATAAAGCATTAAATCAAGTCCAAGATTTGAATAAATCTTACCGTGAAAAATGATTTACAAGATTAAGTTCAAAGAGGTAAGATTTTGTAATTAAATCTTTCTTTAAAAAATATTTTTGCCACACTTGAATGATTTGGCAAGATATACACAAGATCATTTAAAAGTGGCAAGATTTCGCCCAAGAGAATTTTGGAAAGAATTTAATTTTCTTAAGAAATATATTTACGGCCACATGGATTTGGGAAGAAATGATGGAAAGGCTTAGGGCCTGTTTGTTTGGCGTTTCCCAAAATTTTTTCGTGTTTGGGAAATGCCAAACAAACAAGTTTTCTATTTTCCGAAATAAATTTTTCATCCATTAATTTTCTCAAACTACTCTCTCAAAAGCCAAACAAACAACAATTTTCTTATCTCTAAACAAAACCTATACAAACTCTACCTTGATTTGACATAAAGTAACATATCTCTTACACAATTTATCTCACATAACAAACATGATTTGACATAAAGTCTTACACATCTTACACCTACAACCCAACTCTTCCAAAAAAACCTACACCTACTTTATTTCTCAAACCACTCTCTCAAAACTCAAACAAACAACATTACGCAAATCGAGATTATTTCACAAACCTTCACTACTCTCCCAAACTACTTTCCGAAACGCCAAACAAACAGGCCCTTAGATTTGAATTCATGCCGAGAATAAGATATGTAAGGCAAAATATTAGTTTAATCCATGAATTATTTAAAATCATGATTTCTCTTTAAAAGGCTTGGATTAAAAAAATATTTGGGCCAAATGAATTTTCTTGCTCTTAATAGTTTGAGGCATTTGATACTTACGAGACCTCAATTTTCTTGTGTCGAAAATTGGGCCCTTCCAAGGGTGCGTGGGCCTTCAAACTATTCTTCGACTTGGCCTTTCTTCATGGATGAGCTTGATACTTTTTCAATGGCCTTTGTTTCTTTATATACCATTTCATTAATGGGCCTTCATTGATGGGCTAGTTTAATCTTGACTGATCAATTTCTCGTAAACGCTCATTTCTTCAAATAATGAGCTTCTCAATAATTCCTGTTAAGATTAAACTCAAGAAACAAGCTCAAATATCAAGTTGTTTGTTAATCATTAATCATTCGGCTAACATAATATATAGTATTAGTGAGTTCAGGATGATTAATTTAATGTCATACTGTCGCATAGGCGGATCTAGAGAGGGGCAAGGAGACCCTCCTCAGATTTTCTGGACTATATATTAGTATAATGTGAAAGAAACAATTTGAGCTTTAGAGTTTAAACCTCATGATGGAAATTTTTTGTGTTCATTTAATTTTTTGTCCTTCTCAATATTATTTTCAATATTTTATGTAAAAAAAAAAAAAAAAACCTTCTCAATAATATTTCAGTTTTTTATGTGTTTTTAGTAATTTTTTCGATATTATGTGTTTTTTATATTTTTTTCTTAATATTAATTATAAAAACAATATGAACTATCATTGTTTTTCTAGTTCGATTTTATTTTTTATTTATTCAATGTACTTAGTTGAATAAAAAATTCTTAAAATTTTTAAAAGAATACAATATTTTATTTTCTTCATAATACGGTTTTCCCATCATAACGGGGTATCATATGTAACAAAAATAACTTATAGGGGTCATTTTTTGTCAAACTTCACCTCCTTTTTTTTGTATATCTTCATACATTTTATCGTGAATAAATTTTAGTCTGATTGTTTGATTGATTTTTTTTTTAATATACTTTAGCCCCCTGCCTAAATTTCATGGATCCGTATATAGATAATAGATCTATTGACAAATGTTCACATTTAAAATATGAGTGGGTCAACACATAAAATTGTAGGATGATTCTATGATGTGACTCCAAAGTGGGATGTAAGATCTTTTGCCAAAAAAATGTTATTAACGTCCCATTTAGACATAGTAAAGGCTTTATAAAACTTCTTTTTGTATATATATGGAAAATTCTAAGGTGACGTCACGTCACATGACGTAAGTTATAATAAATACCTAGAATTATGACACCTCATTAATAAATTATCCACTTAACATGTTACTAACAAGTCCTAATACTATTACCATAAGTAGTTGTACTATATCATTATTTGACCACATTCAATGTATTATTTAACCACATCAATAGTAAATTACAAACTAATAAATTATTATAAAATAAATAATAATTGTGTATAATAATATTTTATAATAAACGATATATAATATTTGTGTTGAACTATGTAATGTGAAGAATTATACACATTGGTTAGGACTAATGAAAATACTAGATAATGTGACTAATTACTACTAATATGACACCTTACTAAGTATGTGGAGTCAAAACTATGCTTCTATTCTACTACATGTAAAACATATACCATGTAATGTGAACAATTATCAGTAAATTGATTAGTACTAATGGTAATACTATATAATGTGACTAATTACGACTAATATGAGACCGTACTAAGTATGTGGAGTCAATACTATTACATGTGAGACATTATACTATGTAATGTGAAGAATTATACACATTGGTTAGTACTAATGATAATACTTCACAATGTGGCAAATTACTACTAATATGAGACCGTACTAAGTTTGTGGAGTCAATACTACGCTATGTGAGTCTATACTACTACATGTGAGACATATATCATGTAATGTGAAGAATTATCAATAAATTGGTTAGTACTAATGGTAATACTATATCATGTGACTAATTACTACTAATATGACACTGTACTAAGTATGTGGAGTCAAAACTATGCTTCTATTCTACTACATGTAAGACATATAGCATGTAATGTGAACAATTATCAGTAAATTGATTAGTATTAATGGTAATACTATATAATGTGACTAATTACGACTAATATGAGACCGTACTAAGTATGTGGAGTCAATACTATTACATGTGAGACATTATACTGTGTAATGTGAAGAATTATACATATTGGTTAGTACTAATGATAATACTTCATAATGTGGCAAATTACTACTAATATGAGACCGTAAGTTTGTAGAGTCAATACTACGCTATGTGAGTCTATACTACTACATGTGAGACATATATCATGTAATGTGAAGAATTATCAATAAATTGGTTAGTACTAATGGTAATACTATATCATGTGACTAATTATTACTAATATGATACCGTACTAAGTATGTGGAGTCAATACTATGCTATGTGAGTCTATATTAGAGACATATACCATGTAATGTGAAGAATTATTAGTGAATTGGTTAGTACTAATGGTAATACTATATAATGTGACTAATTATTACTAATATGAAACCGTAGTACCGTACTAAGTATGTGGAATCAATAATATTATATGTGAGACATTATACTATGTAATGTAAAGAATTATACACATTGGTTAGTACTAATGATAATACTTCATAATGTGACTAATTACTACTAATATGGGACCGTACTAAGTTTATGGAGTCAATACATGTGAGACATATACCATGTAATGTAAAGAATTATCTGTAAATTGGTTATTACTAATGGTAATACTATATAATGTGACTAATTACTACTAATATGAGACCATACTAAGTATGTGGAGTCAATACTATTACATGTGAAACATTATACTATGTACTATGAAGAATTATACACATTGGTGGTGTTGTACTATTATATATGAACTAGTATCATACAATGTGAAAACATACAAATTTTATGATGATTTGATATTAATTTGGGTAGGAAAAAGAAAAGAAGGAAAGTAATATTTATGGTAGTTAACTTTGGGATATTAAAGAATATAAGATAAATTATAGTTTTAAACTGTTAAACAGGTAACTCATAATTAAATAAGTTTAATTTTATTCTATATTATGAAATTTATGTGATTGTGATTTCATATTTATGATTCAATATCTTAAACCAAATTGACGTCACATAACGTGACGGCGCCTTAGAAGTCCCCCTAGATCCTGCAGCTATTTTCACCAATTTAATAAAGTTTTATTTACTCATCCGTATTGTTATACTAAGTATAAAGATGACTTGAGTTATTTTGTGGATATTTAAAGAACTTCCATATCTTTTAGTTTGATTATCAAGTAAGAATTAAGAAGAAAAAAAAAATAAAGAATTTCATAAATAAAATCATATTTTTATCATGTATGATAAAAACCAATAGTATATCACGGAACAAAGAACCGAAAAATGCATTAATTAACATCAAGGAACACTACGACAGTTTTAGAACTAAATAAGTTTTTGCAGTATGTAATCTTTTCTAATAAATAATTTTTCTAAATGATATTCTTGAAACATATAATATATGAATACGCTACACATCTGAGATTACAAACGTCAATTGGCTTCAAGATATTCAATAGAAAAATCTCCAAGGTCCTTAAAACCTATAAATAAAATTAAGCAATCATATCAATTTCATACAATTCACATATTCTGGCAAACATAAGAAGAAAAATACCTTTAAATTTAACCAAAATGAAATAAAATGAAAAATGAATCACAAACCTATTATTGCCTTACATCAGAGAAAACCCTTCATGATTCTCTTAGAATACCATAATTATATAAGATAAGATTTTTGCACGGTAAATATGTGTACCTTAATGTATAAGACAAGATAAGATTATTATACTTTCAAAAAGTTCTAGGCAAAAGAAATTCAAGTTATGTTTCAATTGTTTCACACAACTAACAAAAAAAATTTAACCCTATCAGGGCAAATTATATCCAAACAGGGCCATTCATTTGACATGGTTTACGTAAGAGTTCTAAAATATATCTCAAAATATAGGAACTGCAATTTCAATGACTTCACTTTTTCCTAAAATGAAAATTATAAAATTGATAATTGACTCATAGCAAATATAGCATAAATATCTTATGCTGATATTTTATATCCAGAATAGCCTAAAAATCAAGTGAAACACCTAGGTTCTATGTGGATGAATTTTGGCCCAATTTTGTGGATTTCTGGAGACCAGACCAAAATTCTTTTAAATGAGTTCTCGTCAGACCCATGAAACTAATCATAAATCTCTATCCAAACTCTTAAAACCTATAAAATATTGATTTGTCATCTGTCATCTATTTTGTCCCCAAACTCTAAAAATGACATTGATTTAACACCTATCACCTATTTTTTTCCCACACCCTAACATCCAAAGCCAATCTAAGTCGGATTTCAACTTTTTCAGAACCACAAAACTCAATATCCATAACATAACTAAATTGAGTTTCAAAGGTTTCAATGAAGCCACCCAAACCATTTTTTTAAAATCGAGACCATCGAAATCGAACCTAAACCCATCCAAATAAACCCCTAGAAACATCAAAAGGTGGAATTTTAATTGTTTGACAGTGCAGCCTGACATCGCTGAGTAAAATGGAAAATATTCTTGGCTACCCTCTGGGTAGCCACAATCCGCCATGTTAGGGGGTTTTAGGGACACTTTTACATAAAAAGTGTCCCTAAAAGAGACCTAACATGACAGATGGTGGCTACCTCATAGGATAGCCACGAAAAATTCGTAAAATGGTCATAAAACTATGAAGTCAGACAGAATAGTGCTGCAGGCTAGTTTTACCAAATAATTGAAAGGAATAGATAAAATTGTGAATTTTTGTATGTTTCAAGCTTAAATTCTTTTTAAAAACTAATAAGAAAGTCAAAAAAATCAAAAAATGATTTTTTAGTCACTCTTTTATGTCATAAATAATTTTGTATTGCACCTATATTAATTGATATATACTCTAATTTAATATTTATGTGGGATCATATATCGTTGCATATAATGATTCAACACAAATATGGAAAAACTGATGTGTAAGTATCTTTTATATAATTGCATGGGCCTCGATTATGATAATCAATTATGACTTCTCTGTATTTTATGGATGCTCACAGGCTCCCAAAAGAAGACCCAACTTAGAAGCTATTTAAAAGAATAAGGTCGGCCGTGACATGTAAGGTCTATTTGTCGTCCCGTATAACAAAAATTAGGCCCGTCAATGGGTGGATTCGGGTTAGATCTGGATCTTGCTCGAATCTAAATTCCTTGGCTCCAAGGAACTTTGGTCGGATTCGGTCAAATGTCAGATATTTTTCGAATCCAATCAAATCTTCACTTGAAAAAATTACACCAGTATTTTCTCTAAAATAAATTTGTTAACTGTACGATTTTATTTAATTTAGATCACAAGTTTAAAATTTATTTACTGATATTTATATTTTTAGATGAAAATATAAATAAATATGAATTTATGACGAGTTATTAACTATTATTTTTTAATTTGATGGTAAAATATTACTAATGTTACTTATTTTTATAAAGCATTATGTATATATATATATTATTTAACGGATCGGATCAACTTAAATCTATATTCGCTCCACTTGTTTCAGATTACAGATCTTTATAATCGATTCAGATCCATCGAATAAATTGAGTTGGATCTATATCTGCCCCATTGACTGTTGTTTGCCACTTTTCATACACACATAATACGTAGCATACAAAAAAAAGGTATGTACGCAAGTGCACATGTCAAAAGTAATATAATATGATAAGAACTACCGAGTATCGAATCCCAACGACTAGGCACAAAGTGAGTAGATTGAGCTAGCAATTCCTATGATGTTCATGTAAGTAGAGTTGCAAGAAAAAGATACTATAAAATATGAGGAAATCAATAGGATAGAAGAGATCTAGGGAACTATTTCACTTAGGACTTCACTTATGTGTCTCGGTTGAGTAAATTACTAATGATATGTTGATTCAATTAATGTTCGTAGATTCATTTTAATCTTGCTTATCTTTCAATCACACAAGATCCTACCAATCTACCCAAATTCTCTATCTTTGGATCACTCATGAACCTCGCAGTCACCCAAGGTTCTAAGGAAAGTCCGAATCCACCTATTCCTAGATGACTCTAAGGCATACCGTTGTTTGGTGCATTCACGATCAAACTCACTAAAATGAGCACGAGCCACCAAAGTATATATATATCCGACATGCAAACCCGCAAATCGAACTCGCTAGACACCCTAATTGCTCTTTCAAGCCTCAAAGGAAGTAGAGGTAAACACAATCAATAATGGATTAATAAAATTTAATTAATCAATGAAATCGACATTAAAACACATAACCCAATTAGCAACACATAATTTAAATCCCTAAGATCCATATATCCCTAGATCACAAAGATTTAACCACACATATTCACAAATCTAAACATCACATCAAATAAATTCACAATCAACATTACATAGACAAAATAGAATTCACCAATAGAGATGAAAGAAATGCTAAATGTTGGAGTAATTAAAATCTAATTCTTCAAATCCTTTGAATTCTTCCTCGCCCTAGCTACTTTAATCTACTCCTAAGCTATTTACAGAGGGGAATGAAAAGATGTTAATGGGTTGAAAGTATTTTTGGGCGTAGAAAGAGAGTTGGGGGCTAATCTTAGGGCTTGGATGAGGTATCTCAATTACAAGGGTTAACCTCAATTAGCTTCCCTAGTAATTACTCATACACCATTGGAGGTCATTTTAGCCCTACCTATTACATATTAATGGAAGAATCCGATAATCTATATCTATATCTATACTATATACTATTACTATTTACTATTTGTTGGATGAAGATGAAGATAGAAGGCATAAAGTGAAGGGAGGTTTTGATGATTTCCAAAACATCAGAATCAGCTAAGTATGGAAGCTTAGTAAAAACCTTCGAAGATATTTGACTAAGGAAGACTTATTCAGACTAGTCAAATATGGTCCAGAAGACTACTGATCTATTGCTGAAGAAGAAATCAGACTGGTGGACAATCAGCCGACTCAAATCAGATTAGTTCAAGTTTGGGATCAGCCGAGTATACATCAGACGAGTAATTTCGATCAGCTGAGTGGAAGTAGATCAGAAGATCAGTGCAACGGTAATAAATGCACTTGGAGAAATAAATGCTGAAGAGGAAGGGTATTAATGACAAATGATTGAAGAAAAACCTCGTATCAGATTGGTGCATTTAATGCGATCTGACAGCAAGTACAGCAGAGTGTACAGTGTTCAGTCGCAGGTAGCCGTTTCTGCAGAAAGGACCAGTACTCGAGGATTTGAACAGCTGTCGATCTCTCAACGGGCAGAAATTCAAATCTCCAAGTATAAATAGTTCAGGTCGTGAGTTGAAGAAAAAGTGACAACACACTTTGAGAGCTAAAATTCGAAGCAGAACTTTTCTAAGTCTCAAAACTCAAGAACAGAACACTCATCAGCTAAGTCATTTGTTGACGAAGCCAATAGAGAGAAAACAGAAAATACTTGTAAAATCTGAGTGATTTTGTTAGGTTGTGTTGTGAGGGGTAGATATCAATCTTTGTGAGCGATATTACTTCAGAGGTTAGGAATTTCTTTGTGATTTCCTACTACGAACTTGTGGCCAGTTCATCTATTGGTTGGCGCAAGCAGAGTGTACTGTAATCTTTGTGACTATAGTATAACCCAAGATCTAAGTGACTTGGAAGAGTGGACTAAAGGATTTACATCCATATAACCACTATAAAAATCCTTTGTGTTTTTAACTTGCATTATTTTCTGCATATCCATAACAGCATACTGAAAACACTTTAAGGTTAATTGTTTGAAAAGTTTTAAAAAGGAGTTTGTTTAAAACTGGGGATAAAACTTTTTGTAAGATAAGTAAACTACTTGTGAAAAACACTTGATAAATCCGCTGCAAGATAGTTAATTTTGAAACTCTGATTTTGATAAAATCAGCTAAGTAAAATCAGAAGAGTGGTCAACTCTGCTGTTCAAAGCTTTGTGCGAGATCAGCTTAGTCTGCTTACAAGTCTTGATCAGCTTAGTCTGCTGACAGAAAAGTTAGAAATTGTTAAGGCAAAAATTTTAAAGAGGTTTATTCACCCCCCCCCCCCCCCCCCCCCTCTAAACATCATCTGACCACTTGGGACCAACAAGTGGTATCAGAGCAGGTGGTTCATCTGAATCATCTGACTGATCAACGAGCTTGATCCTTAAGTGCTTTTCAAAAGTTTTCAAAAGTTTTCAAAAGAGCATTTTTTTTGAAAAATAAAATTTTTGAAAAATGGACTGTATTGGCCATATTCCCCACATTGGCGGTATGAGCTTTGAGGACTGGAAAATACGCATGGAAATTTTCCTTGCTGCTTATAATGATAATATGTATAGATGCATAACCAAAGGTCCGATAAGAGTCACAAAAACCATCAAAGTCAATGATCAAGAAGTGATCGTGGACAAAGATGAAGAAGAGATGACACCTGAAGAAATCAAGTTAAGAAATCTTGATAAAGTTGGAATCTTCATCATGACCAAAGCCCTGGACAATGAAAGGTTTGACTATGTCAAACACTGTAAAACATCAAAAGAGATGTGGGACAAAGTCAGGGATATGAGTGAAGGAAATGAAGCCATCAAGGAACACAATCTGAGTGTTGCCATGGAGAAGTTTGAGAACTTCAAAATGAAGCCTGGAGAAACCATTGAACAGATGAGTTCAAGGTTTACCAAAGTGCTAAACAACGTGTTGAAACTGGGAAAGACGTTCACAGACAAAGAGATTACTCTCAAAGTCCTGAAGGCGCTACCACCCAAATTCAACATGAAGATCACAGCTATGGAAGAATCTAGGGATCTGGGGAAGATCTCTCTGACGGAGCTGTTTTCTGTACTCAAGGCGTACGAGTATAAAATACCAAGGATGGGTATAGAAGAGACCTCAACTTCTAGTCCCACTGCTGCCCTAGTTGCTGCAGAAAAATACAGAAGATCAGCTGGAAGAACTATGGAAGTGGACTTATCTGATGAGGCCACAGTGCTAAGTAAAAAGGAGTACACGGCTGACGATGTTGCGTTGTTACTAAATGGGTTCAAAAAGTTCTATAAAAGAAAAATGAAGAACAAATATAACAATGCTTCTACTTCTAAACCTACCTCATTTTCTCATGATAGTAAGGATGATTATAAATCCAAGCTAATGAGCTATAATTGCAGGAAATTGGGACACTTCATCAAGGACTTTCCATATCCTAAAGCAGAGAAATACACAGAGGAGGAAAAGAAACAAAGAAGAGAGAGAAGAGAGAAGAGATACCAAAAGAGCAAGGTGCTGTTGGCTGAAGCTGAAAAGATGGCAGCCATTTACTCATCAAACACAGAATCTGGCACTTCAAGTGATGACTCTGTCTTCGACGAGACACCTGCACTGCTATGTCTCATGGCAAAGGAATCTGATGATTCTGACAATGAGGTAATACTCTCTGAAAGTGAGCTTGAACTGTTTAGCTCATTTGAGCAAATGATGAACAACAAAGTAGATGTTGTGAATGAGCTTGCTAAGCTTAAGGACGAGATGATTCTACTGAAAAAGCAAAATACTAAACTGAAACTTAAGGTTGAAAAACCTGAAGAATCAACTATGTATAAAAAGCTTTCACATGAATGTGAATCTCTGAGAGCTGAATGTGAAATGCATAAGGGAAAAATCATGGAACTTGAAGCTACAATAAATTTATATAATAAGTCGTCTGTTCCTAAGTCGTCTGTTGTGCAAATAGAGAAACCTGTTGAACAGAGCACTCCCTTAGTAAAAGAAAGTTTAGAACTGAACAAAGCTGAAAAATTTATATCTGCTGATAATAGCAATATTGTCCTGTACGTTCAGACTACTAAACCTGTCTCACCTGAGATTGAGAAAAAGGAGATAAAAACTCCTAAGGCTAAGAAGGGTAAAAAGCCTGAAAATGAAAAACAGACTGGTAAAACCAAACAGCAGAGTAGTCCCAAGAAGTCTGCTGATAAGAGTAAAACCAATCAGACTAGTAAACCTAAGTCGTCTGTTAAAGAGCAAGTAAAGAGCAGACCTAAGAAGCAAAGAAATTATAACAATAATGCTTGGTATGGAAATGAGTCTTATTATGTGCAACCTGCTTATCCACCATATTATGCTGCACCTCATTATCCACCTCATTTTGCTGCATATCCTGCTCACCAACCAATGCATGCTTACCCTGCTTATCATGCATCTTATCCTGCCTTTGAGCCTTATCATCATCATAATGATTATCAACATAACATGCCTGCTAATTATGATGAAAATGAAATTGCTCATGCTCCTGCTAAAACTGTAAAACCTAAGAAGCCTAAGACTTCAACATCTTGGGTTGTCAAAGGTGACACTAATCCACCAGGACCCTCTCAATAAAGGGTACCTAAAACATTTTTATTTTGTTTTGTAGGTTAGGATTAGGAGTAGGAGTAACGTAGTGAAGAAATGGTACTTGGACAGTGGATGTTCAAGGCACATGTGTGGAGACATACATGAACTGACAAATGCTGCTGCTGTGAATGGTCCAAGAGTTACTTTTGGAGACAGCAAAGAAGGCAAGATTATGGCGGTTGGAAAGCTAATCAAAGGAAACATTGAGATATCTGAAGTCTCTTATGTTAAAGGCCTGAAATACAATCTTCTAAGCATAAGTCAATTTTGTGACAAAGGATTTTCCGTAGTGTTTTCATCAGATAAGTGCTATGTTGAGCAAATTGGAACAAAGAAGGTTATTTTATCTGGAAGAAGACAAGGAAACATCTATGTAGTCGACTGGAATTCTGTGGACAAGAATTCAAATGTTTGCTTAGTGGCATCTACACCAAGTGAAATCAGTTGGCTTTGGCACAAAAGAATGAATCATTTGAATTTCAAGACCATCAACAGATTGATAAAGAATGATCTGGTAGAAGGAATTCCAAAGACAGTCATGAGCAAAGACAAGCTCTGTGATGCCTGTCAGAAGGGTAAACAAGTGAAGTCATCTTTCAAAAGTAAGAAGCACCAATCTTCAACCAGAATTTTGGAGCTATTGCATATGGATTTGTTTGGCCCTATTGATCCAATCAGCAATGGTGGAAAGAAATACTGCCTAGCTGTTGTGGATGACTTTTCAAGATTTACTTGGGTGATTTTCATGAAGAAGAAAAGTGAAACCAAGGAACATCTTACAAATCTGATGGAACTGATCCAGAATGAGAAGAGTCAAAGAATTTTGAAGATCAGATCAGATAGAGGGACTGAGTTTACAAACTCTACTGTTGAAGAGTATTGTAATTCCAGAGGAATCAGTCATGAGTACTCTGCTGCCAGAACCCCTCAACAAAATGGAGTTGCTGAAAGGAGAAACAGAACTCTAAAAGAAGCTACCAGGACAATGATAGCTGAAGCAAAGCTGCCCCAAAGATTCTGGGCAGAAGCTACAAACACAGCATGTTATACACAGAATAGGTGTATGATCAACAAAAGTCAAAACAAGACACCTTATGAGCTATGGAACAACAGAAAACCTAATTTACATTATCTTAGGATTTTTGGTTGTAAATGTTATGTTTTGAACAATGGGAAAAATCACCTTACTGCTTTTGCAGAAAAGGCTGATGAAGCTGTTTTTGTAGGTTACTCTACTGTTAGTAAAGCTTATAGAGTGTTTAACAAAAGAACTTTACTTGTAGAAGAATCTATTCATGTAGTATTTGATGAACCAAGTCAATCATCTGAAAAGAATCAAAGTGCAAATCCAGAGATATCTGCTGACTTTCAGAAATTGAATGTGGAAAGAAAAGAAGAATATGTACCCATCATACTACCCAACTTATCTCAAGCTGTTAACTCAAGTGCTGCTCAAAATCAGTCTACTGATTGTCTAACAGAGGAGTTGCAAACAGCTGACAGACCAGAGACTGTTCAACAGACCACAACTGTTCAACAGACTGCTACTGAGACTCCAACAGTGGTGTTGCAAGATCAATCTAGAGGACAACATCCAGATTTGCAACCTGATCTCAGATGGCTCAGAGATCACCCACCAGAATTAGTGATTGGTGATCCTTTGGATAGAGTTAGAACAAGAAGATCAACTGCAAATGAAACAATGTTTGTAAGTTTTCTTTCACAAATTGAGCCTAAATTAATTGATGAAGCTCTTGGTGATTCTCACTGGATAGAAGCTATGCAAGAAGAGTTGAATCAATTTGAAAGGAATGAAGTCTGGTACTTAGTTCCCAGACCTACTCATCAAAGAGTAATTGGCACTAAGTGGGTTTTCAGAAACAAGATGAATGAAGATGGTATGGTTACCAGAAACAAAGCAAGACTAGTTGCCAAAGGTTACTGCCAAGAAGAAGGCATTGATTTTGATGAGACATTCGCACCAGTTGCAAGGCTTGAAGCAATCAGATTGTTCCTAGCCTATGCTGCTCACAAGAACTTCACTGTCTATCAGATGGATGTGAAGTCTGCTTTTCTCAATGGAGAATTGCAAGAAGAAGTATACGTTGAACAACCCCCTGGTTTTGAAGCATATCAACAGGGAGACCAAGTGTATCGTCTGAAGAAAGCTCTCTATGGACTGAAACAGGCTCCAAGAGCATGGTATGATACTTTATCTGATTTTCTTTTAATTAAAGGATTTCGTAAAGGTAAAGTAGATAAAACCTTGTTCACTATTGAATGGGATAAACATATATTATTGGTACAAATATATGTGGACGATATTATTTTTGGTTCAACTAACAAACAGATGTGTGAAAGATTCTCTAAGCTGATGCAAAACAAGTTTGAAATGAGCATGATGGGAGAACTAAATTACTTTCTTGGATTACAAGTCAAACAGCTGCCTGATGGCATCTTTATTAATCAAGCAAAGTACACAAAAGATCTGTTCAAGAAATTTGGTATGGAAACTAGTTCATCTGTTACTGTTCCTATGTCTACTGGACTTCGTCTGGACAAGGATGAAGGTGGCAAATCAATTGACATCACCAAATACAGAGGCATAATTGGGTCACTGTTATACTTAACAGCTAGTAGACCTGACATTATGTATTCTGTTGGGGTTTGTGCGAGATTTCAATCAGATCCTAAGGAATCTCATCTCTTAGCTGCTAAAAGAATACTAAAGTATCTCAAAGGCACTCAAGAATTGGGATTGTGGTACCCAAGGGAATCAGGATTTGAACTTACTGGATATTCAGATTCTGACTTTGCTGGCTGCAAAATTGATAGGAAGAGTACTACAGGTACTTGTCAATTTTTGGGCAGTCGTCTGATCTCATGGATGAGTAAGAAACAGACTTCAGTGTCCATATCTACTGCTGAAGCTGAATACATTGCTGCTGGAGCATGTTGTGCACAAATACTTTGGTTGAAGCATCAACTAGAAGATTATAACTTGAAGATCAGTGGAATCCCCATCTACTGTGATAATACAAGTGCAATTTCACTTACTCAGAATACTACTAGTCATTCCAGGACTAAGCATATTGAGATCAAACATCACTTCATCAGAGACCATGTTGAAAAAGGAAATGTTATTATTGAGTATGTTCATACAGACAACCAGATTGCTGACATTTTTACTAAACCACTGAATGAAGTAAGATTTTCCACTCTAAGAGCGGATTTGGGCTTGTTAAAATTGGATTCATAAGCTGAGGGGGAACCTATCAGAAGACTGGGTTCAACAGCTTACTAATCTGACATCAACAAGTGTTACACTTCAAGAAGACCGACTCTCAACAGACTAGTTGACTGATGAATTCTTGAATTCAGGGGGAACGTGTAAGACTAGCGGTACCCTTGTTTTAAAGATGAAATCTTCAATGACAGTTAGTTGAAGTTGTTTTAAATCTGAAGATTTGTTCTTAATTCTTGAAGATTCGAAGATTATTTATCTTGCTGGATTGACAAACAGCAAAGGAAGATCACTAGATATTGGCTTTCACTAGTGATATATTGTATCAGACAAGTCGTCTATCAGATAAGTATTACTTTACTCATCTGTTATTATTTATGTCATCTTATATTTAAAGTGTTGTGCAAAAACGTTTTATCGAAAGCACGCTTTTATAAGTAACAGACAAGTGGCGTTTCAAATTCCCGCCTGCCTGAAATAATTAATAAATTTTGAATTCCGCGATTCTCGCCCGCACGATTAGAAACTGACAGATCAAATCAAACCGTCCGCGTATAACACGGAAACCGACGCAATTCGAAATCTATAAATCCAGATCTGATCAGAAGGGTTAAACCTTACGCACCCAAAATTATTCTAAGTGAAAAAGAAGTTACTAACTCATCTTTTCTGCCTTAAAAGTGTTTAATTTCTCTCAAGCTAATTCAAATTCGTTCAAAATGGCCGGAGCCGAAGGACGTTACCTGAATTACGAGAAGTTCTACGCTTCTGGAACTCCTCTAATGAAGGAAATCTTGGTTAAAATTAAAGAGGCATCATTGGTGAAGGTTTTGGAAGCTCATGAGGAGTATGTTTTCACTGAAGATGTTGCTGATTACTATGAATCTAGGAAAAATGACCTAACCAAAATGATTTCTGTGGCTACCGTCGGAGGTAAAACTATATGTATTTCACCTGCTGTTTTGAATGAAATTTATGGTCTGAAAAATGAAGGAGGAGAGGTATTCACTCTGGCTCAAGAAAAAGAGGAAGAGTTTTGGTTTATTTGTGCAAAGGATGGAGAACCAATGACTGGAAGCCTAATGAAAACTCAGCTGAAAGACGAGTTTCAAAGGTTTGCTGATATTATTGCGAAAATTATGGAGTGTTGTACGAGCTCCTTAGATGGGTTACCTAGGAGAAGGTACCAGACAATGGTCTGCATCTACTATGGGTTGGATGTAAACTGGGCTATTCATTACTTTTATCTTTTGGCTTTAAAGAAGAATGGACATGTGGTGATGATGAGTCATCTACTCTCAGCTCTGGGATGCCCATTGGTGAATGGGAAGACAGTTCACAAGCTGAAGGAAGTAAAAATGTATGAACCAGCTAAGATTGGAGCTACTTCTAAAAGAAAGGCAAAAGGAAAAGAAGAGAAGCCTGCTGCCAAGAAACCCAAAATTACCATCAAGACGAAGTCTGCTGATCAAACAGCAAACCCTGCTGTTGAAGCCAGATCAGTAGAGTCTACTGATGTTGCTGACAAGATAGTCACTGAGGTGACTAAGGAAATTAATGAGATGAGTACTGAAACATCTCCAGAAAGAACTGAGTCTGACGAACCAGTTCAAACAAAAGAAGTTGGACGAAGAACAAGAAGTTCAGTGAAGAGAACTGCTGAACCTCGACAACCTGAAATTTTGCCCAAGCCAAAGGCAAAAAGAAAGTTAACTCTGGGTGGTCAACGAGTTACCTTTACTACTGCTCCAACTACTCAAGTCAGTGAAACCCCTGCTGCTGAAAGACCAGTGGATGCGGTAGAAAAAGCTGCAGAAGATAAGACAGCAGAGGACAAATCTCTTGACAAGTCTGCTGTTGCTGAACAGCCGACTACTTTACCAGCAGAGGAGAATGTCCCACTCATTCATCCTACACCAATTGCTGCTGCTCCACTACAAGTGGTTGAATCACCTGCCGCCAGAAGGAAGAGAACTGGTAAGGCAAAAGTTAAAGTGATCACTGCTGCTGAACAGAAGAAGATAGATGAAGCAGCGAAGAAAAAGAAAGATCTAGAAAACGCTCGTAAACTTAAGGAGCTTGAGGCTCAGACCAAAAACATGTCTGAAGCTGAGATAGCTGCTAAAGAAGCTCAAGATTTGGCTAAGGCTATTGAAGCCAGTACCAAGGATGCCCAAGGTCCAAGGTATAGTGGTGGACTTACAATTGGAGATCCCAAAAAGCCAAAAGCTGTTATGCCAACACCCAAGCTGCCAAAGAAGAAAAGATCAGAACTGAAATATGCTCTGGACATAGTTCAAAATGATCCAGAGATGTTCAAACAGTTTGTGGCAGAACTTGAGCAGTATAACGACGTTATGGTCCGTCAGAGTCTCTTTGTTAAGGAAAAGATCAGATACAACAGATGGAGAGAGTATCGTCTGACAAAGACCAAGGATCAAATAGTACAGTGGAAGGATTTTGCTGCTGAGGAAAGATGGGTCCTGCAATTTCTGGAAACTGGATGTCTGAGGCAAGCATTGGATTCAGATCACTTCCTTGATATGATCCACTATCGGATGAGGAAGTTGGCAAAGTCTGAAGCCAAGATGCTACAAAATTCTGTTCCTGAAATTCCTGCTTCAGATGAAGACTTGAAGAACAGAATGGTAAAGCTGGCATTATCTGTAACTTTGGAAGTATGGGCAAAGAAGACCAGACATCAGAAGGGTCAACCAAGCTCACTATTACCTATGCCAAGCTTACAACAGATCGTCTTTGGACCGGCTATCAAAACATATGAAGATCTACCTGAACAGACAACTTCACCATTTTTACCTGCCATTATATTTACACATAAAACTGTTGTTGCTGATAATGGTGTTGATGTTGTTACAGAGGTAAATGAGCCACTACAGGTCCAACAAAAGACTGCTGAAATCTCAACATCATCAGAGCAGTTGCCCCAACAGCAGACTACTCTGACTGATAAACCAAAGGAGACTGACAAAACTCCTGAGATTATTCCAGCTAGCACAGCCATTCCATCAACTTCAACAGACTTGCAACCAGCTATTTTGGAGTCCATCCAACAGCTGATTGCCAACTCAATGAAGGAAATGGAAGACAGACATAGAGAACAGATGAAGAATTTTGAGGAAATTGCCTTAACTATGCTGTCTGCTGCTGCTGAGAACGTCCCAAAGGCTGCTGATCCTAGCCCTCTGATAGTGGAAGAAATGGCAAACATCAAAAATGAAGTACAAGCTATCAAACTGGATGTGGAAACATTTGGTGCAAGGGTCAAAAACAACACAGCTGGTTGGAGGGACATAACTGAAGTTGTTGCAAATGCAATGGAGGCTCATGAAGTAAAAGCTGAGAGCATGCTGAAAGCATTCACTACATCAGCTGACTTGATTCTGAGTTCTCAGATTCAACTCTGTGATCAAGTGGATCTTACATTCAAGAAGATTGAATCATACAACACATTGCAGCAACTGAAGAGGGAAAATCATCTTCTGGCGGTGGATAAAAACATCAGACTGATCTGTGACGCAATTAACATCACTCCTATTCTGCCTGAAGAACCCGTCTACCCTGCTGATGATGACAAAAAGGGGGAAGATGGAGATTCTACAACGAAGAAGAAGGGTGCTGATGCTAATCTATCAGCTGACGTTACTGAAAAGTTGGACTCTGCTGAAAAGGATGCTAATGATGAAAATACAAGCAGACCAGACAATGAAGTAACTGAGGCAGACAACGATGCTGATGAAGAGCCCAAAGAACCAGTAAAATCTGATAAGGAAATTGCTGCTTCCAAGGACTCTGCTGCTGAACAGTTAGATCCATACGTCAAGTACAAAAGAATAGAGGATCTCAGAAAACGATTTGAAATGCTTGAACAAGATCTCTCTAGTTCTGAACAAGAAGATGAAGACCTTGAAAATGAAGAAGAAGGAGAAACACAAGAAGAGAAGAAGGACTAGACTAAGTTATTAGACTAGGTCACTTGTAATCTTTTTGTTAAACTTGTAAAATTTTACTTTCTGCTACTTCATCATTTGAACTTGTAATCTGTAATCAATTGACATATCTATAAAAGTTCAAGTTTCCAACAAATTATTTCTATCTCAGAAATTTTTGAGGACTTAAACTTTAGCTTTAGGAACAGGTACTTAGCTGAAGTTTTGTCATCATCAAAAAGGGGGAAATTGTTGGATGAAGATGAAGATAGAAGGCATAAAGTGAAGGGAGGTTTTGATGATTTCCAAAACATCAGAATCAGCTAAGTATGGAAGCTTAGTAAAAACCTTCGAAGATATTTGACTAAGGAAGACTTATTCAGACTAGTCAAATATGGTCCAGAAGACTACTGATCTATTGCTGAAGAAGAAATCAGACTGGTGGACAATCAGCCGACTCAAATCAGATTAGTTCAAGTTTGGGATCAGCCGAGTATACATCAGACGAGTAATTTCGATCAGCTGAGTGGAAGTAGATCAGAAGATCAGTGCAACGGTAATAAATGCACTTGGAGAAATAAATGCTGAAGAGGAAGGGTATTAATGACAAATGATTGAAGAAAAACCTCGTATCAGATTGGTGCATTTAATGCGATCTGACAGCAAGTACAGCAGAGTGTACAGTGTTCAGTCGCAGGTAGCCGTTTCTGCAGAAAGGACCAGTACTCGAGGATTTGATCAGCTGTCGATCTCTCAACGGGCAGAAATTCAAATCTCCAAGTATAAATAGTTCAGGTCGTGAGTTGAAGAAAAAGTGACAACACACTTTGAGAGCTAAAATTCGAAGCAGAACTTTTCTAAGTCTCAAAACTCAAGAACAGAACACTCATCAGCTAAGTCATTTGTTGACGAAGCAAATAGAGAGAAAACAGAAAATACTTGTAAAATCTGAGTGATTTTGTTAGGTTGTGTTGTGAGGAGTAGATATCAATCTTTGTGAGCAATATTACTTCAGAGGTTAAGAATTTCTTTGTGATTTCCTACTACGAACTTGTGGCCAGTTCATCTGTTGGTTGGCGCAAGCAGAGTGTACTGTAATCTTTGTGACTATAGTATAACCCAAGATCTAAGTGACTTGGAAGAGTGGACTAAATGATTTACATCCATATAACCACTATAAAAATCCTTTGTGTTTTTAACTTGCATTATTTTCTGCATATCCATAACAGCATACTGAAAACACTTTAAGGTTAATTGTTTGAAAAGTTTTAAAAAGGAGTTTGTTTAAAACTGGGGATAAAACTTTTTGTAAGATAAGTAAACTACTTGTGAAAAACACTTGATAAATCCGCTGCAAGATAGTTAATTTTGAAACTCTGATTTTGATAAAATCAGCTAAGTAAAATCAGAAGAGTGGTCAACTCTGCTGTTCAAAGCTTTGTGCGAGATCAGCTTAGTCTGCTTACAAGTCTTGATCAGCTTAGTCTGCTGACAGAAAAGTTAGAAATTGTTAAGGCAAAATTTTTAAAGAGGTTTATTCACCCCCCCCCCCCCCCTCTAAACCTCATCTGACCACTTGGGACCAACACTATTATTACTATTATTTATTATTTATTTATTTATTAATACTAAAAGTGTGAATAATTTAAGTTTTTTTCTTTTTTTGTGAAGACAAAATGCCCTTATTCAAGTTATAAAGTAATAATGATTAAATATAAGGGTAAATTACGAATACCCCCCTCAGGTAAGGCTTAATTACAAAAATCCCCCTCACGTATTGGGTATTACAAAAATCCCCCTCAAGTTTGTCACATTCTTACAATTAACCCCTTGTCCCTAAAATGTTCCAATTTTGCCCTTGGAAGTTATTTGTAATGTTTATAATATTTTATAAATTTTAAAAATTGGGTGTTAATTGTTATATCTTGTAAATATAAAAATAATAATCATATATTTAACACCAAAATAATTGATATAATTTATAATTTCCCATAAATTTCAATAAATATTTCAATTTATAATACAATATAAACTTTAATAAATTAAAATATCTTATTTATAATACAATATAATTTATTAAATTTACTAATTTAAAAAATAAATTCATTTAACTAATGTGTAAGCAATTCATATTTATAAAATATATTATCAAAATTCTATTTAATTTAATATTTTACAATTTAAATTGCTAATAAATATATAAATACCCTTTTTTTTTTTTTGCAATATTTATTAAAACTTATGGGCAATTATAAATTTTATCAATTATTCTGGTAGTAAATATATAATTATCTCTTTTCTAAGTTATAAGATATAATAATTAGATCCCAAGTTTTAACATTTATAAGACATTACAAACAATACAAATAACACCCAAGGGCAAAATTAGAATATTTTAGGGGCAAGGGGTTAATTGTAAGAAGGTGACAAACTTGAGGGGGATTTTTGTAATATCCAATACGTGAGGGTGATTTTTGTAATTAGGGCTTACCCGAGGGGGGTATTCGTAATTTACCCTAAATATAATTAGATATGGATTTTCCTTAAATTTTCTCATCAAAAAATTAGTAGGAAAATATTTTAAGAAAATTTGTAACTTCATTTCCTTAATCAAAGAACATATGAAAAAATAAAAATTACCTTTCCAAAAATCGGATATGGAAGAAAAACAAATTATATATTAAACACGTCATAAGAGGTATAATTAGGCATGGAGTCATAATATAGTTATTTCCTCCACTAACTCCAAATATTTAGAAATTAACTCATACATCACTTTTACAATTTCATTCTTCTTCTCCTATAACAAAAAAAAAGTAAGAAACACTATTATTTTTTGTAGTTGCTATAATATATATGTAATATTATTGTAATGTATCATCAATGTTTTTTAAGTAAAAAATATTATTTATATCATTTAAAGATTTAGTACAATATAACACTCCTAAAAAAAATTAAATTCTCTTAAATATCATAAAGGCTACCAAAAAAAAAAGTTAAAGTAGAATTGCATCTTACCTATGAATGAACAAAAAATGCTTATGACTTAGCAAACTAAGTAATCTTTCTTTGATCTGAGAAATAAAATATAAAGAGTATCCAAGAACATGCATTGCCTTAAATTTTCATGGAATTTTTTATGCAAAAAACGTGTGAAATAAATGAAAACAATGGGTGAAAATCAATTAAAATTGGTGAAACCGATAAAGTAAATTCCATGTAATTGATGAACATATTAAATCGATTCGGGTGAAATTTATAAACACTGGTGAAGTTTGTGAAAAAATGGGTGAAACCGGTAATAAAAAGTGCCGGTAAAATCAATAAATACATGTGAAATCGATGAAAATCCAACATTTGTGAAAAAATGGGTAAAAAAATCGGCTAAATCAGTGAAAACGGGTGCATAAATGAAAATTCGATTAAATCGGTGATAAAAATAATAAGTAAAGTTTGTGAAGACATGTGAAATCAATGAAAATTCAGGTGAAATTGGTAAAAAAAATATGTGAATCAGTGAAAAATTAGCTATACTGGTAAAAAAAAGTAAACTCAGTAAAAAAAATAAAAAAAGAGTAGTTTAACTAGCAAAAAACAGAGTGAAACCGATAAAAATGATATTTTTTGTTGTTTTAACGGGAGAAAATAAAAGAAATCGATGAAAAACAATGGGAAATAGATTATAATTGATTAAGAAATGGGTAAATCAGTAAAAAATATTAAACCAGTAAAATCAACGAAAACTGAATTAAACTAATAAATATAAAAAGAGAAATGGTTTAAGTCGATAAATAAATATCTTTCAAATAACAGGGTAAGAAAAATAATTGATGTCTACGTAAAAGTAATTGAAGTTGTATAATTATTTGAGTTGAAAATTCGGTAAATACATGTGAAATCGATGAGAGTCAGGTTAAAATCGTGAAAAATGGATGACATCGGTAAAACAGTGAAATCAAAGAAAAAATGATGAAATAGGTGAAAAATGGGTAAAATCGATGAAAAATGCTAAAGTTAGTGAAAATATGTGAAATCAATGAAAGTTCATGTGAAATTATTGATTAAACATGTGAAATTAGTGATGAACGTGTGAAAATTGGTTAAATTGTTAAAACGAGTGAAATCAATAAAATGAAAAAAGTTCAACCAACAAAAACAAGGTCAAACTATTAGAAAAATGGTTTAAAACGAAAAAAACTAAAGAATCGATTAAAAATGTGGAAAACAATAAAATATGTTGTAATCGATAAAAACGGTAAAACCGGTAAAAAGAATATTAAACCAGAAAAAATAAATGAAATTAAACCAGTTAAAAACAAATTAAACTAATGAATTGAATAAATGAAAATGGCTTAGGTCGGTAAAGAGACCGTTTTCTCTCAAAAAATAAAAACGATAGGGCAAGAGAAATAATCGAAAACTAAAGATTTGGATGAGTTCTTAATTTATAAATAAACATAATTATTTTTATTGTATCATACTTGATGTCACATTCACATTACAATTTGTGATGATAAAAATTTCTCTTGTTAGACAGATACGAAGACAAAGGATATTAATTTTATATTGGTAAAATAAAAAAACTAAAGAAGTTCAATGATGTATATTCCTTTAAACAAAATATGGAGCTAAAATTATGATATTATTTTAGAACAAATTTTACAAGATTTCGTGACTAAATCATTCATCATATTATATTTGATTACAATTTGAAAGCCATTATTTTTTAAAATAAAATAAAAAAAATCATAGAAAATAAATTGAATATGAATCATTAATATGTGCTATTTTATGACATAATGAAGTTAATTTTACTCTGATTTACATAAATATCAGGAAATTAACTAGACGCGTATAACGTACGTGCACTTTTCTGGTATACTTAAAAACGCGGAGTTTTTGCTGATATTTCGCACCAGCAGGACCTCACCGCGGTGAGACACGGGCAGTGTGCTATGCCACACTTCCTTTCGAGCCGCATATCTTTGGATTTGGAACTCCAATGGTGGATCCGTAAAGTCCGTTGCGTAGCTAACTCTTTCCTCTATAACATACTGAATCTTTGGCTCATTTGGTTCATCTATGAAAGATTTATTCATATTTTAGTGAGCAGCTATCCACATCCTTCTACATTTTGACTTAGGGTTCTCCTCTCTTTGAAACTCTTATTCATAGGCCCTACAAAACACCCAAAACATAATGAGAACCCACTAACAACCTCCAAAACACACAAGAACCAAACAAAAGACCAAAAACACAAAAACACGCAAAAACAAGCAAAACTCGAAGCAAAACAAGTTGTTTTGAGCTTAAGAAAGCACGCAGTAATAACGTTGACACAACGTTATCAACAACCCTAACAAAAATTATTCAGAGAAATTATTTGTTTGTTGTCTATTTTAGGTGAAATTGATGTATTAAGCTAGAGGCTCAATTAAACGTATTTGAATTTAGGTTTGGATCCAATTTATTAAGATTTTTATCTAAATAAAACATGTAATAGAAAGATGAATGGAATTAATATAAATAAAAATATTTTAGCTTAGATTGATTTGCTATATTCAAAGAGTAATTGACAAGATTATGTTTATAATAAATATCTATATTTACTCATGAACCAATTTAATGTGCCCAACCCGCCTCGAAAGGGATTAAATCCTTGGAAAACCAAAAAAAAAATAAAAAATTATCAATGGTACGTGAAAATGTATTCTTCCCCACATTTTCAAAATGGTATTATTGGCTCATGTTTCCTTAATTATAAAGTATTACACTTTTGGTCATTTTGCCCATTTTTCGTATAATTTGAACAAAATGTCTCAAACTATGACAATCTTATAGGGCTAAAAGTATAAAATAATCTTAAAAGTTTAGACAAATAATACAATTTGAATTTAATCTTATGGGACTAAACATGACGAAAACTTTCGTCAAGATAAAGACAATTTTTTGTAGTGTAGCTAGTGCAAAAAAATATTTTACAGTTCAATAATTGTTGAATATGAAAAATCTCTCACATACAATTCCACAAGACTAGCGATTATAATCCATGAAAATCAAACAATAGCAATATAAAAATTGCTGAAATAGTAAAGTAGTACTGTTCCCGTGCCATTGATCGATGAATATTAATTCAACTTTGAAAAGTAATTAATGTACGTATGTATGTTAATTAAATTATACGTGATAGCTTATTTTTAAGTGTGAGGGAGAATTCTATATAAGTGTGGTACTATTTAGGTAAAATCACAGAAAACGTCTCAATTAATCAGTGGTTTTGGGTTTTCGTTCCAAACTATATCATCTCACCGAATTTCGTCCCGTAATTTAATATTTATTTTGAATATCGTCCCACTGTTAATAATGAGACGAAAATTGACATGTGTCCGTTAAACTGTCACATAACTGCTTACGTGTCATGTCGTGGCAAATTTAGCATGAACAATTATACAATATTGCAGAATTCGTCCCAAACTAATTACAAGATTGAACCGTCATTTGTAATAAATTAGAAATTTAACATTTGAACTAAATTCATGCAAAATGGCAAATTACGGGACGAAATTCAGCGAGTTGATATAGTTTGGGATGAAAAACCAAAATTAGTAATTAGTTTGGGACAATATTCCGAAAAAATATTAAATTACAGGATGAAATTCGGTGAGATGATATAGTTTTGGACGAAAACTCAAAATCACTAATTAATTTGTGACTTTTTTGCAATTTTGCCTACGATTTATAATATTGTTGGTATTATTAAATATTCACATTATTATCAACTTTGATCAGTATTATACTACTATTAATTTAGTATGATATTACATCAATCATGGCCAGAAAGTAATTAATTAAGTACTGGCTTCATCATGATTTTTTATTGTCCGATCCGTAAGTGTTACACAAGAGTACTGTTAATACAAACTTACGCATTCAATTATCATGTTGAAAGTTTCTTAAGTATTTTGTGCTTATTTTTTTCAGTATTTAAATCTATTTTAGCCTACTTGACACATTTGACATAAAGCCTTCTTAAAATTACATTTAATATTACTAATAGACAGCCCTAGATAGATTTAGTTTTGCCGTCACAAGTTAAATGTCCATTAAATTATCAACAATTAATGTTAAAGCTATGGACAAAAACAAAAATCGACAATTAGTTTAGCACGAATCTAAATTGACAATCAATTTTGGGATCAATTATGCAATTTTACCTATTTATCCAGCGCAAACATGGCAACTTTACAGTACTTCCCCTCATAAATTTAACGACATTACAAGATCTGGACAAAATATTAAATTAAAGTACGAATTCGGCTAGTTGATAAAGTTCAGGACGAAAATCGAAATCGGTAATTAATTTGGAAAAACTCCCACAATGCCTACCAAAAAATATAATCTTATAAAATTTAACTCTCACGTCTCAGAAAATATAAAAAAGAAAATCTCAAATCTCAAGAATTCAATTTTACAAAAGTACTCATTAAAGTCGACTAAAAAAATAAAGATCAAATGAAGAAGCTCATAAATTTAGTGATTTAGTTACCTAGTCTATGTTTGTAACTATCATTATAAATAAGGGAAAATGAAGAAGCTCATAAATTTAGTGATTTAGTTACCTAGTCTATGTTTGTAACTATCATTATAAATAAGGGAAAATTTCAAAACTAGTCCCTTCATTAATGCTCCCCAACAAAAGATAATTTAACTTCCGGACAGGCAATTAAGTCCAGTAATTTAAATAATTTAGTACAATCCCATTTCGGCCCGAATTGAAATTGTATCCCACCGACACCATGTTTGCCAAGTCACCCACTCTTTGCATGTGTAAATTGCAAAAATGATCCAGTAACTATAGCTCATTAGCAAGAAAGTTCTTTAAAAATCAAGTTTGGCAATTAATTAGTCTTGTGACTAAGTTAATTTGACAATTTATTCCTATTTCGGCCCAAATTGTTTTTTTGTCTCCGTGTTCGTCAACACATCCGCCCATTCCACGTGAAAAAATAACTGCTTGCTAATTTGCCCTCTAACTTAGATCAAATTTAAATTGTTGTAAAAATCTTATATTGCTTGTTCAAATCAAATTATGTGTTTTTGAGTGTGCATTAGAGCCCATGCACCTATCAATGAAACTGATCAACTAAATCAATCAAATCGTGAAACTAGTTGCTTGATTCGAGCATCTACCCGTACCTATATGGTAGCTAGGAGGTCAAAAGTATGTGGACATGTAAGTACAAAAGTAAGTGCCCAGGCGAGGACCAGACGCCTAGGTGCCGCCCCATCGCCTACACGCCCAGGTGTCCAGGTGACCAGACGAGGTAAGGTCTATGCATGACCCGGGAGCCCAAACGAGGTCTAGTCGCGGCTCAAGCGAGGTTGGGGCGATGTTTAGGTCAACCATCAAGTCGTTGCCAATATCTTAATAAGTAATAAAAAAAAATTGTCATTATGTTCCAACTAATTTCCTGTACAATTATGATGAAAATAAGCTAACGGAAACATTTCAGTGCTAAATCCATCGGAATTCTTCCAACTGATCGGCGACATATTACTGATAGATTTCATCCGTTAAATAAATATGATGCTAAATTTGTTAGAATGTTTTTAATCGATTGGCGACAGAATATCAAAAAATTTAAGCCGGTGGAAATATGCTAGTAATTTTCCTACGCATTTTCAACAAAAAAAAATTGTCATATAGATATTAGAGTTCGATCGTTCATACGACTCTTTTTCCAACAGAATTACAATAAAAATTTACCGTCACAATATTTACCAACGAAAAAAAAATCCGTAACTGCATTTATCTAAGGGGCATTCACCTACGGATCATCTAACGGGAGAAAACCGTCGCTATGCTTGAATAGCAATGGAAATCAAACCTTGTAGTATACATCCCTGCAACTATGATGCCCGTCGTCAAGAAGGATGGAGGAAAGAAGAAAGTAGAGAAGGAAAAGAAGAAATGATGTAATTTATAGCTTATAAGTATTTTGAGCTTGCTGGTTTTGATGTATTTTGAGCTTACATGCAACTATTGATTATACGGATGCTTGTACTTTTGAAATCTTGGTTATAAGCACGTGTATTTGTGCAACTATGAGAACTGTGGTTGAGCTTTTTTTGAAGTCTATATTGAGCTTAATTGCAGAGTCTTTTGATATGCTATTCGATAGTTTCGACTAAATGCCTCATAAGAATTCATTTTATCAGACTAGGTACTTAAATGTTATGCTAATAAAAAAAAATTGGTATTACTTGAATACCCACAAATATTACAGTGAGTCTAAATTGAATCTAAGTTTAGAGTGCTACGAAGAAAGGGTTATTTTTTGTGTTAAAGGGGTGGGTGAATTTGCGAACACAGTAAAAAGCCCCGATTTAAGCTGAAATAGGACTAAATTGTTAATTAAATTAGTTACAAGACATAATTGCATAACGAATTTTTAAGGACATTTTTTATTAGTTAGGAGACCAGTTTTGCAATTTTTCATTGTGTTACAAATCAGCTTTCCTCATGGAATTGGCAGGTGATTTGACGTACATGGAGCCATAAAACCCCAATTTGGGTTGAAATAAAATTAAATTGTCAAACTATTTTAGTGATGTGTAGAAGAGTAAATTTTATTGTCAAAATTGATATTGTCAAATTTGAGAGATATTGCAAATTACATTAAATCTTCACAAAGAAGGCAATTGTGTGTAGGAAAATTTTATACAAGACAAGATTTTCTTGGAATCTTCGTCACATTATAATATTTGCATATAATATCTTTTCTTGGACAAGAATATATAATTAAATATATTTCTTGTCATAAAAGATATTGATAGCCAATCAAATCGCGCCACGTCATGGAGATAATTTTACAAGATCTTCAAATCCCACCTATAAATAGGGGTCATCTCCAAAAAGAAAAAGACAACTCAAAACACAATTCAAAAAGCACAAATGCGTTCAAGAAGAAAGGAGTAAATCCTCTCAAAATCGAGGTATTTCTTTAAGGCATTCTTCAAATCAAGACGAAGTTCAAACCATTCTTCACAAACTCAAATTTAAGCCAGTTTGATTCAAGATCAAACATGTTTGATCTTGGACAAACGTTTGTCAAATACCGAAGTTGATCAAAAGAAGACCAAATCATTACCTTCCAAGATCAAGCTTTAACAAATACATTATTTGGATATTAGAATCAGAGGGTTATTATAGATTGTACTCATTTACATTAAACCTCGAATTTGTACAATTATTTCGTGTTTAATATATTTTTAAACTTGAAATTTTATTTGTTACAATATGACTTAATTGTCGGTCCGAAAAGTTAAAATATTTTTTCACCAATAAATGTTAGTTACGAGACCATTTTCACAAATTTTCCAATCTCGTTAGAGCAAGACAATTAGATATATGTGAGATAGAGAAGTTGAGTGAAATTTTTGTAGAAAGAAGACTTGAGTGAATAATAAATAAATATTATCTTCCTCTTCCTCTTTTCGATATTATTATTCAATTTTCATTTTATCCCCACATGCAGCAATTGTTACATACCATGATATTCTAAAATATATAATACGATGATGAAACCTTGTCTTGGTGGCAATATCGAGGCCCCTATAAACCCAATGTCGAAACTCAATTCAAATTTTGAGCCGAAAATAATAGAAGCCTTGACAATAGCTCGCGTAGAGACAGAGCCAAGAATATTAGTCGAGAGGGCGAGAATTTTAACAAGCAATATTTACAAATATTGATATAAATAACGTATATATAAGATCAAGTACTATAATTATAAATGCAATTCTATAGCCAAGTACATAACCAATTCTATTGTACGAAAAAAGAGTTGAACATACACATGAATGAAAATATGATTAATTTAAATTTTACTTACTCATTCTACATTGTGTTTTACATTTTTTTTCATGAAATTTAATCCTTGAGCAATTTCTTTTTCAATAAATTACTTAGGAATTAGACAAGAAATCGTCTTTCATTTTGTTCTACAGCTTCATCTTCACAAATTTCATAACCGAAAATACAAGTTCAAATGTCAGAGTGAAAACAAGAATGAACCAAAAGAAATTAAATCAATCTATCAATAATAATTGTTTGAATTTCTTCTCTTTAACAATGTCATATAAAGCCGAGACATGTTGAAAATCAACATTTCTTTGAGCATTAAGTTCAAGAACCTATATCTATATTTATTTCTAAAATAATCTAATTAAATTACACATATCATTGTGAAGAAATAAAAAAAAAACAATAATTAAACATGTCATCAAACATCATATGCAATTATATATATATATTGAATATATACATCGTCTAAATAATGAATTTAACTATTCATGATTTAAAGTTTAGAAGAACTACAATTTTCTAATAATGTGTTGATTAATCAACCCACTTTGTACATAAAAATTGTAGAAGAATAGAAATCTAACAAAAAATTATGGAAAGATACTTTTTGGAGTCAGAAATGTATTTTTTCTTATAGGAAGAAAAATTCCATATTCAGTTACCACTTCAGTATGTAATTCAATATGATCAGTGAGCTGATTGATAAGTTTTTCTAATTAGCTTGGGCTTTGAGTCTTGGGAGGGATAAAATAGTAATATATAACTAGAAAATGACAAAGGAATGGGCTTAAGTAAATAGGATGCAATCCTTAATGGTACTAACTTTCGATTTCTGGCTGGGGAGTGTGGGTGGCCCCACCCGCACCCCATATAGCTCCGCCCCTGAACTCGTGGTTTAGAATTTGGAATTGCAAAATTTATGTTGGAGGGAGATTTCTTTTTGATCATTAATGGAGTTTCAAGATCTCAATCAAGCAATTATTTTCATCCACTGGGCCACATTTTTGAAGATATTAAACATATGGCTAGGAACTTAGATTCTTTTTCTTGTTCTCATGTGTTCTCATCCACTGGGCCGCACCCTTGCTAAAATAGATTTTAGTTGTTACCCTATTGCTGTTAATTTGTCTTTTTCGGGACTTTGTAAGAGATGATATTGATCATTAATGATATCTTGCCTTCTGGTATCTATGAAAAAAAAAAAAAAAAAACTCAATTCAAATTGAGTCTCAAACTATGTTTGGAAAATTGGACTGGATTGGTCGATCGAAGCGGTTCAACCGAGAACCAGTTGAAATTTTGCGAAGCAGTGAACCGGGTGGGTCGACCAACAATTCATTGTTTTATTTTGATTTATTTTTTATTTTTCTTTATTGGTTAAAAATAGTTCGATAAAAATTGTATGAGGGATTTGAACACGTGAACTCTTGAATAGAGTAAGACATTTAGCTATATCTTTTTTGGTTAACGTTTTATCATTCAAATTTGTACATGAATAGAAAAACTGTAACATAATTTATTTATAAATTAGTTTATGATAATTAATTTTAAATTAACACCTTACACATTAGCAATGACAAAAATTATTATGAAAACTTTTCTTAAATCGTACATATCTTGAGTGGCAAATAATTTTTGTTTCTTTCTTTTTCTTTTCTCTCTTTCTCCAACTATATTTTTATAAAGAACGACAAATTTGAAAGTCATATCAATATATTATGCAAATTTGATCAAATGAATTCGAGAGATACATATTTTTAATGTTAAATATTTTATTTTAGTCATTTCAAGCTATAATATTTAGATAAAAAGGGCTAACTATTAATTTAAATATATTATGCAAATTCAATATTAAGAGATTGCATTTTAAATTTTGTATATCCAAAAAATATATGTTAGATCATTGTAATCTCTTATATCGTTGTATTTTAATTTAATTATTTTTTAATTGAATGTTGTATTTTAATTTAATTATTTTTTAATTGAATGTTGCTATTCTTACAAATACATTTACTTAGTTTTGTATTTAGATTATTCTTATGACAAAGATAAGGTAATAATATTATAAGGCAACATGAAATATATAAAATAAATTTTGAATTTTGCGTGTATTTCAATTTTAGGATATTATTTCCTTTTTTTTGACATATTATATATTTTAAAATTGAATATTGATAAAACCTCATTGTGATGTCATCTGGTTTGATCAGTGGTCGAACCGATCGAACCACTAACTAGTTGAGAAATCGGTTCTATCTCCGGTTTGATTTAAAAATATTTTATCAAAACCAAAATCAAGTGAAAAACTGAACCAAAATTCATTCATATAAGGGTCTAGAAAGCTTGAGTTCGAATCCGTTCAAAAGTGAGTGTATCGCCAATTATAAATTAGCCTTGCCATTAGTTAGAACTTATGAAATTTCTAATCATTGTTTAATTATATATAATTATAAGAATAATATATGATGTCAGTGATGATAGTTGACCAAATATTGTCCCGATTATAATGATCTATGAGATAACATTTATAAATAAGTTTTTACCATTTATCCTGACACAAAAGGTGGGGTTTATATAAAAAGTCATCATCAAATTCAAATGCAATGACTCTGAATTACAACTATAGGATCACTATGCTATTAGTTAGAACTTCTGAAAGTTCTAATCATCATTTACTTAAATATAATTATAAAAATAGTTTACGATGTTAGTGATAATAGTTGACCAAATAATATTCCGATTATGATGATCTATGATATAACATTTAAAAATAAGTTTTTACCATTTATCATGGCACCAAAGGTGGGGTTTACATTAAAAGTCATCATCAAATTCAAATGCAAGGAATCTGAATTACAACTACAGGATCACTATTCTATTAGTATCGTTTACATAAATATAATCATAAGAATATTATTGGTCCCAAAAGTGGTCTGATGAGGTCTAGAAAGGGAGAGGGGGGGGGGGGGGGGGGGGGGGGAGGGGGGGGGTTGAATAGATCTCTGAACTTTTAAAAACTTTTCTCTAACTTTTCTGTCAGCAGGGTAAGCTGATCTTACTCGTGAGACTACTATGATGATTAGCACTCAACAGATTCAACAGAGTTGACCACTCGTCTGATTTCACTTATCTGTTTCAGATACATTCAGAGTTTCAAAACTTGTATGCAGAGGATTTTAACAAGTTTCTCTTGAAAGTTTTACCCCAATTTTATAAATTCCTCTTTTAAAAGCTTTGTCTTTTAAACGTTTGTTTACTTATGAAAATATGCAAGTCAAAAACAAGTAATCAAACACAGAAATTTTTATAGTGGTTGTACAGGAACAAATCCTCTTAGTCCACTCTTCTAAATCACAAAGATTTAGGTTCTATTAGAAACACAAAGTAACTAGTACTTGAACTTTTACAGCAAATAACAAGCCTGAAGTTGAACACTCAGCTCTGAGGTAGATCACTTAGAAAAACATATTCTAAAGCACTCAGCAACTAGAATACTTAAGCTTTACAACAAATGATAAGCTATAAGTAAGAACTCTCTGTTCACTCTCGGAAAATCACACAGATTAACCTTGCTCACTCAATATAAGAAATCACTCAGAAGTCCTATACTACGAAGTTATATCACTCACAAAGATGGATATAAGCTTCTCACACTTTACAGTTGAATGTCACTCAGACAAACAAAGGTTTGATCTTTGTTCCTCAACAATTCGCTCCGTCAACAGATGACTTCGCTTATGATCAGACGACTCAACTGATGGATCTTGCTCTAAGGATATGTTCTTGAATTATGCAAGTCTCTCTTCAATCTTCAGTCCCTGGTTTATTTATACTCTCGGATTTGAAATTCTGCCCGTTGAAAATAGGCGAAATTATATTTTAATCCTGAGAACGGTCTTCTTTTTTACGGCAGCTTTTGCAGACTTTTCACTGTACACTCTGCTGTACGGATATTTACTTTATGTCAAGTAGCATTTAATGCACTCAGCTTGTTACCGTTGATGAGCTTACTGATCGACTTCACTTAGCTGATGGGATTACTCTGCTGATGATCACTCTGCTGATTGATCACTTTGTTGATAGCTACTCTACTAATTCAAGAATGAACACATCTATCTTGACTCGGCTGATGATAACCAATCTGATATTCCCACTTAGCTTATTTGGTCACTTAGCTTCCAGACCGTGAGATAGGTTTCACAAGCTTTTTAGTTCTTAGTTGATGACTTCCTTTTTAGCTTTTACTCTTTTTGACATTTTTATCATCTTCAAAACCTTCTCCAACCAACACCAACAAATATTATAAGCTATCAGTGATGATAGTTGACCAAACAATGTCCCGATTATGATAATCTATGAGATAAACATTTATAAATAAGTTTTTATCATTTATCATGGCATCAAAGGTGGGTTTACATTAAAAGTCATCATCAAATTCGAATGCACCGAATATGAATTACAGTTACAGGATCACTATGCTATTAGTTACAACTTCTTAAAGTTCTAACTATCATTACTTAAATATAATTATAAGAATAGTATACGCTATCAGTGATGATAGTTGACCAAATAATGTCCTGATTATGATGATATGTAAGATAACATTTATAAATAAATTTTTACCATTTATCCTGGCACTAAAGGCGGGGTTTACATTAAAAGTCATCATCAAATTCAAATGCATCGCATCTTAATCTCAATTACGGCTACAAGATCACTATGCTATTAGTTAGAACTTCTGAAAGTTCTAATCATCATTTACTTAAATATAACTATAAAAATACTAAATGCTGTCAGTGATGATAGTTGATCAAATAATGTAACGATTATGATGATATGTGAGATAATGTGACGTTCCAAAAATTAAATCTTTATAAATGATCCAAGATGAGTAGTTTAATTAAATTAGACTCAACTGAGAAGAATTAATATTTTCATGGTACATTTAATAGGAATTGAAACTTTAAGGATTCAATTGCATTTATATGAAGATTCAATTTCATTTAGGACATTTAATTAAGTCACGGGTTCAATTTGACATTTAAAGAATGGAGGGAGTAATAGTTATAAATATGATAATAATGAAAATAATAATAACAGTACTACTTCAAGTAACGATAGCAATAACTAGTTAAATAAAGTTAGTCTATTTATTTGGACCAAATTGAGAGGAATTGAAATACTAGGGGTTAAATGTAATATAAATCTAGAATCTTATACCAATTAAAAGGTTTATGATAGTTAAGAGGGTTTTATGTGAAACTTATGCATAAATAAATCAGCCCACCTTTTACCAACTCTTCGCCTACCTCATTCAAACCAACAAAGACAATGCAAATTCAAGAAATCAACATTTCAAAATCTGAAAATTTCGGAAACTTTATTAGAGAGTAGATTAAGCATTAGGAAAAAGGAATTAAATTATAAAGAAACAAAAAGGGGCAACAACAAGCATTAGGAAAAGAATTAAGGTCGCTCCATTTACAGGAAGGAAGTGATGGAAAGAAGAGACAGAAAAGGAGGGAAAATAAGAACGAAATTTGCTGCTGAAATTGGGTAAAATAACCATCCATATTCTTTCCATGCATGAAGTCAACTTAGCAGATTAATTTAATTTGAATTATTATTGAAGTTGCTGTTAATTGCATGTTTGGGTAGTGGGCGTCAAATGGATCTATGCTTTTAGTACAATTATTAGTTGTATATTAAAATATTTATTAAGTGTTAGATTAGATAAAGTTTAAATGTTAAACAATTAGGAGTTGTTGGGACTAATTGTTTAGATAAGTTGTTGGACTAGTTGTTGGGATTTTGCATGCAATAATTATTTGGAATGGATTATGTAAAAGAAAATAGATGTTATGTTAATTGGTATTATTAACACGTTTGGGTTTTAAGCCTAATTAAATAAACTTGAGACGGATTAAGTTAACTAAGAAAATAACTACTTATAATCCGTTGGCTTCGGGGTTAAAGTAGCAAGGATGAAGCGGGGTTGCTACTTTTGATCGATTCGATTAGCTAATTTTAGTTCAAAGATACGTCATAATCATTGATACTAAGAGTGTGAGTATAATATTTATTTAACTGATCTTAATTAGGTGAAGAGGCAATCGGAGAGGTTATGACTACGACTTCAAGAAACTAATAGAGCATATATTGGTAGGTGAGGGTTCTATCCTTTCTTCCTTACATTTTGGCACAACGCCCTGAGGAAAATGAATATTCTTGTTGTTATCTTGTATCATTGATTTGTTGCAAACTGACAACTCATGTTTGACTCCAATTGCTTGACATTGCATGATTTTAATTATTCTAAGACTGCTTTAGTTCATGAGTATTAGTCGATCTTGTTAGTTCCGAGCATAGCGTATCTTTTCTCTCTTCAAATTGATTGTTATTTGATTAAGATCTCTCGGAACTCTTTGGGTCTTATGTTGGACTTATCTCGTTTTAAATTTGCTACTTTTATAGGGGTTCCAAGTTTGACCTTCTTCTTGTTACCCCTAATGATACCTTAATTTGTTTGTTTTCTAGTTACCGTTAATGATACTTCAATCAACTGATATCTTATTATCTTATTGAACTTCAAGTATGGTTGTCTTCTCGTTAACTCATTCGACTTTAGTTCGAATTACTTTTCACTATGGGACTTCTAATTCGACTAATTTCTCAAATCTTGTTGAACTTTTAAATTTACATGAAATTTTGATGTATAATTTAAATCATGTGAGAACATGACATGTTACATGACTGAACTTTTATTTCTGAATCTTGAGCACGCGATACCGTTACAAGTTACAACTTATAAGCTTAAAAGTTACTAGCTTACACATTACAAGTTCAGTTATAAGCTTAAAAGTTACAAGCTTACAAGTTTATCATGACACCAAAGGTGGGGTTTACATTAAAAGTCATCATCAAATTCAAATGCACCGAACATCTACATGATCACTATGTTATTAGTTAGAACTTTTGAAAGTTCTAATCATCGTTTACTTAAATATAATTATAAGAATGGTATATGATGTCAGTGATGATAGTTGTCCAAATAATGTTCTGATTATGATGATCTGTGAGATAACATTTATAAATTTACCATTTATCATGGCACCAAATGTGGGGCTTACATTAAAAGTCGTCATCAAATTCAAATGCAACGAATTCGAAGTACAACTATAGGATCACTATGCTATTAGTTAGAACTTCTGAAAGTTTTAATTATCGTTTACTTAAATATAATTATAAGAATAACATACGCCGTTAGTGATGATAGTTGACCAAATAATATCCTGAATTTAATGATATGTGAAATAACATTTACATTCATCATCAAATTCAAATGCACCGAATCTGAATTACAGCTACAGGATCAACTTATTTGTGTTAATACTTAGATGGGGACTTCTAATAGAAGTTCTAGTTGTGAAAAACTACTCCTTAAATAACACTAAAATTTTAAAAAATTAATTTTCTACACACCGGCTGTATTGAATTAACCATGAAATTACAATTTAGCCCTTCTTGAATTTGTAATAAAATAAAAAGTCTTCTTCCCCAACCCACTTTTGTTCTTCCCTCAAAATCCCTCTATCTAGATGCAAAAAAAAAAAAAAAAAAAAATCCCTCTATCTACAAATGGCACCAAAAGCATATAAGAAGCCAGCCGAGAAGAAACCCGCCGCCGAAAAAATCAATTTCATCTCGTGAATTACAACAAGAAGCCGACAATTACATCTCGTGAAATTCAGACGACGGTGAGATTGGTGTTGCCTGGTGAATTCGGAGGGGACCAAGGATGTTACCAAATTCACCAGCTCTTGAAGGATTAAATCAATTTAGGGTTCTGGTGTCATTTCTTATTTGCTTTTTTTAGTTTTAATTAATGGTTTCTGTAAATTTGGAATTACAAAATTGGGGCTTGTAATTGGTGTTACCTTAACAATGAATGGTTACTATGAACTAGGATAATGAGCCAGTCTTCAATTTTGAATTGCTATTTTGCTGTTTTATTGATTACTACTTACCTCTTTTCTACGAATCCTTGTATCAGAAGTGAAGAAAAATGCAAATGAAGTCTGTGAAGAAGTACAAATGAACAAGGGTAATTATGACACTTACATATTTGCCTAGGAGGATTTGTTACCCGGTAGAAGGTGGATTATTTTCGAGTGAATTTTAAAATTCATCTTCTAGGAAGCTTAATTTTAAAAAATAACCTCCAAATGTTTAAATAAATGTTTAAAATGTTAGAAATAATCCCATTTTAATTGATTAGTTAATAGGATAATTAATTAATTTAAAATGTAATTAATCAATTTTAATTTAACTACAATTAATTATCATTACAATTTTAATTTTAGATTTTGAAATTTAAATTTTCTACATTTTCGGGTCCTGAGAATGACCAGTTGCCCGGGAAACTGAATCAGCCGTCCAAGAACAGCCCGAGAGACTGTTAATAAGTTAAAGTACAATATTTTTCTTTGTTAAAATTATACTTAATCCCAATAAATATGTTTATGCATAAAAAAATAAAAAATAAAATCTCAATAAACTTAGGAAACCAACTGAATAATGACAACCGACTTATTGGGTTGTAAGTTTAGCGGTGTTCTTTTTAGTATTATGGTCAAATATTTTTTAAAATTCACAATAGAGATCTAAAAATACTTTAAGAACTCTCACCGCTGAGTTAAAGTCACCATAACTTAAAAATTGAAAAGGGTAAAATAAAGAACAATCTGAACAATGATCGGACATTATTAGTTTTGCTCAGGCTATATCATCTCCCCTATTTTTTTTATTTTTTTTTGATAAATTGACTAAATGTGAACTCCTCTTTAATACCTACTTTATACATTTAGTCAACGTCTTTTACATCCCCTTTAAAATTTTCTCCTAAATCCTCCAACAATTTGAACTCCTCTAAACGTTTCCCAAAATTTACCATTCTTCTGCTCTGCACAATTCCAACAGACCTTGACTTATTTAGCCTTACGGTAGTCATCTTCACACCTGATCCTCCTCTCCTCTTATTCACGTGATCATTTACTAAATCCAACGGCAGGAATTTAATCTCGCTTGCTGTACCAATTGACTTTGACTTCCTCACGAGTTCCCCAATCCCATTGCTCACCATCTCTACACCTGCAGCATTAGATACTTTCCCGTTCTTCCTATTTCCCGCTCTACTACTCCTCACCAACTCCACGCTCTCATCCAATGGTTCATATTCCCCCACGCGCCCCACGCGCCGATTCAAACTTATACACCCCTGATTCCGCGATTTCGTTCTTCGGTACACACACTTCAAACACTCCATCACCTCCGCCATTCCCGGCCGCTTCGCCGCAGTAGATCTGACGCAACGCGCCGCCAGAATTGCCATACGCCGGAGCGATTCCGCGTCCACCGGAGGTCCGATCCTCGGGTCACATAACGCCTCGAAGTCGCCGGATTTTATCGCCGGCACGGCCCAATCCACCACCGACGGCGGACTGTAATTCACGTCGATAGCCTTCCTGCCACTAATGATTTCCAGAATTAAAATTCCGAAGCTGAACACGTCAGATTTGGTGCTGAGATCCCCCGGCGCAAGATAGCACGGGTCGAGGTACCCTAACGTCCCCGCCGGAGGCGTGCAACTAATCCTGAAGTCCTCCACGTGTCCCCTAAGAGCCAGCCCAAAATCGTTGAGCCGAGAATTAAATCTCGAGTCAATCAAAACGTTTGACGACTTTATATCCCGGTGAATAATTGGCGGATTCGAAGTATGTAAAAACTGAACCGCCCTCGCGAGTTGGACCGCGAACCGGGTTCGCTTAACCCAACCGGGCGGTTTACCAGGACCGTGTAGCAAATCATGTAAGGACCCGTTTGGCATGTACTCAACGACGATTAAATTGCGTTTTCTGATAGGCTCAATGGCGAAACCGAGTAAGTTTACAAGTCTTGGGTGGTAGATTTTGGACAGAATTTCGAGTTCATTTTCGTTGGGGCTTGTTTGTTTGGCTACTTTTACGGCGGCGATGAGTTTAATGTGGCGGAGATGTGCTTTGTAAACGGACCCATGACTACCTTTTCCTAAGAGATTTCCGGCTGAGAAGCCATTGGTGGAAGAGTGAAGATCAGAGTAGCTAAATTCAGTAATTTTAATGGGTCTATTATTGGGTTTATTTTTTCTGGGTTTTTTATTTAATAATAATTCCCAGTTTTGAGAATCACAGGTTGCAATTGCAGATTCAGCATTGCATGAAAGGTAACCCATGAGTAAGTATAAAGTTTAGAATTGAAATGAAATGAAGAGGCAAAAGCCATAAATCAAAGATATAAAGTGAGGTGAATAGTGCTTATCAAAAAAAAAAAAAAAAAAAAAAAAAAAGTGAGGTGAGTGGTGATATTTTACAGCTGGAAAATTATAAATTTGGTACCTTATAATAAAGCATTTTGCAACACTAATACTATGGAATATGTAAATGCGCATTTAGTATCACAATTTAAATATTGGTTATAATGATTATACCACAGTTAAATAATTGCATTTAAATAAACGAAATCGGACACGTATACCACACGTGGTTGTTATCTTGTCATTTCGAGTGCAAAATATCACGTGATAAAACATAAAAACGTGACATACATTATATATTTTTCTTCAAAAAAATGAAATGATGTGGTAATTTTTCATTTAAAAGTGAAAAAAGTGATTATTTACCTTCCAAAATACGCGATACGCGATAACGGCTACTTGTGGTGTATGCAGCCAATTTAATCTATTTATATCGAATTATTTAACAGTGGTATGAATATTATAATTAATATTTAAATTATAGTACTAAATATACATTTGCGTATTCAATAATTCAAAAATTATATAGTGCCCTATTATATGGTACCAAATATGCAATTTTATCTTTTACCTCTTTTTAGATTTGATTTTTTTGAAATAAGAGCGGTGGGTAATGTGAATGAATACGTATAGTTTGAAATATTGAATTGGAAAGGTGAGGAGTTGGTCGTAATTTAATGGGTTTTTTTATTTGTTTTTCTTGACATATAAAGGCGTGCAGCAGCGCTTTAATAGATGGGGTCACGATGCTTTCTCGAACTTGGACCAGTCGGTCGTATCTTTCTGTTATATACAGTAAATTAATTTTTCTTTTTCCTTTTTATATTTTACTTGGCAAGACAGTCTTTATACAGCATTTCTTTTTAAAATTTGACTCGGTGGAATGTTTTTGAACTTGTTATGTAGAATTCCATTTACAGAGTTGAGAAGAATTTATATATATAAATATATTTTTTAATATATTTTAATAAGAGAATTCGCAAGTCATCGAAGTGCACAATGTGAACTCCTTCCTCATGCAATAGCTCGCAAACCATATAATAGATTCAAACCACATTAGGCAAACAAGGTGTGTCGAGCTCAACCTAGAAAGTGATACTTTAGATCTACCTAAAAAGGGGGTGAATTAGGTTGATAAATTCTTTTTCTTTCAAAGTAAATCGTTCCAGAAAATAATTAGTTATAAGTTCCAGAGAGATTAGTTAAATGTTCCAATAACTTTAAACAGAAGTTTGTTGTTCCAACAAGTTTATATATACGGTTCCGATATAATTAAGTTCAATATTCCAAAGGGATAAAGTGTGAAAAATAAATAAAGTAAGAACAAGATCACCATTTTATAGAGGTTCGCGCCCAAATGACCTACTTCCTCTCTTCCAGCACCCCTGGGTAAAATTCACTATAAATCGTGGCAGGACAAACCTTTGACACACGAGATTACAAGATTACAAGTCTTTCTCTCGATTTGATTCGAGCTTGCTAGGACTAACCTATCGCTCCAAAAACGTGCTTGCTAGGTCACTACCTATCGCACAATAACCGTGCTTGCTAGAACTCTCGGTCCAATTGCACACGAGCTTGCAAGTTTACAACTTTCGCTCAAAACAATTATAAAAGACAAACTAGAGCTCCTAAGTGAGCTGATTTTTGCAATAAACTAAACACACTTCTTTTTTCTTCTATCACTCCTAATAGTTTCAAGATTTAAAGAGCAAGAATAAAAAGGTTTTCAAAAGCTTTTGAGAAAAAACAATTTTTGCAAGATTAAAGTGCACTCAAAACTTTAGCTTAGAGAAATGATTTTAGCAAAATGAATTTTCAGAATGTTGTGGTGGTTTTTGGTCGATGAAGGCTCCTATTTATAGGTGAGTGGTGTTTGTTCAATAGGGAAAGATTTTTTATACTCAAAAAATATTTTGTCACTATTAAAATTATTTTGCAAGATTTAAACATGTGACAATTCTTCAATATTTAAAATGAATGTGGACAAGTTTTAATAAAAGATGAAGACTAAATCTTTCCTATAAAAAGATTTGGAGAATATTTTCAAAAGATCGAATAGACAAGGTAAGATTTTAGCTAGGGATTTTTAGAGACAAATTTACTTGCTAGCTAAGTCAAATCATTTGAGAAAATCTTTCCTTAAAAGATGGCTTGTAAGAGAATGCAATTTTAATAGCCAAAATTGAAATTAAATTTTCATAAATCATTTAACTTAATTAAAAAAAAAAAACAATTCTCGGATCAATTAAAAAATTGGTTCTCGACTCATTTGAAAAAGGAAGAAATGCAACTTTAGTTCAAAAGATTTAGGAAAGGGCCGAAGTGTTTGGGCCAAAAACATTTTTTTTAAAAATTGTTTGGGCTAAGGATTTTCTTGCTATTTTAATCAAATGAAATTACTTACTAAGTTGACCACAATTTTCTTGAATCGAAAATTAGGCCCTTCAGGGGTGCTAGGGGCTTCGATCTTGATCTTCATTCATAACGAGCCTTCTTTTAAAATTGGGCTTCTCATGATCTTTCTTCAAAATTCGCACAAGTCTTTTCTTCAAAATTGGTCCTTCTTCATTGTTTGGACTATCTCTAATGCAAATGAGTTGATCTTTAATAAATTAATATTTGTTCAAATCATAAAACTCACGAGCACCAATATATTATAAAGTTCGTTTGTTGATCATCAACTATTCGGCTAACAATCTCCCCCTTGATTGACAAACAACTTTTGATGCAATTTTTTTTTTAAGGGAACTCCCCCTAACTTTATGCAATTTTGAAAATTTCAAACTCCCCCTCAATTTGAGGCATTATTTAAAAAAATATTTTTTGGGAAATATAAGAGGCCTTAACATTAGTTGTTAAGTCTCTTCGACCAATGAATTTTTAAAAAATATTTTTTTATGCAAATTTTCAAAATCATGCAATGTATATATGAACAATTTAAATCCAAGGCATAATATCAATAAGCCATAATCAAAGGATCATATACGCAATATATAACCACAAACTTATATATAGTGCTCAACTCATGAAGCAAGTTAAATAGGCAGTGAGCAAAGTAAGCTTAATAATTTCCAGCAAGTCAATGCTAGCTATTCCAAATAAAACAAGTCCAACAACAACCATAAAAATACTAGTTTAAGACTTAAGCAAATAATAAGTTCAAAAGCAGCAGGCATAAACGAAGGAAATCATAACAGCAAATAGAAAAGCACAAAGCATCAAATAGCAATCTTCTTCCCCTTTTGTCAATCAATCCGAATCTTCAGATTCATCTTCTTTGTACTCAGACTCATCGTCAACTTTCTTTTTGTCCTTAGAGGCTGCTGGTTCATCTTTGTCCTCGGATTCATAGTCGGAATTAGTTTTAACAAGAACGTCCATTTTCTCATGCAAATCGGTTACTAAATCCGTAAGAACATTCAACTTGGTTGTGAGGGCAGCATTTGAGGTTTCAATCAAGTTCATGATGTTTTTAGAAAACTTAGCAAGGTCTCCAATAGTGATAGGATGATCCTAGCACAAAAACTGCCACTTTAATTTCCCTTGGTGTTGAAAGGTACGAAAAGTTCTTTAAATACAAAGTGGTTGATTATGGAAGATGTGTCAATCTGTCTTTATTTGAAAATAGTAGTGTGGCTGATTGGATAAGATTTATGGAGTGGATAAAATTATGTGTTTGCATGTTAAGGTAAATTCCGAGAATGTTAGACAATTTGATCTTCGTTAAGGACAATAAATGTTTTGCTACGATTACTTCTCGTGTCCAAGATAAGAGAATTGAAGTTAATGTGAGTAAGATGAATGATATGCTAGGAATTGAAGACGGGGAAACGTCACATTGAAATGAAAAAATGGTGTTATGAAGGCTACTTTAATGTTGATAAGGTGAAAATGTTCTTTTGGAAAAATTCTAACTTAAGTGATGAGGAGTTAGGGGGAGGGACTGCCTACAACGCGTTAGAAGTTCATCACAAGTTATTGCATCGTATGTTAACCGAAACCATCTTCTGTATGGGGTCTAGATATCACTCTACCGACATGACTTTTATGTCTACTTATTTGCTCTACATGGCTACTAACAAGATTAAAGTTAACATGGACTTCCTTCTATGCGAAAACATAATTCAATCGGCTATTCCGAGCAATCATAATCTCCCGTATGGCATGCTTATTTGTTTTATACTTTCTAAGTTCGGAATTAAGTTGGATTACTCCGATTGTGATACTGCTCAAATGTTTAATAAAGTTCCTATAACTGCCGAATCTGTTCAAAAGATGATGTTTGAGGTTGATAAGTCGGGTAATTGGTTTGTAACTGAAAGAAAGGAAAGAAAAAAGAGAGATGCTCTAGAAGAAACCGAAAAAATTGAAAAGAAAGGGAAAACACTGTCTTTCGATGCCTCACCCTCTTCGGATCATCTTTTGAAGAGATTCGGCAGTTATAGGAACTTTATTAAACATTTGAGCAGTATCACAATCGGAGTAATCCAACTTAATTCCAAACTTAGAAAGTATAAAACAAATAAGCATGCCATACGGGAGATTATGATTGCTTGGAATAGCCGATTGAATTATGTTTTCGAATAGAAGGAAGCCCATGTTAACTTTAATCTTGTTAGAAGCCATGTAGAGCAAATAAGTAGACATAAAAATCATGTCGATAGAGTGATATCTAGCCCACCTACACAAGATGGTTTCGGTTAACATACGATGCAATAACTTGTGATTAACTTCTAACGCGTTGTAGGCAGTCCCTCCCCCTAACTCCTTATCACTAAAGTTAGAATTTTTCCAAAAGAACATTTTCACCTCATCATCATTAAAGTGCCTTTATAGCACCATTTTTTCATTTCAAAGTGACGTTTCCCCCGTCTTCAATTCCTAGCATATCATTCATCTTACTCAAATTAAATTAAATTCTCTTATCTTGGACACGAGAAGTAATCGTAGCAAAACATTTATTGTCCCTAAAGAAGATCAAATTGGCATAAAATTGTCTAACATTCTCGAAATTTACCTTAACATGCAAACACATAATTTTATCCCACTCCATAAAACTTATCCAATCAGCCACGACACTTAGGGCTAAAAATGAGCCCAAACAAACCAAACAAGCAGGTGTTCAGGCTTGGGCTCGAAAGTAAGCCCAAGTGATCAGGCTCGGCTCGAGTTCGAGCCTTTTAGAAAAGTTTTTGTTTGGGCTCGGCTCGAGCCTCGAAAAATTTGTTCACGAGTACTCGATTTAGGCTCGGTAACAATTGGGTCTTTACCATAACTAATGCTTTCTCAGTCAACTTTTACTTTATTTTCAAAAATATTAATATTTTATACTTAAAAGCACTTGACTATTTTGTTTGAACTACAGCTGTCTCTGTAAATGTACTGTAGACTCTGCACAAATTGAAGGGAAAATAATTTTATAATACCAAAGAAAACGATAATTTCTCTTTTACCCAATACACTTTTCAATTGAATTGGGATATCACATTTTTGTAAACCAGAGGACAAAAGCTTTAGAGGAAACCAGAAATACGGAGAGAAAATTGAACGATTATAGAAGATTCGTCACAATCAATGATTTTATTTCCAAAACAACACAATCATCGGCAAGAAGGGAAGATTTTTTGGTAAGAAGGAAAGATTTACAGTGCACAAAATACTCCTACCCTCAAGTTCAAGAGCTCGAACATGTCTGTGTTCGAACTCGGTTCGAAAAATTATTCGAGCCTGACATCTTGTTCGAGCTCGGGACGACAAACCGAACTACTCGGATCGATTTTTCAGCCCTAACGACACTATTTTCAAATAAAGATAGATTGACACATCTTCCATAATCAACCACTTTGTATTTTAAGAACTTTTCATACCTTTCAACACCAAGGGAAATTAAAGTGGCAGTTTTTGGGCTAGGGTCATCAACAATTTTTTCTTTTCCCTTGCTTGAAGTGGTTGAAACAAGATTTCTTTCAAGATTTTTTGGCGGTGGCAGTGGTTGTTTGAGTTTCAGTGGAGTGAGAGGCAGCGGAGTCAAGTGTTTTTGCGGCGGCGGCAAGGTCGGCTAGGGTTGGCTGGGTGGCGGCAGTTTGAGGCGGAGATGGATAGGCAATTGGAGAAATTGGGCTAGGATTTCTCCTAGAGCTTTTTTTTAGGTGGAGGAAATTTGTTGCTTTGCTTGGATTTGGCCATGGAGATTTCTGGCAGAGGGAAATTTGGAGATTTTAGTAGCTTAGTCGTGATGGAGAGGGAAGGAAGAGGGAGGGAGTTTATATTTTGGTTTTTTTTGTTTTAAAGAGGGAAATAAAATATTTGGAGAAAATATTGGGGTTATTTTTGGAGGTAAGAAAATATTTGGAGAATTTGTATATTTTGAAAAGATTTGGGCACAAAAATATGGAAGCTTTTGTATTGAAAAAGAATTTAATCTTTTAGACAGGAGAGCATCTCCAACAATGTCATCTATAAATGGTCATCTATATCAAATTATACATGGTGAACAGTGTTTTAACTACTTAGTTTTAGCTATTCACTCCAGCAGTCGTCATCCAAAATTTCAGAATTATTATGTTTTATTCTTCTTCCAATATTAAATTATAAATAACATTATAAATAATGTTTTATTACATTTTCACGTAAAATATAAATAATAAATACATGTTCTAATGTTTTTTATTTAAATATAATAAATTAATAAAAAATTTTTTTTGAAATAAATGACTTTAAATAATGATTTAATAAAATATTTAATTCAAATAAACATTTAACTCAAATAAAGATTTAACTCTAAAATTTAATTTACACTTCAATGGAGCTAGCCGTTGGGGATTTTGGCAGGGGAGGTGGTTGGGGAGATTTAATTTGCTTATGTGAAAGTCTTGTATATTTATACATGGACCTCCATATATACAAGTTCAATCTTTCAATATGCATAGGCTTGTATAAATACAAGCCACTGTTGGAACAAGATTTTTTAGTTTGGTTATGTATAAACTCAATTTTAGCTTTTGGAAGAGCAAAAAAAACAACTGTTGGGGATGCTCTAAGAAATCAGTTTTAAAATCGTCAATTAAAAAAATTTAAAAGTGAGATTTTGATAGAAAGCTTGTTCCAAAAGATTGAAGTGTTACGTTCCGGTAAAAGAGAGGGTCGGGTTCCAGAGTTCTAAGTACCATGTTCCGATTCTTCAAATTTCATTTTCACTTAAGATACCCAATTTTTTTCTATTCAAACAAAATGGATCTTTAGCGACTGCCTTTGTAAAAATATCCGCAAGTTGATTTTCAGAGTTCACAAAGTTAACACAAATGTTACTTTTTGCACATTGTCACGTATAAAATGATATTTAATATCTATATGTTTAGTACGAGAATGTTGGACAGGATTCTTGGTAATACTAATAGCACTAGAATTATCACATAATATTTCCACATTCTCAAACAATAAACCAAAATAACGCAAATATCTTTTCATCCAAATAATTTGAGTACAACAATTAGATAATGCAACATATTCCGCTTCAGCGGTTGAAAGTGCAACATAGTTTTGCTTTTTACCAGGCCATGCAACAAGACAATTTTCCAAGAGTTGGCATGTGGCACTGGTACTTTTACGGTCTAGCAAGCATCCTGCTAAGTCCGCATCAGAGTAACCAGTGAGATTAAAAAATTTGCTAGTTGGATACCATAGACCAAAATTTATGGTTCCTTTTAAGTATTGAAAAATTATTTTGACAGCGACAAAATGCGACTCTTTAGGTGCAGATTGAAAATCAGCACAATAACAAGTGACAAACATGATATCGGGTCTACTAGCAGTTAAATAAAGAAGATTTCCAATCATACCTCGATACTTTGTTTCATCAAATGGTTTACCTTTCTTGTCCTTATCAAGTTTGGTGGTAAGACTCATAGGAGTACCCATTTCTTTGCACTCGTCCATTCCAAATCTTTTTATGAGTTTTTTTGTGTATTTCGTTTGACAAATGAAAATTCCCTTTTCACTTTGTTTTATTTGAAGCCCAAGGAAATATGTTAGTTCACCCATAAGACTCATCTCAAATTCATCCTGCATACACTTAGCAAAATCTCGGCAAATGAGGTCTTTAGTAGCACCAAATATTATATCATCAACGTTAATTAACAAATCATTTTTATTTGCTTTTAGAAAAAGTGTTGTATCAACCGTACCAATAGAAAAACCATTTTCTAAAAGAAATTTACTTAATCTTTCGTACCAAGCCCTAGGGGCTTGTTTTAATCCATAAAGAGCTTTTGACAATTTGACAACATGGTTAGGAAATTTTTCATTTTAAAAACCCGGGGGTTGCTCGACAAAGACTTCTTCATTTAAAAAACCATTTAAAAAGGCACTTTTAACGTCCATTTGAAAAAGAGTAAATTTTCTAAAAGAGGCATAAGCAAGTAACATACGAATAGATTCAAGTCTAGCAACAGGAGCATAGGTTTCATCGAAATCGATACCTTCTTGTTGATTGTAGCCTTTAGCGACTAATCTCGCCTTGTTTCGAGTAACCTCACCTTCTTCATTGAGTTTATTTCTAAATACCCATTTTGTTCCAATGACGGTATGCTTACTCGATCTTTCGACTAGAGTCCATACCTGATTTTTATCGAATTGTGCGAGCTCATCTTTCATAGCGGCAACCCAAGACTCATCATTTAGTGCTTCATTAACGTCTTTTGGTTCGGTGATTGAGAGTAGGACGAAATTGGCACTTTGATTTTGTTTTACTTTTGATCTGTTTTGAAGTCCAATTCTTAAGTCACCAATCACTTGAGTAGTGGGATGATTAGATGCATGTTTGAACTTTCTGTGGGCTAGTTCATATTTGGTACTGGAACTTCCTTCTTCAGTTTCTGTTTCTGCTTCATGTTCCGACTCATTTTCGGAACGTTCTTCTGTTTTAGTTGCTTGTTCCAGTATTGGTTCCGACTGATTTTGGTTTTCTATTGTGGCTTTGTCTTCAGCAGCTGAAATGTTATTGCTCAAGGGTTTCTTGTTAATTTCATCAAAAAGAACATGCATAGACGATTCTGGTATGGTTCTTTTCCTTTTATTATAAATACGATATGCTTTACTAGTCACAGCTAGAGTATCCAACAAACATGCCTTCATCGGCCTTAGGATCAAATTTAGTAAGATAATCGCGATCATTAAGAATATAGCATTTGCAACCAAAAACTCTAAAGTAAGCAATATTAGGTGTTTTACCATTCCAAAGTTCATACGGAGTTTTATTTAAGATAGATCTAAGAAAAACACGATTAGAGACATGTCATGCAGTACTAACTGCTTCAGCCCAGAATGATTTAGGTACACTATATTCATGTAAAAAGGTTCTTGCCATTTCTTGTAAAACACGATTCTTTCTTTCAACTACCCCATTTTGTTGAGGGGTCAAAATTATGAGAATAACCGTTTTCATCACAAAAAGAAGCAAAGTATTTAGAATCAAATTCAGTACCATGATCAGTTCTAATCGAATTAATGAGATAACCCTTTTTATTTTGCAACTTTTTTGTTAAAGTAATAAATGCATCCAAGGCTTCATTTTTGTGAGCAAGAAATAGAACCCATGTAAAGCGAGAATAATCATGAACAATTACAAAAACGAATCTTTTACCTGCTAGAGTTCTTATTTTAATAGGACCGAAAAGATCAAGGTGCAGTAGTTCAAGAGGTCTTGTCGTAGTTACTACCCTTTTGGGTTTGAATGAGCTCTTCATTTGTTTGCCCATTTGGCAAGCATCGCATAATTTTTCCTTTTGATAAGTGATTTTTGGTATTCCTCTTACAAGGTCCAACTTGGCAATTTTTGACATCAAATCAGTGTTTATGTGGCCAAGACGTCTATGCCAGATTGATTGAGAATCGTCACTTACTGCTAAGCACTTGACATTTTGGTTAGATAGATCAACAAAATCAATGCAATAAGTATTACCATCTCTTAATGCTTCAAAACGATTTTTCCATCTTTTTTAACAATGCATTTGGATGTTTCAAAAGAGACTTCATAACCGTTATCACAAAACTGGCTAATACTTAATAGGTTATATTTTAATCCTTTAAAAAACCATACATCTTTAATGCAAGTAAGAATTCTTACCAACATTTCCACGACCAACCATTTTACCTTTTGTGTTATCCGCAAAAGTAACATAACCTCCTTCACTTTTATCAATCTCACAAAATTTTGATAGATCTCCCATCATGTGACCAGAACAACCGCTATCAAGAAACCATTTGTCTTTTCGTGAAGGAGTCCTTTGTACCTATTTAACAATGAGACAAGGTTTGCACTTTAGGTACCCAGATTTTGGGTCCTTGCGAGCTAGTCACAACATTTTTAGGCATCCATATAAGTTTATTGGCGTTGTTTCTTTTGTAGATGCAATTAAAAGATTTGTGACCAATTTTTCCACAGAAATTGCAAGTATGGTGAGATAAAGAGGAATTTTTTGCAAGTTTGCTCAATTTGTCGAAAGAGTGTTCATATCCAATTCCGGCTCTATTCAATGACACATTTTGCATTCCTAGAAGTCTATCTAGATTCTCTTTTCCTTTAGTGACTTTTTCTAAGCATCTAGTTAGATCAACAACTTTAGCTTTAAGAAATATATTTTCTTTCAAAATATGAGAATTTTCATTTTTCAATTTTTCAATTTTCTCAAGACTTTAATTCTTTCGTTTTTGTGTCAAAGTCTTCTCTTTCTTTATTTAGCAAAGTTATCTTTTTCTTGAGTTTTTCATTTTCAGAAGCAAGATTTTCAAGATCCCTTTTGCATTCATTTATCATATAAGTCCATTCATCTTCACAATCCATTTTACTATCTAGATCATCACATTCATCAAAGTAGTGTAAATATTGTTGAGATCCTTGGCTTCTTGTATGGCAATAACTTTAGGTGTCAATTCCCGTGAGAGAGATCTCAGTATCTTCTTGACTTGCTCACTTTGAGGGTACGTTTTTCCGAGTGCAGTCATGGGGTTAATGATCTCCATGAATCGAGCATACATTTGACTTATGCTTTCATCCTCTTTCATAGTGAACATTTCGTATTGATGAACCAAGATGGTGATTCGTTACTCTTTGACTTGACTTGCCCCTTCATGAGTCACTTGTAGCATTTCCCACATGTCATTTGCCGTAGCACAAGCACATACCCGATTGTACTCGGATTTGGTGAGGGCACAAGCTACCAAAATTTTTGCCTTTGAGTTTAGTGACACCAATTTCTTGTCAACGTCGGTTAGTTCTTTCCACGCTTAGGGATTTGCTTTTCACCTTCGGTTTTCATTGCTATGGATGGTCCCTCGAGAATCACATTTCATAGGTCACAATCAATGGAGATCATGAATTTCTTCATTCTGTTTTTCCAGATTGAGTACGCAGTTCCGTAGAATAGTGGAGGCCTGTTATGTGATTGTCCCTCTGCGAAAACATCATTACTAAAGGTAGACATAAGATCGTTAGCTCTCGGGGGTTAACCCGCACAGTTAAAAAATAAAAGAGCACCTGCTCTGGTACCAATTCATACTTAAGATCTACCTAAGAGGGGGGGGGGGGGGGGTGAATTAGGTTGATAAATTCTTTTTCTTTCAAAGTAAATCGTTCCAGAAAATAATTAGTTATAAGTTCCAGAGAGATTAGTGAAATGTTCCAGTAACTTTAAACAAAAGTTTGTTGTTCCAGCAAGTTTATATATACGGTTCCGACATAATTAAGTTCAATGTTCCAGAGGGGTAAAGTGTGAAAAATAAATAAAGTAAGAACAAGATCACCGTTTTATAGAGGTTCGCGCCCAAATGGCCTACTTCCTCTCTTCCAGCACCCGTGGGTAAAATTCACTATAAATCGTGGCTTGCAAGACAAACCTTCGCCACACGAGATTACAAGATTACAAGTCTTTCTCTCGATTTGATTCGAGCTTGCTAGGACTAACCTATCGCTCCAAAAACGTGCTTGCTAGGTCACTACCTATCGCACAATAACCGTGCTTGCTCTAACTCTCAGTCATATCGCACTAACGAGCTTGCAAATTTACCACTTTCGCTCAAAACAATTATAAAAGACAAACTAAAGCTCCTAAGTGAGCTGATTTTTGCAATAAACTAAACACACTTCTTTTTCTTCTATCACTCAGAGTAGTTTCAAGATTTAAAGAGCAAGAAGAAAAAGGTTGAGAAAAACAATTTTTGCAAGATTAAAGTGCACTCAAAACTTTAGCTTAGAGAAATGATTTTAGCAAAATGAATTTTTAGAATGTTGTGGTGGTTTTTGGTCGATGAAGAAGGCTCCTATTTATAGGTGAGTGGTGATTGTTCAATAGGGAAATATTTTTGATAATCAAAAAATATTTTGTCACTTTTAAAATTATTTTGCAAGATTTAAGCATGTGACAATTCTTCAATATTTAAAATGAATGTGGACAAGTTTTAATAAAAGATGAAGACTAAATCTTTCCTATAAAAAAGATTTGGAGAATATTTTCAAAAGATCAAGTAGACAAGGTAAGATTTTAGCTAGGAATTTTTAGAGACAAATTTACTTGCTAGCTAAGTCAAATCATTTGAGAAAATCTTTCCTTAAAAAATTGGTTCTCGGCTCATTTGAAAAAGGAAGAAAAGCAACTTTAGTTCAAAAGATTTAGTAAAGGGCCGAAGTGTTTGGGCCAAAAACATTTTTTTTTAAAATTGTTTGGGCTAAGGATTTTCTTGATCTTTTAATCAAATGAAATTACTTACTAAGTTGACCACAATTTTCTTGAATCGAAAATTGGGCCCTTCAGGGGTGCTAGGGGCTTCGATCTTGATCTTCATTCATAACGAGCCTTCTTTTAAAATTGGGCATCTCATGATCTTTCTTCAAAATTCGCACAAGTCTTTTCTTCAAAATTGGTCCTTCTTCATTGTTTGGACTATCTCTAATGCAAATGAGTTGATCTTTAATAAATTAATACCTGTTCAAATCATAAAACTCACGAGCACCAATATATTATAAAGTTCGTTTGTTGATCATCAACTGCAAGGGAATTTGAACTTGGGTCAACAAACACCGAGCTCACTTGCTCCACCAACTAGACCACCATTGCTGGTAGAATTTATATTTTTTAATTATATGATATACTAGGGATGTCGATGGGTCGAATTTTGGTCGGATCAGACTAGACTGGATCCAGGTTCATTTATGTCGGACTGGAAACAAATCTTGCGCGGATCTAAATTATCGACTCCAACGAATCTTGGTCGGATATTGGATCTTTCTCGGATCCAATAAAATATGCACTATAAAAATTACACCAGCTTTTTTTCTTTCTAAAAACAAGTTTGTTAACTTTACGAATTAGCTCACATGTTCAAACTTTCTTTACTAATATACATATATTTAGATGAAAATAATAAAAATAAAATTATGATCAAATTTCTAATTACAAATCTTATTAAATTGATGGTAAAATATTATTAATGTTACCATGCCTAAATCCATATTTGCTCCATCTGTTAATAAATTTTTATAATCAGATAATATTCATCGAATTCTTAATCTGATTAAAATCCGAATAAACCGGGTCAAATTCAAATTGAAATCCACCCAACTGACAGCTCTGAAAGACTTAAAGAGGCAATATACAAATTTAAGGCAAAAAACCCGGACCAAAAGTCTATAGCGAACAACATAAAGGATATGGCCCAATCTTAAACAATTACCAAACCAGCTAAAATTAGGGTTGTCAATGGGCCGGACTCGGACCGGATCAGGGTAGATCCGGATCCGAGTCCAATTTTCATGTTTTCTATACGGATCTGGATCCGAATCCGTACGGATCTTGAAAGTAGCAACCGGACCTGAATCCGGATAAATTATCCGGATCTGTTTAGCATATTTAGCAATAATTTTTTTTCTCATTTTCCATCAAATCATTTGTAGATTCCACCACCATGAATTAAATATAATATTTTACTTATTTCATCAAAACTATTGTCTGAAATTGTAAAAGATGGAATATGGTGGACAAATAGAACAAAAATATGAATTAAAAAAAAGATAGAAACTGGGAAAAAGAAGAAGAAAACCCAATATTGAGTAATAGAAGAGAAGAAAAAAATTGGAGGAAAAAGTAGTGGGAGGATGGCGGCTACTACATAGATGAATGGTTAAGGTTCTGATTTTTCTTATTAAATAATATAAATTAATATGTTGTAGGCTCAATTAATTACCAGGTCACTCCAACAACACCTCTCATGCATTTCTTTTTACTACATTTCTTTTAGTGGAACATTGATAGTTTTATTTTTATTTTGATTTAAATACATAATATATAAAAAACATATAGTAATATATATCGGATACGGATCTGTAACTGATCGGATCATCCTAGATCCATATTCGCTCCATATAATTCGGATTACGGATCTTCTTAATTGGATCAGGTCCATCGAATCCCTAATCGAACAATTATCCAAATAAATCGGACCGGATTTGGATCGGATCCGAATTGAAATCCGCCCCATTGACAGCCCTAGCTAAAATACTGTGGCCCTGGCCCATATCTTACCAAGAGACTTGTCAGCCCGTATCATAAATCCACCACTTCCACAGCCCAAACCAAATGGCCCACCACATCTAAAACCCATACAAATCAAACTCAGAACCCCTCCTACCCAATTAAACAGCCCAAATTATAATCCCATACAACATAATTACTCAAAACTATGGCTGAAACTCGATATTGTCTCAATCTCGTTCGATAAAAGCTCGTTTGGGCTCGGTTCATTACACTAATCAAACAAGCTTGTACATTAAGTTTCGTTAGATAACTTTTGAAGCTCGGCTCGAGCTCGACTCGATAAACTAGAAATTGATAATATACATTTAAAATATCAAGCTACTCGATACTAGGCTCGAGCTCGTTTGAGCTCGACTCGAATAACAATCAAACCAAGCTCAAACACAAAGTTTCAAGCTCGATAAAATTCAAACAAAGCTTGAATTGTGTCTCGTTTAACACTACTTGACTCGATTACACCCCTACTCAAAACTTCAACTTATACCTAGGTAACTAATTCGGTGAGTGTGTGTGGGAGCGTGTAATATTAGTGTGTTATCTAATGAGAGCGTCTTAAAATATTTCAAAATTAAATATGCTATACTAATATAGTTAATTAATATTGAGTGTCAATATTAAAATTGTCATTGTTTAGTTATTTTAATATATAATATAAGTTCCTGTCAGTTTTACGCATTTCGTAAACACATTAGTGAAAAGATATCTAGTTAGATTGTTATTATTAATAATTAGTGATGGATATAAACTGTCAAAAATACTTTCATTAAATCATTGTCAAAAATACTTTCATTAAATCTAGTTAGATTGTTATTATTAATAATTATTGCATTTTTGGTGCCACAACTATAGCCTACTGCCATTTTTACCCCGTAACTTTTCGGGCTGGCACATTTGGTGCCACAACTTCAATATCAGTGGCAATTTTGGTGCCAATTGAGGCCCAATTTTGAAATTGGCCCGAAATTCCTCCATGTACGGGCCATGTGACATGAAAATTGGGGATTTTGACCATTCAATACCTTTTTCATGAAAAAAAAAAATTCCACCCACCAAGAACTAGGCTACTTGGATGTTTTTATTTGGGGAAGAATAAGAAAGCGGGTAATAATTTAATTAAGGGAATGTTTGGTGAATTTTATAGGAAAAGTTAGGATTTTAAATTTTGGTATTTTTTTTATTGAAAAAGACGTTGAATGGTCAATTTTGATATATTACTAAATCACATGGCCCGCATATGGGGAAATTTCGGGCCAATTTTGAAATTGGGCCTCAATTGGCACCAAAATTGCCACTGATGTTGAAGTTGTGACACCAAATGTGTCAGCCTGAAAAGTTACGGGGTAGAAACGCCAGTGGGCTATAGTTGTGGCACCAAAAATGCATTAATCCCTAAAAATATTTATTTTCATTTAATTGTCACTATGCACATGGCACTAATTTTTAATTGTGATAACTTGAGTTTCTATACACAATCAGATTAGAGGGATATTATGGGTATCATTCATCGTCATTATTATTATTATCTTATCTTATATGTACTTTAGCTTAAGTTTATTGGAGAAAAGAGAGGAGAATTTAAGTCTACCTTGTTTTAGAGGATTTCATCTTCGAATTGAGTAGTATCTTTTTCAAAATTTTCCTAGATCTTTACTTTCTTGATGAATTATAATTTAATTCCATTAAAATTGACAGTAGCTTAGCCATGTTTGGCTAAGATCTTAGGATATGTGGATCATATGAGTGCTTTTGATATGTAAGATTGTTTGGATGTTGATGAATATTTGTTTTTTTCCTTAATTAATTTGGGTATATTACACTTTTAGAGATTGATTACCTATTTGATTGTATGGGAATTTTTTATTGTCACTCAAAAGGGGGAATTAAAGATTAGACAACTTGAATCAATTTGTGGGTTAGATTGGGGATAGAAATATACCCTAGTTGCTCATACTCATTCTTGTAGATTAAATTGCATTTTCATGTTTCATTTAATTCTAGAGTCCCCTTGGAATGGGTGTTGATATATACAATGTCTACATCGGCTAGCTAGCTTGTAATAATTTTTTCACCTAAGTTCACACTGCACTCATCTTATTTTTATATAAGTCATGCTGATTTGAATATTTATCTCTATCTCTATCTCTATCTCTATCTTTATCTTTATCTCTATCTCTTCTAGGGCTGAGTACAGTTCGGGAATTCGCCTGAATCGAACCGGACTGAACCATTCTGTCCGGTTATCGATCCATGAATTTTCAGGACCGAATCGGTTAGGAACTGAAAATTCAGTCTGGTTCGGACCGTTTCAGATCGAATTTTCACCCAAATCAGGATCGAACCGTGGAAAATTTGATTGTTTGTTTGTTTTTTTGGATCGAACCAGAAAATTTGATTGTTTGTTTGGATCGAACTGGACCGATTGAATTGAACCGAACCAAATCGTTAAATTTTATGGTAAAAAAAAGGGAAAAATTTAGAATTCGGAAAATCGTGGACCGAACCGGACCGTTCGGTTTTGTACCGAACAGGATTGAAAATTTCGATCCGGTAAACGATCCATGGATTTCCAGGACCGAACCGGCCAAGAATCGAACTTCGGTCCGGTTCGATCCGAATGCTCACCCTTAAATTATTCTCTTCTTTACTATTATTATTATTATTTTTATTAATATTATATTATATTATATTATTATAAAAAACATGAATATTTCTTCACTTTTTTGTTCGGACTAAAATACCCTTATTTATCTCTATCTCTACTATTATAAAAACATGAATATATCTAAACTTTTTTGTTCAAACTAAAATACCCTTATTTAAGTTGTAAAGTGATATTTAATTAAGTGGCCGGCAAGACATAAGTCTTCCAATATTTATCTCCTACTTGAACTCTTAAAATTTATAAATCCTCTTTTACATCAATTTTTATTATTTTAATCTTAACGAATCATAAAACAAAAAACACAATTACTATTTCAAATGGCTCCTTAAATATAAATTATTATATTTTAGCATCAATATGTATTTAACTAAAAAACAAATTTACAGATGTAGTACAACATAAGTCATTAACACTCTAAATACAAAAATTTAAAATAAAATTATCTTGAATATCATTTTGTTATTAAAAAGAAAAAATTAAAATTGAATCGTAGATTACCTATGAATGAATAAAAAATATGTATGACTTAGCTAATTATGTAATGTACTTTGACTAAAATAACAAAATATAAATAATATCAAGACGTGCAAAGTGACAATTGTTGGAGTTTTTATGTTAAATCCAATTGGTTTGAGCCCATTTGGATTGAGCTCATAAGAACAAAAATATGAATGAAATTGATGGAATAAGACTCTATCCCACATTGAGTTGGAGAGGAAAATTTTAGCTAGTTAAATAGCTAAAAAATGGTATAAGGGTTGGACCCCTTTGGGGTACCAAAGATTTTAAAGGGGTGAGGACCTAGGTGATCAAAGGTTCCCCTCGCGCGCGCGTCGCCGTCCGGCCGGCCGGCTCGGCACGGGCTCGGATTTGGATTGAGATTGGGCTTGGGCTTCAACAAACTATTATCTTTTGGACAAAATAATTTAATTAACATTTTCAACCCAAATACTAAAAGCCCAATTCACTGAAAGTCCAAAATCCAGCATGAAAGATCCGCGAGTGACCCAATCGAATAGGATCCGCGGACGACCCGGTTCGGCAAAGAAGATCCGCGCGCCCTTTTTTAATGAAATGGTGTGTCGGTTCGGTTCAAACCGAACCGGTTGCACCTTTTCGGATTAAATTGTTATATCCGAATAGACACACCCTTCCAAACAAAGCTTTTCAATTATTATAAATAGGAGAATAATCTGGCCAATTCATTACTCCGAATTTTAATAAGCATACAAAAATACTCTCTCTTTCTCTCTTCTTTTCTTCACTTTAAATATCCGTCAAAGTTCTATTTGTTAAAAGTTCGCCGTGGGTTCTTTGTTCGTGCAAACAAGGAGCATCAGACTGTTGTATCTTGGGAGACTACCGGGGATCGACTGTGTGCACCGTAGGCAGCCCGGAAATATTGTCTTAAGGAGATTGCAACCGCAACCTCAGTCTTTTTCATCTCATTTCTTTTTCCGTTATTAATTAGTGAGTTAATTTAATTTTCATATTTGCAAAATAAAATTATTTCTAAACGTTTCATAATAGTAAGTTTTAAAATTCATTTAAACAAACTTAGTCAATTTTTGCAAACTAAATTCGATTCCAACTCTTTACTGTTTTGTTCATATAAAATAATAATGTGGATTCAATTAGTATTTTAAGTATAAGAACTTCAATTATTTTATTCAAATAAATTGAATTCATTTACTTACATTCAAAATTAAGTTGTTATTAACTTTCTTTAATTTACTTAAAAAGATTTTCTTATTTTCAAAGTGTAACAAACTCATAGAAATTAAAAACTTCTACTAGTTTGATTAATTAAAATTTTTGTATATAGTTTTATACTATATCCTAATTTGTTGTTTAATTGAAACTATAGTCAGTATTTAGTATAGTTATAAGAAATATAATTGAGTATATTTCTATACACAGATTGTTAAACGCAACCTACAACAAAGTCAACAAACTAGCCCCATTCTGTTTTGTCTTCGTATCCGCCGCTAATTACATGAATAACTTTTATCGGTAGAGATTCTAGGTCCAAGTTTTTGAGTGTTCCACCATTTTCAAGAAGCGTTGACGAGGAAAATACATGAGATTGACCGAATTTTTTCTCCAAGTTGTTCTCTAATACCATTGCTGATGTCTCTTTCTTAAGCACTGTAAAACAACATTACATATTTTGTGTCTCAATTCTATTTGAAAGTGATCAAAGAACCTTATTATATGAGTAACATTCATGATATATATTATATTAAAAGTGAACTAGCACTTTCTCTTCTAATTATTTTGATGAAAAATTAATACACTTATACACTCATCATGGCAATTCTCAATTCTAAACCTAGCACTTTCATGGAAGAATAGAAAATAAAATGGCAAAAATAATAGCTTCACCACCAAGCATGGTTCCATAGTTTTTTTTTAAGATACAAATTACATCGATATTATCAAATCACAAATTTATTCGAATACAATCAAATTACAAAGAAAATAACTACAACTGGGTAGTCTTAAACTAGAAGAAAATACACATTCGTGGAGATTGAACTCATGACCTTTTAGTCTTTTGACCTCAGCCTTACCAACGAGTTGTAAGAAAAATGATAAATTTTCCACGAGGGAAAAACACTTTTCATACCAAACTTTTTCAAAAAACACATTTCATACTATAATTTCATAACTTTGGACACTTTTGTATTTTTCGTAAAAAATTGGACGGAATAACGCGCCCGTTAATTTCAGAAAAGAGGGAAAAACACATTTCATACCAAACATTTATCAACTCAACACTTTTGAAACCAAGCTAATTCAAAAAATATTTTTCATACCATAATTTCAGAACTTTGGACACTTTTGCATTTCTGTTAAAAATTGGACGGAATAACGCGTGTGTGCAACACGCGCCCGTTTACTTCATAAACAGAGAGATAAAATCAAGTGCTTAGCACGTAAGAATTTCGGGCAGGAGGGTAATTGCATTTGGACAGGGAAGACCTGGCCTAATTATTCCCTCCTTCTTATACACCATTTCCCTTCATTTTTTCTCCTTCTTACACGACATTCCTCCATTAATTTTCTCTCTCTTTCTTTCTACTAAACCTCCATTGATTTCCTTTCTCTTTCCTTCTACCAAACCATACAACCATAAAAATTCCTTCATTAATTTCCTTGCATCATAGTTTGAATCGAGCTCTATTGCCTACATTTTGGTGGGTATTAACAAGTCAAATATGGGTTGTCTTAGCTTGAATTGGTTTGGTTGAGCACTTTTATGTTAATTTGTTTAATTTTATTAACTTGTCTCTGAGTAATTGTGACATACTGTCACAGACTCAAAATTCAATGTGTTTTATAAGTAACGAATTGCAAATATTTCGTTCCCTTTTAGGAACACTTTTATAAAAATGGTCCTATAACCCCCCTAACAAGGCGGATGGTGGCTACCTCAGATGGTAGCCACGAATATTTCCTACTCCATTGTCTTCTTATTTGGAGTTTATTTTAATGAGAGATTTGTGGTATCGAACTATATGCCGATTCTCACTTTTGGTACCATAAAAATCGAGACCGACACATTTGGTACCACAATCTAAGAAATTGAATCACTTTTGGTACCGCCGTTAAACGTTAAGTGATGACGTGACAATTAAGTCTTATTGCAAAATTGATGCCATTACTTATGTTGATTGACAATTCTCTCTCATAACATTTCAGGTTGGCAAAATAACACCACAACTTCAAATTTATTGACGATTTTAGTCCACATTATCGCTCAATTTCAAAATTGGCTCGAATAAGACACGTGCGGACTAATTTGGAGATTTTACTTAATATATATACATATCTATTTAACTAATTTGGTTTTATAAACAATATTAATAGATCAAATAATACTTGTAATATAAATCCGAAAAAAAATTATTTTTTTAAAATTTAAAATTTATATAATAGTATTAATATATTTAATATTTAATTAAATAATAAAATTACATATTATTAATAAATATGTATAATGTTTTTGTTAAAAAAAAGCCCATCCCATCCCCATCCTCATCCCTCCCAACCCAACTCACCCCACCCCACCCCACCCCACCCCACCCCACCAACCAAATCCCAGGCCGCGGTGGCCAGGGATTTGGTTGGGGGGGGGGGGGGGGTGTGTGGTTACGGGTGGGGTGGGTTGGGAGAGATGGGGAAGGTTTTTTTTTTAAAAAAAAATTATAAATTTTTAATAGTAATTATATAATTTTATTATTTTTTATTAAATATTAAATATATTAATATTATTATATAAATTTTAGATTTTAAATTTTTTTTCTGATTTATATTAGAAGTATTATTTGATCTAGTAATAATTTTATAAAATCAAACTAGTTAAATATATATGTAAATATAATAAGCAAAATCTTCAAATTGGTCCGCACGTGTCATATTCGAGCCAATTTTGAAATTACGCAACAAAGTGGACTAAAATCGTCAATAAATTTGAAGATGTGGGATTATTTTGCCAATCTGAAATGTTATGGGATAGAATTGTCAGTCAACATAAGTAATAATATCAATTTTGCTATAAGACTTAATTGCCACGTCATCATTTAACGGTGATTTTTAACAGCGGTAGCAAAAGTGATTTAATTTCTTAAATTGTGGTATCAAATGTGTCGACCTCGATTTTTATTGTACCACAAATAAGAATCGACATATAGTTTGGTACCACAAGTGTAAATTTCTCTTATTTTAATTTGTAAAAAAGAAATTGTGTACGAATACTGATATATTATAAATCTTTTACAATAAGTGAGATGTTTATTAGAAGACTTCACAATATAGAAATTATTGTATGATTGATGTGTTTATTACCACCATTTGTTCCGAATGTGTTTTATTTAAGTATTTTTAACAAGGCCCCGTTAAATTTTGGTGTCCAACTTGTTGGCGTATATATAACCTTTAAAGAAAAAGTTCTTTACCTTTCAATAACAAAAACAGGGCAAAAAACACATTTGATACAAAATTTTAGTTTAAAAAACTCATTTGATACCAAGATTTTTTAAAAAATACATTTCATACCATGATACATATCCTCTTGACACATTTAGTTTTGTCGTCAATTTTTGGACGGAATTCAGCACGTGTCGCTCACGTGCTCGTTAAGTTAACTCGTGTCTATTTTCCCTCTCATTGTCAACTTAACAGCCACGTGAGCGGCACGAGTTGAATTTCGTCCGAAAATTGACGGGAAAATAAAATGTGTCAAGAGGGCGTGAATCATGGTATGAAATGTATTTTTTTCAAAAAATGTGGTATCAAATGTATTTTTTGGACTAAAGTTTTGTATCACAGGTGCCTTATAACAAAAATTGCTCTGAAAAGCATGGATCCTATGATCTTATAAATTTGATCTATATTTTTGTTGTTGGAAATTAATGGAGGAACTTTTGTTGTTGTATGGTTTGGTAGAAAGAAAGAGAGAGAGAGAGAAAATTAATGGAGGAATGACGTCTAAGAATGAGAGAAAATGGAGGGAAATGGTGTATAAGGAGGGAAAAATTAGGTCTTCCCTTGCCAAATAAAGTTATCCTTGCCCGAAATTCACACGTGATTTTCTCCCTCTGTTTATGAAGTTAAAGGGCTCGTGTTGCACACGCGAGTTATTCCGTCCAAATTTTAACGGAAAATGCAAAAGTGTCTAAAGTTCTGAAATTATGGTATGAAATGTGTTTTTTGAAAAAGCTTGGTATAAAAAGTGTCAAGTTGATAAATGTTTGGTATGAAAAGTATTTTTCCCTCATTTATGAAATTATCGGGCAACACGCGCGTTATTCCGTCCAATTTTAACGGAAAATGCAAAAGTGTCCAAAGTTATGAAATTGTGGTATGAAATGTATTTTTTTAAAAACTTATTACGAAAAATATCGAGTTGATAAAAGCTTAATATAAAAAGTGTTTTTCCCTCATTTTTCCACTATTTCATTCATATTCTCTAACTATTTACCTATGGTTTAATTTTCCAATGAAGGTGGTTTTCAAACATTATTCAAAGAACTTTGGAAAAATAATATAGAATTAAAACTTGTAAAATTAACAAAACATCCAAAACACGAAGACAAGAAGAGAGGTTACAATAGAAACGTAGTTGGACATATCTTATCCTCTATATATTCAACACGAAAATTACCATCAAAGACGAGTTCAATTATTTTCTCCACCAAACATAGTTATAATAAATGGATAATCATAAATCATTTAAATTTCCCTAACCAACTACTCCCTCCGTTTCATAATATCTGTTGTTTTACAGTGTTGCACGGGTATTAAGGATTCAAATAAATAACATGGATTTTTTGTAAAAAATAAAATATATACCTAAAATACCCTTAATTAATATCGCATTGGAATAAATAAGATAGAATTTTTGGTGTAATGAATAAGGGTTAAATTGGGAAAAGGGTAATTAATATTGCATTGTAATCCTAAAGCGACATATATTTTGAAAAAAAAATCCTTAAAACGACAGATATTATGAAACGGAGGGAGTAATTGCTAGAATTGAAAACATCAAGAACCCTAATAATTATTCAACATACATCAAGAACCCTAATTAACTTTGCAATCAATCGTCTTCCACACCTTCAAACGCCCTCGCATACTCCTCCCTTACTTTTTCCTCACCCACATCACGCTTTTATCCTTCATCATATCGGCCATCTTTTCACAAATGATGTCCAAAAGATCTTTGACGTCGAGGTAGTTCGCGGCAAGAACGAGGTTGCAGAAATCTTTCCACTCCTTTCCCGCGATAAAATCATCGTTACAACTTTTCTTCTTATCATCATCATCACCGCAATCGACACGCTTGTTGAGAAAAGTGATGACATCGGCTAGGGTTTTGCTGTTGACGACAGCGAGTGGGAATACGCTCGAAGAGTCGTCTTCTTCCACCATGGCCTTGATCGTTTCGGATAATATAGCGGCGTTTTTGGAGATGAGGAATTCTTGGCCGTCCGAGCTCTTTAGGGTAATAGAGTTTTCTTCTGCCATTGAAAAGAAATTAGTAGCGAATAGAGAAGTAGGGGTAGATATATATAGGGCTTGATGATTTTGAAGTTGGTTCGAATTCTTTAATACAGAGAAATCTTTCACGTACTGCAATCCTTATTGTTTTGGCTTTTCACTCATAATTTTGAGTTCTTTTCCTTTTAGGAAAACAAATTTACTTTCATTGGCATTATTAGTTTTTATATTGATTTTAGGAACTTACATAGAAGTATAATGTAATTAGTTTTTACGTAATATATAAATAGGGTTAATGGCAATTTATTCTCCTTGATATTCATAATATTTAATTCACCCCCATTTATTTAAAAAAGAGCATTTACCTCCTGTGAAAATATTAAAGAAGTAATTTACCCCCTGGAGCTGGAGAGTATAACTTTCCCAAATAAAGAGTGGACATGAAAGTGTTTTGTAATAGAGGGGCCGGGGTAAATTGCCACATTCATCATATAACAGGGAGGTAAAGTGCCACATATAAAAAAACTTTTATAAAATTATAGGGGTAATTAAAATGCTCTTTTTTAAATTACTGGGAGGTAAATTGAACATTATAAATATCACATGGGAAAAATTGCTATGGGAAATTGTCATTAACTATATATAAATATATTATAGGATAGAAGTGTCTTGAATTCTCAGAATTTTTTTGTGTTGAAAATAAATGAATTTAGTTTTTCTTTTTTTATGAGACACAATTTAGTTTAGCTTCAAAAAAAAAAAAGGATACAATTTAGTTTGTAGGGGATTTCTGTGGTTGGGAAGTAGGAACCCATTGTGGTACCTAGAGCTGAAAATCAAACCAAGCTACTCGATACTCGGTTCGAGCTCGTTTGAGTTTGGTTCATCAAACAAGCTTGAACAAGATTTCTCGTTCGATAACTTTTGAAGCTCGGCTCGAGCTCGACTCGATAAGCTTAAAATTGAAAAAACACATGTAAAATATCAAGCTACTCGATACTCGGCTCGAGCTCGAGCTTGTTCGATAAAAGCTCGTTTGAGCTCAGTACATTAAGAAATCAAACCAAACTCAAACACAAAATTTTAAGCTCGATAAAATTCAAGCCAAGCTTAAACAACGTGTCGTTCGATACTACTCGACTCGTTTACACCCCTAGTGGCACCATCAGTCAGGTTCCCGCCAAGAATCCAAACGAGTGGCTCTAATTTAACTTGTTACCTGCACTGCTGCACAAGAGGTAAATATTTTGATCATGATATTTACCTTCTCTCGTTTTTTTTAAGATGAATCATAATATAATGGGGAAAATGCACAATACTATCCTGTATTATTCGAAACATGTATCAAATTATTTTGTGAATTCTTTTTGCACCAAACTCCCTTGTACTTTAATTTTTTTTGCATAAAATACCCAATTTTTATTAGTTACTAACGATGTTAATTTTTAGTTGAATTTCCTGAATTACCCCTATATATATTTAAAAGTACAATGGATCGAGTTCTGTTTAAACGTTCTAAAGTACAAGGGAGTTTTACGCAAACATTAAAAAATACAAGGGGTTTTGCACAAACATTCGAAAGTTCAAGTAAGTTCTACGCAAACAAAATTATACAAAAATTAACGGTGACATCAGTGAGAAACGGAAGAAATCGATGAAAAATTTAATAAAGCCAGTGAAAAAGGGTCAAGTCGAATAAAATATGTGAAATCAATGAAAGTTCAAGTAAAATTAGTGAAAAGAATTTGTGAAATAGGCGAAAATGGATTAAACTAATAAAAATCAGTTAAAAATGAGTTCAACCGACAAAACAAGGTGAACCAGTAGAAAAATTATTTTAAAGCAAAAAACAAAAGAAATCGTAAAACACAGTGAAAATAGATTATAACTGATAAAAAAAAATGGGTAAAACTGTAAAAAATAAATTAAAGTGATGAGTTAAATATGTGAAAAATAAGTTAATTTGCTTTATTTTATGACATAATAAATTAATTTTAGTCTAATTTGTAAAAACTACCTATGAAATCAACTATACACATACAAGGTATGTGCATTTTTCTAGTATTCCGAAAAATAGTTAGTTTGTAGTAAGATAAGTAATTACAATTATCTAAAGTATAATTTTCACGGTTCTTTACACTATAAATAATAATTCTTGAATTGCTCTTCAATGGACAAGATAGCACCATCAACGTTATAATCACATCGACGATCATCGGCCATCTGATTTGGCAGATATTTGCATATCGATGTATTTATCCTTGTATTAAATAAGTGGATGCGATAACCAATTCAAAATTCCCGCCACCTGCTTGACATAAAAAAATTGAATAAATAAGTGTTACTCCTTCTCTTTTTTTATTTGTCGTTTTGGCAAAAAAAAAATATTTACTTTATTTGTCATTTTTAGATTTCAATGTAAAATTATTATTTTTTATATCAATTTTATCTTTCTTGTTAATGGTTGTAATTATTATTTAATTTAAAAGGTATTTTGAGATTTTTCCTTAAAATAAATAGTTACTAATTGCATTTTTTAATCTGTGTACAATCACTCAAAACGATAAATATTTTTGTTATTTTATTTATTATTATAATATGTAAATGGGCTTATAATTGTTTGATCCATGAATTATGTTGATTCATTTCGAGGATTCAGGGGCATAAGTGTAACTAACTACCTAAACGAAAACGAGACGCGCATTCATCTAGCGTTTACTTCACGCTACTCATGCTCTATATATAAGTGTTGCAAGTGCTTATTGATCTCAATCCTTCACAAACCGCTATTCACAATAATTAGATTCTTCTGGAAAAAAAAAATTATGCATAAAATAAAATTATGAACAAATTTTTAATTATAAATTTGATTAAATTGATGGTAAAATATTATTAATGTAACCCTGCCTAAATTCATATTTGTTCCATCTGTTTTGAATTAAAAAATTTATAATCAGATAATATTCATCGAATTCTTAATCATATTAAAATCCAAATAAATCGGGTTAAATTCAAATTGAAATCCACCCAACTGACAGCTCTGAAAGACTGAAATAGGCAATATACAAATTTAAGGCAAAAAACCCGGCCCAAAAGTCTCTAGCTAGCGAACAGCATAAAGGATACGGCCCAATCTTAAACAATTATCAAACCCGCTAAAATACTGTGGCCCTGGCCCATGTCTTATCAAGAAATTTGTCAGGCCCGTATCATAAATCCACCAATTCCACAGCCCAAACCAAATGGCCCACCACATCTAAAACCCATACAAATCAAACTCATAACCCCTCCTACCCAATTAAACAGCCCAAATTATAATCTCATACGCCAGAATTACTCAAAACTATGGTAGAAAATCAAATCAAACTACTCGATATTGTCTCAAACTCGTTCAATAAAAGCTCGTTTGAGCTAAGTTCACTACAATAATCAAATAAGCTTGTACATTATTTTTTGTTAGATAACTTTTGAAGCTCGGCTCGATAAACTAGAAATTGATAATATACATATAAAATATCAAGCTAGTCGATAATTGGCTCGAACTCGTTCGATAAAAGTTCGTTTGAGCTCACCTCGAATAACAATCAAACCAAGCTGAAACACAAAGTTTCAAGCTCGAAAAAAATCCAAACAAAGCTTGAACAGTGTGTCGTTTGACACTACTTGACTCGATTACACCCCTACTCAAAACCTCAACATACACACTCTAGGTAACTAATTCGTTGAGCGAGTGCGGGAGCGCCAGAGGATGTAATAAAGCACCTTTAAAATAATGAAAAATTAATTATGTTATACGAAGTACTTAAAAATAAAAAATAGTGAAGAAATATTTAGTGTCAATATTAAAATTGTCACTGTTTAGTTGTTTTAATATACAACACTATTCTCACAAACAAAATATACAACAATATTAATTCTGTCATTTTTAGAGGAAAAAATATTTTGGTACCAAACTTTTGTCCATATTACACATTTGATACCAAACTTTTTGGAAAAACACATTTGATACCATGATTTACGCACTCTTGGCACATTTCATTTGGCCGTCAATTTTTTAGCAGTACTCATCACGTGTGCGGCACGTGTCCGTTAATTGGCACGGATTTTGCATGTGTAGGGGGTAAAATTTTATTTTTGATACCAGACTTTTACCTATTTTACAAAATTGGTACAAACCTTCGAAAAACACACATTTAATACCAAAAATGAAGGTCGTCTGACACATTTGTTATGACCATCAATTTTTTGGAAGGGAACGACCAAGTGGTCGCTAAGTCATCCAAATTGCACGTTTTTTACACGTGATGTGCTCGGGCAGGGAGTATTTGAACCTTATCTTAATTTTGTCATAAATTCTTCGTTACATGGCCAAATTTCGTGTGCTTTATATCGATCAAAAGCTTTTGACAAGAGATTTTTAACGGTATTAGTTTCAATTCATGAAATGCAGTAGATAATTCTCAGAAAATTAACAAAGTTTCAGTTCTATCTTAATGAATAAAATTGGAAAAAGATTGAAACTTCGCTAAATTTTCTGGGAATTATCTAAATATAGAAAAAAACACACATTTGTGGAGATTGAACTCATGACCTCTTAGTCCTGAGACCTCAGCCTTACCAACGAGTTGTAAGAAAAATGACAAATTTTCCACTATTTCATATTCTCTAACTATTTACCTATGGTTTAATTTTCTCATGAAGGTGATTTTCAAACATTATTCAAAGAACCTTTTTGAAAAATAATATGGAATTAAAACTTGTAAAATTAAGAAAACATCCAAAACAAGAAGACAAGAAGATAGGTTACAGTAGGAATGTACTTGGACATATCTTCAACACGATAATTACCACCAGTTCAATTATTTTCTCCACCACACATAGTTATAATAAATGGATAATCATAATTCATTTAAATTGTCCCTAACCAACTAATTGCTAGAGTTGAAAACATCAAGAACCCTAATAATTATTCAACATACATCAAGAACCCTAATTAACTTTGCAATCAATCGTCTTCGACACCTTCAAACGCCCACGCATACTCCTCCCTTACTTTTTCCTCCTCTTCGGGCGAAAAATCGTTCTGGATATTGAAGTTTTTCCTCACCCACATCACGCTTTTATCCTTCATCATATCGGCCATCTTTTCACAAATGATGTCCATAAGATCTTTGACGTTGAGGTAGTTCGCGGCAAGAACGAGGTTGCAGAGATCGTTCCACTCCTTTCCCGCGATAAAATCATCGTTACAACTTTTCTTCTTATCATCATCATCACCGCAATCGACACGCTTGTTGAGAAAGGTGATGACATCGGCTAGGGTTTTGCTGTCGACGACAGCGAGTGGGAATGCGCTCGAAGAGTCGTCTTCTTCCACCATGGCCTTGATCGTTTCGGATAATATAGCGGCGTTTTTGGAGATGAGGAATTCTTGGCCGTCCGAGCTCTTTAGGGTAATAGTGTTTTCTTCTGCCATTGAAAAGAAATTAGTAGCGAATAGAGAAGTAGGGGTAGATATATATAGGGCTTGATGATTTTGAAGTTGGTTCGAATTCTTTAATACAGAGAAATCTTTCACGTACTGCAATCCTTATTGTTTTGGCTTTTCACTCATAATTTTGAGTTCTTTTCCTTTTAGGAAAACAAATTTACTTTCATTGGCATTATTAGTTTTTATATTGATTTTAGGAACTTACATAGAAGTATAATGTAATTAGTTTTTACGTAATATATAAATAGAGTTAATGTCAATTTATCCTCCTTGATATTCATAATATTTAATTCACCCATTTTATTTAAAAAAGAGCATTTACCTCCTGTGAAAATATTAAAGAAGTAATTTACCCCCTGGAGCTGGAGAGTATAACTTTCCCAAATTGAGAGTGGACATGAAAGTGTTTTGTAATAGAGGGGCCGGGGTAAATTGCCACATTTATCATATAAAAGGGAGGTAAAGTGCCACATATAAAAAAAACTTTTATAAAATTATAGAGGTAATTAAAATGCTCTTTTTCAAATTACAGGAAGGTAAATTGAACATTATAAATATCATATGGGAAAAATTGCCATGGGAAATTGTCATTAACTATATATAAATATATTATAGGATAGAAGTGTCTTGAATTCTCAGAATTTTTTGGGTGGAAAATAAATGAATTTAGTTTTTCTTTTTTATGAGACACAATTTAGTTTAGCTTCAAAAAAAAAAAAAAAAGGATACAATTTAGTTTGTAGGGGATTTCTGTGGTTGGGAAGTAGGAACCAATTGTGGTACCTAGGGCTGAAAATCAAACCAAGCTACTCGATACTCGGCTCGAGCTCGTTCGATAAAAGCTTGTTTGAGTTTGGTTCGTCAAACAAATCAAACAAGCTTGAACAAGATTTCTCGTTCGATAACTTTTGAAGCTCGGCTCGAGCTCGACTCGATAAGCTTAAAATTGAAAAAACACATGTAAAATATCAAGCTACTCGATACTCGGCTCGAGCTCGTTCCATAAAAGCTCGTTTGAGCTCGGTTCGTTATCAAATCAAACTCAAACACAAAATTTCAAGCACGATAAAATTCAAGCCAAGCTTAAACAACTTGTCGTTCGATACTACTCGGCTCGTTTACACCCCTAGTGGTACCTTCAGTCAGGTTCCCGCCAGAATCCAAACGAGTGGCTCTAATTTAACTTGTTACCTGCACAAGAGGTAAATATTTTGATCATGATATTTACCTTCTCTCGTTTTTTTTAAGATGAATCATAATATAATGGGTGCACAATACTATCCTGTATTATTTGAAACATGTACCAAATTATTCTGTGAATTCTTTTTGCACCAAACTCCCTTGTACTTTAATTTTCTTTACATAAAATACCCAATTTTTGTTAGTTACTAACGATGTTAATTTTTAGTTGAATTTCCTGAATTACCCCTATATATATATTTAAAAGTACAATGGATCGAGTTCTGTTCAAACGTTCTAAAGTACAAGGGAGTTTTACGCAAACATTAAAAAATACAAGGGGGTTTTGCACAAACATTCAAAAGTTCAAGTAAGTTTTACGCAAACAAAATTATGCAAAAATTAACGGTGACATCAGTGAGAAACGGAAGAAATCGATGAAAAATTTAATAAAGCCAGTGAAAAAGGGTCAAGTCGAATAAAATATGTGAAATCAATGAAAGTTCAAGTAAAATTAGTGAAAAGAATGTGTGAAATAGGCGAAAATGGGTTAAACTAATAAAAACGATTGAAATCAGTTAAAAATGAGTTCAACCGACAAAACAAGGTGAAACCAGTAGAAAAATTATTTTAAAGCAAAAAACAAAAGAAATCGTAAAACACAGTGAAAATAGATTATAATTGATAAAAAAAAATGGGTAAAACTGTAAAAAATAAATTAAAGTGATGAGTTAAATATGTGAAAAATAAGTTAATTTGCTCTATTTTATGACATAATAAATTAATTTTAGTCTAATTTGTAAAAACTACCAATGAAATTAACTATACACGTACAAGGTTTGTGCATTTTTCTAGTATTCGGAAAAATAGTTAGTTTGTAGTAAGATAAGTAATTACAATTATCTAAAGTATAATTTTCACGGTTCTTTACACTATAAATAATAATTTTTGAATTGCTCTTCAATGGTCAAGATAGCACCATCAACGTTACAATCACATCGACGATCATCGGCCATCTGATGTGGCATATATTTTTCCTCCTGTTTTTTTATTTGTCGCTTTGGCAAAAAAAATTTACTTTTGTTTGTCGTTTTTAGATTTCAATGCAATATTATTATTTTTATATCAATTTTATCTTTTTTGTTAATGGTTGTAATTATTATTTAATTAAAAAAGTATCTTGAGATTTTTCCTTAAAATAAATAGTTACTAATTGTATTTTTTAATCTGTGTACAATCATTCAAAACGATAAATATTTTTGTTATTTTATTTATTATTATAATATGTAAATGGGCTTATAATTGTTTGATCCATGAATTATGTTGATACTTTTCGAGGATTCGGGGGCATAAGTGTAACTAACTACCTAAAAGGAAACGAGACGCGCATTCATCTAGCGTTTACTTCACGCTATTCATGCTCTATATATAAGTGCTTATTGATCACAATCCTTCACAAACCGCTATTCACAATAATCAGATTCTTCTGGAAAAAAAAATTATGCATAAAAATAAAATTATGAACAAATTTTTAATTATAAATTTTATTAAATTGATGGTAAAATATTATTAATGTTACCCTGCCTAAATCCATATTTGTTCCATCTGTTTTGAATTGAAAAATTAATAATCAGATAATATTCATCGAATTCTTAATCAGATTAAAATCCAAATAAACCAGGTTAAAATCAAATCGAAATCCACCCAACTGACAGCTCTGAAAGACTGAAATAGGCAATATACCAATTTAAGGCAAAAAACCCGGCCCAAAAGTCTATATCGAACAGCATAAAGGATACGGCCCAATCTTAAACAATTACCAAACCGGCTAAAATACTGTGGCCCTGGCCCATATCTTACCAAGAAATTTGTCAGGCCCGTATCATAAATCCACCACTTCAACAGCCCAAACCAAATGGCCCACCACATCTAAAACCCATACAAATCAAACTCAGAACCCCTCCTACCCAATTAAACAGCCCAAATTATAATCCCATACACCAGAATTACTCAAAACTATGGCTGAAAATCAAATCAAACTACTCGATATTATCTCAAATTCGTTCGATAAAAGTTCATTTGAGCTCGGTTTATCACACTAATAAAATAAGCTTGAACATCATTTTTCGTTAGATAGATTTTGAAGCTCGGCTCGAGCTCGACTCGATAAACTAGAAATTGATAATATACATGTAAAATATCAAGCAACTCGATACTCGGCTCGAGCTCGTTCGATAAAAGTTCGTTTGAGCTCACCTCGAATAACAATCAAACCAAGCTCAAACAAAAAGTTTCAAGCTCGAAAAAATTCAAACAAAGCTTGAACAGTGTGTCGTTTGACACTACTTGACTCGATTACACCCCTACTCAAAACCTCAACTTACACACTCTAGGTAACTAATTCGCTGAGCGGGTACGGGAGCGCGAGAGGGTGTAATAAAGCACCTTTAAAACAATTAAAAATTAATTATGTTATACGATGTACTTAAAAATAAAAAATAGTGAAGAAATATTGGGTGTCAATATTAAAATTGTCACTGTTTAGTTGTTTTAATATACAACACTATTCTCATAAACAAAATATACAACAATATTTAATTATGTCATTTTTAGAGGAAAAAATATACTTTTCGTACCAAACTTTTGTCCATATTACACATTTGATATCAAATTTTTTGGAAAAACACATTTGATACCATGATTTACGCCCTCTTGGCACATTTCATTTGGCTGTCAATTTTTTAACAGAACTCATCACGTGCGTGGCACGTATCCGTTAATTGGCACGGATTTTGCATGTGTAGGGGGGTAAAAAAAATTTTTTGATACCAGACTTTTACCTATTATACAAATTTGGTACAAACCTTCGAAAAACATACATTTAATACAAAAAATGAAGGTCGTTTGACACATTTGTTGTGACCATCAATTTTTTGGACGGGAACGACCACGTGGTCGCTAAGTCATCCAAATTGCACGTTTTTTACACGTGATGTGCTCGGGCAGGGAGTATTTGAACCTTATCTTAATTTTGTCATAAATTCTTCGTTACATGGCCAAATTTTGTGTGCTTTATATCGATCAAAAGCTTTTGACAAGAGATTTTTAACGGTATTAGTTTCAATTCATGAAATGCAGTAGATAATTCTCAGAAAATTAACAAAGTTTCAGTTCTATCTTAATGAATAAAATTGGAAAAAGATTGAAACTTCGCTAAATTTTCTGGGAATTATCTGAATATAGAAAAAAACACACATTTGTGGAGATTGAACTCATGACCTCTTAGTCCTGGGACCTCAGCCTTACCAACGAGTTGTAAGAAAAATGACAAATTTTCCACTATTTCATATTCTCTAACTATTTACCTATGGTTTAATTTTCTCATGAAGGTGATTTTCAAACATTATTCAAAGAACCTTTTTGAAAAATAATATGGAATTAAAACTTGTAAAATTAAGAAAACATCCAAAACAAGAAGACAAGAAGATAGGTTACAGTAGGAATGTACTTGGACATATCTTCAACACGATAATTACCACCAGTTCAATTATTTTCTCCACCACACATAGTTATAATAAATGGATAATCATAATTCATTTAAATTGTCCCTAACCAACTAATTGCTAGAGTTGAAAACATCAAGAACCCTAATAATTATTCAACATACATCAAGAACCCTAATTAACTTTGCAATCAATCGTCTTCGACACCTTCAAACGCCCACGCATACTCCTCCCTTACTTTTTCCTCCTCTTCGGGCGAAAAATCGTTCTGGATATTGAAGTTTTTCCTCACCCACATCACGCTTTTATCCTTCATCATATCGGCCATCTTTTCACAAATGATGTCCAAAAGATCTTTGACGTTGAGGTAGTTCGATGCAAGAACGAGGTTGCAGAGATCGTTCAACTCCCTTCCCGCGATAAAATCATCGTTACAACTTTTCTTCTTATCGTCATCATCACCGCAATCGACACGCTTGTTGAAAAAGGTGATGACATCGGCTAGGGTTTTGCTGTCGACGACAGCGAGTGGGAATACGGTCGAAGAGTCGTCTTCTTCCACCATGGCCTTGATCGTTTCGGATAATATGGCGGCGTTTTTGGAGATGAGGAATTCTTGGCCGTCCGAGCTCTTTAGGGTAATAGTGTTTTCTTCTGCCATTGAAAAGAAATTAGTAGCGAATAGAGAAGTAGGGGTAGATATATATAGGGCTTGATGATTTTGAAGTTGGTTCGAATTCTTTAATACAGAGAAATCTTTCACGTACTGCAATCCTTATTGTTTTGGCTTTTCACTCATAATTTTGAGTTCTTTTCCTTTTAGGAAAACAAATTTACTTTCATTGGCATTATTATGTTTTATATTGATTTTAGGAACTTACATAGAAGTATAATGTAATTAGTTTTTACGTAATATATAAATAGGGTTAATGGCAATTTATCCTCCTTGATATTCATAATATTTAATTCAGCCCCTTTTATTTAAAAAAGAGCATTTACCTCCTGTGAAAATAGTAAAGAAGTAATTTACCCCCTGGAGCTGGAGAGTATAACTTTCTCAAATTGAGAGTGGACATAAAAGTGTTTTGTAATAGAGGGGGGTAAATTGTCACATTTATCATATAACAGGGAGGTAAAGTGCCACATATAAAAAAACTTTTATGGAATTATAGGGATAATTAAAATGCTCTTTTTCAAATTACAGGGAGGTAAATTGAACATTATAAATATCACATGGGAAAAATTGCCATGGGAAATTGTCATTAACTATATATAAACATATTATAGGATAGAAGTGTCTTGAATTCTCAGAATTTTTTGTTTGGAAAATAAATTAATTTAGTTTTTCTTTTTTTATGAGACACAATTTAGTTTAGCTTCAGAAAAAAAAAAGGATACAATTTAGTTTGTAGGGGATTTCTGTGGTTGGGAAGTAGGAACCCACTGGTACCTTCAGACACATATTTACCTTCTCTCGTTTTTTTTAAGATGAATCATAATGTAATGGGGAAAATGCACAATACTATGCTGTATTATTCGAAATATGTATCAAATTATTCTGTGAATTCTATTAGTACCAAACTCCCTTGTACTTTAAAAAACTTTGTATAAAATACCCAATTTTTATTAGTTACTAATGATGTTAATTTTTAGTTGAATTTCCTGAATTACCCCTATATATATTTAAAAGTACAATGGATCGAGTTCTGTTCAAACGTTCTAAAGTACAAGAGAGTTTTACGCAAACATTAAAAAATACAAGGGGTTTTGCACAAACATTCGAAAGTTCAAGTAAGTTTACGCAAACAAAATTATGCAAAAATTAACGGTGACATCAATGAGAAACGGAAGAAATCGATGAGAAAATTAATAAAGCCAGTGAAAAAGGGTCAAGTCGAATAAAATATGTGAAATCAATGAAAGTTCAAGTAAAATTAGTGAAAAGAATGTGTGAAATAGGCGAAAATGGGTTAAACTAATAAAAACGATTGAAATCAGTTAAAATGAGTTCAACCGACAAAACAAGGTGAAACCAGTAGAAAAATTATTTTAAAGCAAAAAAGAAAAGAAATCGTAAAACACAGTGAAAATAGATTATAATTGATAAAAAAAATGGGTAAAACTTTAAAAAATAAATTAAGGTGATGAGTTAAATATGTGAAAAATAAGTTAATTTGCTCTATTTTATGACATAATAAATTAATTTTAGTCTAATTTGTATAAACTACCTATGAAATTAACTATACACGTACAAGGTATATGCATTTTTCTAGTATTCCGAAAAATAGTTAGTTTGTAGTAAGATAAGTAATTACAATTATCTAAAGTATAATTTTCACTGTTCTTTACACTATAAATAATAATTTTTGAATTGCTCTTCAATGGACAAGATAGCACCATCAACGTTATAATCACATCGACGATCATCGGCCATCTGAGATTCTGATGTGGCATATATTTGCATATCTATGTATTTATCCTTGTATTAAATAGGGTAAATTACGAATACTCCCCTCAGGTAAGCCCTAATTACAAAAATCACCCTCACGTATTGGATATTACAAAAATCCCCCTCAGGTTTGTCACCTTCTTACAATTAACCCCTTGCCCCTAAAATATTCCAATTTTTCCCTTGGGTGTTATTTGTAATGTCTTATAAATGTTAAAACTTGGGATCTAATTATTATATCTTATTAATTAGAAAAGATATAATTATATATTTACTACCAGAATAATTGATAAAATTTATAATTGCCCATAAGTTTTAATAAATATTGCAAAAAAAAGGTATTTATATATTTATTAGAATTTTAAATTGTAAAATATTAAATTAAATAGAATTTTAATAATATATTTTATAAATATGAATTATTTACACATTAGTTAAATGAATTTATTTTTTAAATTAGTAAATTTAATAAATTATATTGTATTATAAATAAGATATTTTAATTTATTAAAGTTTATATTGTATTATAAATTGAAATATTTATTGAAATTTATGCGAAATTATAAATTATATCAATTATTTTGGTGGTAAATATATGATTATTATTTTTATATTTACAAGATAAAACAATTAACACCCAATTTTTAAAATTTATAACATATTATAAACATTACAAATAACTTTCAAGGGCAAAATTGGAACATTTTAGGGACAAGGGGTTAATTGTAAGAATGTGACAAACCTGAGGGTGATTTTTGTAATACCCAATACGTGAGGGGATTTTTGTAATTAGGCCTTACCTGAGGGGGTATTTGTAATTTACCCTATTAAATAAGTCGATGCGATAACCAATTCAAAATTCCCGCCACCTGCTTGACATAAAAAAATTGCATAAATAATTGTTACTCCTTCTGTTTTTTTATTTGTAGCTTTGGCAAAAAAAAAACTTTACTTTTGTTTGTCGTTTTAAGATTTCAATGCAAAATTATTATTTTTTATATCAATTTTATCTTTCTTATTAATGGTTGTTATTATTATTTAATTAAAAAGGTATTTTGAGATTTTTCCTTAAAATAAATAGTTACTAATTGCATTTTTTAATTTGTGTACAATCATTCAAAACGATAAATATTTTTGTTATTTTATTTATTATTATAATATGTAAATGGGCTTATAATTGTTCGATCCATGAATTATGTTGATACTTTTCGAGGATTCAGGGGCATAAGTGTAACTAACTACCTAAACGGAAACGAGACGCGCATTCATCTAGCGTTTACTTCACGCTACTCATGCTCTATATATAAGTGCTTAATTGATCTCAATCCTTCACAAACCGCTATTCACAATAATCAGATTCTTCTGAAAAAAAAAATTCGAAATCATCAGAAATTGCACGAACGATACGTTGTCCTGCGATCAAAAGAAGGTAATCATCATATATATATATATCTTCTTTCTTTTAATTTTATTTTACTGTTCGTAAAAGCATAATCGCATTGTATTTTACTTGAAAGTTTACATTGATTAGTGTAGTATCTAGGTTAATTTCCTGTAAATTTTAGATTATGCGTTAGGGTTTTCACTTTTCCCCTTTATTCAAATATTGTGTGCCCTAACCTAGATTAGATATTGTAATGGCTTACTGAGTACGCAAATATGTTTTGTTTAAGTTTGCCGTTGAGAATTTAGAACTTTAAGTCTTTAAGTTAGATTTTGGGAAAAGAATTTTATAATTTCGATAATCAGGGTTTGTAATTTGATTATGTGCTAATTTCGCATGATAATGATGATCAATCATAATACATTAGAAGAAGGGTGTGGAATTCAAACTTCAACCTGTCTTGTGTTTTTGAGTGATCTAGTGTGTTGTGTGTTTAATAAATTTTTGATAATTTTTGCTGAATTAAATGTCTGTTCATTTAAACAGTTTTAAAGGAACATAAATCAACTAATTGAGTATGGGCAAGAGAAAGTCGAGGGCGAAGCCACCACCAAAGAAGCGAATGGAAAAACTCGACACTGTCTTTACCTGTCCTTTCTGTAGCCATGCTGCAAGCGTGGAATGTGAAATGTAAGTGTTCAAGAACATTATTTCGTACTAGCTTCATAATTGCTGAATATTAGAATTTTTAATGCCCTGTATTTCACATATGATTTGATTGATTGACTGGGAAATATGTGAGAATTCCATCATCGTTCATGTGCTTATTATAACAGAGGAGACTTAGTCATAAAACTGGTTCATATTTGGTAAATGTTTTCATACTAGCTTCATAATTGCTGAATATTAGAATTTTTAATGCCCTCTAGTTCACATTTAATTTGATTGATTGACTGGGAAATATGTGAGAATTCCATCATTGTTCACGTGCTTATTGTAAACAGAGGAGAATTAGTCATAAAACTGGTTCATTGATTTGGTAAATCTTGTGTATATTCAATTTATATATCCGTTTTCGATGCAAAAAAATATGTGCGCCAGCCATAATTTAGAGTTCGTGAATTGAAAGCCACTCGCGTAGCACAGTTGGGATATTATTATATCATGGAATTAGTGTTATTGTAATCCCTCATTTATAGGATATTTTTCTTTTGATTTCTATTCTTTATGTGTGCATGTTCTCATCTGTACATGTGTTTTGTTTCTACTTTCTAGTGATTGGGAGAGCATGACCGGTGAGGTCTCCTGCTACATTTGCCAAGAAAGTTTTAGCACCAATGTAACATGTAAGTATTGTCCATTAATAAACAACTATGTATAATCCCATGATAACAATTACTACGTACCGATCGTATGATGTGAACTAACCTTGCCTTTTCATTCTTTCTGCAGCTTTGACTGAGCCTATAGATATGTAAGTAAAGAAAAAGAATTTTTGTACTTCAATTGCTCTGCGTATCGATCATATAGTTAATTCACTTTAATGTTTATTCTAGTTCACTAAAATTATTTTCCTACAGATACAGTGAATGGATTGACGAATGCGAACTTGCCAATAACCTGGAGGAAGATGAAGGACGACAGAAGATTTAACTTTCTCTTGCTTAAGAGTCTTCTATTCTTTAATATCTTTTAGGCAAGATGCTATGTACATATCTTTGAAGAACTAATATAGTCAGTTAGTTACACTACAAGAAAAACAGGATTTTCCGACGGATTTTCCCACGGATTTCAAGCAAAATCCGTCGGAAAATGGGTTTTCCGACGGATTTTGCCCGTCGGAAAATCCATCGGAAAAAGTGGCGTCGGAAAATTTCCGACAGATTTTCCGACGGATTTTCGGACGGAAAAAATCCGTGGGAAAATCTGTCGGAAAACTTTCCGACGGACAATTTCCGACATATTTTCCCACGGATTTTGTCTGTCGGAAATATAATTTCCGACGGAATAATTCCGTCGGAATTTTTAGTTTCCGACGGAATACTTCCGTCGGAAATAACTTTTAAATAATGTTTTTTTTCCCACGGAATTATTCCGTCGGAAAATTATAAATATTTTCTTCAGTTTCCCACGGAATATTTCCGTCGGAAAAAATGAAAAAAAAATCAAATTAAAAATTCCCAAAAATAATCAGACCTACTAATAAAAACTTAATCGATTGACAATCATAAAATATTTTACAATTCAATCATCATCCCAAAATTAAATAAGTTCTAATCATAGTAAAAATTAATAAGTTTCAAAACATTAAAAACATAAACCGTCGAAAAATCACCAAGTATTCAAATGTTATAAGAAAATATCACAACATTCAACAAGTTTCAACATTTATAATTATGGCTCCCTTCTTCTTCTTTCCCATCTACACAAAAAAAATAAAATTGCAACACAATATAATACAACAAATCCATAACTTAGATAAAATTATCAAGAATTTCAACATTTATAATTATATGTGAATACAACAAATAGTCCTACAATAACAAGTTCTACATTGGAAAAAAATATCATTCTTCGTCATCGTCGTCTTCATCTTCTTCACCATGGTCTTCTTCTTCGTCTCCGTCCTCCTCCTCCTCGGCCTCCATATTCTCTTCGTTCTCTTCTCCTTCTCCTTCACCTTCTTCAGCAGCATATAAACCCATTACTAATTCGGTATCAACAATTGAATTTAGCATGGTAGGTGGTTCTTGCAAAGCTTCTTCTTGTACATTATAACTATCATCCACTCTACTTCTTTGATATTCGATTTTGCAAACTCTATGAATTGGTTAACCCCAACTAACCACTCTGGGTTGAAATCCCTTCCAAGCATACGGTTGTACATCCAACCACGTTGAATACGAATATCCATCTAGATTCTTTTAACATTATTTATCAAATAGTTAATACATAACTATCGATTGATACCATTTTAACATAAATAACATAAAGGATTTAAAGTACCACTTTACAATTTAAAAAAGGGGATTTTCGTCTTAAAAAAAAAATCTTTTCAAAATATTAACGTTATGACAACAAAGGTCTCAAATTTTATTCTAATTAAATGGGCTAGATGGAATTGAACCAACCCGGTGGAAACTTTAAACTACTGTTCAAATCATTTCTCTAATAATAATAAGGTAAGTGCAAGTTGTTTTTTAGTGGGGTAGTCTTCTAATGGCAAATGGACAGAAGCTCTAGCTCTAGTCTATATAATGACATAGATTAACCAAACCCTGTGTAATTGCACAATTTGCCAGTGCAATGCTACATTTCAAGAGTATTTTCATGCAACAGAAATTATACAATAGAATTGAAGTCAACATTCAAAAAATAAAACTGACATTTCACAAAAGTATTAGATATTAACACAAACCAAACCATGGGGGGCATTTATGCTATCTTCACTAAATGATCATGTATTATAGCCGGTAAACATCACATTTGATTGGTATTTTGTCCATAGTTAACAAACATATTGGGGCTGTATTTATCATCAAAATATTAATGATAATAATAATAATAATAATTAAAAATAACATGTCATTAATTAATACACAATTGAATAATAGTAATAACATGTCATTAATTAATTAATACACAATTAATAATTTACTTACAGTGGGTCTGGGCAGCGGGTTTGGGCAGCGGCGCGGGTTTGGGCAGCGGGTTCGAGCAGCGACGGCATGAGCAGCGGGTCTGGGCAGCGGCGCGGGTTTGGGCAGCGGGTTCGAGCAGCGACGGCGTGAGCAGCGGGTCTAGGCAGCGGGTTCGAGCAGCGGCGCGGGTTTGGGCAGCGGCGCGGCGTGAGCAGGGGGAGCAGCGGGTTTGAGCAGCGGCGCGGTTCGAGCAGGGGCACGCGGGTCTGAACAGCGAGGTCTTGGCAGCAGCGGCGGGTGGGAGTAGAGAATAAGGAAGGCAGTGGTGGAGTAGGGAATGAGGAAGCGGCGGTGGTGGGAGTAGGGAATGAGGATGATGCGGCGGGTGGGAGTGTTGTTTTGAAGAAGAAATGAAATTAGGGCATACTTCATTAGTTCATTTCAGTTTTTTTTTTTTTCAAAAATATTTTTTTTCTTTATCTTAAATAATTAATCATTTTTAACTTTTTAAAATTAACCAATTAATTATTGCACAAAATTTTTGAAATTAAAAAATACTCCATTATCTACAATACCCGGTCAAATTTTCAATTTTTTAAATGACTTATCATGTTAAATTATTCATATTTGTGGTGTATTAAATCTTTTATATATTAATATATATAGTGTCATCCGATATTATCAAATTATTAGTGAAATATATTAATTAAATTAATTATTATAATTTTTATAAATTTAGTCAAGTTGACTGGTCAACTGTACCAACGGATAAAAAAATGGAACGGAGAAAGTAATTAGAGTTAAATCAATAAAAAACGGTTTAAATGGAATCAATTTGGTGGAAATTGTTAACTATATGATTATGTACATTGAAGTTATTCGCAATCAGATCGATTGATTCTGGATTAGTCACTAATTAAAAATTATTGACTATGGTTATGTACATTGAGCTTATTCGCAATCGATTCTCAATTTGTAACGTTAATTGACCAAAGTCAACATTGTTGACATTATGGTTATGTACATTGAGGTTATTCGAAATCAAATCGATCGATCGATCTTAAGTAGTCATTAATTAAAAAGTATTGACTATATGATCATATACATTGATGTTATATATATTCGCTATAAGATTGATCGATTCTCGATTTGTAACGTTAATTGGGCAAAGTCAACATCGTTGACCTTATAGCTAGTTATATGATTATGTACATTGAGGTTATTCGAAATCAAATCGATACTTGGCTCGAAATTACTTAATTAATTAGTCACTAATTCAAAATTGTTGACTATATATATATGGTTATGTACATTGAGATTATTCGCAATCAGATCGATCTATTCTCGGTCTATAAAGTTAATTGACCTAAAGTGGTTTAAGTCGATGAAAATTCAATTGATATGAATTGAGTTAATTAAATCATTCAATAAGGGTTTCTATAGATGAAATTTGTGAAATATGAGTTAAATCAAAGAAAGTTAGTGAAATCGACGAGAACAGTTTAATTAAATTAATCAAATTGTTGCAAAAATAGATTATTAAATTAGAAAAAAGAAAAAAGGGTTTAAATCGATGAAGATTGGTGGAAAACGAGTTAAATCAATCAATAAGGGTTTAAGACGATGAAATTTGTGAAAATACGGGCTAAGTCGAAAAAAGTCAGTGAAAATTTAGTTAAATCAATTACAAACGGTTTAAATTAATTAAATTATTGCAAAAAATGGTTTAAATCAATGAAAATGGGTGGATAACGAGTTAAATAAATCAATAAGGATTTTAAATCGATGAATTTTGTGAAAATATGAGTTAAATTAGTGAATAAATGGTTAAATGGATCAATAATGGTCTAAATTAATCAAAATAAGAAAAAATAAGCCCAAAAATAATTTATATTTTTTAATTATTTCCGACGGAATTATTCCGTCGGAAAATTGAAAATCCTATTATTTTATCCGTCGGAAAATTATTATTATTTTTCTTTTTTTTTTAAATTATTTTCCTACGGATAAAATCCGTCGGAAAATAATTAATATTTTTCTTTTTTATTTAGATTATTTTCCCACGGATAAAATCCGTCGGAAAATAAGCAATACTTTTTTCATTTTATTTAAATTATTTTCCGACGGATAAAATTCGTCGGAAAATTATTAAATTTTTTCTTTTTTTTTAAATTAATTTCCGACGGATAAAATCCGTCGAAAAATAATTAATATTTTTCTTTTTTATTTAGATTATTTTCCCACGGATAAAATCCGTCGGAAAATAAGCAATACTTTTTTCATTTTATTTAAATTATTTCCGACGGATAAAATCCGTCGGAAAATTATTAAATTTTTTCTTTTTTTTTAAATTAATTTCCGACGGATAAAATCCGTCGGAAAATAATTAATATTTTTCTTTTTAATTTAGATTATTTTCCCACGGATAAAATCCGTCGGAAAATAAGTAATCTTTTTTTCATTTTTTTTAAAATTATTTTCCGACGGATTAAATCCATCGGAAAATTATTTATTTTATTTTTTATTAAATTTTAATATTTTTCCCTACGGATGATACCGACGGATTATTTTGCGTCGGAACTTCTGTCGGAAATTCCGACGGGTTTTATCCCGTCGGAAAATCCGTCGGAAATTTCCGACGGATTTTAATCCATCGGAAAATATCCGTCGGAAAATCCTGTTTTTCTTGTAGTGTTAGTTGTAGATGTTTGGGGTTACTATGTAGGATGAGAAGGGATTTATTTGCATTCAATTTTCAATATGTTTGGAGTTACTATGTTGAACAAGTACTTCTGGTTTGATTTTTGCTGAAATTGCTATTGTGAATGTTTTGATCACTGGTGCAAATGAATTAAATGAATTGCTATATTCAATATTTAATATAGGAGTCTATTTTTCTTCTAAAGAGGCATAATATTCTATAACCCAAGAATTTGAGAAATTGTCAGTTCTGGAAATAAAATTTTTGTGCAGGGTCCAATATCAATAGATTTAAGGGTATATTTGTAAGAGTTCTTACCTTATTTCATGGGTCTCGCAAAATTGAGTCAGATTTTTCGTAAATGGAATTTGGTAAAATTCATAAAAGTCAGACTCAAATTTATTTATAAACCTATATCTAAATTTTTTAACAAATAAAACATTGATTTGAAATTTAAACTGTGAATATACAAAGTAAGCTTCTTGTTGGGACATGTGCACCCTGTTATAAACGGTGAAAATACCCATGTCTAATCCCCGCATCACTTACCTTTTTAAAATTCTTATACTTCTAGTCAGTCAAATTCAACATATTATTAGGAGCCGTTTGGTATGACCTAATAGAGGGTATTAGATCATATTATATGTGTCAATATGGGATAATACAACGTTTGGTGGCATTGCTCTAATACCGGGTCAAATGGATTAAATCCTTATGACCCGGTATTAAGACTAGATTATAATCCACCCAGACATGGGTGGATTAGATAATCCGGGTGAATATAGGTTCGATGAAATGTCACTTATAACTTCAAATTTACATATTACCTATTATAACATATCATTAAATATCATAAATTATTCTTAAATCTCTGAAAATATATTAATATATGCTTAAACTCATAATTCCCCCAAACATATTATAGATTATTACTTTAATGTAATCTGACTCAATAAAATCTACCAAACGTATTTTTAATTTGACTTTCAATCTAGCTCTGATCTAATCCACCTTAATCCCATACACCCTACCAAACGGCCCCTTATTATATTATTCTCTCATTTTAATTTTAGATTTGGTAAAAAAAAAAAAAAAAAAAGGTTTAAAGAGAGTTTTAGGTGGCATCCGTCATGAGTCCTAAAATATTAATTATTTTATTAATGAACTCATTTGACCAATTGGCATTAATCACATTATTATATATATGTTGCTTTATTTATACAACCAATCAATCACGTTGCTGGACCAGCTAAGCTAGAACTCTCACATGTTAACATTTATTATAGATAAAATAATAATAAAAAATAATTTATTTGATTAAAGAACAATATTTTATGTTAAAATTAATATTACATACATCGTGCTAATCAATGAACTTTCCCCTTGATTTATGAAATGAACAATATTAGTAGGAGTATAATTTTATAAGGACAAATTTTTGAAGTTGGATGATTGATTGGGTGCATTGATATAAAAATTTAAATAAGTGTTATTTACCTTTGTACTTTTGTTATTTTATTCTATTATTCACCGTAACTACTATACTCTTCATTTTTTTTATTTGTCGTTTTGGAATACTGCACAAGGATTAAGAAAGAGGGAATTGCATTTTTCATACCAAACTTTTACCTATTTTATACATTTGGTACAAAACCTTTGAAAAATACACATTTAATACCAAAATTAAAGGATTTTTTTCACATTTGCTTGAGCTTTTTGGTATGTTTAAAATTATGTTCCAAATTTTTTACCATAGCATGCTTATGTGCCCTATATCATATTTGAAAATTATTGTGCCATGATTCCTTGTAGATTATGACATATGATTCAATTTTGATTAATATCCCGAAACTTTGTTAATTTTCTGCAGATTATTTATTGCGTTTCATGAACTGAAACTTATACCATTAGAAAGCTCTCGTCAAGAGCTTTCCAGCCATATAAAGAACATAAAATTTGGCCTTGTAAATTGACGGAGAAATAAAATGTGCAAAAAGTCCTTCAATTTTGGTATTAAATGTGTATTTTTCAAAGGTTTGGTACCAAATGTATAAAGTAGGTAAACGTTTGGTATGAAAAATGCAATTCCCTCGATTAAGAAATGTAATAAATAGTCAATTTTTTAAGTAAAAATTTCAAAATACCTTTTTAACCAAATAATCACAACATTAATTATCATTAGTTATAAACATTAACAAGAAGAGTAAAATTGGTAAAAAAAATAATTTTACATTGAACTACTAAAACAATAAATAAAAGTGAATTTTTTTTTTTTGCCGAAACAACAAATAAAAAAAAAGGGAGTAATAATTAACAACTAAATAAAATACCGATCGATAAATTTTATAAAACTAATAAATATACAAATAATTATGCTTCTAATTGTTGGATTCTGGAATTCTGTTGATAATCTTCCAGGATTCATACGTAAATGGAAACAAAACGCGCATTCATCCCGCGTGTATTTCACTATACACATGCTATATAATACTACAATCGTGACTCGTCCACGTTAGAAAGTTAGTTTCAGTAATTATAAGCACAACTTTGATTAATTGATCATGGGGTTATTAAGGCTATCGTCGGAGCAAGAATTATTGCTGTTAGAGTAATTTTTTTTTAATTTTATAGTTTGCTCCTTCTAGTCTATGCTCATAAAATTTATATTTCTCAATTTCTAAAATACTCATTAATTAATTGGTAAACCATTATTCTCTTTCTTATTAATATATCATTAACTTTTTTTTCTTTTTTTATTATATATTTTGACGTGGACCTTTACGATAAATTGAAGAAGAAAGAATCATTTCATCACCATTCTCCTAAATGTAATTTTTTAACTTCAATTGTAATATTTGGTTCAGTGATGCATCTTTCCGCTCTCTCAATTTCATATATAGTCTAGTATTAGAATGACTCATGTATGATGTTGTCATTTTGTGCGTCCAAATTTACTTAATATTATTAAATTTTAAATTTGATTTGATTTTTAATTAATTCGAACTCAAATGAGTTTTGGTCAAATCAAACCTATTTTTAACTCAAATAACTTTACTTTTTACTTTTACATTTTTTTATTTTTAATTTACCGTGTCGAGCTCGAAATTAACTTTAAAAGTTATATATATATATATATATATATATTGAGCTCAAACAATTTTCTAAAAATAGAAATTTATTCGAAGTTTGAATAATTAAATTTATATCATCTCCAATTGTGTGAAGTCGGTTACGCTCGTTTCCATATTACCTAATTGTTGAATAATTGTTGCTATGGCAGTAACAATTTTTGCTCTGGCAATATCGTTAGCCTAATTTAGGAGTTAATGGAAATTTACCACTGTGATATTCATAATATTCAATTTACCTCTCTGTGATTTGGGAAAAAAATATTTTACTCCATGTAATTTTATAGAAGTTTCAACTGTTTCCCTGATAGTTTTATATGTGGCACTTTATCCCCCTGTGTTATAAAAATGTGGCAGTTTATCCCCCTGTGCTATGAGAAATGTGGCAATTCACCCACATGTGCTAAAAAACAATTTTGATGTCCACTCTTAATTTCGACAAGTAATTAAGTTACATCCTCTTTTTTAAAACTTTAACAAGGGGTAAATTGCTCTTTTTCAAATCTTAGAGAGTAAATTGAACATTTTTCACTTTACAGGGGTTAAATTGACATTAACTCCTTAATTTAGTATATTTTACTAATAATTGACCATATATATTCCCCTGTACTTCAAGTAACAACCGTAGCCTTGAGAAAAAATAATCAAGGATTTCAATTCAAATATTGCCGTGTTTCTGGTAGGTGCTCCTAAGCTTGTCCTTGTGGTTATGGAACAAGTTGCCAGAGAAGTTGTCTTAGAGTATTGAATATACTCATATTTGGAAAATTGAATGTAAAACTTGGGAAGAAAAATATAATAGAAAAATGAAATCTGAAAATTACATTCTGTACAGGACTTGATAGAGCAGCCCCTATTTATACATAACTGTCCCTAACGGCTAATGAACAAAAATAAACAAAAACGTGTTAAATACAAACACGCTTAACAAAAACAGAAAGAAGGAAAAGGGAAAAACTAATTTAACTAAAAACATCTGCCCTAATTTTGCAAACGCAGATTTGCATCTTCTTCTTCAATTTTCTTTCCTTTGTCTGAATCATCTTCTAATACGCCCCCACAAGCGGGAGCATAAAGATTCTTTATGCCAAGCTTGGACAGAATATAGCGAAAAGAATTTGCTGAAAGAGCCTTGGTGAATATATCCGCAAGTTGAAGATGAGAACGAATTGGGAGCAATTTAATGTGACGACGAGCAACGTGTTCACGGACGAAGTGGCAGTCAATTTCCACATGTTTCGTACGGAGGGATGTCATGGAGAGGTTCAGTGGAAGAATGAGAATCCATGTGATGATGGTCAAAAGAAGGACTGCTAGTAGGTAGAATATGTGTAGCAGGTAAAGTTTCAGAAGAATAGGTGCTTTTAAAGGGAAAAATATTTTCATGGAACACTACATCTCTAGAAATAAAAACCTCATTAGTGAGAAAATCAAGTAATTTATAACCCTTAACCCCAGAAACATATCCCAAAAAACACATTTTCTACCCCTAGGTTCAAATTTGGTTCTATGTTCATGTAAAGTGGATGCAAAAACAAGACAACCAAAAGTTCTTAAAATTGAATAATTAACAGGTTTATTATATAACATGGAGTAAGGTGATTGGTTCTTTAATAAAGGAGAGGGAGTCCTATTCATTAGATAAACAGAAGTGAGGATACATTCTGACCAGAAATCAATAGGAACTTTAGATTGAAAAAGTAGTGATCTAGCAATGTTAAGAATGTGTTGATGCTTCCTTTCAACTACAGAATTCTGTTGAGGAGTTTGAACATTAGAAAATTGATGAATAATTCCCAAGTCAGAGAATAATTTTGTGAAAGCCAGTTCCTTTGCATTGTCTGATCTAAATTGTTTTATTGTTGTGTTGAATTGATTGTGAATCATGTGTAAGAATTTAGGAATCATAATGCTTGCTTCTGATTTATTAGTGATTAAGTATATCCATGTAAATCTACTGAAATCATCCACTAATGTAATGAAATATTTGAAACCATTGTAGGAAGGCATGTGATAAGGGCCCCAGATATCACAGTGAATCAAATCAAAAGCATGGACAGACATGTTGTTCTCTTTAGGAAAAGGTAATCTTTTGAGTTTGGATATAGGACAGATATCACAAACATGATTTGTAGTTTTATTAAGTTCTGAAATATGTAATACATCTTTCAACTGAAAAAGTCTAGAAAAAGAAGGATGTCCTAGCCTAGCATGCCAAGTATCCATAGAAACATTATTACAGAAAAATTCAGTAGGTTGCTGTGAAGAAGCAGTCTCTAATATGTATAAGCCATGAACCAAACTACCCATGCCAATCTTCTTCAAGGATGTGACTTCCTGTATATAGAAATTATCATGTAAAAAAATAACAGTGTACAATTGAGAACTTAGTAGGGAGCTAACAGAAAGCAAATTGAATTTGAAAGAGGGCACATAGAGAACATTTAACAAAGTCAAAGAAGAAGGTAAGGTGATAGTGCCAGAAAAATAAACAGAAATAATATTGTTATTAGGTAAAGTGATGGTAGTATTATGCACATAAGTTATGGAAGAGAACAATGTAATGTCATTACAAATATGATTAGATGCACCAGAGTCCATTATCCAATGATGTTTTGTAAAAGAAAAAGTATTAAAAAATGTAGATGAGCATGTACCTGTAGAAGTGGTAGCATTAATAGTACTATTGACCTGGTCAGAAGGATGAGGAGAAGACTGATTTGATTTCTGTTGATTTGTGAACAGGGTGGACAAGTGCTGGTATTGAGCAGGGGTCAAGGTTTGAACAAACTCATTAAGACCAGGTGAGTGAACATTATTCTCTTGAACTTGATGTAATTGGTTCTGATGTTGAGTTGAACTGAACTGATTAGTGGAAACATTATTAGGTCTGTAAGTGGGGGGTCTATATCCTGGAGAAAATCCATGGATCTTGAAACAAGTGTCTATGGTGTGTCCAGCCATATTGCAACGAGTGCAATATGGCCTGTCTTTTCTTTTGAAATTAGGATTAAATGGTGGTCTGGTGTTGGTGTATTGATTTGCAGATTGGAAAGGTGGTCTAGGTGTGTTGTTAGGATTATAAACAGGTCTTGGATATGTGATGTTGGGTAGAGGCCTAGGGATGTGAGAATTGGGGTTGTTCTTGATAGAAAAGGCCATGGAATTTCTTGGATCAGTGCTGGGGAGATGATGAGATAATGATCTTTGTTTTTCCTCATTGGTAATCAAAGAAAGTGCCTTATTAACAGTAGGCAAGGGATCCATTAATAAGATCTGACTCCTTGTGTGAGAAAGAGAGTCATCTAAACCCATGAGAAAAATGAATAAGTATTCATGTTGAAAGTATTCTTCTAGTTTACCACATGTGCAAGCCGGCCTGGAATTCTGAATCTCATCCCAAATTACTTTGAACTTTGTAAAATATGTATTGACTGATATGTTGGCCTGAGTGAGTTTCAATAAATCTCTCCTGAGTTCATATAGTCTGGGGCCATTTCCTTGTTTGAAACGTTCCTGTAGTTCATTCCAAATGTCTGAGGCAATTGTATGGTATTGAATGCTTTGATTGATCTCAGGAGAAACTGCATTTAATAGCCAAGAAACAACTATAGTGTTATTTCTATCCCAAAAACTGATCAAAGTTGCATCTGTTGTAGGTTTTGGGATGGAACCATCAACAAAACCCAGTTTGTTTTTGACTTTGAGGCTGATGATCATGGCGCGGGACCAAGATTGGTAGTTATCTTCTGTCAAGGGCTTGTTCACAAGGCTTATGCCTGGGCCATCCGCAGGATGAAGGTAGTAAGGAGTGGATGGATCTTCTACGGGTGGACGAACATATGTTGATGGGGGTAGCCATTGGAAATCAGAGTATGCGCAGAAAGAAAAGAAAAACAAGAAATTAGGGAAACAGAGTGTTTCTTGAAACTGTTAATGTGTATCAAGAAAACAGTAGAGATCAAAAGAGGACTGGAATTGTGTTGAAGAAGTGAAGAAAGATCAAAGAAGAAATACTACTGATACCATCTTAGAGTATTGAATATACTCATATTTGGAAAATTGAATGTAAAACTCGGGAAGAAAAATATAATAGAAAAATGAAATCTGAAAATTACATTCTGTACAGGACTTGATAGAGCAGCCCCTATTTATACATAACTGTCCCTAACGGCTAATGAACAAAAATAAACAAAAACGTGTTAAATACAAACACGCTTAACAAAAACAGAAAGAAGGAAAAGGGAAAAACTAATTTAACTAAAAACATCTGCCCTAATTTTGCAAACGCAGATTTGCATCTTCTTCTTCAATTTTCTTTCCTTTGTCTGAATCATCTTCTAATAAGTTGTTTTTGGGCATCATCCAAATATAAATCAAGATCATATAAATGTATGTGCGAATTAATCACTGAATTGCCATTTTATCATAGATTAACCTGCCTTAGGTATTAATTATGTTATAAGATCCTGAAATTATTATGACTGATGTAAGGATTTTTCTTAATTATTTGTATCATGTAATGTAATTTATTATTTTTCATGCAGTTATCATCAGTCGCATACTATGGTTCGTACTAGCGGAGTTGTGACTGGATGTTCTTGATGAGGAAGGTTTCGGTGATGTAATATTTAATTTCCGTCAATCCAGATGTCAACGTCAAACAATACTCCTCAATATGTGGTCAAGCAGGTCAATCAAGCTTTTCCACTATTTTTGGGGAACCTAACATGTAATCAAAGAAAACTATGTCAGGCTAATGCCGGTGGTGACCCGGCGATAATCCTCCGATGCTTAAGTAAGTATCGAGATATTTGTCCGTGATCAAAGCTTAAGGTTTGTCTCCTTTTTTGTGTGTACCTTGTGGCTTATTAATGAGGGGTATTTATAGTTTCCAGAACCAATCTTTCGGGTCAACTCCATTGAATATGGGTTGAATGCGGGTCGGGCGTTCCGGTATGACCTTTAAAGAGAAAAGATCTGAAGGTCTTTATGGATAATAACCGTCTTAACAGGGGTGATACGGTTTATTTAACATGATACGTCGAGAAGTGAGCATGTAGGTGTGACCTCGACAACCCTTGGGCGTAATGGATATCCGTAATCGGTCTGTTGACTGGGGATATCGATTATCGACAAGTTTAATTGATGAGGACTTAATCCTATTGATATTAGTGGGTCCTAGGTGGTTTGTTAATATTTATTTGACTGCCATGTTGGATGACGAAGACTTGGTACATTAGTTCTAATTTACGTTATCAAAAGTTCATGCAAATTGATTATCCCATCTTTCCGTTACTGATGTGGGAATATCCACATTACTGACATTAGAATTACTAAACCAACAAATCCCTCCCGCAAGTATAACGAAGACATAGACCCTCTGCAGTTCCTCAAAGAGAGCACTAAGCGAACATTTGATGGCGAACCCAAAGTAGCTACACGAGAACATTTGGGACTCAAAAAATCTAGAACGGGACATGAGCGTGATTGATGGAACAAGCGACTCCATGCTCCAAGGGGATCAAACTCTTATAAATATAGGATCCTCATCTCTCCTCGCTAGCCTCCTACAAATCAGGGTGAGATTTGACAAATCAATCTCTTCCACCATTCAAGGAACGTGCACTGTTGAACTCGCATATGGAAGGGCTTTCCCACTCAAGGACTGAAAACTATTTCGCCGGTGATTGGAGATGCGACGGGAACATGCGCATAATATTGTAGCTTGTTTGGTTGTAAGGAAAGTGAGAAAATTGTACGAAAATGATAAAGAAAGGAAAGGAAAGGAAAAGGAAAAGAAAGTCATTTTCCTCTACATGTTTGATTGTCAGAAAAACTATTTTCTTGCATATGTTTAGTTGTCAAAAATGTTTAGAAAAAAAGTAATATTTTTGATAAAAATCTCCGTTTAATTATAAATACTTTCAAAATTGTAAAATATATCAAAAGTGGTTGCAAGATAACAAGCTCATGAGCTTGGTCTTACTTTACCGTCGAGAAACGAAAGAAGACTTCCATATCCAAGTTTAACTTAGACGTAGCTCCCTTCTTTTTATTTTGGGTGTGTAGCAGTGTCAAACCAAAATACCCAACAAGCATTAGTTCTCCCTGCAAAGGAGGTGATCCAGCCGCACCTTCCAGTACGGCTACCTTGTTACGACTTCACTCCAGTCACTAGCCCTCCCTTCGGCATCCCCCTCCTTGTGGTTAAGGTAACGACTTGGGCATGGCCAGCTCCCATAGTGTGACGGGCGGTGTGTACAAGGCCCAGGAACGAATTCACCGCCGTATGGCTAACCGACGATTACTAGCGATCTCGGTTCATGCAGGCGAGTTGCAGCGTGCAATCCGAACTGAGGACGGGTTTTTGGGGTTAGCTCACCCTCGCATGTAAGTATGATGATATTCGGCTATGCAACCCTTTTGTGTGGATCATTATTATCAGTATCACTTTTAGTCATTACAGTTCAAAAAACTATCAAGTTATCTCTAGAAATATAAAGATACACGCTTATATATATGTGTGTGTATATATAAAGCTTAAATAATTTTGCAATCACTTTTTAATATATATATATATATATATGATTGAAATATTTAACTTTTTCTTTGGATGGGATTTATGTGAAATGTAGTTGATATTATCTTTTGCTATTTGTATTTTTCTAGTTTCAAGATAAGAATTACATTTTATTTGGGTTGTTAGCGTCAGAAATTGGTGTTTTTGAGATATTTTGTCGGGGTATAATTGCTATTATGACTTGAAAGAGTATTTTTTTGCTAATTATAAATAATCACAAAGGTGGTTTTGGTAAAAAAAAATCCCAAATGGGAGATTTTGATAGTAAGACAAAGTACAATGGGTGTTTAGCAATTTACTGTAAATTTTTTCCAGGATTTCCCCAACAAATTGGTGGGAAATTTTTTTCTTCACAAATTTTTTCTTCAGGAAAGTCGAATTAAAATAAGAACTTCCTTTCCTGCTATCCAAACAACAATTGGGAAAAAAAAAACTTGATTTCCTTCACTTTCCCGACAACCAAACAATATATTGGGGTACATGAAGAGAGAAAATGAGAGGTGGTGGGGCGATGGGGGTGTGTTTTCTATTTTGATATTTAGTTATCAATTTTTTTTAATTAAATATATATATATATATATATATATATATAAAATATAATTAATTTAAGATATATAATAATATATAAAATTTATTAAATAGGATTAATAATATTTATAAAATTTTAAAAGATTTTTTTTCAGATTTTATATAAAACATTATTTAATTTATATATTATTATATAAAATCTAATTAGTTTAAGATATTTAATATAATAAATATATATATAATTTAATTATTTTAAGAGATTAATAATAATATAAAAAATTTATTAAATAGGATCAATAATTTAACTCCTTTTACAATTGTGACTGAAATGCTTTAAATTATGAATTGTGGGGTAAATTTGTCGACCAGAAAATATATGGGGCAAACTTTGCCAACAATCTATAATTATAGGACCAATTCTACAATTTTTTCATCAATTCCGCCAAATTTGATGAGCACGTGCTCCTCACGTGTTCAATTCCGTCATTAATTTGACGAAAGTATGAAATGTGTAACGTCCCGTCAAATAATGGTACCAAATGTGTCGAACGAAATAATTGTGGTACTAAATCCTTAAAGTAGGATAAATTATAGTATCAAAAGTGAAATTCTCTCCAAACTTACCCGTACTTCATGGTGTCCCAAAAAACAAAATTCATATTTATGTTTTCTTGATAAATAACAAGTTAAATTTTTAATATAGTCATACCTTATTTTATAGAGAAAAAGAGAATAATATCTGAAATTGAAAATTTAGTTTTCCTTGATAACTTGATAGAAAGATGAGGGAAATAAAATATGTGTAATAAATGATTGAAATCCAATTTTGATAAACAGAAACTGAGAAGGAGAGTTGAGAAGAATAATCTTATTTGTTTAATAGTTGGAGAAGAAAGAAACAAAATAGCCGTAAAACTAAATGACCCTGATTCTTCAAGGCTTTTCCGTTATCTTCTTTTCTTTTCTTTCTTTTTTTTTTTTTTTTTACGAGGGAAAGACATTTTTTATACCAATTTTTTGATCCAGATTACACATTTGATATCAAGCTTTATGAAAAAAATACATTTGATACCATTATTTAGGCCCACTTGATACATTTCATTTAACCATCAAATTTTTAACAGACTTCATCAAGTGCGCGACACATGTCCGTTAAGTGGCACGGATATTGCACGTACAATGGGTAAAATTTCATTTTTAATACCAGACTTTTACCTTCTTTACATATTTGATATCAAACCTTCAAAAAGACACGTTTAATATAAAACTTGAAGGCCATTTGACACATTTTCTTTGACCATCTTTTTGGACGGGAACGATCACGTGGCCGTTAAGTCACCAAAATTGCCTGCTTTTTGCACGTGATGTGCTCGAGCAGGGAGTATTTGGACCTATTCTTAATTTTTCCATAACTCGTTACAAAGCCAAATGTCGTGTTCTTCATATGGTTAGAAAGCTCTTGGCGAGAGCCTTCAAACGGTACAAGTTTTGGTTCATGAAACGCAATAAATAATTCCCTGAAAATTAACAAAGTTTTAGTCTTTTTCCTGTTTCATTCATTAAACCGAAACTTTGTTAATTTTCTCGGAATTGTCTATTGCGTTGCATGAACTGAAACTTGTACCGTTAGAAATATCTCGTCAAGGTCTTTCCAACCATATAAAGAACACGAAATTTGGCCTTATAACGAAGGAGTTATGGCAAAATTAAGGTTAGGTCTAAATACTCTCTAAAAGCTTGCTTAACGGCCACGTGGTAGTTCTCATCCAAAAAATTGATGGTAAAAGCAAATGTGTCAAACGGTCTTCAATTTTGGTATTAAATGTGTCTTTTTGAAGATTTAGTATCAAAAGTGTAAAGTAGGTAAAAGTCTACTATCAAAAATAAAATTTTACCCCTTGCACATGCAAAATCCATGCCACTTAACGGACATGTGCCGCACACGTGATGAATTCTATTAAAAATTTGACAGCCAAATAAAATGTGTCAAGAGAGCCTAAATCATGGTATCAAATGTGTTTTTTCAAAAAACTTGATATCGAATGTGTAATCTGGACAAAAGTTTGATATAAAAAAATATTTTTCCCTAATGCCGATATTCGAACAAGGTCGGTAGATGCAAAAGTTTTAACTTTGAACAAGTTTTAAGTCTGATCCGAATTTGAACTTCCATAAATGAAACCAAATCTGGATCAACCAAAATTCGACCCATACAAACAACCCAATATAGTACTAATAAATTACATTCCAAATCACAACCTACACACCTAGGGCTAGGAATAATGATCATTCAGCTGTTTTAAAGTTAGGAAATGAACTTGGGCTAGGGAATAATCAAATAATTAAAGTTAGGCTAGGGAATAAATTAACTTATGGAGCTGCTCTAAATAGTTACCTAAGGACTTTAATGGGTAAAATTAGAACGAAGCCCAAGTCTTATATTCAAATCTAATTAGGTAAAGGAAATAGACTACGAGGACTTCAATTTGTATTTCTAAATCTGAAATCTTATTGAAACATTGTTGACATCAGCAAACAAAGTGTAGATTTAGTTTGAAAACAACCTATTCATTTATATAAATTAGACTTTTTGTTTTTTCATGTTAACACCTCAAGTATTCTCTGCTTTTAATGATCCCTTCAAATTGGAGTTTACGAGAAGCAGGAAAGTTTTTGTAATCAACCAAACATCCATTTGTCAAGAACTTAAATGTACAAATTAATCCTAGCCCCATACTATATAATGTTGTAAAAATTAGATATTTAATGTGATGCTATAGCAAAGTCTAGAAGTGGTTCTTATGTCCCATCAGCAATATATAATATCTCAAGTCCGACTATAATATAAAAGAGATTTCTCGGTGCTGAAAAAGTAGAAAAATTTAAAATGCACTTTTTTAACCATCCCACGGTCGTCGAGAAAGTGGGCGACGAGAAAAAAAACCGCCGGAAAAATGTATTGCCCGACGCTTTTTAAGCGGGAAGAATATATATCCCAACACTTTTAAAGCATATTTCTGGCGCTTTAAAAGAGTCGGGGATAAGCGCTTGTTTTTTTTTAATTTAATATAAAAGATTTTTTAATTTTTAAGATACATCATTTCCTCTTGTTTATTAGTGTATGCAACCCAAATAAAAAATTCAATAAATATTTTCTAATGACCTTTTAACAAATACAATCAAAGTAAACATATCTTCCAATCATCCAATAAATAAAATCAAAACAAACCATTATTCAAAATAATCCAAAATATGGAAAGAGCCAACTATTTCATTGTGACACCCCACCTGAGAGCACATTGCTTTCAAATGAGGTGTCACCCACCTGCGACTTGCCTTCTCTCGAACACAGTTATGTACTAATTTGTAAAATACCTCATTCAGTTGATGTTTATTGGAACCATAATCCGAGATTTTTTTAGCTCGTCTTTAAAATAACGACCTTACTAAAAAGATCTCTTGACACTTGCCGAACTACTAGTTTATCCTGGGGAAATAGAACACAAGAAACATAGAGGGTGAGTCTCGTTCGACTCAGTGAGGGTATGAGCACAACAATAATCAAATGAGATAGTGAATTGGAATGCGAATTTGAGATCAACATATGATGAAGTATGAGTCGTATAAATGAATCAAGATAAGAGCACGATAAAGATCGAAAGTAATTGAATCGACTCACATGTGAATTTAAGGAGCAGAACGATTTACCATAATAATTCATTTAAACGGACAAAGTTATGATAGATATGAGCACGAATATCAGATAAAACTCCAACCTTACGACTCCCAATTATACATACCACCTTATATCTCCTGTCGAGGAGCGACCTCGTAACTGTCAGACAGCATGCCATGGTACATGCTAATCCAGATCATGAAACACAACCAACCTCCGACTGTGTGCGGCGTCTGGTGTTAGGAAAATTTATTTTCTAATCCTAATTGGACTATTTAATCAATTATGGTAGCTATTCTAAAGATATTGGACTAATATTAAGTGGTCTAATAAGGTAATGACTCCAATAAGAATGTGGACTAATATAGTAACTCCTATGCAAATGTGGACTAAATAATGAGTAGATACCTATTTAGGAGAGTTCTAGGAAATTATGGGAACCCTAATTCTTTTCCTATTTAAAGAACACAAGGGTTATGGTCCCCAATACACCAAATCAATATACTATTCTCTTCTCCCCATCAAGAAGACGATCTTAAGAAAATAAGGCGATTCGGTTGATGAAGACCTCGTACCCGATCGATTCGATTCATACTAGTGATCGATTCTATAAATTCCGCATCAGACTAATCGCTCACTATGGATACTGGTACGTATTTAATTTAGTACATATAACTCTTGATGATTTAGTATGAGATAGTTCTTTGGGGATAAATTTCAACAAGTGGTATCAGAGCTACTCTCATGCTGTATCATTAGGGTTATTCAATTTTCTATGAAGTCGTAGATTTATTTAATTTTCTCCATTAAAGTTTGTTTGTAATTCTCGGAGGAAATATAAGTTTTATTTTTAGGTTAATTTCATGCTAGATCTACAGATTCTTTGCGGATTCTAAATTGTCTTGGAAGTAAATTTAGCTTCGTTTAGATGCGAAACTACTAATCGAAGTGGGTTGAATTTTCGATTAAAGCTTGCTATTTATTTTCTACATATGCAATTTCTATATGTTATTGATAATTAGCTGAAAAATACTTTGAGTTATGGAATACAGTAGGATTTTGAAAGTATGTTCCATATTAGAATTTAAATCTGGAGATTTAAATTGATTCAGTGAATTTACGAAAAATTGATTCAATAAGCATACCTTTACACATCTGATTTCATACTCCTGTGATAAGACTTGTTACAAACAAAAGGATTTGATATTCTGGAAACTCAATTTGTAATTCAAACCGTCGGTTTCGGTATTTATCATTGGTTCATAGAATTCTTATTGTGCTACATAATTTTCCCATCACGTTATACACAACCATGATTATTAATGTTTATTTGCTATATCATGCTTTGAATATGTGGATTCTGAATTGCCGAACTTGGTTTTGTTTTTCCTTTTTTGTTACAATTCGATTTTTCACGAGATCCAATTTGCATTCGGTTCTTCTGGGTCGGGTGACCAGAATATGGAGCAAAAGTTTTGATTTTGGATCGGTTAAAGTAACAGATGTCCGACTCATATTCTAATTGGTTTTGGATCTGGGTCGAATTTGCACCTGTTATGAGCCTGATCTTAACTAGGATCCTATCTCGAAGAAATCATAACTATTGTGATGATATTTGTTTCATGTTAAATCTATGGATTTGTCTCGGATCTTTATATAATCAAATTGATTTTTTTATGGCCACGATAAAGGACTTGGGTTGCTCATATAAACCGAGGTGAAGATTGATTGAAGCATGTTTATTTTGGGTTAATGTGGTAAAATTTCGTAGTTAAAGAAACATGATAAGGAATTGTGAATCTTGTTTCATGCTTCTGTATTGCCGCATGTTATGTGGAGTTCACTTTGTTCATGTATTGTTAAGGAATTTTTAATTTGGATATATATTGATTATGGGTCCACCAATCTTCATAGATACATTAATGTATATGATATGAAATCAATTTGTTCCTTCTGTTTGAATCTTCATGTATTGAATTGGATTGACCTCTGTTGCATATTGTTTTGCTGGTGAACTATTTTCGGCCAACTGAATTTTTCGGAAAATTAGATTATGTATCAAGTCAGGTCATTTACGAATTTCTTGATTCAATTGTGAATGATTATTTATATGAGAATATTTATGTATGAAAATAGCATATTCGATTAAAGCTGTTTTCAATTATTTTCGTATCAATATTAATTATTTATGCGAATCCTAGTTGGCCCAAAGGAAGGCTATGATTTGGCCAAATTATAATATTTGTGTCTAGTATTTATGTGAACAACAATCATCCAAAAGGAAGATTATTGTTTTACCAAATAATAGACTTTCTTCCTTTAAATTAGTATATTTATTGTTCATGCGATCAACGATCGGCCCAAAGGAAGATTGTTAATTGACCGAATAATAAACGTACTTGCGGTAATAAATGTGTGATAATTATCAAGTTTTCATGTAAATAATAATCGACCCAAATGAAGGTTATTGTTTGACAGGATTTATTCTCAATATTTGATTACTGCGTTAGGAGTACCACTTGCAAATTGACGTTTCTGCCCAAAGGCTAAACGTTAATGTTGTGTTAGGTATCCTAAGATGGATTCCCTATAAGAAAATTTTATAAATGTCATTTTTTTACGACATGCATGTTTATGTGAGAGTGTTTTTTCTCTATACTGTTGTTTTTTCTATTGCCACAAATGTTTCTGCTCCAATCAGCAATATCCCAATGCTGAATGGGACTAACTACAAACTTTGAAAAGATACCGTATAAATTGTTCTCGGTTGTATGGACTTGGATCATGCATTACGAGAGGACCGACCCATTTCTACTCCGAAAGACCTCAATGAGGTTAAAATAGAAAAAATGGGATTGATCCAACAGGGTATGCTTGATGATCATGAAGCGCGCCATTCCGGAAGCGTTAAGGGCTCTGTGACAGAGGACAAGAGCGCTAAGAAGTTTATTGAGGAAATTGAGCAATATTTTGCCAAAAATGAAAAGTCTGAGGCGAGTAACCTCTTAGGGAAACTCGTCTCAATGAAGTATAAAAGAAATGGGAACATAAGGGAGTACATTAAGGATATATCTAATCTCGCATTAAAACTAAAGTTAATAAAGTTAGAGTTGTCTGATGACTTGCTCGTGCACTTGGTTTTGATTTCTCTTCCAACACACTTTGGGCAATTTAAAGTGAGTTATAACACTCAAAAGGACAAATGGTCCCTAAATGAGCTTATATCTCACTGTGTGCAAAAAGAAGAAAGACAACAACGAGATAAGATTGAAAGTGCTCATTTAGCTTCAACATCTCAGAACAAGAAAAGGAAGAAAGTTGATGTTACTGTGAAATGATCTTATATGCAGAAGAAACTAAAGAAGCAGGATAAAAGTATTACCTGCTATTTCTGCGAGAAGTTGGGACACAAGAAGAGTGAGTGTCCAAAGTATGCCAAGTACGTTATCTGGCATGCAACGAGAGGGTTATCTGAGGAGCCGATCGCCATCTGATGCTGAAAGATTCATCTTTATGTGCAGCGACAATAAAGTTGAAGTTTAAGTCATATGAACTTTTAGATTATAGTTGAAAACTAGTTTTCATTTGAATTTTTTATAAAACTTTTGTTGGATCGTCTTTAGAGGAAATTTATTATTATTCTGGACAAATAAAGTTTTTCTTTTTCCTTGTTCTACTAAAAAGAATAAAGTTAATTTTATTTAAAATTCAAATTTTGTTGGTTCTAGTTTTTAATTGATAATCTTTATATGTTTGAAACTAGTTCCTAAACGAAATATTGCAAAGATTAAGTGAGAATTTTGTCACCTTTTGACACAAGCATTTGGTTTACACCTTGTTGGTCCGAAAAGTGGTCAGTGCTGATTTAGCACTTAGCAGGTTCAGCAGAGTCGACCACTCTTCTGATTCAACTTATCTGTTTCAGATACATTCAGAGTTTCAAAACTTGTATGCAGCGGATTTTAGCAAATATATTTTTCAAACAAGTTTCTCTTCAAAGTTTTACTCCAGTTTTATAAATTTCTCTTTTAAAAGCTCTGTCTTTTAAACGTTTGTTTACTTATGACAATGTGCACGTTAAAAACAAGTAATCAAACACAAGAATTTTTATAGTGGTTATATAGACACAAAGTCTTTTAGTCCACTCTTCTAAATCACACAGATTTAGGTTCCACTAGAAACACAAAGTTACTAGTACTTGAGCTTTTACAACAAATGACAAGCCTCAAGTAGAACACTCAGCTCTCAGGTAGATCACTTAGAAAAACCTATTAAGCAACTAGAACACTTATGCTTTACAACAAATGATAAGCCATAAGTAAGAACTCTCTGTTCACTCTCGGAAAATCACACAGATTAACCTTGCTCTTTTCAATATAGGAAATCACTCAGAAAACCTACACTAAGAAGTTATATCACTTCACAAAGATGGATATACACTCCTACTATTCTCAGTTGAAAGTCACTTAGACAGACAACGTTTGATCTTTGTTCTTCAACAATTCGCTCCGTGAACAAATGACTTCGCTTATGATCAGACGACTCAGCTGATGGATCATGCTCTATAGATGTGATCTTGAATTGTGCAAGTCTCTTTTTAATCTTCAGTCCCTGGTCTATTTATACTCTCGGATTTGAAATTATGCCCGTTGAAGATAGGCGAAATTACATTTTAATCCTGAGCAACGGTCTTCTTTCTGATGGCAGCTTTTGCAGACTGTTCTCTGTAAACTCTGTTGTACGGATATCTACTTTATGTCAAGTCGCATTTAATGCACTCAGCTTATTACCGTTGATGAGCTTACTGACTGACTTCACTTTGCTGATGGGATTACTCTGCTGATGATCACTCTGCTGAATGATCACTCTGTTGATGGCTACTATGCTGATTCAAGCATGAACACATCTATCTTGACTCGACTGATGATAACCAATCTGATTTTACTGATCTGATATCCCACTTTGCTGATTCGGTCACATAGCTTCCAGACCGTGAGAGAGGTTTCACTAAGTTTTTCTGTTCTTAGTTGATGACTCCTTTTTAACCTTTTACTCTTTGATCTCTTTGTCATATTCGAAACCTTCTCCAGCCAACACCAACAATTTTCCCCTTTTTGATGATGACAAAACCTTCAACTAAGAACGTCTTCCAAGTCTTTAGTTTTAGTCTTCATACTCTAAGATGAAAACTATTTGATCTGATACAACTTTCAAAAACCAATTATTGTCTGTTTAAGGGGTTCTTAGTTGCATCTCTTTCTTCCCCCTTTTTGTCATCAACACCAATACTTAGTTGCATCTTTTTCTTCTTTTACCTTTTATAAAATTACAAACTTAGTATGCTGAAGACAAGTAGGTGAGTACTTAGCTGTTCGAGGTAGTATTCGTTGCTGTTATCACTCCAGCTAGAATAACTATTCCCCCTGACTTCAAGAACTAATACCACTTCTGGTCAGATTCCATTTGTAGTCTGATACTACTTGTAGGAGTGTATATTCTTGAAAGTCACTTGGCTGTTGAATTCCAGTCGGCTGATGAGAAGCAGTCTTCTAATAAACTTCATTTGACTTATTGAGAACTTCATCTCTGATCAGGAGTACCGCTAGTGGAACACATTCCCCCTGAGTTCAAGAGTATGTGGTCAAGTAGTCTTATGAGAGTTACTCTTGAAAGATACTTAGCCGTTGAATTCCAGTAAGCTGTTGAGATTAGTCTTCTGATGAGTTCCCCCTCAGCTTATGAATCCAAAATCAACAAACTCGATTTCAACTCTTGAGAGCTGAAATACTATTGTCACATGGTTGACTAATACCACTTGTTGTGAGCAGTTGTTGGTCTTTAATACCAATAGTTATCCTTTGATACCAGTTGTTGTTCTGTGATAAGCTTAAACTTCCAACAATCTTGCTTTCCTTGAAATCTCCAAATATAGAGTCTACCACTTGTTGAATTATACCAATTGCTGATATCACTTGTTTGATACCATTTGTTGTTACACACTTGTTGGTAAGACCACTTGTTGAACTTGTTGAAATTTGCAAGGACAATCAACTCATTTTTGTCATCTCACATGTGCTTCACCTACAAAATAGATGACTGTTTTTTTTGCCCCTTATTTATTCGGTCCAGCAGGATTAGTATAACCTTTGACATGTGATGATCCAGTGACTTTAGTTTCATCATGAAACCTCATGATTAAAACAGTGTTCATAAGCAAGGTAAGATGCATGAAGTACGTGATAAGTATGCATTGTGTAACGAGGATGACAATCAACACGGTAAACATGATCAGCATGATAATATGGATAAGAATAGTGCATGTCATAATAACAATTATCATAATGTGACTCAAATTCTTGCCAAATATTTAATTTTTCCCGCAATTTCTTACCTGAGTTATCTAATAACTCTCCTATAGATTAAGCAGACATAACATTTTAATTTTACTCTCATCAGCAACCTCTTTCAGCTTACTCGGCTGATGAGTTTTAATAATCTGTTTAGTCTTAGGTAGCCTACTAGGTTTTCTAACCTTTTGAGCATCAGTAGACTTCTTCTTTTAAGCCTCTGATTTATTTTTAGAGAATGATGCAATTTCTTCTTTAAAGTTCATTTAGATTTTCTATACGAATTGCATACCCAGCTTTTAGAGTTTCATTCTCATGCTCAAGCTTTTTGTAGTCAGCTGATTCTTGAGGTTTTCAACCTGAAGTTTCAGTGATCTGATTTGCTCTCTTCAGCAGAGTCATCTCTTCATTAAGCTTGGCAAATGCACCAACAATATTTGAATTGGTAATTTAGCATTTATTCAAACGATTCAAATAGCGCATTTTACAGTAGAAGTTACCTTATATTCAGAATCATTAGATTCTATGGCAGTTAAGCATAGAGTTTCAGGTATTTCTTCAAATTCTTTATCAGACGACTGGTTGTCTGAATAAGATGTGCAAGAGTTTATTAGATTTGCTGCATCAGCTAACTTTGTTTTGCTCTTACTAAGCTTACGCTCCTTTTTGGCACGCTTTTTCTTTTCAGCAAACTTCTCAGATGATGAGTGTGGACGATCTTTGATCAAGAGTCCATACTCCTTTTCATTGTTGTCTCTAAGTTTTGCTTTTGAGGAATCCCCGTTTTCCGGAAAATGATCAGAAGAATATGAAATAGCATTTTTATATTTTAATTTCATTTTCTTTTTATACAACTTCTTGAAATCATTTAGAAGAAGGGTAACGTCGTCAGCAGTGTATGCTTTTTCTGAATTCAGCAGAGTCTTCTCTTTTGGATAGTCTGCTGATTTTCTTGACTTGTATGACGCGATAAGTGCAGCAGTAGGGTCTGAACTGGTTGACACATCTAATCCCATTCTTGGCATCTTATACTCATACGCTTTGAGGGATGAGAACAGTTCGAAAAGAGAAATATTCCCTAAGTCCCTTGATTCTTCCATGGCTGTCACTTTCAAGTTTGATCATATCTGACTGTAACTGATCAAACGGTTCGCGTGAAACACGGAAACTGAAACTTTTCTAACTCTATAAAATCAGATCTGATCAGCTTACTCGTCTTTTACGCACCCTCAAATATTCAAGCACTTAGAGAGAATTTTTCCTTCCTACTTTCTGCAAATCTACTCTCGTTTCTTCTAATCTTTTTCAGAAATTTATATGGGTTCAAAAGAAGCTAACGCCGAAGGGAGATATCTAAACTACAACACTTTTCATACAACTGGAACTCCTCTGATGAAGGAGATTCTGGAGAAATTCAAAGCGGCCACGCTTGTGGATTTCATGGAGGCTCACGAAGAAATGGTCTTCAAAGATCAAGTAGTGGAGTTTTATGGGTCTGCTGCTGACCCAGATCACGAGAAAATGGAGATCAAAGCTAAAGTGGGAGGAGTGGATATCTGTATAACCCCCAAGCTGTTGAACGAGAAGTACAAACTTTCAATGGAAGGGAGTACTGAAATTTCAACATTGGGTGAGCCCTACGAGACCGAGTTCTGGAACTTGATTGCAAAGAAGAACGAAATCCTTGCTGGTAATATCAAGAAAAACCAGTTGAAGGATGAATATCAAAGAATCGCGGATCTCTTCGCCAAAGTTATTGAGAACTGCACGTTTTCCTTGGATAGCGTGCCTATGAAAAGATTTCACGCCATGATTGGTGTCCACTATGGTCTGAAGATCAACTGGGCTGCTTTTGTTTGGTATATTCTGGCCGATCACAAGGAGAAGGGCCATACTTTTCATAGAATATTTCTCAGTCACCTGTTTTCTAGCCTCGGTTGTTCTATGACCCATGGCAAGGTCATTCACAACGCCAAGGAGATTAACATCTATCAAGCTGTTAAAGAGCAACCAAAAAGGAAGGCTGCTGCTGAGCCAAAGCAGCCTGCTGCTAAGATGAAGAGGAGCAAGGTGACTGCTCCTAAAGCGTCTGTTCAAACAGCTAAGCCAGCTGTTCAAGCCAGAACAGAGTCGCCTGCTGATAAGGATGCTACTAATGCCATCATAAATCAGACAGCAAAAGAAATTGAAGACATAGCTTATGGTTCTCCATCTAGAATCATTTCTGCTGAAAAGCCATTGGAGAATGTTGTTGCTAGAACAAGGAGCGCACTCAAAGATATTGCAACCTCCAAAGTGGTTCACACCAAGACCACTGTCAGAAAAAGGATGACTTTCATCCAATCACCTACTAATCTATCAGAGATAGTAAGGGAAAGTCCTCCAACAGCAGAGAGGCTTGTTGGAACTGAGAAGGAGTTTGTTGTTGAAGAGACAGCTGCTGAACAGACTGGACAGACTACTTCCACACCAACAGCTGAGGTTAACCAACCTCAAGAGGATCCTGAAGTGCAGATCCTCGAACCAATTGCTGTTGCAACCATTGCAACAGCTGCCCCTGAACCATCTGCTGCCGCCCCAATTCATGAGACAAGAGCTCAGAAAAGGAAAAGAACTGGAAAAGGAAAGGCCAAGGTATCTACTGCTAATAAGAAGAAAGAGAAGAAACAGGGCAGAGGAAAAGGGATGAGGCCGAATATCAGAAGGTCCTTGAGCTGAGCAAAGCTGAAGCTCAAAAAAAACAGATGACAGAGGCAGAGCTTAAGGCCAAGGAAGATAAAGATCTGGCCAAAGCTTTAGAACTGAGCAAAAAGGATGGTCATGGTCCTAGAAGGACTGGAGGCACCAAGATAGGAGAATCCATGGATGGGAAGTTCTTACTGCCGCCTGGTTAGAGGCCTAAGAAGAAAAAGTTTGAAGTACGCAGAGCTCTTGAAATTGTCAAGAGTGATACTGCTGCTTTTGCAAGATTTGAAGTAGAGCTGGAGAAGTTTGATCAGCTGCTTCAAACTAGAACTGTCTTCCTTCCTGAGAAAATTAGATACAACAGATGGAGGGATTACGGGGTGAACAAATCTGAGGCAGAAGTCAGAGCTTGGAAGAAATTTGCTGCTGAGGAGAAATGGGTTCTAACCTGGCTGCAAACCACTTCGATTGTGCAAGCCCTGGACACTGACTTTGTTCATGACAGATTACATGGCTATGCAAAAGCCATTGTAAAGAAAGAAGCTGAGTCTATCAAGGATGCGCTGCCAAAGAAACTTGAAGTTAATGATGATCTTATTGATAGAGCAGTGAAGATCGCTGTCTACACAACCTTGGAGAAATGGGTAGAAAAGTCTAGATATGGATAATGAACTTCAAGTGATATGCCCAGTCGGCCAAGCCTTCAACAGATAGCTTTTGGCTCTGAAATCAGGAAGTACCAGGAACAACTCTGCACTCAACAATTTACTTCGAAATTCATGCCGCTGCTCCTGATTCATCAGATGACTTCTGTGTCTGCTGATGGTACTGCTGAAGTCATTCAGAAAGCTGATGAGCCAGCAAAAGAAGAACAGAACAAGGATCAACAAGCTATTATACAGAGTCCTTCAGCTCTTGAGTGGAAAGCTGAAGATGAAAATGTTCTTCTAGATACTTCTGTCCACCAGGAAGAGCCTGCTGCTGCATCAACCTCCATTCCTACTGCTGATTTCCATTCATCACTCACGGAGTCAATGCAGATGTTGATTGAAAATGCAATGAAGGAGATGGAAGAGAGAAATAAGATGATGCTGAAGCAAATGGAGGAGGCTACTGCAAAAATTGTGCAGAATGCCATAGATAATTTTCCTCTGCCACCAGACAACTCCCTTATGTTGACTCAGAGCATTTTGAGCATGAATAGAAATATTGAAGATGTGAAGGCTGATGTCAATCACCTGTACACTGCTCTTCAAAGAAATGAGTCTGACATTGCGGGAAGAGCAAGGGTCATGAAAGAAGTTGGTGAAGCTGAGATTGAGAAGAATGTTGTCATGTGCAAGAATTCACAACAATTGCCAACAAAGTGCAAAATGAAATATCAACATTTCAATTGAATGTTGATTATGTAAATGACCAAGCTGGGGCAATCAAGTCCACTCTGAATCATCAGACCACTCAATTGAACATCGTGGATCAAAACATCAAGAAGCTGTGTGCTTCTGTCAACATCTTGCTTGTTGAACTCAACCCCGCTGATGATGACAAAAAGGGGGAAGCGGGATGAGCAATGAGGAAAAGTGTTGCCACTGCAACTGTTCAAGTAACTGGATCTGCTGCTGCTGAAAAGACAAATGAAGAAGAGACAAGTAGACCAGCTGATAAAGTACTTGAAGAGGAAGCTGCTGATAAAGCTGCTGATGAAGAGTCTAAGGAAACAGCAAAATCTGACAAAGAGATTGCTGCTACCGAGGAAACTCCTGAAGAACAGCTAAATCCAGATGTGAAGTATAAGAGAATAGAAGACATCAGAAAGAAAATTGATGTTGCATCGAAAAATCTAGCTGATGAACACTTTTCCAGTGGTGAAGAAGATGATGATGAAGATGAACTTGGAGAAGAAGAAAAGGAAGAAGAAGAAGATGAAGAAGCTCATGACTAGACTAGATTATCTAGGCTAGGATATAAAATGTAACTCTTTGTATCAGTTTACTTCATTGTATCTCATCTGTTCAAAACTTGTACTTTGTAATCTCTTTGAATATCTATAAAAGTCAAGTTTCTTCCAACACATTATTTCTATCTCATAAATTTTTGAGGACTTAATTTTAGTTTAGGTACAGGTACTTAGCTGAAGTTTTGTCATCATCAAAAAGGGGGAAATTGTTGGATGAAGATGAAGATAAAGACTTAAAGATTGAAGGGAGGTTTTGATGATTTTCAAAACATCATCATCAGCTAAGTAATGGAAACTTAGCCAATCTCCTAAAAGATTTTTGACCAAGGAAGAAGACAAATCAGAAGGGTCAAATCTTATGGTCCAGAAGACTACTGATCTGTTGCTGAAGAGTGAAATCAGACTGGTGAATTTCAGCACACTCAAATCAGATAAGTTCGGTTTGGGATCAACCAAGTGTTCATCAGACGAGAAGTTTCAATCAGCAGAGTGAAAGAGATCAGCAAGTCATCCCAACGGTAATAAATGCACTTGGAGTAATAAATGCTGAAGAAGGAGGGTATTCATGGCAAATAATTGAAGAAAACCTCGTATCAGCTTGGTGCATTTAATGCAACTGACAGAAAGTACAGCAGAGTGTACAGTGCGAACAGTTGCAGGGAGCCGTTCTTGAAAATGGGGGGACCAGTACTCGAGGAATCAAATTTTGTCTCTCTTCAACGGATAAAATTTGAACTTCAAGTATAAACAGTTCGTGATTCAAGAGTTAGAGACAAGCAACACAAATCTGAGAGAAATTTCGAAGCAGAATTCTTCTAAGTCTAACAGAACACTCATCAGCCTAGTCATCTGTTGACGAAAGCGAAGTTGAAGATCAAAGCAAAACACATTTTCTGAGTGAATCTATAATAGAGAGTGTTGTGAGAAGTAGATATCCATCTTAGTGAGTGATATTACTTCAGAGAATAGGCTTTCTTTGTGATTTCCTATTACGAACTTGTGGCCAGTTCATTTGTTGTTTGGCGCAAGCAGAGTATATTGTAATATGTGTGATTATAGTATAACCCAAGATCTTCGGCACTTGGAAGAGTGGACTAAAGGATTTTTATCCATATAACCACTATAAAAATTCTGGTGTTTACATTTGCATTCTTTCCTTGCATATTTTCAAAAAGCATATTAAACACTTAAGTTAACTGTTAAAAAGATTTTAAAAAGGAGTTTGGAAAAACCGGGGACAAAATCTTTTTCAAGTTAAGAAAGTTTACTTGTGAAAAACACTTTACAAATCCGCTGCAAGTAACCTGCTTAAAACTCTGATTTGATCAAAATCAGCTAAGTCATATCAGAAGAGTGGTCTACTCTGTTGTTCAAAGCTTTGTGCGCGATCAGCTTATTCTACTTACGAACCCCCCCCCCCCCCCCCTCTAGACCTCATCTGACCACTTGGGACCAACATATAAGGTCATATTGTATGTTCAGACTACTAAACCTGCTTCACCTGAAATTGAGAAAAAAGGAGAAGAAAGCTCCTAAGGCTGAAAAGGGTAAATAGCCTAAAATTGAAAAACAAACTGGTAAAACTAAACAGCAGAGTCCTAGGAAGTCTGCTGATAAAAGTAAAACCAATAAGACTAGTAAAACTAAGTCGTCTGTTAATGAGCAAGCAAAGAGTAAACCAAAGAAGCATAAGAATCATAAAAATCAAAATGCTTGGTATGGAAATGAGTCTCATTATGTGCAACCTGCTTACACATCATTCTATCATGCACCTCAGTTTCCATCTTACTATGCTGCATACCCTGCTCAGCATCCAGTGCATGCTTACCTTGCTTATCATGCACCATACCCTGCTTATGAGCATTATTCACATCATAGGTGATTATCACAATAACATGCTTGCTGTTAATTATGATGATAACAGAATAGCTCATGCTCCTACTAAAACTCCAAAGCCTAAGAAGCCTATGACTTCAAAATCTTGGGTTGTCAAATGTGATACTAATCCTTCAGGACCCTCTCAATAAAGGGTACCTAAAACAGTTTTATTTTGTTTTGTAGGTTAGGATTAGGAGTAGGAGTAAAGTAGAGAAAAAATGGTACTTGGACTGTGGATGTTCAAGGCACGTGTGTGGAGACATACATGAACTGACTGATGCTGCTACTATAGACGGTCCAAATGTTACATTTGGAGACAGCAAAGAAGGCAAGATTGTGGCGTGTGGAAAGCTAATCAAAGGCAACATAGAGATATATGACGTCTCTTATGTCAAAGGCCTCAAGTACAATCTGCTGAGCATAAGTCAATTTTGTGACTAGGGATTCTCGGTTATCTTCTCATCAGATAAGTGCTATGTTGAACAAATTGGAACCAAGAAGGTTATTTTATCTGGAAGAAGACAAGGAAATATCTATATAGTCGACTGGAATTTTGTGGACAAGAATTCTAATGTTTGTTTGGTGGCCTCTACACCAAGTGAAATCAGTTGGCTTTGGCACAAAAGAATGAATCATGTGAATTTCAAGACCATCAACATATTAATCAAGAACAGTCTGGTAGAAGGAATTCCAAAGACAGTTTTGTGACGCATGTCAGAAGGGTAAACAAATCAAGTCATCTTTCAAAAGCAAGAAGCACCAATCTTCAACTAGAATTTTGGAGTTACTTCACATGGACTTATTTGGACCCATTGATCCTATCAGCATTGGTGGAAAGAATTACTGCCTAGCTGTTGTGGATGACTTTTCAAGATACACTTGGGTTGTCTTCATGAAGAAGAAAAGTGAAACCAAGGAGCATCTTACCAATCTGATGGAACTGATCCAGAATGAGAAAAGCTTAAAGATATTGAAGATCAGATCAGATAGAGGGACTGAATTCTACTATTGAAGAGTATTGTAACTCCCGATGAATCAGTCATGAGTACTCTGCTGCCAGAATCCCTCAACAAAATGGAGTTGCTGAAAGGAGAAACAGAACTCTAAAAGAAGCTACAAGGACAATGATTGCTAAAGCTAAACTGCCTCAAAGATTCTGGGCAGAAGCTACAAATACAACATGTTACACCCAGAACAGATGCATGATCAACAAAAGTCAAAACAAGACACCTTATGAAGTCTGGAACAACAGAAAGCCTAATATTCATTATCTTAGGATTTTTGGTTGTAAATGTTATATTTTGAACAATGGGAAGAATCACCTAACTGCATTTGCAGAAAAGGCTGATGAAGATGTTTTTGTAGGATACTCTACTGTTAGTAAAGCCTATAGAGTGTTTAACAAAAGGACTTTACTTGTAGAAGAATCTATTTATGTAGTATTTGATGAACCAAACCAATCTTCTGAAAAGAATCAATGTACTTATTCAGATCTGTCTACTGATTTTCAGAAATGGAGTTTTGAAAGAAAAGAAGAATATGTTCCCATCATACTACCTGATCTCAACCCAGCTGATAACTCAAGTGCTGTTCAAAATCAGACCACTGATTGTCTAACAGACGAGTTACAAACAGCTGACAGACCAGAGACTGTTCAACATACTACAAATGTTCAACAGACTACTACTGGAACTCCATGTAGTGTTGCAAGATCAATCAAGAGGACAACATCCATATTTGCAACCTGATCTCAGGTGGCTCAGAGATCACCCACCTGATTTAGTGATTGGTGATCCACTGGATAGAGTAAAGACTAGAAGAGCTGCTGCAAATGAAGCTATGTTTGTCGGCTTTCTATCCCAAATTGAGCCCAAGCAAATTGAAGAAATTCTTACTGATTCTCACTGGATTAAAGGAATGTAAGAAGAGCAGAACCAATTTGAGAGGAATAAAGTCTGGTACTTAGTTCCCATACCACATCATCAAAGAGTAATTGGCACTAAGTGGGTTTTCAGAAATAAGATGAATGAAAATGGTATTGTTACCAGAAATAAAACAAGATTAGTTGCCAAGGGTTACTGTCAAGAAGAAGGCATTGACTTTGATGAGACATTTGCACTTGTAGCAAGGCTTGAAGCAATCAGACTGTTCCTTGCCTATGCTTCTCACAAGAAATTCACTGTCTATCAGATGGATGTGAAGTCTGCCTTTCTCAATGGAGAATTGCAAGAAAAAGTTTATGTTGAACAACCTCCTGGATTTGAAGTCTATCAAGAAGAAGATAAAGTATATCGTTTGAAGAAAGCCCTCTATGGACTGAAACAGGCTCCAAGAGCATGGTATGACACTTTATCTGACTTTCTTTTAATTAAAGGATTTCGAATAGGTAAATTAGACAAGACCTTGTTTACTTTGAATGGGAAGATCATATATTACTTGTGCAAATATATGCGGACGATATTATTTTTGGTTCAACTAATCAACAGATGTGTGAGAAGTTCTCCAAGCTGATGCAGAATAAGTTTGAAATGAGCATGATGGGAGAACTTAACTACTTTCTTGGATTGCAAGTTAGACAGTTGCCTGATGGTATATTCATCAACCAAGCTAAGTACACAAAAGATCTGTTCAAGAAATTTGGTATGTAAACTAGCTCATCTGTTAGTGTTCCTATGTCTACTGGACTTCGTTTGGATAAAGATGAAGATGGAAAATCAGTTGACATCACCAAATATAGAGGCATAATAGGGTCACTGTTGTATCTAACAGCTAGCAGATCTGACATTATGTACTATGTTGGGGTTTGTGCGAGATATCAATCAAATCCTAAGGAATCTCATCTCTTAGCTGCCAAATGAATTCTCAGATATCTTAAAGGCACTCAAGAATTGGGATTATGGTACCCTAAAGAATCAGGATTTGAGCTTATTGGATATTCAGATTCTGACCTTGCTGGCTGCAAAATTGATAGGAAGAGTACTACATGTACTTGTCAATTTTTAGGTAGTCGTCTGATCTCATGGATGAGTATGAAGCAGACTTCAGTATCTATCTCTACTGCTGAAGCTGAATACATTGCTGCTGGAGCATGTTGTGCACAAATTCTTTGGTTGAAGCATCAACTAGAAGACTACAATATTAAGATCAGTGGAATACCTATCTACTGTGACAATACAAGTGCAATCTCACTTACTCAGAATACTACAAGTCACTCAAGGACAAAGCATATTGTGATCAAACATCACTTCATCAGAGACCATGTGGAAAAAGGAAATGTCATTATTGAGTATGTTCATACAGACAATCAGATTGCTGACATCTTCACCAAACCACTAAGTGATGCAAGGTTTTCTACTTTAAGAGCAGAACTAGGTCTACTAAATTTGGATTCATAAGCTGAGGGGGAACTTATCAGAAGACTAAAAGTTCATCAGCTTACCAATCTGTTATTATCCTTCAAGAGTAACTTACAACAGACTAGTTGACTGATGCATTCTTAAACTCAGGGGGAACGTGTAAGACTGGCGGTATTCCTGATTAAAGATGAAATTTGTTAATGACAGTTAGTTGAAATTATGTGTTCTGAAGATTTGTTCTTAATTCTTGAAGATTGAAGATTAGTGTTCTTGATTTTCTCTTATCCCACAATAAAAACAATTTTATTTCTTCTCATGGAGATCTTTCGCAATTAGTCCAATTTAAAAATCTTTTAATCTGAACCAGTTAAATTAAAAAAAATTCAAAGACTCTGATGTTGGGAGCAATACCCAAAATATTTTTCTCCATCAACCAACCAATTGCACCTTGCTTTTGGATTGTAATCCGTTATCTTGCCATTGTCTTTTGATTTATTATCTCAAAATTGATTTATACTATAATCAGTGTTGTAATTTTATACTATTACATGATTTAAGAGAGTCTCGTGAATTGTGATAAAGAAAATGGAGCAATAATAAATTGGGATTTTTGCACGTCACCCCCCAGAAAAGTTTCATTTTTGCACTTTCCCCCCTATGATTGAAAAAAACATGACAGTACCCCCTAGAAGTTGATAAGTGAGTGCACTTTGCCCCCTGGTCAATAATTTGTTGGATTTCAAAGGGTAGAAATGTAAATTTGGGGTTTAGTGCAATAATTTTAATCATCGTAATCTAATTTTAGTTTTATACATATTTTTTATTTTAATTGTTTTACTTTCAAATTTCTTTGATTTGATTAAAATATTTTTATTATAGAGATGATTTATTTGTAAATAAATAAATAAACAATTAAGACTAATGAAAATTTCGTTAAAAAAATTTCTAAATTTGAATTTTCGTATAAAAATATAACTAATTATTTTTTATTTTTTCAAAATGCAAGTCACGTTTGGATATTTTAAAATTTTGTGTACTTAACCCCCTAGAAGTTTTTTGTTATTGCACAAAACCCCCTGAGTGACGTTTTTTCAACTATAGGGCGGAAAGTGCAAAAATAAAACTTTTATGGGGGTGACGTGCAAAAATCCCTAATAAATTTGTTGATTGGGAAGTGTAAATTAGGCGGCAGCATTATCTCTTCTGGTACGCTGCAGAGAAATTAAAGAAGGTTAAAAAAGTAAGAGAGAGAAAAAATAACTCTCGATGATGAAGGGAATTTTCGTCTAAGTGTTTGGTCCACGTCCAATGTGCCACGTAATGATATTTTCCGCTCCACAGTATGGAATCCTAAGCCGGTCAGATCGAGCTGGACTCCACTTCAAGGTTCCTAACCCTGTGCTCAAAGAAACTCGTCAGGTTGTGCCGGTGGTTGACCCGGCGCTGACCCTCCGATGCCTAAGTCAGATCAATTCAAAGCATAGCAGAATATAGCAGAAATGTAGTAGTTATGTAGAACAGAATGTACCTTTAAATGTAACAAATGGGGGGGTATTTATAGGAGGGGAAATCGGATCTTTCGGGTCGGGTCGGGTCTTTCGGGTCTTTAGTGGTTATGTCGAATTAAGACACATATGTATCGATATGTATGGTGGGCATGTCGAATAACCATGCTTGGATGTCGAGTGACATGTCTTCAAGGCAATTTGGAGATCAAGTATATGTATATCAATTCTGGTGTATGTCGAACATGTCTATTGTGGTGTATATCGATATATATAGAGCAGACATGGTCACAATATGTAAGTCGATATATGGAGCAGATCTGATCACAATATGTATGTCGATGTATGGATCAGATCTGGTAACAATATATATGTCGATATATATAGCAGATCTGATCATAATATGTATGTCGATATATGGAGCAGATCTGATCACAATATGTATGTCAATATATGGATCAGATCTGGTCACAATATATATGTCGATATATATAGCATATCTGATCACAATATGTATGTCGATATGTATAGCATATCTGATCACAATATGTATGTCGATATATGGAGCAGATCTGATCACAATATGTATGTCAATATATGGATCAGATCTGGTCACAATATATATGTCGATATATATAGCATATCTGATCACAATATGTATGTCGATATGTATAGCATATCTGATCACAATATGTATGTCGATATATGGAGCAGATCTGGTTGAGTGATCATCATTAGGACCCAGTTTGATCCATATGAGGGAGAATTGGTCATAATTCGATCAAGTATTTGATCGAAGATAATGTCTGGCTAGCTTGTATTGTCTGTTTTGGTCTTACGTGTCATATGCCATGTCATTGATAATATTTGGTATATCAATAGTCCCCCAAGTTCAAGTGTTTCGATGTTAAAATCGAAGCCTTTAAATTGTGAGTTTCGAGATCAAATACAAATAATGGCTCGAATTTAAATTTAAATGCCTCTTAGTATTTCGATTATAGTGAAATATATACCTATGTCGATTTTCGTAAGCTTTATTCGATGTGAAATCAAATTCTAATATGTAAATCTATATTTCTTATAAATAAAGAAATATTAATGTCGAACCTAGTGATTCACATATATATCGAATTGTATATATTGAAGTATGGTGAGGCATCTAATAGCCATATATATAATGGTGAGACAAATGAACTTATAGCACACATATAACATGTATATATATATCGATAAATATCATAAAATAAGTATGAGATTTGAAATTGAGATATTTGTTTGCTTATGTCTAGGTAAAGATGGAATTAAAACTTTGGAGTACCATTAGGTATCATTTCCAAATGTTTTCGACACTTTGCACCCTCAATACACGTAAAGTAGGCACTTTGCACTTCCAAAATATAGAATTAGCACTTAACATCCTTGAATTAGGAAAAATTCAGCAACTTGCATCATCGAAACACAAAATTAACACTTAGCACCCTTGAATTTAGAAAAATTGAGCAACTTGCACACCCAAAATATTGAATTAGCACTTTGTACCATCGAATTAATAAAAACTCGGCATCTTGCAACCCCTTGTTTTTTCCGGTAGAGACCACCATTGTCAAAAAAATATAGGGAAAAAATAGCTAATTCATATATGAAAGATGGAGTTAAACTTCATATAGATGAAAAAATAACTAAATAAAATTACAAGTAAAGTTCTCAAAGACAAAAATCAATAACTAAATATAAACTTCTCAAACACAAAAACCAATAACTAAATTTTATATCAAATTCTACTATATGCAAGAATTTTATGACAACATCTAAAATCCTTGCCAGATCTAAATCCGTATGGAATTCTGCTATTTTGTCCATGCGCTTTTTTACCTCGGTGGTCAACTCTGTCGGATAAGGTGGGGTGGGGGGGGGGGGGTGCAAGTTTCTAAAATTTTCTTAATTCGAGGGTGTGAAGTGCTAATTCCATGTTTTGGGAGGCAAGTTGTTGAGTTATTTTTTCTAAATTCGATGGTGTTAATTACTAATTCTATTTTCCGAGGATATAAGTTGCTGAATTTTTCTTAATTCAAGGGTGCAAGTTGCTAAGTTTATCTTAATTCGATAGTGTTAATGCGTATTTCTCATGTTTTAGAGGTGTAAAATTCGAAAAATTTCATATTATAAAAGATAGTATAAAAGTTGCCTTCCTTTTTCCTATTTCTTTTCTTTCGAGTAGAGCATATCTAGCAATCAACATCAAATCACTAAAAGGGTATATATGTTTGTCATTATTTTGAAAAACAAAAACAAAAAATTAAAATATTAAATATTTTTACCTTGCGTTCGGTTATCCAAATAAAATTTCTTACCAAAATATTAAATTAAAATGAAAAATTAAAATAAATCTAAGTAAAACTACAATTTGATTAAACATAAAAACTCAAAACCAAACTCAAAAGTGTAATATAACAAGAAAACAAAAATTATAATTAAGCCCAATATTTAATTTATAACAAGAATGAAATGAGTCAAATGCTATTAGGCATGATATGTGCAATTCTGTGGTCAAGAGCAATTCAGGCATTACTCATATAAATATATATAAATATATTATTAATAAAAAAAAAACGTAACGTTTCAAACGTCTTTCTATTTATTACTAATAGATTATATATTATCTAAGTGTTGTCATGTGGGTTACAGATTGAAGGGTCCACTTTTGACATACACATTTTTACACCATCTCAAAGCAAATTAGAAAGTAGAGTTGTTGGGAGGGAAAAAAATTAAATTCAATTAAAAAATAGAGTTGCGGGAATATTTGATGTTGGGGGAACTCAATTATTTAGTCATCAAAATTAACTTTGATGCTAACTTTTTGAGTTGCTCTCATCTAAAAAATTCTAACTTATAAACTAGTAGTATTATTTTCTAAAACTATGTTATAAATTTTAATTGATATTACATGTTGGAAAACTATTTTAGCGTTTCAATTATTTAATGGTTGTTTCCAATAAACTTGAGTGTGGCCTGGCCAACTAAACTTTTAAAAGGCTCGGCATTGTAGTTGAAATATTTTATGCTTATGAACTGTTGATATTATATAAGAGTGAATCACAATTTTCGTTCTCCTTATGGGTAAATTTTTGGATATTCGTTCCTTTTAAATTTTTCATAGCAGATTCGTCTCTCTTATCAATATAGTGCAACATCTTCGTCCCATATACCCACACATAACCTTTTTTCTTGAATTCTTTTTTTTTTTTCGACTTTTGCTCAACTTACTACTAAAGAATTGGAAATTACATATCAAAATGGCATCTTCTCATTAATCCAGATACAACCGAGCCCAAAAACAGCAAAATCCCACCTACGCACGACGTTATCCATCCAAACTCCTTCACTTGGAACTGTGAGCTACGTTTCCATTTTCTCTACGAAAATTGTCAAAGAAATTCTCAAAACCATAACCCCCTTGCGGTGTATCCAAAGAAGCTTTTTTGGCCTCACTCCAAAAAAGGGTGATTTTTCGGTTAAGAGTGCTTACTTAATCAATCAGAAAGCTTGTATTCATGGATTTAATCTTTCTTCATGGATTTAATCTTTGTTAATTCTGACTCGTAAATGCCACAATTGGTGTCCTTGAATTTATCTAACTCTAGGGTAACAAGTGCTGTTTTACAGCATCTGAAATCACTTAAAATTTTGAAATCACTTTCATTGGAGACCTGCAAAGTGGACTGCAGATGACATGAAGAAGCTCCAATCAATGGATCTGACAAACTTGGTGAATTTTAGGCCCAAATAAGCATATAGCTAGCATCAATCGAATTGTACATAACCTAAACATGAACTTTGCTTTCAACATTCCTCGATCCGTGCCACATGTGAAGCTTTCTTTTGGGAATTTTTTTTATCACATGATAGGCCACCTTGCAATTTTGGTACCATTGGATACGAAAATGAAATTTGCTACCACAACTTATATTTTCATTACAACTTTCATATCAAGCTCAATTGTTTTCCGGAGTTAGTGGCAATTTACTCCCTGTGATATTCATAATGTTCAATATACCTCCCTGTGATTTGAGCAAAAGCAATTTATCCTCCTGTAATTTTATAAAAATTTCACACCGCCTCCCTGATATTTTTATATGTAGCATTTTACCCCCTTGTGTTATGATAAATGTGGCATTTTACCTCCCACCCCCTGTGTTATGATAAATGTGGCAATTTACCCTCCTATGTTACAAAACACTTTACGTGCACACTCTCAATTTCGACAAGTGAGTTATACTCTCCGACTGAAAAGAGTAAATTATTTCTTTAAAATTTTCACAAAGGGTTAAATTGCTCATTTTCAAATCATAGAGAGGTAAAATGGGTTTGAATGGATCTTCGATAAAATTCCATATCTCGATTTAAGTCGAGATTTGCCTAATCTTATTGGAGATTTATAAAGTTATTTGATATTTAACAATTTCTTTTAATACTTATAGAGTTATTGATATGATATATATTATCTATTTTTCTTCCCCAAACATCATAAACAAACCTCAATCTATATTATATCTCAAAATTTTAGACCGACTAATTATTATTGTATTAATATTTTATCATCTCAATATTTATTGAAATCATTGTTTACTCCACTCACTTTTTACTTTCCACAACCACTCTTGTTTGGTTGAAAATATATCATGTGTCCTATCGACGATCATGAGATAAAGCTAATTCGCAGGCATGCCAGTACGTTTGACGAACAACGTACAATGTAACTAACGGAAATTGGTTGTTGAGTAGTACACCTTGTGAAACCTAACTAAGTCAAGAGATTGATGGAACAATCCAAACTATTGCTCCTTGATGGTTCTAAATGTATGTCTGTCCGTATGACTTCGATTTATCTAGTGTTTATTCAGTTCTAAAGGGAATTCAGATGGATCATATTACACGCTGAACCAGTGATGGTCGTGCAATCGATGTGTGTGTGTGTGTGTGTGTTGCAATTGTAATTGAAATGATAAAAATATGAACACTGGAACGATTTTTTATTAACAGTGAGAATATACATTAATCTACTAAGATTGCTATGTAAACAATGTTTAAATCCCGAATGTCCTATCTTATTACAAACTACTGATTCATTGGAATAAAGTAAAAGGGGTGCAAGCCACCATAAGCTATAATCAGTCAAGATAAGTGTGAAGTCCATGTTGTGGAGCTTAGAAGCAAGTCGTTGATGGCATTATGCTTAAATGACTCGTGGAGAGTGAGAGTTGTTGTGTTGGAGAGTGTCCATTTTCATCTTGAAAGGAGGCTTCTATTTATAGACTTTCCAGGGAGTGGGCTTGCCTTCCATCGATAGCTTATGAATTCCAGCATTGAGTTCGAATCGGTGATAGGTTCAGTTGTAACTCCATTCTATTTTTGTGCATTTAAGAAACCTGGTCAATCATGCTTCTTGGGTGTTAATGCGGCCATGTTTAGTGGGAGAATGAGTTTACTCACCTGGTCTTATCTTTTCCACTTATTTAGGCCATATGTTGTTAACGCAACCAACTTATTGATCATCGAGCAGAATATGTCAAGCCACCAATGGCAATATTCCCATCGACGGTTGTCCTATATATCAGGGCATTACTAAATACGTCGATGGTCCGGGACTAAAACTTTGTCTTCCCCGATGATGATGGCAACACCGATGGGGCGATGCATTCCATCGAAGGCCAATTTGGAAATTGTTAATTTATGGTATAAACAACTCTCACCATTATTTAATTATACATATTCGATTACCTAATAATAATATTTATTTTCTTGTAACGATTTTATGAATGTGTTTAAGTTTGTTAAAATATACCGTATTTGCATTAATTATATTAAAATATAAACAAACAAATCGTATTTATACGCTTTGCCTAAATTGTACTATTGTAGACAAATTTAAAAATTAAAAATTAAAACTAACAATGCTAAGGATTTAACAAAAATTACAATGTTGTTAAATTAAATTAAAATTAAAAAATAAACTTTTCTATATCTGCGTTTTGTCTAACACTTGTAGAAAATTTAAAATTTAAAAATTAAAAATTAAAAATAGTAATGTTAAAGGTTTAATTTAAAATACAATGTTATTAAATTATACACAAAATTTATAAAATAAAATCATTTTAAGTTAAATTTAAAAAAAATACAAAAACAAGTTAACATTTTAAAAATGAAAATAAAAAAAAAAAAAAAAAAACAAGCAGGTGGCTGCCAAGTGGTGGCCACCTGCTGGCTGCATAGGCGCATGTAGTGAGTGTAAGCCCTAGAGAAATAATATAGATTTTGCTCATAGAGAAATAATATAGATTTAATGATCGGCCCAATTACAATATCTTGCTCATTTTATGACAAAATTTTCACTGTGCCATGTTTGGACTACTTTGGTCGTACAAGATTTTGGGGAGTGAACACGCGTCTCTTGTAAATTTATCATTATTTATCCTAATTCTTAAGTCTCACCCCTAATTTCAAATAATTTCAATTCAGTATTTTAAAGTTTAGTTTCTTGACTGTCAATACCAAAAGCATTATTGGATCAACATCTAAATGGTGCAAGATGGATTTTTCTCTGCACTGCACTTGGACAAGACTGGAAAGTGAGTATTCTTGAGTTTGATGACCGATATAAGTTTTCGGTGGGTTGGATTTCTTTTGCGAAGGCTAACGCGCTTGAAGAAGGTGACTAGGTGAGATTTCAAATATGAATCGAGTCTGATCAGACCCATATCTAACCCATTAACAACCCTAGTGGGATAAGAGGTGTTGGTCAGCCCACATCCCTAGGCCCTAATATATTGGGTCGCAAATATCTTGCTCGTTCCTTATATAGTTAGAGATGGAAATTTTACTTTCCTTACACGAAATAACAATAGTCAAATTCAAAAGCAAATTTCCATGGCACTTTTCTTCGATAAGCGCATGTATCCTAGCATGTTAGGTACGCACTGACACATACATAACTTTCTTAAAGTAGTCATGCGACACTTAGCCTCCATCTGTTTTTACAAATATATCTCCAGCGAACTTCCATCTAATTCATATAATTGGCAATTTGTATGATTTATATTTAACAAAGATACCTAATATTGGCACATATACAACCCAAGGGCCAACTATCTCTCAACATTAAATTCTTATTATAAGCTCAAAATTCACCTGACTAATTAAATAACTCTATAGTAGACGCGCCCCCGTTGAATTCTTCTGCTACATTGGTCATCTGATTGTACGATAATTTGAAAAAGGTAATTATTTGAAAGTGCAACTTAGGGATGTTAGAGATAGGGTGCAATTAAGTTTGAAGCAGTAAATCGATTTGAAAATCCAGGAACTTCCTATCCATATGCAAAACCTATGATATACCGCAATTACAATTAATATTAAAGATACATATACAATTACAAATACAGTTTGACTGTTGTTTACAATTTCGGTTATAAATACAATTACATCAATTACAACAATTACAGTTACCGGTACAACTACAACAATTACATTTACCAGTACAGTTACAACAATTACAATTACCATTACAGTTACAACAATTACAATCACTAGAAAAATTACAACGATTATGATTACCGTTACAGTTCTAACAGGAACTTATATCTCCATCACTTATTGCTAGCGTCACATACATTTACAGTTATAGTTCTAACATGAACCTATATCTATATCACTTATGCGAGCAACGCATACATTTAGGCTGAGTTCGGTTTGGGTTATAAGGCCCAAATTAGCCCTAAATTAAGGCAGATTAAATTAATTGGGCTGCCAATTTTCTGTTTGGTTGGGCACATTAAAACCCGGGCTGCCCGTTCTAATTCGCTCGATTTGTGGGCCAGCCCTCTTTATCGGGTCAATTATAATTGGACACCCCCCTCCAATTAGAATTATCGGCCCAACTTAATTTTCTCCACCCCAATTTGCCCCTGAATTTGACATTAATTACAACAAAACCAATCAAAATTTAACAAAATTGAATTTTTTTCTCTCAGCTCATTACGACTTCATCTTTCCTCAAGGTTGAAAATGTTGAACCCTAAAAGACATTCAAATTATTGCACTCTTCCCTTGTCTAGTTTAGGGTTTATGTGTAGGCAAATATTAATCTCTCATGAATTTTCCAGATTTGAAGAAGTTATTGCTAAAATTCCAAGATTCCTCAGGTAAAATTTACTCTCTCTTGTTACTCCCTGTTTCTTTGGACAAGAAATTCGAAGTTTTTCATGTTTTGGTTTTGGTTTTACCTCTCTGATAATGGAGTTTTTGGGTCATCTATTATTGTTTATTTATGGGTAGTTGGAAGATACTTTTTCCACTATGATTCTTGCAAAACACATCATTATAGGAAGAGAGATTTTGTTTTGATGTGAAAGTAATATAGAATTTAGATGTTGTGCCTATGTAGCAGCTTCACCTACCTTGAGTTATCAATTTTGTTATATGTTGAGAAAAGCTGAAATTTAAAGCTGTATTAATTCTGAAATGGCTTGAGTCTTGACACCAACTGAATTGGTGTCTTGCAATGCTGTGGAACAAAGAGTCATATATGGGAATATTATTGTAGTGATAGAGATAGGTTTAGGTTTTGGTGAGCTGAATTACTCCATATAGCATTGAAGAAATGAAAGATATGTGTTGAAAGTTTTAGTCCTAAGGAACCTTATATTCCTTTTCTTATTCTTCTTTCAATCTCTCTCTCTCTCTAATATATATTTTTCCTTTGCGGGTGTATCTAAGATTGAGGTGTACACTTTCTAGGTGATTAACGTCTATGCATTCAGCCAATGCCAGCTTTTACCACAAAAATATTTATGCAAATTGGCCCTCCCTTAGATTCCCCAATTTGCCTGTTGAGAAGGTTGAGTGAGCCTGAAAGTAGCATCATGCTTTCTTTGATTGTTGATTGTAGTTTGTTATAAAGTTACCCCTTGAGATAATGCAACTGTTATTGGTCACACCCTTCTAGGAGATTTATTGTTGCAATATTTTCAGCCCTTCACAATGGACCAAGGGCAAATTCTGCGGTATAGTAACGTGTTCTGGGTTTTGATTGAATATGGAAAAATTAGAGCAATTTTCATGGCAATAGAGCTGTTTTTAGTGAAGTTGGAGCTCCAAGAAAGTGGTTTATTACCTCAACTATATGAAGTCTATCCGTAGAAAGACTACACCCGCAGAATCAAGACAAACTTTAGAGAAGGTACCCAAGCTGCACCTAGGAAGAAGGTTGTAGCTGCTATTGCTTAAGAATCTAAATTTGAGGAATTGTTTGTAAGGGCACTTTTGCGTGATGGATAGACATTTTGTGTATTTTTTATTCCATTTTCAATTTTTTGCTTGATTAGTATGTATACTTGGACATTTTGATGTTAATTTTGTTTCACTTCTATTGGCCTTTTGATAAAGTTTTTGAAAGACCATTTTCATCTTTATTGTGCATATTTTATTCCATTTTCAAATTCTTGCTTAATTAGTATGGTTATTGTGCTTAATTGCGGCTATTGAATAGGGTATTTTTAAATTATATGTTTATTTTGAGTCTTTTTTCTACATCAATTCCTTGTGTCTTCAATTCCACTTTCGCTTGAGGAAATCTAATTGCAGAAAATAAAAATTCTTGCAGACCATTTTGTTTCTCCTATATTAGACTTCAACTGATTATCCAGCTACATTATTTCCTCTATGTTTGGATTTTTTGGGTTATTTATTGTTGTTGATTTTTGGGTATTGGAAGATATTTTATGCATTATGGTTCTTGCAAAGCACATCAATTTTCTTAAAACAGGATTTGAGGGTATTTTCGTCAATTGCCATATTTGCCCATTAATTAGTCCAACCGAACTGGATACTAATTTATGAGCTCAATTAAAACTTATCAGATTATTATTGGCCAAACATGGTATTATATTACAAACACAACTATATAATTGGGCCAAACTATAATTAGGCTCAATTATAATTTTCTAAACAGAAAGCAGCCTTATAGTTTAACGAGTTCTAACATGATAACAAATATCATGTATTGTGAGCATCGCAAAGTTAATAGTTCAAAAATGGTAATAGATGTCACTTACTGCGAGAATCGCCATTTGTTACATACATGGATAATACAACCAGATTCACTAAAATGCAAGATGAATATGTAGTATATGATTTTCTCAATTGAATTTGTAGTTTCTTTTTGGAATTCTTTTGATTTTCAAAAAATTTCGAATTAAAGCATTTACCTTTCTCAAGTTAGGTATGCTATTCATTTGGAAACTGTTGATTTCATGAACTGTTATCGATTTCACCATCTTATGTGGTGCTTGAAAGAGGAATCGTGTCGGTCCAAATTATTCCAAGTCCTGATTTTATAGTCGAATAATCACAAACCGACTAGTTTCAAATTACCTACAATGACGTTTCAATCATAAAATAAATGATCTCAATGCTTGACTTATTGAACTAATATATATATACTGGGTATTCATAATTAAATTAATAACTATCAAGTGAGTAAACAATGCTAGCGATATTGCCAGAGCAAAAAATATATATTCTCAAAAGTACCCTTGTTATTAAATGCTTCTTTTATATTCCATTTTCTAATTATTCTAAATAAGTACAATAATTAATAAGTTTCTATAATTAATTCTTTTAACACGGATCCCTGATTTCTTCTTCTTTCTCTACAACTTCAACAATGAAAACCTTCCACCAACATCAGTACTCCATTCACCGAACTGGAAAGCTAAATAATAAAATAACTCCTTTTCATTTTTCTTTTAATCTTCTCTAATTTGTTCCTTACTTTAATTTAGTTTGAGTGATGAAAACTAAGAAGACTCAAGAGGTAAACTGAGGTAAAGTTACACATCACGAAGACTTCCCCCAAATCAGAAATTAATATTTTCGGGTCCTCCTCGGAGAAAAGGTGAAATAAATGAAGAGAAAGAATAGTTCATTTTCTGGTTAAACATTTTGAATTGGCTAGCGATAATGCCAGAGATGTTATTGTTTTTGCCAGAGCAAAAGTGTTTAATTGACTAAATTATCCCTATGAAATAGACAAAATTATTACTTTATTAAATCACTTCTTGATAGTTCTTCTTTTCGCATGCCATCTTCTTCCAAAGGCCCTAAATTGTTGCCATAACTGGTTGGAACTCCACACACAACTAAGAGAATTCATCAAAATAAAAAACTTAAGAGATCAAAAATAGTTTTGAAACTCCGATCATCATCTTTCAACTGATTTTCATTTATTTTCATGAAAGCAGTACCATTACACTCAATTAAAAATTGAAAAACCGAACATATATTCCAAATTGACTGTACCCTTGAATTCATTGGCAAACTCTCCATCAACGTTCTAACACCAGACTTATACTAGAATTTTTAAAAATAATACAGGATAAAGGAAAAGGGAATATTCTTTTGTATGGATTCAAAATTGGAATCGATTAACAAATAATCCTAAATCAATTCTCAGATCCATTTTTGCATAAGAACCACCAGATTGACTTTTTTTCAGAATCAATTTTAATTATTGTCTTCATAGAAGTATGACTTGAAAACCGACAAAAACAAATTCCTTTTTTTTTCCCCAAATTATTTTGTGTTGTGGTAAAATCGGTGGAAAGATTTCTTATTTTAAAAGCCCCACTTGAATTGTTTGAAGAGTTTGGGAAGACAGAAATGAAAAAGTTACAGAGAAGGAAAGAAAAAGGTCCGGCAGTGGCTCTCAATCCAGAGGGGTAATTTTGTCATACAATTAAAATGTAATTAAAGGTGCTCTGGCAACAACAAGTATTGCTCTGACAATATCGCTAGCCTTTTGAATTCAGTGTTAATGAATTTAGAAAACCACACCAAATCAAAAAAGAATTCTAGATCCAAAAACTTAAAAAATAAATTATTGGAAACAATTGAGTCGAATTAACTCTTAAATTCAGGCCTCTTAAAATTTAAAGGGTGAACAGTGTTATACATTCCCACTTTTTACTCTACACTCCAACAACTCGTTTATATTTTAAGATTCTCACTTTATATTTCTACCAGAAAGTACAAAAGGTGTTGTACTTTTCATTTGACTTTGGACTCTTATATTTAAGAGTCCAAACTTAACATTTAAAAGTTCATAAATTATAAGAGCTCCCTTGTAGTTCAATTTTTGAAAAAACTTATAATTTTTTCTTAAATTTTGAGTTATACATTTCTTGTTGTAGATTGTCACTACAAATTGCAACACTGCTCACTGGGAAGTGTTAGACTGTTCTAATTCACCACATGGATTGGGTTAAGTCTACTTATATGGTTTGAACCTAACTTAACATCAAAAACTAGCTTGTAAGGTTAGGATTGCACAAGACCTTATAAGGTGGATTTAACTATAATTTTTAACCCATGTGGGACAATTGTTATCAATATAGAGAGATATTGATGGAGTATTAAACCAAATAAAAAAAGAGGAAGAAGAATTTTAGTTGAAGAACCCTAAAAAAATATATTAGTTGAAGAAATGTGAAGAATCGTGATGATGATGAGTTTGAGAGAAAGAGAGAAAAGGATAATTTAGATGAGAGAGTGAAAAAAAAATTAAGGTAATTAAGATATTATATCAATTTAAATCTACTTTAAGGGCATATTAGGTAGTTGATTATTTTTGCTCTGGCAATCATAATTGCTGCTCTGGCAATATTGCTAACCATTAAAAAAAGTTGATATTTCTTAATAATTATCTAACTTGGAAGTATCTTTTTATTCTTGGTTTAAGTTAAATCGTGATTAATCAATTCAATTAATTTCTTTCCATAACTAAAACATCTAGGATTAATAGTTGATTATAGTAGTTTAATAGTTTAGTTAAACTACATAACATCAAGTCCAATTTCTTATTAATTTATAGTTCAAGACCACCTAGTTAGTGTCCAATTCAAGAAGTCTAACTTATAAAGCTTATCTTGGTTAGCAATATATGCCCCAACAGACTCATGATTATTTATCGTCCAATAATTAAACCTAATTCCAACATATATTCATTATATGTGGCCCAAATTAACTTAAAGCATTTTACTAGTCAAACTCCTACACTTAACTGTTCTATTTTAAAGGGGATCTGTTGAATATATTATATAAAGGAGAGAATTGCAACTGTGGTACCAAACTATATACCGATTCTCACTTGTGGTACCATAAAAATCGAGGCCGACACATTTGGTACCACAATTTAAGAAATCAATCACTTTTGGTACCACCGTTAAAATTGGACGTTAACTGATGACGTGGCAGTTAAGTTTTATTGCAAAATTGATACCATTACTTATGTTGACTGACAATTATACCCATAACTTTTCAGGTTGTCAAAATAACCCCACATCTTCAAATTTACTGACAATTTTAGTCCACATTGTTGCCCAATTTCAAAATTGGTTCGAATAAGACACGTGCGGACCAATTTAGTAATTTTACTTATTATATTTACATATTTATTTAACTAATTTAGTTTTATAAATAATATCAGACCAAATAATACTTTAACATAAATTCGACAAAATATTAATTAAATCTAAAATTTATATAATAATATTAATATATTTAATATTTATTAAAAAAATAAAATTATATATTATTAATAAAATAATTATAATTTAAAAAAAAAAAAAAAAAACCCACCCCTACCCCCAACCCCAATCCCCCCCGTAACCACCCCCCCCCCCCCCACCCAAATCCCAGGCCGCCGGCGGCCTGGGATAGCTGGTCCCAGGCCGCGGTGGCTTGGGATCGAAGAACCCAGGCCACCGCGGCCTGGGATCTGCAACAGATCCCAGGCCACGGTGGCCTGGGTTCTCCGATCCCAGGCCACCACGGCCTGGGACAGTCGATCCCAGGCCACCGCGGCCTGGGACCGACGATCCCAGGCCGGCGGCGGCCTGGGATTTGGGTGGGGGGGGGGGGGGGGTGGTTACGGGGGGGATTGGGGTTGGGGGTAGGGGTGGGTTTTTTTTTTATTTATCTTTTTTTAAAAAATTATAATTATTTTATTAATAATATATAATTTTATTTTTTTTAATAAATATTAAATATATTAATATTATTATATAAATTTTAGATTTAATTAATATTTTGTCGAATTTATGTTAAAGTATTATTTGGTCTGATATTATTTATAAAACTAAATTAGTTAAATAAATATGTAAATATAATAAGTAAAATCACTAAATTGGTCCGCACGTGTCTTATTCGAACCAATTTTGAAATTGGGCAACAATGTGGACTAAAATTGTCAGTAAATTTGAAGATGTGGGGTTATTTTGACAACCTGAAAAGTTATGGGTATAATTGTCAGTCAACATAAGTAATGGTATCAATTTTGCAATAAAACTTAACTGCCACGTCATCAGTTAACGTCCAATTTTAACGGTGGTACCAAAAGTGATTGATTTCTTAAATTGTGGTACCAAATGTGTCGGCCTCGATTTTTATGGTACCACAAATGAGAATCGGTATATAGTTTGGTACCACAATTGCAATTCTCTCTTATATAAAGATAAGCATTAATTAATCCTTTCTTCCTCGTTTAGTTAATCTTTTCTCTTCTTCAATTTGGAAGATGGCGCACTATACCGCTACCTTAGTTGTTGGCATTATTGGTTTGTAATTCCATGCTTCGCTTTATTTTGTTCCATTTTTTTTCTTTATTAAATTATTATTATTATTATTATTATTGTTGTTGTTGATCTTTATGATGATGGTATTTTCTTATAGCGAGTGCGACATTACTTGGATTGATTATTTCACGAGTATAAGAAGTTATTTTTTTTTTATTAGTCTTTAAACTAATTTAGTTTGGATTAGTCCGATTCAAATGTAATTTGATCAATACTTCTTATTGCAGACTAGCTATTAGGAGTATTCGCAAGCAGAAAACTATTGAGGAGTTACATCCCTACTTGTACGTGACATGTTTCTCTAGTTATATTTTCTGGTCAACATATAGTGCAGCCTTATTATTTAGTACAGAGTCACATAATAAAGGAATACCGTCTCATGAGTTACGTTTACTATTTCTCTTGTACGTCAATCATATTGGTATGCTGTTCGAACTATGTTATATCTTCCTTATAAGATGTCACCCTACCGAAAAGAAAAAGGCAAGTCATATAATTAAATCCCTAGTTATGGTAGCACACCTAGTTCAAATCATCACTAAAATGAATTAAAATTCCCTTCAGTTATATATTATTGCAAGTTGTCTTTGATTTTACATACTATTGTTTCCCCATGTGTATCAGAAAATCATCATGGACGTTTTTTGGGTTGCTAATTGTGTGTTGTATATTACCATTTTCATCAAAGTTGGACAACATAGTGGGAAAATCTGTTATATTTGGGCCTATTGCTGTTGTATTTGGAATTATCATGTACGGTTCTCCTCTATTTGTCATTGTAAGATCCTTCGTCTTTTGAATTAATTACTTTGTCACCTACAATTTTATTTTGTGTATTAATTGAATATTTATGTTGATTTTACATTATCAGAGAAACGTATACAAGACAAAGAGAGTTGGATGTTTCCCATTTTTGTTCTGTCTAGCTTCTTTCCTCAATGAAATTGTATGGTTTTTATATGCTTTTCTCCCAACTATTGACCTTTATCTTGCTGTAAGTAAAAGAAATTACCGGTTAAGAAATTGTATTGATTTTCATGTTATTACATTAATTGGGGGTAAATGCAAAATACACCTCTGTGTTATGTTGAACCTGCAAGAAACTACCCCGTGAAATTTTTATTGTGCCGAAGTTCTTTGTGTTTTAAAAAACCCTGCAAAAATCACCCAATTTGTAAAAAATAGGTCGTTTTGGATCGACATATTCAAGAAACCATTTCTAAAATACTTCAAGTTGATCCCTACAACTTCACGTGATATATTTTTAAAATTATTTCTTGAAATTTGTCGATCCAAAACGACCTATTTTTTTATAAATTGAGTATTTTTTGCAGGATTTTTGAAAATACAAGGAAGTTTGGTACAATAAAAATTTCACAGGGTAGTTTCTTATAAATTTAACATAACACAGGGGAGTAACTTGCATTTCCCCCATTAATTGGAGTGTTACGCTTTCTTCTTTAGTTATTCCTCCTTTTAGCATTGAATTTCTATTCCATGATTATGTAGATTGCAAATGGAATTGGAGTACTTTTGGGAATAGTACAACTCGGACTTCTTTGTATGTTTCGCGAGAAACCTAAGTTTGTCGATGTACAACTTGAAGATGTGGGAATCCTTTAAGGTTGAAAAGTGGTGGCATATTCTTTGAGCAAAAGACAAAAACACCTCCTGTGCTTTATCTAACTCTCAAAAAATCCCCTGTGTTATTTTAATTCCCAAAAACTTCCCCGTGTTTGGTTTTAAATACCAAACTCAATCCAAGTATAATTTTATTTTTGACTTTTGGTGGAATGGCAAGATTACCCCTATGTGTTTGTTTTTATTTTAAATTTATTTATTCTTTTTGAAAAATTAAGTATATACTACTTGGGTAGAGTGTGGTATTTAAAACCAAACACAGGGGGGTTTTGGGATTTAAAATGACGCATGGGGTTTTTTTTGGGAGTTAGACAAAGCATAGGGGGTGTTTTAGTCTTTCGATGTCAGGGGTTAAAATTGTCATATGAAAAGCAAAATGTGAACAAATACTTGTAATTTTAACATTTGAAACACACTCTTATAGGGGGTGTATTTGACACTTACTTGAGATCATAGGGGGGTTTTTGGGAGTTAAAAATACAGGGGTTTTTTTGGGAGTTAAACAAAGTATAAGGGGTGTTTTTAGGAATGTTTGATATTCCATTTTATTTGTTGGTTATTAGAATTATAAATACGTGTGAACCGAGTACATTGATTAAGCTTTAATATTTTACTGATATTTGTTTGTATGAAATGTGATTGAAAAATGTGGGAGCTTGAATAAAATAAGTATGAGATTTGAAATTGAATTGAAATTGGGATATTTGTTTGCTTATGTTTGGATAAGGTGGAATTTAAACTTTGAAGTGCCATCAAGTATCATCACATAGACACTTTGCACCCCCAAAATATAGAATTTGAGCTTAGCATTCTCGATTCAGGAAAAACTCAGCCACTTGCATCCCGAAATATAGAATTAATACTTAACACTCTCGAATTAAGAAAAGTTCTGCAACTTGCACCCCTCGTATCTCCCGACAGACTTGACCACCGATGTAAAAAAAATATGAGTGGTCAAATCGATAAAAGGACAAGAACAAAAAAATGAGCTAAGTTTACAAAAAAAAAAAAAAAAAAAAAAAAGAAGAAGAAGAAATAGGTGAGAAAATAGGTTAAATTTAGCGAAATAATAAGTATACTCAACTAAAATTGGGTTAAACCAGAGAGAATGCGTGAATTGATTAACAAATAGGATAAACAAAAAAAAATGGCTGAAATCGGTGAAATAACATGTTAATATAACAAAAAAAAATGTTAAACTCAATGTAATAACTAGTTAAATTGATAAAATATCTTTGTCCGACAAAATTGAGGAAAATTAGTAAAAACGAGTTATATTAGTTAAAAAATGAATTAACATGTAATTGAAAATGGATGAAATCAGTAAAAGACAGGGTATAACCGGCAAAAATAATGAAATAAGAAAAATATAATCTCGCTTTGTAAACTAAAAATAAAACTATTAATTAGAAAAATAAGAAACAATAATAATATGAATAAAATATAATCTCGCTTTGTAAAAAAATATTACTTAAATATTCTTCTCCTAGCATTTTTTAAAGCAAAATCACTAATTACACTTGCATAACAAATATTTTAAAATTAACAATATGGCTAACCGATTCGATTTATTTTGTGATAATGGTTGATCAGAGGTAAGACTTAATTAACTATAGCTTCGAAGATATTATCTCTACAGCTTCAACTGTAACGAGAATACTTAACAATATTCTATAAGCAATCCATCTATTAGAAACCAACATTATATAGTTTGCAAATGGGCTTTTGGCATTTTGTACCTTGAAATTATAGAATTTTTGCACTTTGCACCCTGACTTAAAAGTTTTGGCACTTTGCACCCTGTAAATACTATGAATTTGGCACTTTGCACCCTAGTTTGTGCTTTGATGAAAAAATTCATTTATGGAAGGGTATAATAGTTATTTTCGAATATTTTTGGCACTTTGCACCTTGAAAATTTAGATTTTGACACTTTGCACCCTGAAAATATAGAATGTTGGCATTTTACACCCTAAAATATAATTTTTGGCATTTTCAACCTCGACTTAATATTTTTGGCACATTTTTATTTTAACCAAATTACTATTTATTAGTGATTATATAAGAACTACTTTTTTTTTTTTGGTATTTAATAAATTTAACATTCTAATATTAAATAGTTTTAGATTTGTAGAGTATGTCGTGTAGGAAAATTTAGGACTGGTTACATGTGAGTCTTATAGAAACAATATCATGCACTATAATAACATGTTAGATTTATAAACATTTTGTTTAGATATAATGTAAATAATCTAGAGGATACTTGAAAACGAAATGAAGAATATAATAACATGTCATTAAGAATAACATGTTTATGATTATTGTGCATAGAAATGACTATTTTATCTCTCCATCAACGACATTCATGAGTTTTTTTCAAAGAAAAACACATTACGGTGCAAAAATGCCATACAAGTTAAACTTATAGGGTGCAGAGTGTCAAAAAATTTAAACCAGAGCGAAAATTGCCAATATTTTATATTTTCAGGGTACAAAGTGCCAACATTCTTTATTTTCAGGGTGTAAAGTGCCAAACTCTATATTTTCAGGGTGCAAAGTGCCAAAAAAAATATTCGAAAATGACTATTTTACCCTTCTACCAATGAATTTTCTCACCAAAACACACACTAGGGTGCAAAGTGCCAAGTAAATTATATTTCTAGGGTGCAAAGTGCCAAAACTTTTTAGTCAGGATGTAAAATGCCAAAACCCTATAATTCCAGGGTGCAAAATGCCAAAAACCCGTTTGCAAATAATTCAAGTTTTTTAGTTCTTTTGGTAAAATACATATCAAGACTCTTACCTCAGATAATAAGTCCATCTCATCCATATCATAAGTGTCATTCAAATAATATTCAAGTTTGAAACAATAAATACTTAAAATCTCATCGTCAAAAGATTTGAACTATCATCACGTCAAATAATTTTTTTTGATGAATGATGGTGTTTTATTCACAATTTCACAAGGCTAAGAGAACTTTATCTTGATGGAGTGACTATTTCTTCAAAGGGGTATGATTAGCTTCTAACACGTTTGATGAATGATGGTGTTTTACCCGCAGGTTTGTTTCAAGTTTGTTTCAAAACATGAAAGCATGTATTGTCCAAAAAAATGGCATACAACCTCAGCCTTATAGCAATCATTATAATATCGGATTTTTGGATGGTGTCTACTATCATGTTACACTCATCATTAAAGACTACGAACGTGATTTAGAAATTTACTATCATGTTACACTCATCATTAAATGCCCAAATAGATATATTACAACAAAGTCCTTGAACTATTACATTAATAATAGAAATACCCATTAATATCTAATATTTATAACATTTACTATAAAACATCAATTTTATTTATTGAATAAAGCACATCCGCAAATCCAGCTTAACTCAATTTCCTTCCAACTAGTGGTTGTCTCCACTCCTCAATTTCCGGATGATGATGAGTACAAATTTATCAACATGCTTATAGTAACACTTTCTCCATCGTTCACAAAACATAATCGGCCAAAAAATGAATCCTAAACCCACAGCAAATCCCACTCCAGCACTTATAAAATAGAATACAGCATCTGAACTTTCCTGCTCTTCTTTTTTCACCTGTGTAACTTGTTCTCCATTGTCATGATCACAAGGTGTGTTCAAAGGAAAGTCGCAAAGTCTCTCGTTTCCTTCATAGCTTTCTGCAGAAAATGTATGAAATTGATTACCACTTGGGATCTTTCCTACTAGTTTGTTATAGGAAAGGTTCAGGAACGAAAGGAATGTGAGCCTTGTAAGCTTTTCCGGTATCTCCCCTGTTAACTGATTCCTTGAAAGGTCTAAAGATTCAAGCTGTGTCAAGTTTCCAATTGATTCTGGAATTGTGCCCGTGAAAGAATTGTGTGATAAGTTTAGCCCATAAAGCATGCTCAATTGACCAATTGTTTCAGGTATTTCCCCATCAAAGTTATTGCTTGAGAAATCAATAGACGTAAAGACTGTCAATATCTTCAGAAGCTCCATCTGTTGTGCTTTAATGGTTACAGTCACCGTGTCCTGGTAATAGACGTTGTTTATAACAAAAAATTTAAAGTGGTCTTGTTCATTGTTATTGAGCGTCATTCCTTTCCAACTTTCGATGCTTTTCGGAAATAGATTCCCACTGAAGCTATTGAAAGCAATGTCAATAATCTGAAGATTTGGCCAGCTTTGATCGACCCCAGGACATCTGATCTCACCGTGAAATTTGTTGGATCGTAGAATAAGAACACGTAATTCGGATGAGTTTTTCATCATGCATGGGAATCTATCATTAATGTAGTTATTTCCAACATTCATTACCTCTAACAATTTGCAGTTGGCCAAGGATGTCGGAATCCTTCCTTCTAAATTGTTCTTGCTGAAGTCTAACGTTTTCAGACCACAATTGGCTGAAATTGTATCAGGGATATCTCCACTAATGTTGTTTCTCCCAAGATTCAATACCCTAAGAGTCTCGATATTTTGCAGTAGACAAGGCGGTATGCCACCACTCAAGAAGTTTCCAGACAAATCAAGAATGTTAAGGTAACTCGCGTTGCAAAGTGATGTAGGAATTACCCCAGTAAGGTTATTATTTGCTAAAGAAACGAATGAGATGAAGTTGCCAATACCAAGGGGAATGGTTTCTTGAAAGTTATTACTCGAGTAATCTACGTAGTTAGCATATGCAATGGGAAGAGGCAACTTGCCACGGAGCTTGTTCGAGTGTAAGTCTAACACACGAAGAAAATTACTTGTAATATTGTTAGGCTTTTGCAGATCAACAAGGGAATTGTAAGAAACATTCAAATAGAATAATCTTATTTCCCATATCCAACTTGGTATTTCCCCTGTGATTTTGTTTTTTGAGAGATCCAAATGTGTCAATGTTGTTTGCTTCATCAGATTGGGAAATTCGTGCAAATTGCAAGAAGCTAAACTTAGCTCCAAGAGATTTGGAAACTGAGGCATTTCTGAATTGTTGCTGCTTCTTATGACAACTGACAGATTGTTGTAAGAAAGGTCCAGAGTTGTAAGATTTCGAAGGTTTTGAAGCTTCTCAAGCTCTATGGTTCCATTGAAGAAGTTGAAAGAAAGCGAGAGAACATTAAGTCTTTCAAGCTTGAACAAAGACTGAGGAATAGAACCTTGTAGCTCATTACTGCTCAAATCTAGTGTTTCCAAATTATATGAATTCATAGTGGAAAATTCATCAACTTGGTCACTAAATTTGTTGTTAGAAAGCAAAACCGTCTTCAGTGAAGGGAGACTAAATAAAGACCAAGGAATGCTTCCTGTCAATGAATTGTACTCCAAGTTGAAATACGAAAGATTTGATAGGCCTTCAAAATTTGCCGATAAAAATGAACCATTTAAACTATTACGACTGAGGTCTATGTACGCAAGTTTCTTAGACGTACGAAAAACTGGGATTGAACCAAAGAAGAAGTTCATTGAGAAATCCAAGTAACTAAGTTCCATTAAATTGACTATAGTGTATGGAATCGAACCTGTGAAATTGCAATTGGACAGGTCTATTATGGACAACATGCTAAGATTGCTAACAGAATTTGGCAATGAGCCTGAGAAGCTACTGTATCTAAGTATTATAGTCCTAAAAGATCCGCGAAATGGAAACTCGGGTATTTTACCTTTCAGTAAATTATTGTACGATAGATCGAGATACTGTAAACTGGGTACCTGGAAAATCGTTTCCGGAAATGAACCTTGCAAATAACAAAAGCTGAGAGTCAAAACTGTCAAATTTCTGAAATTTGCAAAGAAGTCCGGAACTACTGTAGATAGATTGTTCCTGTCTAGGCGAAGAACCGTAAGAGATTGAAGTTGTGTAAGAGTAGGATTCAAAGAGATTGAAGCTATTGTAGATAGATCACAGTTTCGCAAACTCAAGTTTCGTAAGTTTGGTAAAGACTGAGACAAACTTCCCCACCAATCATTACTATGATTCGATATCTCAACACCATCTAGATAAAGTTCTTTCAAACTTGTAAGATTCTGAACAAGAATCTCCAAATTTGGATCCTCTAATTTCAATGGAAGAAAGCGCTGGGATTGACAGGAGAGATCAAGACTAACCAAGCTTCTAATTTTCGATATTTCATGAGGAATCTGCCCAGTAAATCCAGCATTTGAGAAATTCAGGTACGCCAAATGCGTAAGATTTACAAGTTGTTCCGGAATCTGAGTATAGAAAAAACTGTTGTAAGCTAAATTTAGCCTCTCGAGATACTGAAAACTGAAAAGGGTAGTCGAATTTTCGATCCCTCCATTAATGGACTCGTTATCGAGCTCTAAACTGATCACATGTCCTGAGCTATCACAGGCTATCCCATTCCAATTGCAGCAGTCTACATTGTGGTTCCAGTGCACGAGCTTCGTCGAAGACGAAGAGTCGAAAATAAGGTTGTTCTTTAACTGAAGCAATAATGATCTTTGATCATTTAGACATTGACTTGATACCCATGAAACAGACAAGATTTGAATTAAAAGAAGCCATGAAAAAGCTAGGAGAATTTTCATTGGAATGAGTTATTGGACTGCTGAGTGAAGAGATTGTGGAATTATAATCCATGAATTTTAACTTTTTGCTTTTGCTTTGTTGACGAGGAAAACTATTAGAATCACTACATAGTTTGAGCCTAACTCAAACTCAAAAGTTAGCGGTATTATCCAAGAACTTGTAAGGTGGACTTAACTTTTGTTTTCAACAAATGTGGGACGTGAATTTACGACATGTGGGTAAAATTCAACACACGAATAATGACACTCCGAGCCTTTGTTAACCGAAGGAATAATGACACTCCAAGCCTTGTTTACTGGAGAAGTGTGTGGGTAGATATGAAGTCCATCATGGGTATAAAAGTAGTCCATCACGGAAGGAGGTTGGCCACATTAATTTGGGACTTTGACACCATATTAGAATTCGCCACATGAATTGGACCAAGTTCACTTAAATGATTTGGGACTAACTCAACATCAAAAGCAGCTAACTTAAGAGATCGGGATTGTCCAAGACCATCTAATGTGGACTTAACTATTTTTTCCAACCTTTCGACTATTTTATAAATTAGTCAAAAGTATTGAATTGAGAGGAAGACACAAAGTATTGTCAAAACTAAAAATTGGAAACAACGTGTTTTTGATATTTTATTGGTTTCACGCGTTTGTTTTCACCCGTTTTATTTAATGGCATGGAGTGATTTTGGGGCTAGACTTGAGTGAAAAATAAAGACTTTTATCATGTTTATTTGATAAAGAATGTAGCGATTGTCATGGGCTTATTTGCTCCACTTACTCTTTTATTTCCACTATAAAAATGCACGTACGTTGTATGTATGTGTTCAATTACTTTTATGAGTAAATCTTATAAATTATAGTAAAATTTACTTTATCATGTCACAAAATAGCTCAAATTAATAGCTAATATTAAATTTAAATATTATTAAAATTATTAATTCGCACGAAAATGATGACTTTAAATTATTGTAATCAAATATAAATTGATAATTGATTTGTTCATAAGATTTTGTAATTTTTTCCTAAAATAAGATCATAACAAATTTATTTAGTTCATTTTATTATAGCAGTTTTCATTTGAAAAAGCACTATTTATTTGTTTTATTTGAAATAATATCATGTCATTTGAAATGCATTTGTTTACATACCTAAGCCATTTTTCACCTATTTAATTCATTAGCTTAATTTTAATTTTTTCACGGGTTTAATCCGTCTTTTCACAGATTTCATTGATTTTGCATTGATTTAATATATTTTTCTCCGACTTACCTGTTCTTTTATCGATTTAACCTACTTTCATTATTTTTCCCATTCTTCATTGATTTCTTTTAGTTTTTAAGTTTAAACCATTTTCTACCGGTTTCACCCTATTTTTGGGATTAAACTATTTTTTCATTTTACAGATTTCACTTGTTTTCGCCTATTTCATATATTTTCCCACTGATTTACATGTTCACCAATTTTATGGCATATTTAATTGATTTCACATGTTTTAACCTACTTTACATTTGTTCCCCGATTCACCGATTTCACCATTTTTTAACGATTTCATACATTTTTCACTAATTTCACCGGTTTATCCTGTTTTCACGAATTTCATCCAAAGTTATTCGATTCCATATGTATTTATCGATTTCACATGCGTCTTTTAACCGGTTTCAATCGTTTTCACCAACTTTACTATTGTTCACCAATTTCACCCATTTTTTTAATCATATTTACATGTTTTAACTGACTTTTATCGATTTTACCAATTTTAATTAACCGATTTCGCATGTTTTCCATTAAAATAATTCCATGAAAATTCAAGTATCACATATTTCATCCATTTTTCATGAATTTCACCCGAATTTATTGCATTTTTGGTGCCACAACTATAGATTAATGGCGTTTCTACCCCGTAACTTTTCGGGCTGGCACATTTGGTGCCACAACTTCAACATCAGTGGCAATTTTGGTGCCAATTGAGGCCCAATTTCAAAATTGGCCCGAAATTCCCCCATGTGCGGGCCATGTGACATGAAAATGGAAGATTTTGATCATTCAATGTCTTTTTTTTTTATTAAAAATAAAATAAAATTATTTGGATGTTTTTATTTGGGGAAGAAGAATAAGGCGGTAAAAATTTAATCAAGGGAATGTTTTGGTGAATTTTGTAGGAAATGTTAGGATTTTGAATTTTGGTATTTATTTTTTAATGAAAAAGACGTCGAATCCTCATTTTTCATGTCACATGGCTCGCACATGGAGGAATTTCGGGCCAATTTTAAAATTGGGCCTCAATTGGCACCAAAATTGTCATTGATGTTGAAGTTGTGGCACCAAATGTGCCAGCCCGAAAAGTTACTGGGTAGAAACGCCAGTGGACTATAGTTGTGGCACCAAAAATGCAATAATTTCAATTTCACTTGTATATACCGATTTCACGAACATTTGTTTTACCGTTTTCACACGTTTTTCCACCAACTTTACCGTATTAATGTGTTATAATAAGAGAAGAAGAATGAATTATAAAATTTGAGTTTTAGGAATTTATGTAGGAAATAAATATGAGAAGACTCCATGTTTAATTATATCTCCTCATTTAGTTTTCTTATTTATATTCTATTTATATTGAAGTATTCATATATATATTGATGTTGACTTCTTTTTTCTATTCTATTTTTTTTAATTAATTTAATTATCTTTTAAGTAGGGATATATTAGTTTTCACAAAAAAATTAAGAAATTCTTTTTTATTTAACTCGTACTTTTATATGTATATAGATTAGTTGACCAATTAACTTTGGTCTTTTGATTTTTTGTCATCTGAAAAACAAAAAGTTGTTAATGAAATTACATGACTATAGACAGGAAATTACACATGTCAGGCTGATTTGGATATTAAGTAGGATTTTGGATATTGCAAGATTTTGAAATATTCGCGTCCATATCATCTTGTCCGCATTTTGTAGCATTTCAGTTTTTTTAGTTCAACTAGAAAAGCATGTGATTAACTTATGTTAGTTGAATCATATAAAGTTGTTATTAAAAATACCTAAAACTAAAACTTAAAATAAAAATTAAATTATAATTATTAAGTATTTTTAATCTAAAATTACATGTTTACATAATTATTATTCTAAAATAACCATTTGAACGAACGAACAATATCAAATTTTTTTTTCCTTGACCTTGATATTTCCATCTAAACAATTTTTTTCTATCTAAACCAGTTTTCACAGATTTAACCCGTTTCTTTTTTTTTAATCGATTTAAGCAGTCTTGCTGGTTATTCCTTTATTTTACTGAGTTCATCTATTTTCAATTACATGCCTAACCCATTTTTTAACTAATCTAACCCGAGTTTACCATTTTTTTTTGTTATTTTAAAATGTTCTTTCATTGATTTTATTCGCTTTTACATTGAGTTTACCATTTGTTTTTATGTTATTTTAATTCGTTCTTTCACCGATTTCACACATTTTTGTGGTTTATCCCATTTGTTAATCAATTTACTCATTCTCTCCGCTTTAACCAAATTATAGTCGATTTTACCTATTCTTATGCTGATTCAACCTATTTTCTCACCTATTTCACATTTTTTTTGCTAATTTAACTCATTTTTTGTTTTTTTTCTTTCATCGATTTGATCCCCTCCCCCCTTTTTTTGTTATCTCATGTTTAGCCAATATCATTCATTTTATACCAGTTATCCATTTTTGGCGTCTTACCCTGTTGTTTTATCAATTGAACCATTTTTTTTACCTTTAACTCGTTTTTCTTTTATGTAACCCATTTTTCCATTGATTTTACCATTTTTTTTATCATACATATTTTTAGTAGAATTTTACCCACTTCATCAATTTTAACCCTTCTATGTTTTGCCTTATTTTGGCTTAAGCCAATTATAAGTTTTTCAGTTAAATAAATATTTTTTTTTTAATTCATATAGCCCGAAAGTGGCTTTTGTTTTTAGGTTATTTAATAAGTGAAAATTTCTTGAGAACTTTCAAAAGAAATATCGATTTGACTTGTTTTTGCACTGAGTTAATCATTTATGTTTTGTTATTTTAGCCGTTATTTCACAGATTTCACCATTGTTTGTGTGGTTTATCCCATTTTTTAATCAATCCATCAATTCTCTCTAGTTTAACCCAATTTTAGTCGATTTTCACATTTGTTAATCAATTCACACATTCTCTTCGGGTTAACCAAATTTTAGTCTGATTTTACTTATTCTTTTGCTTATTTAACCTATTTTCTCACATATTTCACCTTTTTTGGGCCAATTAACTCATTTTTTTGTTCTTGTTCTGTTATCGATTTGTTCCGGTTTTTTGTTATCCCGTGTTTAGTCGATGTCATTCATTCTTTTTTACCGATTTTACCCATTTTTTTGTCGGTTAACCTTGTTTTTTTCTATCAAAGGCACCATTTTTTTTTCTTTAGCTCGCTTTTCTTTCTATCTAACTCATTTTTCCATTGATTTTCTTTCTAACTCATTTTTCCATTGATTTTCTTTCTATCTAACTCATTTTTTAATTTTGGTTATTTTAACGATTCTTTTATTTTATTTTATTTTGGTTATTTTATTTTGGTTATTTTAACGATTCTTTCACCGATTTCATCCGTTTTTACATTGAGCTTACAATTTTTTTGTTATACTAAATCGTTCATCCACCGATTTCACCCATTTTTGTGGTTTATCTCATTTGATAATCAATTAATGCATTATCTCCGATTAAACCAAATTTTAGTTGATTTTACTTATTCTTTTGCCGATTAACCTATTTCACCTTTTTTGTTGTCTATTTAATTCATTTTTTTGATCTTGTTCATTCATCGATTTGACCTTTTTTTATCACGTGCTTAGCCGATATCATTCACTTCTATCGATTTATCCATTTTTTGTCAGTTTACCATGTTGTTTTATCAATTGCACCATTTTTTGTTGCTTTATCTTTTTTTTCTTCGATCTAAACCATTTTCATCATATTTTTTTTAATCGAATTTTACACGTTTTCAAGGGTTTTAACCATTTCTATGTTTTGAGTTTTATTGGTTTAAGTCCATTTATAAGTTTTACAGTTAACTAAATAATAGTACTTTTTTATTCATATAGCACGAAGGTGACATAATTTTATTTTTAGATGAGGTTCTTTAATAAGTGATAATTTTTTAAGAACTTTCTAAAGAAATATCGATTTCACCTGCTTTTACACTGAATTTACCCTTTTCATATTTTGTTTATATTAACCCGTTCATTCACCTATTTTACCCTGTGTGGTTTATCCCATTTGTTAATCAATTCACCTATTCACACCGGTTTAACCCAAACTTAGTTGATTTTATTACATTTGTTAATCAATTCCTCAATTATCTCTGGTTTATCCAAATTTTAGTCGATTTTGCTTCTTTTTTTTTTTGCTGATTTAACCTATTTTCTTACCTATTTCACATTTTCATGCCAATTTAACTCTTTTTTTTGCTCTTGTTCTTTTATCGATTTGATCCGTTATTGTTTCTTATTATCTCGTGTTTAGTTGATATCATTCTTTTACCACGTTTTTTTATCAATTGTACCATTTTTATTTTTCTTTAACTCATTTGTCTTATATCTAACACATTTTCCCATTAATTTTACAATTTTGTGTATCATATATTATTAATCGAATTTCATATTTTTTTCGTCGATTTTAACCATTTCTATGTTTTGACTTAATTTTTCTTAAGTCAGTTATAAGTTTTTCTGTTAACTAAATAGTACCTTTTTTTATTAATATAGCACGAATGTGGCATTTTTTTAGGTTCTTTCATATTTTTGAGGTTATTTAATAAGTGATAATTTCGTAAGTGCTTTCCAAAGAACTATCGATTTCACCTGCTCTTACACTGAGTTTACCATTTCTATTTTGTTATTCTAACTCGTTCTTTCACCAGTTTCACCTATTTTTTGTGGTCTATCCCATTTATTAATTATTTTCACACTCTCTTCGGTTTAACCCAATTTTTGTTGATTTTATCTCATTCGTTAATCAGTTCATTCATTTTCTCCTGTTTAACCCAATTTTAGTCGATTTTACTTATTTTTTTGTTGATTTAACATTTTTTCTCATCTATTCCACTTTTATTTTTGCCAATTTAACTCATATTTTTGTTCTTGATCTTTTATCAATTTGATCCGTTTTTTCTTATTATCCCGTGTTTACTTGATTTCAATTTTTAACAGTTTTACCCATATGCAGAAAATTTGATTGTTAGGAATTTAACTAGATAGAAAAGCTATTATAAGAGAGCTCGGTGATGGGTTATTTGCTATTTTTGTTGATGAATTTTGTGATATATCTTATAAAATAAATCGTCGTATGCCAAAAAAAAATGTCCCTTGCAAAAAGAATAAAATTATGACAAAATTTATTTTCCTCACATAAACTGAATTTTCTCACAAAAGGCAATCAAATGTGACGAATATGTTTTCACATTACCCTTTTTTTCCGTCACATATAACAAATGCGTAACGGGGTATCATATGTAATTATAGTAACTTATGGGGGTCATTTTTGTCAAACTTCACCTTGTTTTTTAATCTCGTCATATATTTTCTCGTGAATGAAATATAAGTTTGAGTGTTTGATTGGATAATTTTTTTTGTATCTACTTTAGCTCCCCCCTCCCCACACATATAAAATTCCTGGATCTGCCCCTGTCACCAGTGCTCTGTATAAATACAAGACTATGTATAATGCAAGTTTGGACTTGCATATATGAATGTCCTTGTATATTTATACAGGGCATCCATGTCACTAAATTAATGTCCCAACCACCGCCAATATTTATTTGTGTATAAATTTGTGAAGAATTTATGTTTAAAATCAAATTTTGTAAAATGCTATATTTTAATTTATAAATATCTTATTGAATTTCTGAAATTTAATGCTTTATATTTTAATTGTAAATATATTATTAATTTTTTTTGTGTTTAATTATCGATTTGAGTTAAATGTTAATTAGATTTAGTAGTTTATTTAAATCGTTAAGCCATAAAAAAGCTAGAAGAATTCTCATTGGAATGAGTTATTGGAAATACCAATAGGACTGTTGAGTAAGGAGATTGTGGAATTATAATCCGTGACTTTTAACTCTTTGCTTTTGCTTTGTTGACTAGGAAAATTATTAGAATTGATTACATAGTTTGGGCCTAACTCAAACTCAAAAGTTAGCGGTATTGTCCAAGGTCATATAAGGTGGACTTAACTATTGTTTCAACCTAGATTGCACGGATACTGCGAAATTATACACCGTGCAGTATCGTATGTGTATTGGATACTCGAATACTCAGATACTTGTACGATACCTGTGAAATACTCCACCGTGGCGTTTTCAATAATAAGAAAATAAAAAATAAAAAGGATACCGTATCGGGTACACAAGAAGGCGTATCGGAAACACCCAGAATACTTAAGAGCATGTATATCTACAAATAATTTTTGGATCATATATATAATCCAAGTGATCTACATAAACCGCTTGAAATTCTGTAAAGAGCCAAAGACTTGGCATATGGTATTAACACTATGGTTTTACTTGAACATTTATATAAGAGGGAGATAGCATGTTCATTTTAAAATGGAATAAAAAGTGAACTAGATATATATAACATAATTTTAATTATACATTTTTAAAACAATGGTTTCTTATCATACTACATTTTTAAATATATATTCTATAAATTTTAAAATCCGTATCGCCGTATTCGTATCGTATTCATTCTTATTGACGTATTCGTATCCGTGCAACATGGTTTTCGACAAATGTGGGACGTGAATTTGCGACATGTGGTTAAAACCCAACACACGAATAATGACACTTCGAGCCTTTGTTAATAAGAGGAATAATGACACTCCAAGCCTTGTTTAACTCCAGAAGATTGTGGATAGATTTGAAGTCCATCATGGATACAAAAGTAGCCCATCACGGAAGGAGGTTGGCCACATCAACTTGGGACTTTGATACCATATTAAAATTCACCAAATTAATTGGACCGAGTTCACTTACATGGTTTGGGTCTAACCCAATCTCGAAAAAGCTAACTTAAAAGATTTGAATTGCCAAAAATCTTATAAAGTGAACTTAACTATTCTTTCCAATCTTCCAACCAATGTAGACATTTAGTTTCCATAATAACTGAATTGAGAGGAGGAAGTAAAAATTGGAAACAGCGTGTTTTTTATATTTTATTGGTTTCACGCGTTTGTTTTCGGCCCCATTTTAATTAATGGCATGGAGTGATTTTGGGGCTAGACTTATGTGAAAAATAAAGACTTCTGTCTTGTTTATTTGGTAAAGAATGTAGTCATGGGCTTATTTGCTCCACATACTCTTTTATTGCCTCTAGTTGACCAATTAACTTTGGTCTTTTGTTTTTTTGTCATCTGAAAAACAAAAAGTTGTTAATGAAATTACATGACTATAGACAGGAAATTACACAAGCTCGTTCTTACCCTTTCCAACTTGTAATGTAATTGGTTTTTGTGATCCACTATTCTTCTCTTTCATTTTTATTTATTAATATATATGGTCAAGAAATTTCCAGGGTGTAATATGGATGGTTTTTGGCCCGGTCTCACGGTTTCGCGAGACCGAGCCAAAATCCTTTTAAATAAGTTTTCACCAAACCCATAAAATCATCAAAAACCTATTCAGAAATTCACACTCAAACTCTTCAAACCTATAAAATATTTATTTGACACCTACTGCCTACATTTTCCCCCAAATCTCACTTAAAAAGACATTGATTTAACACCTACCATCTACTTTTTTTCCTAAACCTCAACATTCAAACCCAATCCAAGTGGGGTTTCAACTTATTCAAACCACAAAACCCAACAGCCAAAACTCATCCAAATGAGGTTTCAAATGTTTCATCGAAACTACACAAACCATTTTTTTAAAACCGAGACCCGCGAAACCGAACCAAAACCCATCCAAATAGACCCTCCCAATAATCTATTTGGAATTAATTAGGGTGTCAACCTATTAGGCTGATTTTTGGATCGAGTTATATTAAGTAGGATTTGGATATTGCAAGATTTTGAAATATTCGCGTCCATAGGATCTTGTCCGCATTTAGTAGCATTTCAGTTTTTTTAGTTCAATAATATCTCAACTTACATAGCTATTTCTGTTTTCTACCATAATTTTGTTGACGCTACATAATTATTCAACTTAGTTTTTGCGTGCAATGTTTTTTCATAATTTAAGTGTCTCTAACATAGTTTAACGCTATCTTTCAATTCATTGATTTTGCTAGTTTGATCCTTCTTTATAAAATAAAATTGAATGTTGGATTGGGTCCCACTACAACAAAAATATCTTTGGTGGCATCAAGCCTGATGGCATTTTAAAGAAAATGTCACAAAAAATCAATATAGTTATATTTTTGAAAAATGTCAGGAATTGTAAATATTAATCATACTATTTAGTGACATTTTTCTATTATTATGACATTTGATAATGTTACTCCTTGTTATGATAGTGACACTTAACTTTTAGCCACACTGCTACAAGTGGCAGGTTGATAAATGTCGTTATATATAAAATGTCACCACCAAAGTGCCACCTGTAGCGGTGTGGCTAAATGTATCAGTGTCACCATTATAATTAAAAATAACATTGTAAAATATCACAAAAGTATACAAATGCCACTAATCAATATAAATAACATTTATAGTTTGTGGCATTTTTTAAAAATATGACTATATTAAATTTTTGTGACATTTTCTTCAAAATGTCATCACGCATTGTGCCACAAAAGATCATTTTTGTTGTAGTATCCCTTCCTATTTGGATAAATATTTAAATTTTTTGGTAGTCCACTTGTATTCATTTAGCTCATTTTTTGGGCCACATATATAAGGTTATGTTGCGATTAATTTTTCAACACATTTCTACAACTCAATCAAGGGAGAAAGATTTTTTTGTTGTGTTCTTTGTGAACTATTGCTTCTTCCTCGACAAAGTGGTATCACGAGCTTTGATTATTATCTTTTTTTGAGTAGTTACATCCCTACTTGTACCAGACATGTTTCTCTAGTTATATTTTCTGGTCATCATATAGTGCAGTCTTATTATGTAGTAAAGTAACAGAGTCACATACTAAAGTAACACCGCCTCAGTTACGTTTACTATTTCTCTTCTACGTCAATCATATTGGTATGGTGTTCGAAGTATGTTAATGTTGATTTAAGACGGGTGAGTACGCCCATTCGAACTAACATGACCCGATCTAATTTGAATTATAAAAAAGGAGGGAGTAGTTAATTAACTACTCCAAATGAGGAGTTAACCTCCCACTTAGTGGCACTTAGTGGGAGATTAACTCCCACAATTAAGGCAAGTGGGGGAGCAACAGAGAAGTCCCAAAAGGGACTTCTCAATGGAATGAACAACAGAGAAGCTTGGGACTTCTCCCTTTTGCCGCTCTCTCTATCCTCTTTATTCTTTCTTCTCCCTATACACATATATATATTATGTATATATATATATACATATATATATATATACATATATATATATATATATATATATATATATATATATATATATATATATATATATATAATGTTAACACATTACATACGGGCAAATCATACTATATATTCCGTGTAATAGATATATGCACATATCATCACAACAATTAAGGGGATTTGGATTGTGAATTGTGGCTCATTTTCGTTCGTGATTTGTACCTGGATCGGGAGCACCAAAACATGAGAGCATCGGTGATTCAACCACGGTTAGATCGATGACAAAGAAGGATTCTCTCTGGATCACCCAGTTCAAGCAACCGGCGATTATCCGATCCGATTCAAGTAAGTAAATTACGGTTGATTCGGATTTAAAACCCAGCATTGGTATCAGAGCCAGGTTGGTTGAGTTCCTTTGCTCTATGGTGTTTGAAAGCATGTTTAGTTTTAGTAATTTCATGAAATTTGAAACTATGTTCATGCTTGACCTTTAATGGCAGTTTGTGATTCCCTCATTAGAATGGTATGAATATTTTACTAAAGCATGATATTATGTTCGGGAATGCATCTATATTTTTTCAGATTTTTTCGTTGAGAAATATGTTCTGAAAAATTTGTTGATTGAATTATTTTCTGAAACTTTAAATGCAAATTCCCGATTCAATACTTGAATTCACATTACGTGCTGTATACCATTAGAATCCTCTTGAAATTATCTTTCCAAACATGTATGGAAATCTGTTTTTGGATTAGAAATGAGAAAGATATGGACAATTCAAGTTTCTGCCTTGTTTGTCTTAATTGTTGACATTTTATTTGCGGATTTAGATGTGTTTATTATTTTGGTCCTTAAATTTGTACATAGAATGCTTAAATCATCTCTGCAAAATTCCATGCTCATTGGATATGTAGAAATTGAGATATGATTTTTTGTTTATTATTTGACCGAAATTTGTTTAATTTTCTGCGGATTATACATTGCGGCTTATGAGATGATTCACGTACCGTTAGAAAGATCTCGTCGAGAGGTTTTCAACCATATATAGTATGAGTAATTCGGACTTATAACGAAGGAGATATTGCCAATCGAAGTTCAAGTCGCATTTCTTCAAGTTGCTGGAAATTTGAAGACGGTGAACATTTATTTTGTTCATATCCACTCTCGATCGCGGCTGTTGGTTGCTCAAACAAGTACTTCCGAAGGTCAAAATGAAAAACAGAATTCACAGAAGGCCCGAAAACGTGGGGGTAGACGGAAGTGTTTCGTAGGAAAATGCCGTTAGGGCGGCGAGTGTCACACAAGCGCGTGAAAGTGCTGGGCTGGTTAGTAGCCCAATCAGCAGACACATGGCAGCCAGCTAGGCGCCACGCGTGTGCTCAACACCATGTGGATATCCATGTGGCATGACATGTCAGCAGCCACGTCAGCTATTATACTGCATGACAGTGCCACGCAAGTGCAGCACGCCCACACGCATAGGTGGCGCGTGCCCAAAAATTTCTATGTGTTCAAAATTTTATTTCTGATTTTTTGGTTAATTTAAATTAATTTTTCAGAATTTAAAAATATTTTTCTTGATTTTTTTATGCTTGGTAAATGTTTTAAAATATAGGAAAATTTGAAATTTTTTATGTTGGTCCAGAAAAATAATTTTTAGAAAATGGCATAGCAAGTGGGAGTGTTTAGAAACACTTTCAGCTAATTTTAATTTTCTTATGCATGTAGAAAATGATTTAAAATCAAGAAAATTTATGATTTTTATTTTTGAAAACTCTGAAAATACTTTCAAACGTTTGACTTCAAATGGAAGTCCTTCAACACTTATTCATGACGTTCTAATTAAATTTATTTTCTAAATTGGAAAATTTGTTTTTCCATTTTTTTTTTTTTTTTTTGTGAAATTAGAACTTGATTTGCTTGTGAGCAATCATAAGTGTAAAATATTTATTTATGAGCGGAGTTAAGGTATTTTGATTAGCTTTTGAGCTTGATCTAATATTCTACTCAATTTAGTTTGAGAACGTGACCTATCCCGGACCTAGTGGGAGAGCGACAATGTGAATAGGAATCGGAACCTGTTTTGCAATTTATGCAAATTGCAAAACGTTAGAAATTCTAATGAATGTTTGTGCACACTTTCGAGTTTCGTGGTCATGGACTTGAAACGTTAAAGTTGATGCAATAGGAAAGCTTCGTTAGCCGAGGGCTAAGAGAAGAAAACTGAACGATTGAATTCCATCTAATGGAATGAATTCGTTATTTATCTAATTGGTTGAAAAACGACGTAATAAATTTATTTTTGAAATTTAAAATTGGTCTTACAAACAATTTGAAGGAAAAATATTTTGAATATTTTTTTTTCTCTCTCCTAAAAGTTTTTGAAAACTTTAAAACATTTCCAAAACTTTGAGTTTTTCAATCAATTTTATTTTAAGTAAGACAAGTCTCGTTAGTTTTTGTCCTCTGAGGCTTTGACATTAGAATCTTTGAAGGTGATTCTTAATTGAACACATGATTTCGTTTATGTGTTATTACTTCAATGCGTGTTTGATATACGCTTATCTCCTTATGTGCATTTTTTAAGTCGTGTTAAAATGTAACACGATGCACATTAAATATTTGTAAGTACTTTGAATTAAGTACTCGAGTGGGAGTTCCTACGTTGGAAGAATTTAAGTAATTCTCACCTGGAACTACTAGATTTTATAGTAAGGGATTGAATTAGTGATAATGATCATTTGGATATGGGAGATGATTGGGCCACATAGTGACCCTTTTGATTTTGTACATTATGGGATTTAAAACGAGTTCAGTTTGCTATGTATAAAATCACCTATATTTAGATGGGCTAATATGATATCTCTATATTGACAGATCATGGCGATATATTCTATTAGATGAGTACTTGCAAAAATACTCATTGACAAAGCTGCAACACTTTGTCGCTGTAGATTTAGAATATGAGCAGGATTATGTGATGTTGTTGAAAACATCTATCAAGTCTTTAAAGACCTGTTGTGGTAATATTACTCGAGAAAGAGATCATAAACTTTCTTAATGTTTTTTGACATGATTCCGCTCTTAGTCTTGAAATTATGGCCTCGTAGAACGTTTTCCTTAGGGAGCAGTATAGAAATACAGCTCTAACCAGGTAGATACTTGACTTTAAAAGTTTGACCATTGGAACACACACTCTTACCTAGTATGTTGAATACTTATGAGAGTGCAGTCAAACTTAAACGAAGGATTAAATGTCAAGTAGCCATAATTCTTCTCTTTTGAGTTACTGAATTCAAGTTTGATTCAGTCTTGTTCCATTTTAAAGACCATTCAAAGGTTGTGTCGATTCACATATCTGTAAAATGACTTCCTCAAATGGCAAGAATTTCATTGTGCTTCTTAAAAAGTTATTTGGTGTTTCTAGACCAAATACTGAAGTCCTTGTGACAAAATCTATTTTAAAAGGGCATATGCTCTAAGGAAAATAAAATTAGATTAATAGAGGCAATGAAATAAAGGAGACTGAAGATAATGCTAGGTGGAAGAACAATCACAGCCGGATTTTGATAATCTGAAACGACATGGGACCATAAGTGCTCGATTTACCATATCCTTGGTTCTTTCACTCGTAATTGGATGAAGTTGGAAAGGTAGCACTCAATAACACTGTTATAATTATTGTTTTTTGAAAACACGGTACTAACCTTATCCTATGTAGACTATAGGTTTATGGTAACTAATAATTGAAAAGTGTTTGCATCCTCACTCAAGTTTATTAAGGTACATTTGTGTACCTTCGGGAAACTAAACTTGACTGTTGAGTTAGTTGTTGGATTAGATTTAGACTTGAATTCATCGTTGACTTGATTAGTATCATTTTGAGTTATACTTAAATGTTCTAGACATTTAACGATAGTTTGAAGTGTCATTCTTGACTAAACGTTTCAATTGCATAGTTTATTGTTGTTGTACTATCAACGCCTGATGCATCACAAAATATGTTGAAGGCATATTAGTTTAGGTCAATTTGGGCTAGTGGAAACACTAAATCAATGAGAAGACTTTTTCAAGTCGTTTCTGAAAATTGGTTTGCCCTTGCACTGTTTCAATTGAAACAAGACACCATAACTATTTCGTTAGGCCATTGGAGTTAAACTTCCATTTTGATCAATTCTAGTGATTAATATTAGTGAAGGTTGGATGAATATGTCCTTTCATTACTTGTATAAGGATATTATATGTCTTGATCATTTAATTTGATCTCTTGTAAAATTGAAACATTTCTGTGTTTTTGAAATTCTAGAGAATTAAATGTATCGATGAACATAAGGTTCTGATACTAGACCAGGGATATGAATATCTATACGATCATTTTGTGATCCGTGTAATGAAACATCTGAGTATCAATTATTTCTAACACTCTTATTTGTATAATTGTGTTAAGGGAAGTAACTCGATTTATTGGATAGGATGAGATTCAATTCATCTCAAGTTAACCCCTTGATTTTCCATGTGGAAATTCTGTTAATATTAAATGCATATTTAGTGAACCTTCAATAATAGTAACTTCCAACATCTAAAAGCTATGGTCAGATGATGGTCTCCCCAAACCAACCTTAGACGAACTGATCAAATAGTTGAGTTTGTCTTAACATTATTTCTAATTTGTTTAGAAACATGATTACGCAAGAAAATATATCTTGGGAGGATATATCAAGAAGTACAATCTTTGGATAGATGTATTTACTAGATAAACTGAACTTTGTGTATTTGAACATGTTAGTATAAATCGGTTCAAGGGATAGTTATTCATTTGACTTATCACTTGGAAGTGATTATCCAAAATTGCTTTTTTTTTTAGTGGGAGCAATTTATGTTCTATTGGATCCATTCAAATGAAGGGACTACACCTGAACCGTAACTTATTTCAAATACTGAAAGATGTTCTTCTATCTCATAGGTGAGACACGTTAAATAAATGGAAGCAGGACTTAGTACCCACCTATGATTTAAACCGATTTTTGTATTGGTTAATTTTCAAAGAGTCACGTGGTTTCTTACCTGTATCTTACTTTAGTCAAAATTTAGATATGGAAGTATTCCAAATGAATAAAGACTATTAATCTGAAAAGTTGAGATACCAATGTTCTTGAACATGAAATCTTTGAGCTTTAATATTATTTTAGGCAATAAGAGATTGTTTGAACAATCACGACGGTTTTCATCTTGATGGATGAACAACATTTTGTCTTTTGTCTTAAGTTATTATTAGGAATACTGGATTCCATTTCTTAATGTTTGAGTTACCCTATTTGTTGGGATAACTTTGAGTATAAAAGGACCGTTTTGAAAATGGACGTCCTTAATTATTTAAAATGAATTGAGGACTTGTAGGTAAAAAACTTGGTGAAATTAATTGAATTTTATAAGTGGTCAACCGACACTTGAATAATTCTGAATTTAATACCTACTGATACTCTCATAGTAAGAGGTAGAATTATGATTCTGAAATGTGTACTTTTATTGAAATGTCTACATCATTGGTTCTGATCTTGATGGAATCATTAATTGGTTCGAAACCAATTACCTACTCTGATTTATGTTGTGCCATGGATCTGGTCAATAATTATAAGTCAACTCATTTGCATGATTTTAGACTTTAGTGAAAAGGTTATCGAGAAACCTTTAGTATACTGCAATTGATCTCTTAAGCCTAATGAGACATGTTTACCTATGTGCAGAATTATTGTAAAATTGATGACACATGCGTAGTATGGATAGTTGTTTGATCAAGAGGTATTTATTACATCTTTGGGAAGGTAAAGAGCTACATCCGAGTTGTGTTGACATATTTTTATGTTGCAAAACACGTTCATAGCTTGCAATATAGATAATGTTTTAGTGAGACCAAACACTTACACAAAATTGAGAATTTTTTTGGAGATATCATAACAAAGTTAATAGAGAACTTTGTAGTTATCATCTACGTACAATATATGGTCGAGTTTCTTGTACTAAGACCATAACTGGAGATTCTTATGTGGGTTGCCTAACAATCTCTAGAGTTGCGTAGATTTTGACCTATTTGAACTTGGAAGTTTATAAAGATCAAGCCCATAAGTTTTGTCACATTTGAATGCTTGTGTACATGATTTGGAAATCATACATTCAAGTCCTAAGATGTATCGGACAGGTAGAGATTGACTCTCTCACACGAGCAATCGCCTCTGACGTTGAGAACGTGCAGAGATGAGATTATTTTATTCTTGTAAAGAGCGCAAGATAAAATCAGGATTGCCTTAATTATAATCGACTTAAGATTATTGTTGTGACTAAGTAATCACAGTCTTGCGTGAGTGCAGGATCGGAGAGACATCGATTTATTAATTAAGATGAGATTACTTTTGTATATACAAGTAATCGAAGAAAAGTGGATTCCCACCATCCATAAACTTGTCGAGTGGCCAGATGTGAATTTTCTCAAATTAATCATTTATCGAGGATAAGGAGAAAATTCAGGTAAAGTGTAGGTGTACACTTGTACTAAAATATGTACTGTGTTGTTTACATGACATACACTTCACGAAATGAAGTAAACTACAGTAGCATGTGTTTCATACCACGTGTGCCTTAGTTGACCATTGGGAAATAAGTGAAAGATCCCCGCTTACTCATTGTGTGAGGCCCAAAGGTTTATTGCAACCTCAATAGGTACCCTTATGACCTTTGACCGTTTCTGGAGATCTTACCAAGGTGTTGCTACTTTAGCAAGTCACTAATATTTATGAATTATACGGCGATGCGGTCCGTGTCTAGGAAAGCTACTGAAGTAAGATCGAAAGATTCAGGTAGGAAAGGAAGACTTTATGAAGCTAACACACGCTGCTTGAATTCAAAGCTGGCCAGCCAATATGTCGAACGTGAGAGTTTGAGACGTGATTGTGAATACAAGTGAGTGGTGGAGTGAAGTATGCTCTTTTGTTGATTTGAGGGATCAGAGATACTTCCGTTAGTGAAATGGGGTTTGGGGTATAGCGAGTCCAGATGTCCTCGTATTTTTTGAATAAGAGTTGTTATATACCCTAACTGGTGTATGACACTTAATGTTCTTGCGCTCGCCGGTCACACGATCCACTTTTCCGTATGAAGTTGATGAGTATGTTGTTGTGGTCACTGTAGACTCGGTTAAGACCTCATGTGCGAGTGGGAGATGTTGATTTAAGATGGATGGGTACGCCCATTCGAGCTAACCCTACCCGATCTAATTTGAATTAGAAAAGAGGAGGGAGTAGTTAATTAACTACTCCAAATGAGGAGTTAACCTCCCACTTAGTGGGAAATTAACTCCCACAATTAAGGCAAGTGGGGGAGCATTCGGCTCCCCCCCAATCTCTGTAAAAACAGAGAAGTCCCTTTTGGGTCTTCTCGATGGAATGAACAACAGAGGAGCTAGGGACTTATCCCTTTTGCCGCTCTCTCTTTCCTCTTTATTCTTTCTTCTCCCTATACACACACACACACACACACATATATATATATATATATATATATATAATGTTAACACATTACATATGGGTAAATCATACTATATATTCCGAGCACATTACATATGGGTAAATCATACTATATATTCCGAGTAATATATATATATATATATATATATATATATATATGCACATATCATCAACAACAATTAAGGGGATTTGGATTGTGAATCGTGGCTCATTTCCGTTCGTGATTTGTACCCGGATTGGGAGCACCAAAACATGAGAGGATCGGTGATTCAACCACGGTTAAATAGATGGCAAAGAAGGATTCTCTTCGGATACTCTAAGTTATGAATTTGTTGTATTATATAGTGTTGCAATTTTTTTTGTATGTAGATGGCAAGCAAGAAGAAAAAGAGAGCTAGTGATCTACGCACTGGCCGCCAGTCATATCTACCTTCATTCAACAATGCTCCCACTACCACTACGACTCCCACTTTCACACCCTTCCCTAATCCCACTCTCATTCCTACCCCTAGTTCCTCTACCACTCCCATCGCCCCTGGTTATCCCGGCTTAGATTATTTTTCAGTGGGTCCTAGCCATGTTGGTGCTAGTTCGAGTATTGGTGCTGGTTCGAGTACTAATGTCGGTGTTGGTCCTAGTACAAGGCATGATGATATGAGGCCGTGGATTTCTCCCTCTTTTACCTATAAAAATGAGTATGTACTTATTTTAATTGTTTTATAAATGTTAATTTAGTATACAATATTTTTTTAATGTGGACAATGTTTGGACGTAGATTTCAAGAAAAAAGTTACAAAGTCGTTCGAGTGATTAGTGAGACAATCTGTAAACATTGGGAAGGAGGATATCACTCGTACAAGAATGTTCCTCAAAGACTTAGAGACAAATATTTTCGAGAGTTTCAGGTATTGAACTAAATTATAATTATGTATATATTAGTGATAATTACTTGTAGTTCAATAATTCATGTTTTGTTTTTTATTTATAAAATGTTTTAATCACTTGCAGCTCCTTTACCGTTGGGCGCCTGATCATGAGTATATGATTAGAATTTTTTTTGATCATGTCGGCTCAACATCAATCAGTGACAAATTCAGGTACTATCGAGAAATAAATCAAAAACCCTATTTCGTAAATGATGAAGAATACAAGGAATTAAAAGCATATTGGTCTAGTCCCGAGTTTATAAACAAAAGTATAAAAAACAAAAAGAACCGGGCATCCAGTTGTGGTGGCGAGGGACCGGCAAACCACATGGGTAGTATTCCGCGTTCAAAGCACGGTTGTAGAATGGTGAGTTTGTCTAAGAAATATTTTAATGTGATGGTGAACTAAGAAATGCTTTTGTCAATCCACTATTTTGTTTGACTCGTTTAATATGATATTTTTAGGACATGTTTTTTCTATTTTAGGCCGACGCAGGAGATGTAGTAACTCAAGCAACACTATTTATGCGTACGCATTCGCAATATGATGTAAACGGACAAATGATTAAGTGGGTCGATGAACGTGCGAGGAGAACATATGTAAGTCAAATAACCCATAAATTAGTTGAATGATATGTGTTGTGCTTTAATAACTAACTTATAATATTTGTGTATGTTAGAATAAGTTTGCGGATAAATTGGTTTCTGCCCAAACCTCGGAAACCGGTGAATATGTTGAGTTGAAGGTAACATAAAGGGTTAACAAATAATAATTTAATTTATGTAAATAAAATTTATGTATTTAAAACTAATTTATAATCTATTTTTTTGTCTTTTGTTATTTAGACATGGACAAAGACCGTAGGTATTGGAAAGAAGGGCAATATTTATGGTTTAGGTTCTGAGGTTGCTCGGGTTAGGCCTAGCTATTTCATCGTCACATTATTCCAGACCTAGTTCATCAGTCGATGCAGAGCTTGCGTTGAGAATTCAAACTCTCGAACAAACCGTACAGGAAAAAATAAAAGTAGAGCAAAGCCAGAAGGAGGACTACGAGCAAATCAAAGAAAAATTGGCCAGAACTAAAGAACAATTTGCAAAATTTCAAGAACAATTGGTCAAATCTCAAGAAAGGATAGAAAGCATTGAGCATTTGGTCGAAGGACTTGTAAAGAAAAGAAAGAAATCGAGACCTCCCATGTACCCGGCCAAGAAACAACTATTGTCTGAATCTGAATCTGATGATGACGAGGGCGAGGAGGATGATGAGGAATCGTCAGATTGAAATTTGTTGAATGTTGTGATATTTTACTACAATATTTGAATACTTAATGACTTTTGGACAATTTATGTTTCTAATGTTTGGAGACTTCTTAATTTCTAACTATGATTATAACTTATTTAATTTTGGAATGATAATTGAATTGTAAAATATTTTATGATTCTCAATAGATTAAGTTTTTTATTAGCAGGTCCGATTATTTTTGGAAATTTTTAATTTAAATTTTTTTTCATTTTTTCCGAATGAAAAATAATAAAAGAAAATAAAAAATATTTATAATTTCCGACGGAATAATTCGGTCGGAAATAAAAATAACATTATTTAAAAATTATTCCCGACGGAATAATTCGGTCGAAAATTGTATTTTCCGAATAATTCCGGGGGAAATTGAACTAACGACGGAAAAGTCCCTTTGGAAATTGTATTCCGTCGGAAAATGTTCGTCGGAAAGTTTTCCGACAGATTTTTCGACGGATCTTTCCCGTCGGAAAATCCATCGGAAAGTTTTCCCACGCCATTTTTTTCGATGGATTTTCCTTGAAATCCGTCGAAAAAACCTGTCTTTCTTGTAGTGAATTATCCGATCCGATTCAAGGAAGGGGCCGTTTGGTAGGACCTAATAGGGGGTATTAGGTCATATTGTATGTGTCAATATGGGATAATACAATATTTGGTGGCAGTGCTCTAATACCGGGTCAAATGGATTAAATCCTTATGACCCGGTATTAAGACTAGATTATAATCCACCCAGGCATGGGTGGATTAGTTAATCCGAATGAATATGGATTCGATGAAATGTCACTTATAACCTCAAATTTACATATTACCTATTTTCATATCATTAAATATCATAAATTCTTCTTAAATCTCTTAAAATGGAAACACATTCTACATAAATAAATCACAAATTAAAATATGTATCAATTTACAATTAAGATGGAGGCATTCGAACTAAAATTCAACTCTTACTCTTATGCAAATTATACAATTGACTTCGATGAATTGATATATCTTAACTAACATAATATATTCAATTAAGTAGTGAAAATATATTAATATATGATTAAACTCATAATTCTCCCAAACATATTACAGTTTATTGATTTAATGTAATATGACTCAATCAAATCTACCAAACGTATTTTTAATATGACCTTCATTCCGGCTCTAATCTAATCCACCTTAATCCCATACACCCTACCAAACGGCCCCTAAGTAAATTAGGGTTGATTCGGATTTAAAACCCAACAGTTATATCATAGTTTTAAGATATCACACCACCGAAAAGAAAAAGGGCAAGTCATATAAATCCCAAGTTATTAATGCAAGTTGTGTCTTTAATATTCATTTCAAGATGTTTGAATTAAGTTAAGCTAATTTAAAATACTATTGTTTCCCCATGTGTATCAGAAAATCATCACGGACATTTTTTGGGTTGCTAATTCAACATGACATTCTGCTCTCTTCATCATCAAGCCTGCAATTGATTTGATCATCGTTGATGTCGAACATGTTATTTTGCTCTCTTCATCATCAAGCTTGTCATTGATTTGATCATCGTTGATATCGAATCAACATGACATTCTTCTCTCTTCATCATCAAAATTGCCATTGATGACGTCGAACAACGTCTTTCAAAGATGCTTGTGACATTTTGCTCTCTTCTTCATCGATTTAATCATCGATGATATCGAATCAAAATGACATTCTGCTCTCTTCATCATCAAGCTTGCCATTGATTTGATCATCGTTGATGTTGAACAACATGTTATTTTGCTCTCTTCATCATCAAGCTTGTCATTGATTTGATCATCGTTGATGTCAAATCAACATGACATTCTTCTCTCTTCATCATCAAGCTGCCATTGGTGACGTCGAACAACGTCTTTCAAAGATGCTTGTGACATTTTGCTCTCTTCTTCATCGATTTAATCATCAATGATGTCGAATCAACATGACATTCTGCTCTCTTCATCATCAAGCTTGCCATTGATGACGTCGAACAACGTCTTTCAAAGATGTTTGTGACATTTTGCTCTCTTCTTCATTGATTTAATCATCGATGATGTCGAATCAACATGACATTCTGCTCTCTTCAACATCAAGCTTGTCATTGATGACGTCGAACAACGTCTTCCAAAGATGCTTGTGACATTTTGCTCTCTTCTTCATTGATTTGATCATCGATGATGTCGAATCAAGGCATTTTAAGTCGAACAAGATATTTACCTTTCTCATCATCGAGCTCGTACATCGATATCAAACTTGTCATTGATGACGTTGAACAATGCATGTCGAACAAGACCTCTTTTTATGTTGATGACATTTTGTTGCTTCATCATCGAGCTCATCCATCGATATGATCGATCAAGAACTTCATGGCAGCTGATGATCTTTTTTGTTTGCTTCATCATCATGTTGTTATTGATTTGATCATTGATGATGTCGAACAATCGGATTTATGGTCCTTGATGAATTTGATCATTGATGATGTCGAACAACACCTACATAGCAGCTCATCGATTTGATCATTGATGATTTCGAACAAGATCTTTTACGTCGAACAAGGCATTTTGCTTCCTCATCATCAAGCTTGTCATTGACGACGTCGAACAACACCTTTATGTCGAACAACGCTTGTCGAACAAGACCTCTTGTTATGTTGATGACGTTTTGTTTGCTTCATCATCGAGCTCATCCATCGATGTGATTGATCAAGACCTTCATGGCAGCTGATGATCTTTTTTGTTTGCTTCATCATCATGCTGCTATTGATTTCATCATTGATGATGTCGAACAATCGGATTTATGGTCCTTGATGAATTTGATCATTGATGATGTCGAACAACACCTACATAGCAGCTCATCGATTTGATCATTGATGATTTCGAACAAGGTCTTTTACGTCGAACAAGGCATTTTGCTTCCTCATCATCAAGCTTGTCATTGACGACGTCGAACAACACCTATATGTCGAACAACGCTTGTCGAACAAGACCTCTTTTTATGTTGATGACGTTTTGTTTGCTTCATCATCGAGGTCGCACATCAATGTGGTCGATCAGGGCCTTGGGATTTCGACTCCAGGAGTATTTTGCTTGCTCATCCATTATCCATGGTTGTTATCGATGAGTTCCTTCAACTCTGCTCGAGTAACTTGATAAAGTCTCGTTTTGGTACTGAATGTCTTATATTTGGTTGTTCCTCATCGCATATGCTTATTCGATCAACTTTTATGTTGTTTCTAAGCTGCTCATGTTCTAGCGTTGTTGCTGCTATCCTTGATCTGGTCATCGTTCTTGTTCGAGCATTGGTTAGAGGTTCCCACAGACGGCGCCAACTGATGAAGGGAATTTTCGTCTAAGTGTTTGGTCCACGTCCAATGTGCCACGTAATGATATTTTTCGCTCCACAGTATGGAATCCTAAGCCGGTCAGATCGAGTTGGACTCCACTTCAAGGTTCCTAACCCTGTGCTCAAAGAAACTCGTCAGGTTCTGCCGGTGGTTAACCCGGCGCTGACCCTCCGATGCCTAAGTCAGATCAATTCAAAGCATAGCAGAATATAGCAGAAATGTAGTAGTTATGTAGACCAGAATGTACCTTTAAATGTAACAAATGGGGGGGTATTTATAGGAGGGGAAATCGGATCTTTCGGGTCGGTCGGGTCTTTCGGGTCGGGTCGGATCTTTAGTGGTTATGTCGAATTAAGACCCATATGTATCGATATGTATGGTGGGCATATCGAACAACCATGCTTGGATGTCGAGTGACATGTCTTCAAGGCAATTTGGAGATCAAGTATATGTATATCAATTCTGGTGTATGTCGAACATGTCTATTCTGATGTATGTCGATATATATAGAGCAGACCTGGTCAAAATATGTATGTCGATATATGGAGCAGATCTGATCACAATATGTATGTCGATATATGGATCAGATATGGTAACAATATATATGTCGATATATATAGTAGATCTGATCACAATATATATGTCGATATATGGAGTAGATCTGATCACAATATGTATGTCGATATATGGATCAGATCTGGTCACAATATATATGTCGATATATATAGCATATCTGATCACAATATGTATGTCGATATGTATAGCATATCTGATCACAATATGTATGTCGATATGTATAGCAGATATGGTCACAATATGTATGTCGATATATGGAGCAGATCTGGTTTAGTGATCATCATTAGGACCCAGTTTGATCCATATGAGGTAGAATTTGTCATAATTCGATCAAGCATTTGATCGAAGATAATGTCTGGCTTGCTTGTTTTGTCTGTTTTGGTCTTACGTGTCATATGCCATGTCATTGATAATATTTGGTATATCACTCGGTGTTCTCTCAGTAGCAGCAGCACGGAACCGGCCGGCACTGCAACAATTTCGCTTCGAAAAATGAAGCAAAAAATGTCCTCCCTCTCATTTTAATACGATGAGTAGCTTCGTCAATTGAAGAAATATGTACCATATGTTCTTTAAGACGCCGGCGCACGCGAGAAAATCAGTTAATTATCACTCTATTAAAGCTCCACTTCCACTTCGTTCACTCCATATCTTCTTCTGCTCTCTCTTTCCACTGCCAGTTTATTTCATATATTCTTCTGCTCTCTCTTTCCACTTCCAGTTAACTTCATATCTTCTTCTGCTCTCTCTCTCTCTAGGTAGCCATATCTTCTTCTGCTCTCTCTATCTCCAGGTAATCTCTTCTTGATATACCAAATATTATCAATGACATGGCATATGACACGTTAGACCAAAACAGACAAAACAAGCTAGCCTGACATTATCTTCGATCAAATACTACATATCGACATACATATTGTGATCAGATATGCTATACAAATCGACATACATATTGTGATCAGATATGCTATATATATCGACATACATATTGTGATCAGATCTGCTATATATATCGACATATATATTGTGACCAGATCTAATCCATATATCGACATACATATTGTGACCATGTCTGCTCTATATATATCGACATAGACCAGAATAGACCTGTTCGACATACACCAGAATTGATATACATATACTTGATCTCCAAATTGCCTTAAAGACATGTCACTCGACATCCAAGCATGGTTATTCGACATGCCCACCATACATATCGATACATATGGGTCTTAATTCGACATAACCACTAAAAACCCGACCAGACCCGCCCGAAAGATCCGATTTCCCATCCTATAAATACCACCCATTTGTTACATTTAAAGACACATTCTGGTCTACATAACTACTACATTTCTGCTATATTCTGCTATGCTTGAATTGATCTGACTTAGGCATCGGAGGGTCAGCACCGGATCAACCACCGGCACAACCTGACGAGATTCTTTGAGCACAGGGCTAGGAACCTTGAAGTGGAGTCCAGCTCGATCTGACCGGCTTAGGATTCCATACTGTGGAGCGGAAAATATCATTACGTGGCACATTGGACGTGGACCAAACACTTAGACGAAAATTCCCTTCATCAGTTGGCTTCCGTCTGTGGGAACCTCTAACCAATGCTCGAACAAGAACGATGACCAGATCAAGGATAGCAGCAACAGCGCTAGAACATGCGCAGCTTAGAAACAACATAAAAGTTGATCGAATAAGCATATGCTATGAGGAACAACCAAATATAAGACCTTCAGTACCAGAACGCGACTTTATCAAGTTACTCGAGCAGAGTTGAAGGAACTCATCTATAACAACCATGGATAATGGATGAGCAAGCAAAATACTCCTGGATCGACCACATCGATGTGCGAGCTCGATGATGAAGCAAAAAAGATCATCAGCTGCCATGAAGGTCTTGATCGACCACATTGATGGATAAGCTTGATGATGAAGCAAACAAAATGTCATCAACATAAAAAGAGGTCTTGTTCGACAAGCGTTGTTCGACATAAAGGTGTTGTTCGACGTCGTCAATGACAAGCTTGATGATGAGGAAGCAAAATGCCTTGTTCGACGTAAAAGACCTTGTTCGAAATAATCAATGATCAAATCGATGAGCTGCTATGTAGGTGTTGTTCGACATCATCAATGATCAAATCAATAACAACATGATGATGAAGCAAACAAAAAAGATCATCAGCTATCATGAAGGTCTTGATCGATCACATCGATGGATGAGCTCGATGATGAAGCAAACAAAATGTCATCAGCATAAAAAGAGGTCTTGTTCGACATGCATTGTTCGACGTCATCAATGACAAGTTTGATATCGATGTACGAGCTCGATGATGAGAAAGCTAAATATCTTGTTCGACTTAAAATGCCTTGATTCGACATCATCGATGATCAAATCGATGAAGAAGAGAGCAAAATGTCACAAGCATCTTTGAAAGACGTTGTTCGACGTCATTAATGGCAAGCTTGATGATGAAGAGAGCAAAATGTCATGTTGTTCGACATTATCAATGATCAAATCAATGAAGAGGAGAGCAAAAATTCAGAAGCATCTTTGAAAGACGTTGTTCGACGTCATCAATGGCAAGCTTGATGATGAAGAGAGCAGAATGTCATGTTGATTCGACATCATCGATGATTAAATCGATGAAGAAGAGAGCAAAATGTCACAAACAACTTTGAAAAGAAGTTGTTCGACATCATCGATGACCAAATCGATGAAGAGGAAATCAAAAGTCAACAGTTTCCTCAAAGCCCTAATCGACCTACTTAAAGAGGAGCTTGACGATAATCATCGATGAGAAAACAAAGATCATAAGTAGCTATGAAAGCATTAATCGACCCCATCGATGACGAGATCAGTGAAGAAAGCTAAATGTCATTGACAACTATGAAAAACCTCGATCGACCTAGATCGACGAAGAACTCGACCAACTTTATGGTTTGACAAAACTTTCTAGAAATTATATAGCAAAAGAAGAAACAAGAAGTCAATCTTTCATCGACAAACATGAAGACTTATATCTACAACTTTTAAAGCTTTTCAATTCCTTGCACTATAAAAGTGCTAAGATGAACTGATCTATAGCTTTCAAAGCTTCGAATCCTTACACTATAAAAGTGATAAGTTGAACGGTTGATAACTTTCAAAGCATCAATCCCTTTGACAGCTTTAAGGCTTCGATCCCTTGCACTATAAAATTGATAAGTTAAACAGTTGATAGCTTTCAAAGCATCAATCCTTTCGACATCTTTCAAAGCATCGAATCCTTGCACTATAAAAGTGATCAGATAGTTGATAGCTTTCAAAGCATCAATCCTTTCTACAGCTTTCAAAGCATCGAATCCTTACACTATAAAAGTGATAAGTTAGTTGATAGCTTTCAAAGCATCAATCCTTTCGACAGCTTTCAAAGCATCGAATCCTTACACTATAAAAGTGATAAGTTAGTTGATAGCTTTCAAAGCATCAATCCTTTTGACAGTTTTTAAAGCATCGAATCCTTGCACTATAAAAGTGATAAGTTAGTTGATAGCTTTCAAAGCATTAATCATTTCAACAGCTTTCAAAGCATCGAATCCTTACACTATAAAAGTGATAAGTTAGTTGATAGCTTTCAAAGCATCAATCCTTTCGATAGCTTTCAAAGCTTTGATCCCTTGCACTATAAAAGTGCTAAGATAAACTGATCTACAGCTTTCAAAGCTTCAAAATTCTTACACTATAAAAGTGATAAAGTTGATCGATTGATTGCTTCAAAGAATCAACCCCTTCGATAGCTTCAAAGCATCGAATCCTTGGGCTATAAAAAGTGATAAAGCATCAAACATCGAGCAGAATATGTCGGCATCAAATATTGACCAGAGTATGTCGACATCAAATATCGACCAAAATATGTCGACATTAAATATCGACCAGAATTAGGTCGACAACATACAAAACATTGATCATAAAAAAAACCTTCATTCAAAAAACTGATATCAAAGGAACAAAAAAGACATAAGCGTTCATCTAAAAATTGACATGCTCGACTTCAAAATCAAAAATCTCAAAATCGACATTCTATGTTCTTCTATGACATCAAGAACGTAGAGAATAATTGAAAACAAAAGACGATCGGGTTCTTTGACAGCCTTGATCGACCTACTAGACCTAAAAGGTCACCAACTACTATATACCTCGAGCTACTCAACCAACGAGAGCCTCAATCACATGTTCGATCAACAAAATATAATTTGAACACCCATTGGATTGTCAATTGAATCATAAGTTCGAAATTACAACTTCTAGACTTCAATCTACAATAGAACTCTAGAACTTGGGGGACTATTGATATACCATATTTTGGATATCCTTACGGGGCACGTAGTCAACTTAACACGTGGTGGAAACACTATTTAAGATCAACCAGATCAGTCGGATCAACTACATCTACCAGATCAACTAGATCATGATAAACTTGATCCTATCATCGATTCTACTATAAACATCGATGTAACACATAGATCGAACTAAATCATCATCGATGTCAAACAAATATAGTAACAGACTTGATCCTAGCATCAAATATGCTCCAAACACATGGTCATCAATATACAAGATCATCAATGCACCAAAATGGAACATATCGAGCTACATAAAACTATGTCGATCAAGACTGGATCATACCTTATTCGACGTATACCAATTTGGGCCATTGTGATCAAATTTGTTCCATATTATTGACCTCATACATATCGACGTACCATATAGTCGAACTAAGCTTAATCGACATACCATATACGTCGAACTAGGCTGATCTAGGTCATTTTGACTTATTGCATCATCGAACTTGCCGTAAAATTATGATACGTCTATATCGACATATATGGTCTATCGAAATACATCGAAATAGGTTCCTATAAATGAATACATCATTGAACAAATCGATATAGACCTTATAAATTTGATCTCTCAATTCCCATTTCAAAACGACATATCCACCATATATATATCGACATATATAGACTTCAATTCGAGATAAAAATAAAAGATCCTATGTGCATTTGCCTCATTGATATTTATCGATATATATATACATGTTATATGTGTGCTATAAGTTCATTTGTCTCACCAGTATATATATGGCTATTAGATGCCTCACCATACTTCAATATATGCAAGTCGATATATATGTGAATCATTAGGTTCGACATTAATATTTCTTTATTTATAAGAAATATAGATTTACATATTAGAATTTGATTTTACATCGAATAAAGCTTACGAAAATCGACATAGGTATATATTTCATTATAATCGAAATACTAAGAGGCATTTAAATTTAAATTCGAGCCGTTATTTGTATTTGATCTCGAAACTCACAATTTCAAGGCTTCGATTTTAACACTTGAACTTGGGGGACTATTGATATACCAAATATTATCAATGACATGTCATATGACACGTTAGACCAAAACAGACAAAACAAGCTAGCCTGACATTATCTTCGATCAAATACTTGATCGAATTATGACCAATTCTACCTCATATAGATCAAACTGGGTCCTAATAATGATGACACAACCAGATCTGCTCCATATATCGACATACATGTTGTGAGCAGATCTGCTATACATATCGACATACATATTGTGATCAGATATGCTATACATATCGACATACATATTGTGATCAGATATGCTATATATATCGACATACATATTGTGATCAGATCTGCCATATATATCGACATATATATTGTGACCAGATCTGATCTATATATCGACATACATATTGTGACCAGGTATGCTCTATATATCGACATACACTATAATAGACATGTTCGACATACATCAGAATTGATATACATATACTTGATCTCCAAATTGTCTTGAAGACATGTCACTCGACATCCAAGCATGGTTATTCGACATGCCCACCATACATATCGATACATATGGGTCTTAATTCGACATTACGACTAAAGACCCGACCAGACCCGACCCGAAAGACCCGATCGATCCGAAAGATCCGATTTCTCCTCCTATAAATACCCCCCCATTTGTTACATTTAAAGACACATTCTGGTCTACATAACTACTACATTTCTGCTATATTCTGCTATGCTTTGAATTGATCTGACTTAGGCATCGGAGGGTCAGCGCTGGGTCAACCACCGGCACAACCTGACGAGTTTCTTTGAGCACAGGGTTAGGAACCTTGAAGTGGAGTCCAGCTAGATCTGACCGGTTTAGGATTCCATATTGTGGAGCGGAAAATATCATTACGTGGCACATTGGACATGGACCAAACACTTAGACGAAAATTCCCTTCATCACTTCTCTCTCTCTCTCTCTAAATCGACCTGTCATAACTTTACCGATGGGGAAGGAGTTGATTAATATTGTTGATAAGTTTTAAATATAAATTAATCGATGTCTAACTGTCATCGCATAAATAGACCAATAACCTTGAGTGCCAATATTAATTTGGAAAATTTGATTATCCCAGATCAGTCAACCTTTTTAAACATGGCAGTCAGTTCTGGAAAAGCCTTTTTGGGATTTAAGTGGAAATTTCAAAACAAAGTTGTTTTATGAAAGCTCTTTATATGCTTGCTTCTTTTTGTTTGATTTCATTGTGTGTGTGTGTGTCTGGATATCTCTTTTACCAAATTTTGGACTGTCATCGACTTATAATAGTTGGTTTTGTATTATGACTCAAATCGCCATACATTTAGTGTAGTATTTTATCGTAGCAACTGAAAAGATTCTCTCTTATTTTTTTTTTTTCCAGGATGGATTTCTATAAGATTATCAATATTATTGCCAAAGTGATGGCACTTTATTTGGTCACGAAAGAATTCGACCAGGAACTCCGCAAAGAAAATAATGAAGGGAAGAAGAATATGGGAGACGGTGGAGGAGACAAAAATGTTTAGGATTTTAATATTTTAGATATGAAGTGGGGATTGGGGAGTGTTGTTTATTAAGTTATTATTGGGTTAATTGATATGTTTGAATTATGTTATAATATATGAAAATGGTTGCAAAGCTCACCAATCTTTCGCGCCGTCTGTTATCAAAGTCCCATGGTATTTATTACCTTAACAATTTTACAAGCATATTAATTATGAAGAGAAATAGAGAGAAAAGATCAGAATAATTAACCACTTTTTCAGCGCCATATATAGATTTCAGTTAAGAGTTAAACATATTTGATATGATCAAATAAGTCATAATGAACAAGTTGTACGGGCACTCATTTGTGTGCACCATTTTTCATTTACATACTAATGGTACAAATAAATGAAAATTAATAATAAAATCAAAAGTCCACTTTAAATAAAATCACATCTGAGGATATACGTACAGATCAACATATTAAATTAAATTAAAAAAAAAATATTGTTATGCATAATCTCAATATATGACGACCTTAACACATTAGTGGTGTTAATTTATGGTGATTATATGTTTAACTAAAAAATCCCAAATAAATTGTTTATGCCCTATGTTAATATTATTATGCCATAACACGCATTGTGGTGAGATTTACATTCATTTGGAATGAACAAAATACACATTTGGTTTTGTTTCTGAGTTTCTTCAGGCTTTCACCATAGTACATATATTAATTTGTTTACTTACACTTTTCTCGTTAATTTCATGATGTATAACAAGTTAATCTTCTTAAGTATTTTGTACTAACACACAAACTCTCATGCACGACATTTATTTCCTATGAGAAATATCATCATTATCTTTCATTGATTTTCTATATGTTAGTGATGCAACACATTTGCCTGATAACATTGTACAAAAAATGCATAAAATATTTTTTGTAATAAAATAGTAACAGAGAAATTAAATACTCCACTCAAATTAATTAATAAGGGAAACCATCATATTAATCCATTTTTGCTCTAACAGAAACGTCACCTATTCAGAAGACTAACAATGCACATGCCATTTACATGATCTCTGTATCATCAAAATAATTAATATTATTATAAGAAAGATTTTATAAATATGTTATGATCATGAGATTATCATAATTATATTTGAACCTCTTCCAACAAGGATTCAAACATAGATTTGTTACTTTGTAGTAATTAGTCCATTCCTATAGATCAATCATCCACTGGTTTTAATACAATTTGATGTATCTAGAAAATGTTTAGGTTTAATTTGAAATCTTATCCACATCATCTATCATTCATCAATGACTCACATTAAATGTTTTAGAGTTGAATTGGACCCCATTCCATCTAAACATATAAAGTACTACTAGAGAAATTAAAAATGTTCTCAACTCAAACATTGATACACTATGGTCAAAATTCCCCTACGGTCAAATCAATTACTAAGGGTATGTTTGTCTTGCATTTTCCAAAGTTATTTTGTGTTTTATAAAAGCGAGATAAACATATTTTCTATATTCTTAAATAAATTTATGAGTTAATGCCAATTTACTTTATGTCGGAGAGTGTAACTCACTTGATGAAATTGAGAGTGAACATGTAAAGTATTTTGTAACATAGGAGAGTAAATTGTCACATTTATCATAACGCATGAGGTAAATTGCCATATTATCATAACACAAGGGGTAAACTGCAATATATTTAAATGTCAGGGAGACGATGTGAAACTTTTATAATATTACAAGGGTAATGTAAAGTGCTATTTTTCAAATCACAGGGGGTAACTTGAACATTATGAATATCACAAAGGGTAAATTGCCATTAATTCATAAATTTATCATCTCTCAATTTTCTCAAACTGTTTTTTCGAAAGCCAAACAAACAATAATTTTTTTATATCTAAGAAAAACTTACACAAACTCAACTTTGATTCAACATAAAGTAATCTATCTCAACACAACTTATCTCACGTAGCAAACATGATTTGACATAAGGTCTTACACATCTTACACAACCTAAAAGAAAATACTTACCTTATTTCTCAAACTACTCTCCAAAAATCTAAACAACATTACGCAAATTAAAGTTTATTTAACAAATTTGTACTTATCTCTCAAACGCCTAACAAGCAGGCCCTAAGCTTTTCTTCTCAAAAAAGAAAATGAAAATCAAACTAAGCTTTTGTTATTCTATTCGAGTGGCATACATGGGGGGAAATTGCATATTTAATCTTCTAAGTTTTAGTTTGTGATAAAATAGACATTTAATTGTTGAGTACAAAAGATATTTAAAGGATTACATCTCTTCAAGTTATTTCCAAATATATCATTTAATTCTTATATAAAAATTATCATTTTTGTTACGATTCGAAAACTAGAGAACTAATAAATTCTGATTGTTTATAAAATTTCTTCTTCAGGTACCTTCAGAGTTGTACAATGCCTTTATATCTTCAATTGAAGAAGGTGAGATTAAGACAATGCCAATAAGTTCCATGACAGCCACACCGTGCATTGTCCCCGAAGCACTTCTCTAAGGAGACGCGTTGAACATGAGACACACAATAAATGCTGGAGGAATGACTGTAATTCTACACGATTTAGCCCTATTCTGCAATCTTTTCAGACACTTGAATCTCAATGATGCAACTGCAGTCACAAAATGAACCCAACAATTCTACAACATGAGAAAGGTAACATAGGTATATTGGTAATTCTTGTTCGGATCGAGCTCGATCGAACCTAAAATATTAACATGTTAATTGAGCGTAGTACACTTGACTTGTAATTGAATAACATTTCTAGAAAGTTAATCAATTATATAACGAGTGTGCGTAATAACATTGTGAGAGCATGATTTCGTCAATATGAATGACATGGTACATTTTTAGCCACAAAAATCTTTCATAGACCAGGTCTATGTAATAATTTTCCAAGAGTGTTTCACTACAATAAATTTATATTTAAAGTGACAAAATAATTATTGACAATATATAATTGTAATTAATTAAGTTGTCACTATTGACATGTAGTGATACACAAAAAGTGACTACCAAAATGTTGTCATCAAATCAATGTGACTATATAAAATATTGTCACTTAAAGAATGTTACTATTATCAATAGTGACAACTTAAATAACCATAATATTGTCACTAACAGTTATTAGTGACAACTTATTAAATGTTCTTGTTATCATTTCAAATAAGACATAAATTCTTATTATAGTTATTTTCGACATAACCACTAAAGATCCGACCCGACCCGACCCGAAAGATCCGACCGATCTGAAAGATCCGATTTCCCCTCCTATAAATACCCCCCCATTTGTTACATTTAAAGACACATTCTGGTCTACATAACTACTATATTTCTGCTATATTCTGCTATGCTTTGAATTGATCTGACTTAGGCATCGGAGGGTCAGCGCCGGGTCAACCACCGGCACAACCTGACGAGTTTCTTTGAGCACAGGGTTAGGAACCTTGAAGTGGAGTCCAGCTCGATCTGACCGGCTTAGGATTCCATACTGTGGAGCGGAAAATATCATTACGTGGCACATTGGACGTGGACCAAACACTTAGACGAAGATTCCCTTCATCACTTCTCTCTCTCTCTCTCTCTCTCTAAATCGACCTGTCATAACTTTACCGATGGGGAAGGAGTTGATTAATATTGTTGATTAGTTTTAAATGTAAATTAACCGATGTCTAATTGTCATCGCATAAATAGACCAATAACCTTGAGTGCCAATATTAATTTGGAAAGGTTGATTATCCCAGATCAGTCAACCTTTTAAAACATGGCAGTCAGATCTGGAAAAGCCTTTTTGGGATTTAAGTGGAAATTTCAAAACAATGCTGTTTTATGAAAGCTCTTTATATGCTTGCTTCTTTTTATTTGATTTCATTGTGTGTGTGTGTGTGTGTGTCTGGATATCTCTTTTACCAAATTTTGGACTGTCATCGACTGATAATAGTTGGTTTTGTATTATGACTCAAATCGCCATACATTTAGTGTAGTATTTTGTCGTAGCAACTAAAAAGATTCTCTCTCATTTTTTTTTTCTAGGATGGATTTCTATAAGATTATCAATATTATTGCCAAAGTGATGGCACTTTATTTGGTCACGAAAGAATTCGACCAGGAACTCCGCAAAGAAAATGATGAAGGGAAGAAGAATATGGGAGACGGTGGAGGAGACAAAAATGTTTAGGATTTTAATATTTTAGATATGAAGTGGGGATTGGGGAGTGTTGTTTATTAAGTTATTATTGGGTTAATTGATATGTTTGAATTATGTTATAATATATGAAAATGGGTGCAAAGCTAACCAATCTTTCGCGCCGTTTTTTATCAAAGTCCCATGGTATTTATTACCTTAACAATTTTACAAGCATATTAATTATGAAGAGAAATAGAGAGAAAAGATCAGAATAATTAACCACTTTTTCAGCGCCATATATATATTTCAGTTAAGAGTTAAACATATTTGAGATGATCAAATAAGTCATAATTAACAAGTTGTACGGGCAATCATTTGTGTGCACAATTTTTCATTTACATACTAATGGTACAAATAAATGAAAATTAATAATAAAATCAAAAGTCCACTTTAAATAAGATCACATCTGAGGATATACGTACAGATCAACATATTAAATTAAATTAAAAAAAAAATATTGTTATGCATAATCTCAATATATGACGACCTTAACACATTAGTGGTGTTAATTTATGGTGATTATATGTTTAACTAAGGAATCCCAAATAAATTGTTTATGCCCTATGTTAATATTATTATGCCATAACACGCATTGTGGTGAGATTTACATTCATTTGGAATGAACAAAATACACATTTGGTTTTGTTTCTGAGTTTCTTCAGGCTTTCACCATAGTACATATATTAATTTGTTTACTTACAATTTTCTCGTTAATTTCATGGTGTATAACAAGTTAATCTTCTTAAGTATTTTGTACTAACACACAAACTCTCATGCACGACGTTTATTTCCTATGAGAAATATCATCATTATCTTTCATTGATTTTCTATATGTTAGTGATGCATCACATTTGCCTGATAACATTGTACAAAAAATGCATAAAATATTTTTTGTAATAAAATAGTAACAGAGAAATTAAATACTCCACTCAAATTAATTAATAAGGGAAACCATCATATTAATCCATTTTTTCTCTAACAGAAACGTCACCTATTCAGAAGACTAACAATGCACATGCCATTTACATGATCTCTGTATAATCAAAATAATTAATATTATTATAAGAAAGATTTTATAAGTATGTTATGATCATGGGATTATCATAATTATATTTGAACCTCTTCCAACAAGGATTCAAACATGGATTTGTTACTTTGTAGTAATTAGTCCATTCCTATAGATCAATCATCCGTTGATTTTAATACAATTTGATGTATCTAGAAAATGTTTAGGTTTAATTTGAAATCTTATCCACATCATCTATCATTCATCAATGACTCACATTAAATGTTTTAGAGTTGAATTGGACCCCATTCCATCTAAACATATAAAGTACTACTAGAGAAATTAAAAATGTTCTCAACTCAAACATTGATACACTATGGTCAAAATTCCCCTACGGTCAAATCAATTACTAAGGGTATGTTTGTCTTGCATTTTCCAAAGTTATTTTGTGTTTTATAAAAGCGAGATAAACATATTTTCTATATTCTTAAATAAATCTATGAGTTAAATGTCAATTTACTTTATGTCGGAGAGTGTAACTCACTTGATGAAATTGAGAGTGAACATGTAAAGTATTTTGTAACATAGGAAAGTAAATTGTCACATTTATCATAACGCATGAGGTAAATTGCCATATTATCATAACACAGGGGGTAAACTGCAATATATTTAAATGTCAGGGAGACGATGTGAAACTTTTATAATATTACAGGGGTAATGTAAAGTGCTATTTTTCAAATCACAAGGGGTAACTTGAACATTATGAATATCACAGAGGGTAAATTGCCATTAATTCATAAATTTATCATCTCTCAATTTTCTCAAACTGATTTTTCGAAAGCCAAACAAACAATAATTTTCTTATCTCTAAGAAAAACTTACACAAACTCAACTTTGATTCAACATAAAGTAATCTATCTCAACACAACTTATCTCACGTAGCAAACATGATTTGACATAGGGTCTTACACATCTTACACAACCTAAATGAAAATACTTACCTTATTTCTCAAACTACTCTCCAAAAATCTAAACAACATTACGCAAATTAAAGTTTATTTAACAAATTTGCACTTATCTCTCAAACGCCTAACAAGCAGGCCCTAAGCTTTTCTTCTCAAAAAAGAAAATGAAAATCAAACTAAGCTTTTGTTATTCTATTCGAGTGGCATACATGGGGGAAATTGCATATTTAATCTTCTAAGTTTTAGTTTGTGATAAAATAGACATTTTGTTGGTCCCAAAAGTGGTCAATGAGGTCTAGGGGGGGGGGGGGGGGGGGGGGGTGAATAGACCTCTAAACTTAAAAACTTTTTCTCTAACTTTTCTATCAGCAGACTCAGCTGATCTGATTCGTAAGACTACTAAGCTGATTTCGCACAAAGCTTTATCAGCAGAGTTGACCACTCATCTGATTTCACTAATCTGATTCAGATAACTCAGAGTTTCAAAACTTGTATGCAGCGGATTTATCAAGTATGTTTTTCAAACAAGTTTATCTTTCAAAGTTTAACCCCTGTTTTACAAATTCCTCAATTTATAATTGTTTCTTCAAACCAGTTTGTTTACTTATGAAAATATGCAAGATAAAACAAGTAATCAAACACAAGGAATTTTTATAGTGGTTATGTGGATGAAAATCCTTTAGTCTACTCTTCCAAGTCACAAAGATCTTGGATTATACTAGAAAACACAAAGTTAACAGTATACAATGCTTGCGCAATTCAACAAATGAAAAGCCACAAGTGCGCGGTAAGAAATCACACAGAAATCCTACTCTCTGAAGCTAGATCACTCACTCAGATGGATCTACACTCCTCACGCTATTTTTAGTACAGGAGATCACTCAGAAAACCTATACTAAGAAGTTATATCACTTCACACAGATGGATATACACCCCTCTCTCTTTTCAGTTGATAGTCACTTAGACATACAACGTTTGATCTCTGTTCTTCAACAAAAAGCTTCGTCAACAAATGACTTCGCTTACGATCAGACGACTCAACTGATGGATCTCGCTCTTAAGATGTGATCTTGAATTATGCAAGTCTCTCTTAGATCTTCAGTTTGTCTTCTATTTATACTCCTCGATTTGAATTTCTGCCCGTTGAAGGTTGACAGAAATGTACAGTCCTCGAGTACTGGTCCTTAAAACGCGGAACGGCTCTCTGCAACTGTTGCTCTGTACACTCTGCTGTACGAATATTCACTTTATGTCAGTCGCATTTAATGCACTCAGCTCTTAGCACGTTACCGTTGAGCTTCCTGACCGTCTTCACTCTGCCTGTGGAAATACTCTGCTGATGATCACACTGATGATCACTCGGCTGATGGCTTCTCGGCTGATTCAAGAATGAACACATTTATCTTGACTCGGCTGATAATAACCAATCTGATATCCCACTCGGCTGATTCGGTCACATAGCTTCCAGACCATGAGATAGGTTTCACTAAGCTGTTTTAGTTCTTAGTTGATGACTTCCAATTTAGCCTTCTTGACTATTATATCATTTTTGTCATCTTCAAAACCTTCTCTAATATATACCAACAATCTCCCCCTTTTTGATGATGACAAAACCTTCAAGTAAGAACGTTTTCTAAGTCTTCAGATTTGGTCTTCATACCTTGAGATGGAAATTTTTTGATCTGATACAACTTTCAAAAAAATACCAATAGTTGGTTCTTTTCCCCTTTCTGATCTTCTGCTTAAAGGGTTCTTAGTTGCATCCTTTATCTTCCCCCTTTTTGTCATCAACACCAATACTTGAGTTGCATCTCTTCTTCCCCTTTTTCTCTTTATAGGAATGCAAACTTAGTATGCTGAAGACAATTAGGTGAGTACTAGGCTGATCGAGGTAGTCTTCGTTGCTGTTTATCACTCCAGCTAGAAGATTCCCCCTAACTTCAAGAATTGATACCACTTGATACCATTTGTGGTCTGATTCCACTTGTAGTCTGATGCTACTTGTAGTCTGATACTACTTGTATGAATGTAAATCAGATTAGTCAGCTGATATCACTTGTTGATGTGATAACACTTTGCTGATACCACTTGGTGTAGTACATTCTTGAATATCACTTGGCTGTTGAGATCCAGTCGGCTGATGAGAAGCAGTCTTCTGATAACTTCATTTTGACTTATTGAAAACTTCATCTTTATTCAGGAGTACCGCTAGTCGTACACATTCCTCCTAAGTTCAAAAATCCGTGGTCAAGTAATCTGATGAGAGTTTCTCTTCAAAGACACTCAGCCGTTGAATTCCAGTAAGCTGTTTTGGGTTAGTCTTCTGATTAGTTCCCCCTCAACTTATGAATCCAAAGTCAACGAACCAATTTCTTTGTCACATGGTTGACTGATACCACTTGTATCACTTGTTGCGAGTAGTTGTTGGTCTCTAATACCACTTATTATTCTTTGATAATTTTCAACTTTTCAGCAAACTTGCGTTCCTCGAAATCTCCAAATGTAGAGTCTACCACTTGAATTATACCACTTGATGATACCACTTAATTGATAACACTTGTTGGTAAATGCTTGTTGGTGAGACCACTTGTTGAACTCGGTGAAATTTGCAAGGTAGTCAACTCATCTTTGTCATCTCACATGGGCTTCACCTACAAAACAAATGACTGTTTTTTGTACCCCTTATTTACTGGGTCCAGCAGGGTTAGTACAAACATGTGATGATCTAGTAACCTATGTTTTATCATGATACTACCACTTGTTAGTCATGATTAAAACAATGCTCATAAGCATGGTGATCTCCTTGTTCGAAAATTCTTTACCAAGCCTTAGACCTTCATTCAGAGTTTTGGTAAATCTATTATCCATTTGATCAATCGTTTCACCAGACTTCATCTTGAAATTTTCAAACTCCTCAAGAGCCACACTAAGCTTATGTTCTTTGATAGCGTCGTTTCCTTTGCTTAGCTCACAGACTTTATCCCACATCTCCTTTGCTATTTTGAAATGTTTGATCTTCTGGAATCTGTCTTCATCTAGAGCTTTGAACATGATGAACTTAGCCTTTTTGTCAAGATTTACTATTTTGATTTCTTCGGGTGTCAGCTCATCCAGATATTTGTCAACAATCTGAGCAGGCTGGTCAGCAACCTTCACAGTTTTCTTAAATATGAATGGTCCTTTGGTAATACATGTAAACATGTTGTCATTGTAAGCAGCAAGAAGGATTTCCATTCTGATTTTCCAATCTTCAAAGTCCATATGGCCAATGTGAGGAACATGGCTTCTGCACTCTATTTTTCAAAAGTTTTGATTTTTCAAAATATGCTCTTTTTGAAAAATTTGAAAAACACTCCTTAGATCAAGCTCGTTGATCAGACAAATGATTCGAATGAACCACCTGCTCTGATACCACTTGTTGGTCCCAAAAGTGGTCAGATGAGGTTTAGAGGGGGGGGGGGGGTGAATAGACCTCTAAACTTTTAAAACTTTTCTCTAACTTTTCTGTCAGCAGGGTAAGCTGATCTTACTCGTGAGACTACTATGCTGATTTAGCACTTAGCAGATTCAGCAGAGTCGACCACTCTTTTGATTCAACTTATCTGTTTCAGATACATTCAGAGTTTCAAAACTTGTATGCAGCGGATTTTAGCAAGTATGTTTTTCAAACAAGTTTCTCTTCAAAGTTTTACCCCAGTTTTATAAATTCCTCTTTTAAAAGCTTTGTCTTTTAAACGTTTGTTTACTTATGAAAATGTGCAAGTTAAAAATAAGAAATCAAACACAGAAATTTTTATAGTGGTTAACATAAAGTCTTTTAGTTCATTCTTCTAAATCACACAGATTTAGGTTCCACTAGAAACACAAAGTTACTAGTACTTGAGCTTTTACAAACAAATGGCAAGCCTCAAGTAGAACACTCAGCTATCAGGTAGATCACTCAGAAAAACCTATTAAGCAACTAGAACACTTATGCTTTACAACAAATGATAAGCCATAAGTAAGAACTCTTTGTTCACTCTTGGAAAATCTGATAGAATAGTGTCCTGCAAGCCAACTGTTTTGGCTGCATTTAATTAGTAATAATTAAAAGAACTATTCAATTCGATTAATAAATGCATTTTTATTATATGGTCAACTTTATCTTATGTAATAATTATCTACGCATAAGGATATAAGTCCTTAGATCACAGGGCTATGGGACAACCCGTGGACTGATCTCCAAGGCCGTGATCTAGAACATATTCAAGAGTCGTAGAATCCAATCGAGATGGGACATCAACCCATCTCGATTGGATTCGGTTAGACTCTCACTAATGTGTATACTCCGATGAACTGGAGGACGCTGGGGTCCACGAGCGTGACTGGGATAGTCGATACACATAAGTGGGTGACATGCTGGGATGGCAAGTGCACTGAATACCCCAATTAGGAAATAACTCACCATGGAAGCGGTAGTCGCATATCGGAGTTGAAGTTATTCCTATTTACAATAGTATACGAGGAATGATCCCTAAATACTTGAGGTGATAGGGTTTATCTGATGCGAGAACGTCTATACTTAGATGTGAGTTCCGACCGACTGGAGATCGCCAGAAAGTCTCTGTGGATTCACGTTGGGTATAGAGGAACTCGTATGCAGGTTCATATCATCAACAAAGGATCCATTGACCCGACTTGATAGGTTGGGAAATTCTCCTATGGATTTCTGTGAGAAATTAATTCTGGTAAAATCCTTGGCCAAGGTATCTGACGGCTTTATGAAAGTAGCTCATAAAGATTAAGTCAAAGAGAATTATTTCGAGATCAGAATGCATAAAGTCAATACAAATTAAAAGGGAACCGATGAAAAATCCATGCCCTTAAGTATTGACTGGGAGATCGATCGATGGAGAGATTATAGCGTATATGGAAATTGTAAATGATTAAAAGGTTCACTGAATTAATTCACCAGTGATTGGGCTCCATGGGCTTGTGGCCAGACATCGACCGTGGAGTGTGGGAGAATTCCCAAATTAGCAGGGGTGCTAATTTTGGAATGATCAGTCGACAGAGTGTTCGATTGATTTAGAGTATTTAATACTCGAGTAATTAAATGAATATTTAATTATAACCCACGGCCAATTATGTGGTGAACCTACGGGGGCATACACAATACACATGAAGCGAAAGCGAGGAAATGAAGAACAACTGAGTCAACTATATCGACTGGGTCGATTGGGGTGACTGGGTCGACCCAATTGGAGCGAACTTGGTCCAATTGAAATTGGATCAAGACTGGAAATTAAATTGGAATTTAATTTGTGAGTTAATTAATTAAATTGGATTTAATTAATAAAGGGAATATTTAATTAAATAGACTTGGAGTCTAATTTAATTAATGAGAAAGAAATAAATTAACTGGGCTATTTAATTGGGAATTAAATAAAGACCCAATTAATTAAATCTGGTATGGGCCATGAATTAATTAGAAGACTTAGTCTTCTAATTAAAAGGGCCATGGCCCATATAGGAGAATTAGAAGACTTGGGAGTCCTAATCCTAGGAGGATTAGGATGATGAGATTCCTATAAGTAGGAGACTTAAGGTCATATCTCACACACACTAATCAAGAGCCAAAAAGCCAAGTCAAGAAAATTCTCTCCCTCTCTCTCCCTAGTGATCGGCCGAACCATCTCTTCCTTTTGGAAGAATTTTTCGATCTCGTTCTCGTTCCAATCTTGTTCTCTAATCCTAGATATTAATATATCCTATGTTCTAGCCGATTAGGATATATTATATTTCGTGATATTGTGGTGTATCAACTCGTAGAGGCGCAACACGTGGGGCGCTACAACGAAGTTTGGATCGATTCTACCGAGGGAGAAAACGCAACGACTTTGCTGCTTACTTGGATTTGCTAGGAGACAGGTATAATTTGGATCTACTTATTCTTGTCGTTTTATAGTCATATATATACATCCAGTTTAGTATCCTGGCAAGATTCCGTAAGAGGTCCTTAAAAAATTTTAATTTCCGCTGCGTTAAGGGCTGTTTATCTTACTGAATCCCAACAAAATCATACAGATTAACCTTGCTCTTTTCAGTATAGGAAATCACTCAGAAAACCTACACTAAGAAGTTATATCACTTCACAAAGATGGATATCCACTCCTTCTATTCTCAATTGAAAGTCACTTAGAAAGACAACGTTTGATCTTTGTTATTCAACAATTCGCTCCGTGAACAGATGACTTCGCTTATGATCAGACGACTCAACTGATGGATCTTGCTCTATAGATGTGATCTTGAATTGTGCAAGTCTGTTTTTAATCTTCTGTCCCTGGTCTATTTATACTCTCTGATTTGAAATTCTGCCCATTGAAGATAGGCAAAATTACATTTTAATCCTGAGCAACGGTCTTCTTTCTGACGGCAGCTTTTGCAGACTGTTCTATGTACACTCTGTTGTACGGATATCTACTTTCTTCAAGTCGCATTTAATGCACTCAACTTATTACCGTTGATGAGCTTACTGACTGACTTCACTTTGCTGATGGAATTACTCTGCTGATGATCACTCTGCTGAATGATCACTCTGATGATGGCTACTCTGCTGATTCAAGAATGAACACATCTATCTTGACTCGGCTGATGATAACCAATCTGATTTTACTGATCTGATATCCCACTTTGCTGATTCGGTCACATAGCTTCCAGACCGTGAGAGTGGTTTCACTAAGCTTTTATGTTCTTAGTTGATGACTCATTTTTAACCTTTTACTCTTTGACCTTTTTGTCATCTTCAAAACCTTCTCCAACCAACACCAACACACCTTTTTCTAATTTGACAGATTTTTTAATTTTGTCACCTTAAAGAATGCAATATAAATCATTAATAGTGACACATCAAAAGCATTGTCCAACTAAGGAATGGTCTTATAGACCATATAAAAGAAAATTGGACTAAGGATGGTTAGCTGTTAATTTATTATTAAGATTAAACGCTTCAAAACTACAAGTTTTAAGATCTTACATTAAGATCCTTTTATCAAACGGGAAATGTGATTTTCCTTGAGGATATTGAGTTCGGGGGGGGAGGAATTATAAGGAATGTTATCTTTGAAGTAGCTCAGTCTCGACTCAAGAGAATGATAACCAGGATAAAGTTTAATCCTCAAATTCCACTAGAACAAGACAACAATGAGGTACTTTTAAAACAAACTCAACAACCTCAAGAATTGTTATTAAGGAGATCCCCTTACAAGACTTGTCTTTTAGGTTTCTCGTCAATAGTATCACAATTTCATTAAGTCACCATCTCTTACGGTTTTGAGGTGAATTTCATTGATAATTGTGCATATCTCAAGTTCAGTGGGAGTAAACATATATTCCTTATTGTGAAAATGAGACAAGTGAAATCTCAAACAATGCACCAATAAAGATCCTTAAAGAAAAGATATACATAAGTTTCCTTCTGCATCGACAATGGGGAATGTATGCTCAAGTTTGCACTCAGTTCAAACATTTATCGTGAGAGTTGTGGGTTGATACTTGAGTGATTCAAGCATGGCAATAAAACTAGAGAACTAAGGCTCACATTTTCACATTTAGGCGATCAAATCTTTTTAGAGACTATATGATACTTTGATGATTTATATCTTATTAGTATATATGTTACGTCATGCGATCAATTGATCGGCCCAAAGGAAGATCTTTGATTGGCTGAATAACACATATATATTTGATGATAAATATGTGACAACTTCATTATCTATGTAGATAGTATGTCGGCCCAAAGGAAGGCTACTATCCGACTGGACTTATTGTCAGTATTTGATCACTGCACAAGGATTACCATTTACACTTGATATTTATGTCCAAAGACTAATATCGATGTTGTTCTAGGTGTTCTGTGACTTAGTATCAAATAAAGTTTCAGAGTTTTCAAATGTCAATAGAGCATATAAGTACAAAATTTTGGTTAAAAACCCATTCACCAAAGGTTGGCCGCTTAAGGTGATTTCGTGATGATGCAACTCTTATGGACATTATCAGACTTTATGATATGTCTGTTTAGTGGGAGTTATTTTGGTTTAATGATTTTGACATGTTTATGGTTGTTTTCTGTAAAAACTTAAGTTTTATGGTATAAATGAATTTTATGATTGATTACTCTGGAAGTAAAGTAAATGACTCTCTATTGTGGTATTACATATGGTTAAGAAAGTACGTAAAGAAGGACCAGTTGGAAATAGGCATGTATAAGACCACATTACATGTAATTTTCATGCTACTCATACACATTTGATCTATGTCATTAAGTGTATTAGTATGGTGATCATCGGGGTTTAGTCCGACTATATTGTGATAAAAGCCGCGGTAGTTCCATTGCTGATATATGAGATGGACCAGATTGTTTAAGTAAATCTAACGACAAATAGCATACGGACGCGTGCCTAAAGAAATTTGTAACATAATTGATTCAAGATTAATAAATAGCCCAAGTGGGAGATTGTTAGGAAAATTTATTTTCTAATCCTAATTGGACTATTTAATCAATTATGGTAGCTATTCTAAAGATATTGGACTAATATTAAGTGGTCTAATGACTCCAATAAGAATGTGGACTAATTTAATAACTCCTATGCGAATGTGGACTAAATAATGGGTAGATACCTATTTAGGAGAGTTCTAGGGAATTATGAGAACCCTAATTATTTTCCTATATAAAGAACACAAGGGTTATGGTCCCCAATACACCAAATCAATATACTATTCTCTTCTCCCTATCAAGAAGACGATTTTAAGAAAATAAGGCGATTTGGTTGAGGAAGGCCTTGTACCCGATCGATCCAATTCATACTAGTGATCGATTCTATAAATTCCGCATCAGACTAATCGCTCACTATGGATACTAATACGTATTTAATATAGTACATATAACTCTTGATGATTTAGTATGAGATAGTTCTTTGGGGATAAATTCCAACATCTGGATGGTGGGACATGTACGTAGTAGCATACACCGACGACCCTTGCCGTCCAGCAATTACCCGCCACAGTCCCGGGGCCAAAAAATATCAGATAAATATCAAAAAATAATATCAGATCCTATTATATAATCACGTGCTAGAAATCCAGAATCAGAAGTCCAAAAATATAGAATAAGTCATAGTCATATGCCGTTTCACTATCAGGTTAGCGGATCAGAATCATAGGTATAAAACTCAAGTCAATTAGAAGTCCAATAGGATTCGAGAAATCAGTAGAATACGAAGTCCTATACAAAAATGAGGAGTCAATCGATAAATAATTTCAACAAGATAAAGAGAAATGGGCCGAATTAGAAGTTTCCATGAGATAACAAGAAAAAATCTGAATATAGGTTCAATGGTATATGGAAAACCAGTTGAATAAGAAGTCCAATACGATACATGAATTCAGTCGAATTGGAAGTCCAAAATGACAAAGAGGGGAGAGCCGAATAAGAATTCTAACCAAATAATGATGTAACGAGAAGGAAACAAACATAGAAGTCCAATAAGATAATGAGAATGCAATTGAATTAAAGTCTCATTAAGGGTAACAAGAAGGTAGCGAAATGTAGTATCAATAATAATAACAAACATCCTAGGATATTTTGATCTCTTATTAGCCAACTCAAGAAGCGGATTCAAGAATACTTGAAAAGGAATATTGGTCATTTTGAGCTATATTATTCTAGGGGTTCAATGCTTGATTACCTTGATTACCCTATGTTATGCGAAACCTGCACAAAATTATCCTGTGAATATTTTTTTTGCATCAAACTTCCTTGAAAACCCTGCATAAAACACTCAATCTCCGTTAGTTACTAACACCGTTAATTTTTGCATAATTTTGTTTGCGTAAAACCCCCTTGTACTTTTGAATGTTGGCGCAAAACTTCCCTGTACTTTTAAAAGTTTGTACAAAACTCCCTTGTACTTTTGAATGTTTGCGCAAAACTCCCTTGTACTTTTAAATGATTGCACAAAAACCCCTTGTATTTTAATTATATCTAGGGGTAATTTAGGCAATTCAATTAAAAATTAACAATGTTAGTAACTAACGGAGATTGGGTGTTTTATGCAGGATTTTTTAAAGTAAAAGGGAGTTTGATGAAAAATAAAATCACAGGATAGTTTTGTGTATGGGTGGGCGCAGGCGAGTTTGGGATGGGTTTAGGGCTATAGACATGAGTATGGTAAAATTCGGGATTGACATTTTTCATCTCAAATCCGCCCCGTAATAATTTGGGTACCCGAAAGCGGGTACATGAATTATTTGGGACGGGACGGAATTACTGGTCCCATATTATTTTTAAATCATCAATTCTTCACGCACTTAACAAAATCAAATTACAATATTGCGAATATTCAGTTAACTTATATAAGCTTGATATGTACTGCCACATATATTATGTTTACCAATTACTCCGACATATGCATAAAGGTTACCCCATAGCCAAATTTCATACGTAGAAGTACTTTGTGGAGCACATAATTTCGTATGTAGTAGACTAGTATTAGTAATTTAATTTGTAGAGCAAAACCAAAAAAAATTACCATGTGCTGTGGCCGTAGGTGGTAAGAAGAATAAGTGGTGGAGCCGTAGAGACTATGAGAGTTTTTAGAACTGAGGTTGACTTAATGTACTAGTAACTAGTGTAAGATTTAAAAAGAATATTAAAGTAGAGCAATAAAGTTTATTTATTAGATGATATTAATTAATTAATCAATTATATAAGTAAAGAGTATATTATATAATACTTCAATAAAAAATATAGACGTGTTCGGGTATTCGGGGTTGGAGAGGCTAATATCAAACCCGTCCCGTATTCTTGAAATAAAATACGGATTTTCAAGTTCGGGTATTAAAACCCAAAAAATACCCGTCCCATTTAGGTATTTTAAAAATGGGACGGATCGAATTTTGATTACCCGAACCCAACGCCCATCCATAATTTTGTGCAGGTTTTACATAAAACATAATAGTATTATGCATTTACCCCTATTTCTAGATTTAGTCAAGTTAGGCCAAAATGGTGAATATATGTATACATATACGTACATATAAAGTAGTACAAAGTAGCGGACTCAGGTTCAAATACCTGTTTGGAGAGGTTCCCACTTTATGTGCCCGACGCACCTCGAAAGGGATTAAACCATTGGGAAACCAAAAAAAAAAAAAAAAAGTGCGTGTGAATATGCATTAGCTATGTTTTGGTTTAGTTGTGAGTAAAGCAAATGGGGTATGTGTCAAGCATGGATCAAAATTTCCATCTTTTCCGTCGAAAACATCGAAAAGTTTCCGTTTTTGAATCAAGCGAAACGAAAACAAGATGTAATTCCGAAACTATTTGTTTACCTTAAACTCTGTCATTTTTCTAAATTTAGTAATTTTTTTTACAATTTTTCTTTAGTGTTTCCTAAACATTTCCGAAAAGTCTCGAAAAGTTTCCAATATTTGGCTAACCGAAACATACACTCGAAACGAAATTTTGATCCATGGTGTCAAGAATGATTAAAGAAGTTCTAAATTAATTGTTTTGTTTCCACCTCAACTTTTCAATCATTTATTCTCGATTAGACCCTTGTCATTTTAATTAACTTCCAATTGAGATCTATTATATATGATTTTCTATTTGAATTCATTAGTATTTTAGTTATTCCATCTAGTCCTACTTCATATGTAATTTTCATTAAATCTTTGTTCACAATCCCATAATCAATCAAAATTTACTAGTTAATTACTTGTAATAACATTATTAATAGTGTTACTGGTATTATTTTACAGGGTCTGACAATTTTCTATTGTTGATAATTATGTTTTTTTACAGGAAAATTGAAAGAAAGGGATTGCTGCTGAATTTTTATCTTCATCCCTCACTTTGAAAGACAGAATAAGGTAATGGAAGGGGTCTTTATTTTGATTATTTGGAGTATTGGCTATTGTTGAAAGGAGAATCTATCAAAATATTGTTTTTTTACATGTAGACATGGTTGTTGAAAGTCTAGCCCAAATCCAGTTTGAGTAATTGTGGATCAATAAGCCCATAATAGATTAGATTTAACGGGAGTTAATGTCAATTTATCCTTTATTAAATGTATAATATTCAATTTATCCCCTTGTGATTTGAAAAAGAACAATTTACCCCCTATAAAAAATTTAAAGAAGCAATTTACACCCTTCAGCCGGAGAATGTAACTCACTTGCCGAAATTAAGAGTGACATAAAAAGTGTTTTGTAATATAGGGGTGTAAATTGCTACATTTATCATAACACAAGGGGGTAACCTGCCATATTATCATATCATAGGGGAGTAAAGTGCCACATATAAAAATGTCAAAGAGACGGTGTGAAACTTTTATAAAATTACAGGAGGGTAAATTGCTCTTTTTCAAATCAGATAAATTAAAAATTATGAATATCATATGGGGTAAATTTCCATGAACTATATTTAACGGAGTTGGAATTAATGGCATCACCAAAAGTCCAACATTTTTTTTATAATTATGTTTCCTATTTAACAAGAAACTCTTTTTTTTTTGGTCAGAATTTAACAACTATAGAAATATTCGGTTCATGATCGATCAAAAATTTGTGTCCTTAAATTTAACAATTCATTAATATTGAAAGTTCTGCAAAGGACCGTTTGCAAGAGTTTGAAGAAGGAATGAATTAATTTGCAATTTCCCCCTTTTCAGTTTGTAATTACTAATTAGGTCTTTTTATTTTTTCCGCTTTTTCACTTGCTTTCGTTCATGCTTTCATTAGGTCTGTTCGTATCTTTATACATAGTTAAGATTAGATTATATTCGTAACTCCTCTTCACTTTTCCTATTCAATATACAATTAATTTTATTTCTCTGTTCATTATTCTTTCATCCACAGATTCCTTTTCTTTCTCTGCCTATTTGCAATTTTATTCATTAATCAAAATTCTTCAATGTCCAGTATTCATATTTGATATAATTTAACCTATTTAAATTCTATTTATTTACTGTAGCAAGAATTGTACGGTCACTCTAGGGTTTGGAAAATTGTTAATCATGGCATCTATTAATGGAGATTCCTATCTTCATATGAGTTGCAAAAGAGTCAAACCAAACGGCGCCGTTTCAATTGGACATGAAGAAGCAGAGGATGATAGGCTCAGTGCTTTGCCAGATTGTCTTCTCCATCACATAATGTCTTTCCTCAACACAAAACAAGTTATGATGACATCTTTGTTGTCGAAAAGATGGCAATTTCTTTGGACCGATTTGTCGGTTCTTGATATGTGCGAGAGCAGTTCTGACACTGCAAAAATCAATAGTTATGTGGATTGGGTTGGGAGGACTCTTGTTATGTGCAGCGGAATTTATTTGAACAAGTTTGTTGTTGATTTCAATTATCAACCATGTTTTGCTTCCAACGTTAATCTTTGGGTTCAATATGCTGTTAAAAATAAGGTTAACGATATTACCTTAAACTTTCGAAACCATTTTACAAAAGACAATTACATGTTGCCTCAGATGTTGTTTTCGTGTTCATCCTTGACGAATTTAACTATATGTCGTTGTGTTATGGCTCCTCTAGGAGCCATTGCGTGGGGATCTTTGAAAAGTTTATCACTCGAAGGTGTCGAATTGTCTGATTGTGTAATGGAGAAAATATCATCAGGTTGTCCTGTTTTGAAAGTCTTGCAACTAATTTATTGCTATGGATTAATTCATTTGAAAATTTGCTCTCCAAATATTACTACACTTGTGATAGTACATTGGGCATCTGATTCTTTTTTGGAAATTACATCACCTTATGTACGAGTTCTGTCTCTTGAAGGATGGGTTATGTCTTTTAAAGGATCACAGTATAGGCTCAAAGATGTCTCGTCTCTTGTTAGAGCATATCTTGACTTCAAGTGGACCAAGGAGAACGCTCTAAATGGGTTTTCTTATGCAAATCAACTTCTTAAAAGCCTTCAATCTATTAAGGAGCTTCATTTGGGAAGTAGTTGTATTGGGGTGTGAGCTCTATAGTTATTTTCTAACCAAATTGCAATGATTTTTTTTTTTTCCAGACATTTTTTACTAACTTGGTTTGTGTTTATGTACAAGGTCCTCTCAGGAATGGAGATGAGGGGCTGGCGGCCTCCACCATCTACGCTTAAGAATTTGACACTAAACCCATGGAGGCATAAAATAACCATTCATGGCATTTTAGGCATTCTGAAATATTCTCCAATTCTCGAGTCATTGCTCATAGAAGGAAATTGTGTGAACCCGGAGGTATACTCATTTGCAAAATAATTTTTGATTGTCTTCACAAATGTCCCATGGAGTATATATGTTTTGTTTTGCCTTTATAATTTTCTTGAAGCATACTTGCTCTGAATGAAATTAATGGCTGCAGTTTGAGTTTAACCATGTTGTTGTCAATGAAAAGTTTGTTAGATAACTAGTTCGAGGAACACATATAATGTAAGTGAGAGCATACAAAATTAAGATATTTTTATTAACATTTTATGTGGAAGATACATAATACGATCTAAGTTAAATTAGTATGTTCGAGCTTAAATTATTTCGGGAGGTCACCCAATAGGCTAAAACATGTCAATATAAACCAATTTGATTATTTGAAATATGTATTTAGTTTTATCAACCTAACTTATTTGTCATTCTTTTCTTTAGATAAAGACACCCAATATTACCTGGGATTTATTTCAGAATGATAATTTGGATTCGATCGCACATCATCTGAAGACTATAAAGATTACTCGGTTTATAGAATCGGGCGATCTTTCTGGCGAACCAATGCTGACATTGGTGCGAATTCTGCTTGAGAGAGCAAAGGTCTTAGAAAAGATGATCATCGTTGTAGAAGAATCAGTAATTACCAAATTAGCGAGAACGTTGCTTTCTTTTCCTAGAGCCTCACCTAAAGCAGTGGTCGTGTTCGGTTAATGATCATGGAATTGCTCCATGGTTTCTACTTTTGCTCCTTGATAAACTTATTGAAAATGTCTTCTATTATGTTGGTTAAATTTTGTTCTTCTTTTGTAGGATGATTGGTTTTTAACTTTTTTCTCATGAACTATATGTTAATGCCATTATTGAAGCTGTTTATTTTTTCTCGATATTGCTTAGAATTGCTCTCTACCATGATCTATAACAACTAACATTATTTTTGACAATAATGAGTTCATGATCATATTCGTTACGCGTATTTGAATTATGAATATTTTTAGTCGGATTATATTCATCATATCTCTAATCGAGTAATTTTTTCTAATAAATCGAATGGGATGCGGAGCGAATAGCCCTCAATCCAAGTGAACAATGTTTTCCTTGGAAAAATCAGATTTAAAAATAACTGCATAAATGTTATTCTGGTCTTCCATATTCTTCACACCAAAGATATGTAACTAATATGTAGAGCGAAACACGAGCGTAATGTGGAGAGTCATGATTGTAGAGTGCCTTTGCATTCTCGTGAGTTAGCAATGAGTTAAAATTTTAATTTGATGTATTGAGAATGTTGGGGGTGCAAACTGCAAAGTGTCAATTTATCGTGTTTTGAGAGTGTAAAGTGTCAAAGATCTAAAAAATAAATCATCTATTTTGCCCCTAGATTTTTTGACTCTGGTGATCATCTTTGTCGCAAAATAGGAGGTGTGCTAAGTATTTTGAGGATTTCGGGCTAATTTTGAAATTGGGCCTTAATTGGCACTAAAATTGTCACCAATATTGAAGTTGTGAAATAAATATGTTAGATCGAAATGATACGAGATATAAACGTCAGCGAACTATAGTTGAAGCACAAAAAATGCAATAATCCCCATATTAAACTTGCCAAAACAAATACTATTTTTTCAATTCTTAGCTTATGTACATAGTTATTGAGCTCAAATTGAGTTTCAAATCAAACTATTGAGAAAAATAAAGTTCAATAAATAATACTTGAACTGCCAAAAACATTTATTGTTACCCGAGAGTAGGAATGTCAATTGAGCCGGGCCTACCCGAAGCCCGATGACTCGACCCGATTAAAATTGGCCCGAACTCGAATATTTGTGAGTCGGGCCGAACTTGATCCATTATATTAAACCCGATTAATTTATGAGCCGATCTTGAGCCTAATACGGCTCAACCCGAATAAAGTCCGACTATATAATTGTTTTAAATATTATGATTAATTATTTGTATTGTAGTTATATTATTAATTACTGTTTTATTTTTAAACAAGAAAACTTTATAATAAAGTTATAGTGTAAACCAACATACATGTTAGTATATCAATTACGTATTGAAGGTCAAAGCTCAAAGGAAAAGAAATAGCAAGAAAAAAAAAAGCAAAAGTTAACATAAAAGATCAATAAATCGGAGTCTTGGGACTTTAAAACTCTATTGTTTGTTCATATAGATCAAACGTATCTTAAAAAATGTGGGCAAATGACTCGATCTTTCAGTTTAAATATTTTTTAATGTTTTATGGAATTTATATATACTCGTGTATTAAGTAATCGTAGTCTATTCATATGTATTTCATTAATTTTAACTGTTTATATGTCGATCTAAAATCACTTATATTAACAAACCCGATATGAGTCCGATATAGGCCTGAAACCCGAAATGTTAAATGGACCGAGTTTGAGCTAAAGAAATTAAAAAATTTATGAGCCGAGTTTGAGCCTCTAGCTTTGAAGCCCGACAGTATTTGAGTTTGAGCCATTTAAGGCTCGGCTCAAAAGGCCCGATTGACATTCCTACCAGAGAGTTGTAACTCGTAAGGCATGCCCTTACCTTATCATCTGGTAAACAATTGTACCTTTCATTAAAGTGAAATACAATATTTAATTTCAAATAAGCAATACTTTTTTTAAAAAAAAAAAATTAAATAAGTGATGATTTTATTCTTAGGTCATGACATGCACGAAGCAACACAATTCAAGTGGACATTTGTATTTTAAATTTGGGATTACGTGGCAAGTTGTTAAAAATTTCTGGACTTGGATTATAATTATCTGTTGGAAAGTCAATGGGTCTGTTTGTTTGGTGTTTTTGAAAAAAAAATCGTGTTTGGAAAATGTCAAACAAACGTGTTTTCTATTTTTTCAAATAAATTTTTCATCTCTCAATTTTCTCAAACTACTCCCTCAAAAGCCAAATAAAAAACAATTTTATTATCTCTAAACAAAATATATACAAATTATACCTACAACCTCACTCTTCAAAAAAAAACATACACCAACTTTATTTCTCAAACCACTCTCTCAAAATCCAAATAAAAAACATTACGCAAATCGAGATTATTTCACAAACATCCACTACTCTCTCAAACTACTTTCCCAAACGCCAAAGAACATGCTCAATGTCACTACAAGAATACACAGCTCACATTGATGAAATAATAATCTTAAGATGGATAATTAATATGATTTGATCTTTTAGTCCTTTGTTTTTTGAGAAATTGTATTATTAATCCCATAGATTCGGCTCTCAGTACTTTTGTTCATATACATTACACAATTATACTCTTGATTAAAAAAATTGGAATATTTTGTATTTTTGTCTCATTACTTGCTTTGAGGCTAAACATACAAACATAAGACGATCCTATAAAAAGTGTTAAATAGAGACTCTTATATGATACAAAAATTGTTCTAATATACTTAGACCAACTCACAATTTTATAAAGTGTGGGACTTGATGTGGAAAACAATGCAAAAAATTAAGACTGAAAGTGCAACTTTTAAAAATACGAGAATTAAAGTGTTGAGTATTAATACTATGGAATTGAAATTGCAATTTTACATTTTTCTTGCGTGGGCTTTTGGCTTTTTTGATCATTTTTCTTTTGATTCCTTGAGACGTGTGGAGACTGGAGAATACAGACGTGCAGTTACCATACATATCTTGTTAATTACATATATTCATTAAATTTGTCTGTATATGTAAAATTATTTTTTATTAATTAAATCCAATTATTATACAAAATAAAATATTTCTAACAAATGATTTGAAATTCTTTAACTCCTTTTGTTACTTCTTTTAGTTTTTATCATAATCAAATCATAAAAATCTGTAAAAAAATTATATCTGTTTGCAATTGCTAGTGATGCAAGAGAATAAATAACTTGTATTGATTATCTGGTGAAGATTCTGTCACTAAACTGGGAATTTTTTTTTTTTTTTTTTTTTTTCTTTTTGAGAATAACAAACTACGGGATTGACTATATGATTTTCCAGCCTGTTATTTTCGTGGATTAATCAAACCAATTAGTCCAGGTTGTGTGATATACATAGGGTCCGTTTGTTTTATTTTTATAAAAGTAGTTTTGTTAGATTTGAAGAATTTTTAAGGTATTCACGTATGTTTAATTTTTTATAAAATGGTAGATTCAGAGATAGAATGAATATTCCCTAAAAAAAAATAAAAAATGAGATAAAATGAACGGTAGTTTAAATTTTATAAAATGGTAGATTCTTTTAGATTGTGAAAATAAGCGATATATACAGAATTTAGAAAAATAGATATTTCGAAGTCACAACTTCAAGATTTTGATATACAATCGAACTCTCAGACTTAGGGGACTACTCATATATAAAATATTGTATCAATGACATGACACGCTACACGTGGGATTAAGTCAACTAGGCAAGACATAAAATAAGCTTTTACCCATCTCATTTATCCTTTGGTCGACCTATCTTGTACATCAAACCAGGTCATGATAGACTTGATCCTATCATCGATTCTGCTTTGAGTTCATTGATCTACCATGTAATTAAACTTGATCTCATAATCGATTATGCTCTGAGTACATTGAACTATGTCATTGTAGACTTTATCTAATCATCAAATCTGCTCCAAATACATCATCATAGATGTACCAAAGTGGTCGAACCATAACAATGTAGATGTGACCATGTCGATCGAACTATGAAATATGATTGACCTATAATTACCAAAATACCTCTAAACGATCCGCATATATCATTCAAGTCAACCGATTGACGCCCGACCGATCGACCCAAAATATCCGCTTTCAACTTCTATAAATACCGTACCCCGCATTTATTATACTTTAAGGTACGATTTTACTACTTAACCTACTACATTATGATCTGTTATCTCTTCGAATTCGATTTTACTTAGGCATCGAAGGATCAGAACCGAGTCAACTGCCGGCACAACCTGAGTACATGGTTATGTTCCTTTGAGTACATGGTTATGTTCCTTGAAGTAAAGTCCAGTTCGATCTGACCGGCTTATGATTCCATACTGAAGATAGGAGAACATCAACACGTGTCACTCTTTACGTTGACCAGACCCACCGACTAAAATCTCCTTCATCAAGAGGCAGGGTAAGAAATATATAAATAATTTTATGCCAAATCAAAATAGGGTTTGATTAGCATTTTTTTTTGGTAGAAATAAAAAGATTTTTTCTAGAATATATAGTTTTTTGAACTTTTCTTAAAAAAAAGAACATGTATTATATATATATATATATATATATATTGTTAGGCTGTTAAAAGAATAATAAAGCCCCTCCGCCATAGAATATCAGCTACTCCAAATTAAGTTTGTATTCCTTGCCCTATATATATAGGCTATAAATAAGACCCCAAATCCCATTAGTTCCACTTTACTAAAAAATAGTTGAACTTCTCGTTTCTAACCCATTTTTTATTATCATATATTCATCATAAATAATTAATCAAATAGCCGCGGTTAAAATCATGAAATTCACTTTCAGTTTGTTGTTTGTGGTGATGATTATCATATCAAGTAATAATTCAGAATGCGATGCTGCACGCCATCTGTTACAATTGGGTGGTAAGGTAGATAAAAAAGTGATCGGAATGAAGTCAATGCACACCAGTGTAAAACTCATAGATTTGAATTTGGCCTTGAACATTCTAGCTTCAAGCAATGTGGCCCACCAACAGCATGATGACGTCACACGTACTATTTCTCCTCAGCCTTAATTTGTGGTTTTGATTGTTGTGATTCAATGTCATGGTACTAGACGTGTTGATCATCCAAGTTTATAAATTATAATCGTTTTGCTTTTTAATTTCATTGTCTTTGTATTTGTTTTTCTGCTTCATGAAGTTGTATGTTTGTTGCGTTGTTTGAAGTTGTAAATCTTTAATATTAGGGTTGTTCACGGTTCGGATAACAGACCGAATTGAACCGAATCAAAATGAGTTCGGTGAAAACCGAACCGAACCAAAGCTATTCGGTTCGGTTTTCGGTTTTGAGATTTGACCTAATTCGTTTTCGGTTCGGTTCGGTTATTTTTGTTCGGTTAACCGAACCGAACCGAACCGAATCGAACCGAAAACCGAAATTTTGGTTCAAATAGTTAACATTTTTTGTTCGGTTTTATGGACTTTAAAATCCTTTAATTTTATGTCTGTGAATATGAATTTTATTTGTTTAATTTATGTCATTTGAGGATTTTTAAATATTAGTTTTTGCGGTTGGATTGTAAAATTCTTTAATTTTATGCCCATGATATGGATTTTAGTTGTTTAATTTATGTCATTTGATGATTGTTAAATGTTAACCACTTAACTATTTAGTTCTATGTAATGTTTAATAATGTTTAGTGTTATGGTTACCTATTAATTTGATATTTTTTATGATAAATGATTTAGTATTTAATTATAAATTTTTTAATAAATTATATATAGTATAAAATTTCGGTTAAACCGAAATCAAACCGAACCGAAAATTTTCTATTAAAACCGAAAACCGAATTAGGATGTTCGGTTCGGTTTTTGATTTTAAAAAATCAAGAACCGAAATTTCGGTTCGGTTCAGTTCGGTTCGGTTTTTACCGAATGAACAGCCCTAATCTTTATATTTTAAATATATATATCTTGCACGTTCTTTTTCACTTTTTGGGAGAATTACAAGTATATAATTTTATTTGTTTAGTTCTGCAAGGGCTATCTATTTCGACTCGTGTTGGATTTATTATATAAGAATTATATATAACGTTTGTAGAATGCCGCTATTTATAGAGTGTAATCAGTCCCTTTTTTTTTTCCCGTCGTTTTACGAATGGCACAAAGTTTTGAATAAAAGTTTAAAAAAATGAAACTTTTAAGTCATTATATATATATATTTTTATAACATATAAAGGGCTAAGCCCCTAATCTACAGTAAAATTATTGGTCGTTCAAATTTGTTTTTCTTTTTTTTTTCCTCACACATGCTTATAATATTTTTTTTTCTGCTGTCTTCTTCAATTTCCCATCTTCTTCTGCCGTCTTCTTCAATTTTCTCTCAAATTGACCACGGAGTTACTATTGCAGAGCATTGTTTCCTTCGTTCTCCGTTTGCTGACCTCGATTTCTTACCGTTACTTTCTTTTCTTCTTTATCCGTTGGCTCACATCGAACCATCATTATTTTTTCTGCTCTCAGAAGAATGTCTCAGTTCGACTCAGCAGCTTCGGAAATTGGGCCTCGACTTAAGGTGATTTTCTTATATTTTTTAGTGATTTTGTTAAATTCTTCATATGTATTGGCGGTGGATATTGCCGGTGGAGTTTTAGTTTTTACTTATATATAAACATGAGTTAGCAATGAATATTTTCTGCTCTGATTTGCATTAGTGATTTTTCTGAGGTTGATTTTCCATTTATTTGCTTGCTCACCTCCTTTGGAAATTGGGGTTACTTTCCGCAGGGTACGATTCTGTGTGTTTCTTTTATTAAACTTGGTATTCTTTCTTTGCCTATATATATCACTATATCGTTGAGTATTGTTTTGGGTTTTTGGGTCTTGCTTTCCTGGTCTTGCCGAATTATTTGTGAGTTTGCTTCTTGCCTTTGCTGTTGATTTTTGCCTTTGGTGGCTTTCAAGATATTTGTAGGTATTCTATTTAAATCTTCTTTTGTTTTCTGTTGTTTTATTATATTGGATGTTTGATTTATGTTGGAGTATGATTGCAGAGGTTAAGCTGGTGGTATATTGTTTCTTGTTAATGATTTTTTGGTTCTATGGTGAAGTAAATTTGTTGCTTAGCATAGTTTTCAGGTAAAACCTTCTCATACTGAAATTGATGGAACAAATTTATGATGACATGTTCAACAGTGAATTGTCCCTCTGTTGGGCTCATCAAATTTAGGATTGAGTAGTAGCTTAACCTACCTGAAAGTTGCGTTATTGGTGATATTTGAATGACCATGTCGTAATGAAAAATAGTATTTATGCAATTCCCTTGGACCTTTAAATATAAGATAGGCTTTACATTGAAGGTCATGTATTTTCAGTGTAGGCTCTTCAGTAATAGCTGTAAATGTTTCATGATTTTTGTTTTGATCATGAAATTATAAGCTTTAGGGTAGTTAGTAATGTTATTTGTTTATAAAAGTAAGTGCAATTGTCATGAGAAATTTGAAGTCCTTTAGTACTTGCTCTTGAAAATTTAAATTAGTTTGAGTGATTTTGGTGTAAATCAAATGACTCCCCTTTTATAGCTTCTACAACCTTACGGGTTTGGATACTCACTTGCACATTTTTCTTTTAATATTTTAATTTATTTCAGATCTAAATTTTTTTCGTTTATAACTGATTGGGAAATTTTAATTTGGATTTCTTCACTTGAGGATTGATGCAATTACTGACCTAGGAAGATTTGAATTTTCAGAATGGTAAATGATCGAGATTCTAAGCTTCGATTTTCTACATTGTTTGATGGCAATTTTGTAAATTGCAATATGAATTGTATATAGTAAGGTATAGAATGTGTCCGAATTTGAATACGTAATTCATTATAAGCGTAATTCATAGTATGTAATTTTTATTTCATGCAGCCATTGTATATGATTCTATTGAGAAAATACGGCAGGAATGAGATTGTGTTCTGTAATATTCGATTTGGTGTGTAGCACTACAAACGCTTGCGAAGGATGTGAATGACACATGTCATAATTTTAGAAGGTTTTGTAAAATTATCGTTTGTCAATGGGACTTGCATAATTCGAGCGGAAAGCTAGGCCATCGTAAAATGCTTTGATTATTTTATGACACATTATTTAACGTAAATTTGTGATTTAATGGAAGTACAGTCTGAAGATAGCTGAGTGATCGATGCACTGGCATCTGATTTACTTTGTAGTTTAATGAAGTATGAAATTGTCTTTCCCTTGCTTCAGTTCGTCAGAATGCAGTTAGCAGTCTGATTAATATTTCCAGCTTTGATCTTTTGATAGCTATGTTCCCTGATGGCCGGAGGGGGGGAGAGAAAATAGTGGTACTTTATATAATATGTTTCATAATTGCAGGATTACCTGGAAACACATGGAACTATTGGCGTGGCGTATGGCGTGATTCTAGAACACACACTTGCTGAGAAGGAACGCAGGTACTGTATGTGACGGTGACGTTCTATAGTTATTGCCGAATACTTGATTTAAATGGTGTTGTACTATTGTTCTCAGAGAGAGAGAGAGAGTCTAGGAACTGAAATTATTATTTTATATTCCATTCTTGCTGCTTAATTATGTTTTCTTTGTTGCTCAGAGATTTTGGAGTTTACTTTCAATAACTTATCGTATTTGATAGTGCTATAACTAACATACATCTTTATTTTTTTAACAGTCCAACTGTAGTTGCAAGGTGTGTGGCGCTTCTGAAACGATATCTTTTGAGGTGATCTCTTCATACCTTCAGATTATTACCTTTTGAGATTTTCTGCACAAGAATTAATTGTACTTACTATATTATAGGAGTATTAAATTTAAGAAAGTTGATTACATTCATGTTGTATGACAACATGAGCATTATGTATTTGTATGCATTATTTATATTTATTACGTAATTACTATCTTAGTTGAGACCAATTAAGAGGTGACAATCATATTTATGAAATTTTAATGAAATCGATAATGAACAAATATTTGACCTGGCTATATAGAAATAATATCGTTAAGCTATTAAATATGGAACTTATTTAGAAAAGCAAGCACAACATGGCTGGCATGCCTTTCCATATTCATTTTATGTACATTACATTAAAGCGTGGATCACTTGAGTTGTTTTTTCATTATTTAAGTGCCAATACCCTTAATATAGTTTTGACTGTTTATTAAGCAGATCATTCAATTCCCAACTAAGTCCTGCTAATGGCAAAGAATCCTTGGAGAGCAAAGACAAATCTGTTACATCAGTTTCTGAGTCCCCTATTGCTGAGGAAGTTGGTTAAATTGAAGATCAAGAGTTTATAGCTCTTGACGTTTCAGATGGCGGTGTGGTGACCAACAATCATCACTTCTCTTGTCCAAAAGGTCTTTGTTTTTTTCGAATTCAAGCTATACTGCTACTCAGATAATTATGTTATGTGATTTTGCTTTTAAAATTTTTTAAATATCTTATAGCGATCACATTCTGAGTCCCCAAGACGTGCGAGCTCATAATTTCTTAGAAGTAGGTGCAGCAGCTCTTCTTGTTGGGGACATGGAAGTCAAAATGAAGGGTGAAGATTGGAGAGTTTTCTGCAGCACAAAAACGCCTTATCTTGATCAACAATTGCATCTTTCATTACTCACTACTATTACCAATTCCACCTCAGCCTTTGCCCATTTGAGAGCAATAACAGCACTAAAGTGCTCTAAACCAGGGACGTCTCAAATTTAGCATGTTCTTCTTATTTGCTTCTCTTTTATTTAGAATGTGTTTTGATTGTCTCTGTTACTGCTACCATATTTCCTTTTGACAGATGACATCTCCATATTTTGCATGAGATCGACATGAATTACCACCTTTCGAACTTTTTGATGTGTATGCAAACTTGCTGCAACCCGCAACATAATATTAGTATGTTATCTAGCATAGAAATTACGAAACGGAAACCTGCTATTTGTTACTTGACTTACTTCCCAATTTTGAATGCAATACGACATGTCTAAATAATATGCTTGAGATCATGGAGTTCAATGTCAGTTAATCACCTAATGTATAAGAGCTTTAGGAATAATTGCTTTTTAGTGGATAAATTGTTGGGAGAAGGTTTTGCATTTTGTTCTTGTGTTGTAACCTAAAGCATGATATTTAGGAATATCTATGCTTACAATACTTTGAACCCAGGTTTATTTTTGCTCTATTTCTTTTTATAATTCCACTGAAATTGACTAATTGATCACTGTTGTAAAAAACTTGTGTAGATTTATGGAGTCATCAATTTTTGCTATTATTTAACCAATTAATGACCATTCTTTAAGTTTCGAGGTTTCTTTTGTATGCCAGGAGAAGAGTGCATATGCTTTATAAATACGACCAACTATGAAGATGGTTTCTCAATAATTTAAGTTGAAGCTCCCTTCAAATTTAATGAATGGATAACAAGTATGTCTATTGTGTTTTGTACATTATACTACTGCAATTAGATGAATTCAACTCATTGTTATTGGTATAAGCTCTCTCTTTTTATTGGGGACTTGATTTTTGGGAAAGTATCTCACAATTATGAATCTTTTCTCTTGATGCATTGCCACAGAAAAGGAGACAAGACACCCAGGATGTGCTGCAAATGAGGAATCTTCGAGATGAATCGGATGAAAGGGAAATGATGCATTTCATATTAAAAGGTTAGTGTTTTTTCTGCATTCAACTAGCTCTGAATAGTGTGGTCCCCACCTTTTTAATTACTTGTTCACTGGATCATTTGTTGATATGAAACTCACACTTATATGCTGCAGAGGATAGAGAACGTTGCAAGGGAGGTCATCTTCTATTAAAAGGTAAATCATACATAATCGGCTGGTATTTTTCATATAAAATAACTTAATTTTTCTTGCAAGTTTTATTAAAGTAATGAAACCCTTCTCTTATAGGGTGTAGGAGAGAACTAGAAGATTGATTATTGATGATAGGTTTGACTTTCTCCATTTCTTCTTGTAATTTTACCAATGCTAATGGTAGTTCTTACGTGCATTGACTGATTTTGACATGAATCCATTATATTTTGTACTTTCTTTTAAATATATTAATCATGCTGTCAGAAAGTTTACTCTTATCATTTTTGGTTCTCGGTTATGGTTGCCTTCCTTATGTTTTGGATTTTTCTCAATCTTGCTTGCTTCAAGAGAATAAATAAAAGAGGAAAAAACAATTTTGATACCGAACTTTAGTCCAAAGAACACATTTGCTACTAAGCTTTTAAAAAAAACACATTTCATAGTTCATATCATGATTTACACCCTCTTGATACATTTAATTTTTCCATCAATTTAAGGACCTTCTTCGGCAACTCTATAGTCAAATGAGGAATTCAAATGCTTATGTTGTTCCATTTTTTTAATACCATTTTTAGTGTCCATTTTTATTTCTATTTTTTATGGAGTATTTATTTATGGCTTATATAGGTTCTCCATTGGTGATCGTGATTACTACTTTTTGTGCTTTACATCATTATTCTTCAAACTTTGTTGAGTCTTTCTAAAATAAGATTTTATAGAACATAAGTGTATATGAGATATCTGATCTCAACCACTAAAACAAATCAATAATAAATTTGAACCATAATTTATGGTCAAAATATCAAATGATGACGTGGCATTGGACATTTAGAAAAAATAAACTTATCAATTACATACTAATCTTTTAATTAATATGTTTAAAAAAACTCTCTAATCTCTAATTAACTTCAGATCTCTTTCCCAAAAAAAAAAAATTTGAGGGAACTACACTTTTCCATACCAAACTTTTGCCTACTTTATACATTTCATATCAAACTTTTTTAAAAGACACATTTCGTATAAAAGTTGGACAATTTTTTTTACATTTCATTCGGCCGTTAGTTTTTGGATGAAAAAGGTCACGCATCAAGCACGTGTCCGTTTAAGTCACCATTTTTATCTCTTCAGGGTATATTTGCAATTGGGCAAAAAATACCTAAAAAGGTAAAAATTGGGAGGGGGTAATTGCAATTATTGATGCCACCAATTCCTCTCTCTTCACCTCCGGCACCACAACCACCGCCCAACCCTTCCCCACCTGAAAACAGATCTTTACATGAGCGAAGTAGTTGGACTTGTAAGAAGTGTTGTGACTAACTTTGAAAATTCATGTGAGGGGTACATGTATATTTTTCGTCCAACAAAAATTAAATAAAATTATTTGAGGCAGAAAAGTGCTTAATTTGTACATATGGGTGGTAAAGTGCCACAATATGTAACTTTGGGGGATAAAATTTTTGTCAATTTTTTAAAGTGGATTTCATAAATCATATGGAAGTTTTTGTCAATTTTTTTTAAAAAAAAAAATAAGTAGGGGGTTTATTGCAAAATTTTAAAGATACGAGGGGTTATTGGTAATCTTTTAAGTTAAGGGGTTTTTTCATCATTTGATGGGGTAAAATTGTCATTTCGAATTGAGAGGGATATTTTTTGGTAATAATAAAAAAAAGTACGGGTTTTTTTTTTATAATAAAAATAACACAACTTTTTTTTAGTTAGGCAAGACCCAAGGGGTGTTGTTGAACTTCACTCATTAAAAAGGGTATATTTGTCTTGAAGAAAATAAATTATTTTAAGGGAACACGTGTCACCAAGATAAATATTATCTCATATGCTTTTCATCCATCAAAATCTCATTATAGACGGACCAACTTTGTTAGGTAAATTTTCATGAGTAGTTGGATTTGTATTATTAGATCATGGTGAAATGGGGTGTAAGGCACCAACCATACTTCAAGAACAAAAATGAAATACTAACATTGACACCATTTGTTGGTCATGGCAGCTGACATTGATAAGCTAAATGTTATTCATACAAAAACTTATAAAATGTTCCTTTGTATAGTGACTTCATATGTAATTATCAAAAAAAAAAAAAAAAAATAGTGACTTCATATGCAAATTACTGCTCTTATTTCACTCACCATCACTTCTATCATAATTACTACACAACCGAAGAGGGCGATCAGCACCGCGCATAGCGTGGTGCATATCCCGTAACATATATATATTACATATATATATGCCCTTAAAAGTATTGGTTGAGAGTTAATGGTATCAAATCATAACTTTATCTGAGAGAGTATTTTGGAAAAAAATAGTTTCATTAATAGAAAGATAGTATATATTTGTTTAGTTCCCCAATGATTTTAATTTCTTTCGACGAGCGTTAACCATATTATATAAGATTTTTTTTTTTAGGGAAAACGACCTTTCAATCAAAATTTCAATTAAGGGGTTATAATGTTTTAGACGGTAAATCTGATACATCAAAAGAATTTCTCAATTAGGGAACTTTAGCCGTCTCATGAACTGCTTAATTTATTTCCTTCTCGATGAATATGTTGAGCGCGGAAAGAATTGAAAGACTCTGTGATGAATTTGATATCGTCAATAATAACTCCATACTCCGCACGACAAACCGCTGCATCATTATATGAGATTTATATATGGGATTGCAGAACGTGCGCCCACTATTTAAAGATGTAATCAAACTCTTATACGTATTTGGTGTATATATATAAAGATTATTAGTCTCAAATTATCATGTTTAATTTCAGATCCTCACGCAAATATGTAAATGATTAATGGAATTAAGGGAACATATATGTATATACACACACACTGCGTGAACAAGGACAATGTCATTTTAAACATTTCATGTTTTTTACTTTTAAGATTAATATTGCATCTTTCGAATTCAAGTGATGACACGAAAAGTAAAGCCTATGCATAATAAGAAGTTTAATTAGAAGGAAGCGTTTAAAGGATGGGCTAGGGCTGTTAATTCGGTCAAAATCGAATAGAACCGAAGACCATACCTAACATCTTAATTCGGTTTTGGTTTTGATTAAAAATTCGGTTCGTTTCGATTCGATTCAATTTGATTTCGAGTTAACCAAAATTAAAATATGTATAATTAATAAAAACTTAAATAATCAATTACTAGGGCATTTATAGAAAAAAACATCAAAATCATAACACTAAACATCATCTATATCTATACTATTATAAAGAGAAATCATGTCATAGTGTAGTAATTTTTTTATATTTCAAATTTGCCCTTAACATATAAATTAACTTAACTATATAACCTTTTAACTTCTGCTAGCGATAATGCCAGAGGAAATGTTGCTGCTAGAGCAATATTCTTAAACTTTCTAAAATGCCCTTGAAAGTCGACTGATTAACTATTTCAATTCATCTGAAGAAGGAAACAATTCGTGTGATATCTTCTTGATTTTCGAGATCTGCAAACCCATTAATTAAGGCAATTAAATGATTTACTTAAGGAGAGATAGAAAACAATCAAATGATTTACTTAAGGTGAGATATAATATAACCATTTTTACGATAAATAAGCAAAGATAAATGAAACTGGAAAAGTTTGGTTTCTTCTTCCCTTTCTTTTTCTTTTGGTCAGATGTAGGTGGGGTTGGGAGTGGGGGTGTTATCCATTGTCTAAATTTTCACAGAGTATCCCAACAGAAAAAAATGTTGGCCTCCGATAGTAAAATTTAGGGACAAACATCTGGGTTTGTCCGATTTTTTCTATTTTGGGATAATTACAGGGACCTCCCCTGTAATTTGGTGCATTTCACGTCCAATCCCTCCAAGAATCATAATTACAATAACCTCTCCTAAAGTTTCAAAAACCTTACAAAATCCTAACGGATATTAATGGAGTTGGACGGAATCTGTGAAATGACTTAATTACTCTCGCCATTTTTAATTAAAAAAATGTAAAAAATCTGATTAACAAAATGTCTTATTTACCCTTGCAATAATGCACAAATTACCACGGGGGTGTATTTATAATGGAGAGAATTGCACTTGTAGTACCAAACTATATATCGATTTTCATTTGTGATACCATAAAAATTGAGGTCGACATATTTGGTACCACAATTTAAGAAATCAATCACTTTTGGTACCACCGTTCAAAATGGACGTTAACTGATGACGTAGCAGTTAAGTTTTATTGCAAAATTGATACCATTAGTACTTATGTTGACTGACAATTATATCCCTAACTTTTCAGGTTGTCAAAATAACCCCACATCTTCAAATTATTGATAATTTTAGTCCACATTGTTCCCCAATTTCAATATTGGCTCGAATAAGACACGTGCGGAGCAATTTAGAGATTTTACTTATTATATTTACATATTTATTTAACTAATTTAATTTTATAAATAATATTAACTGACCAAATAATATTTTAACATAAATCTGACAAAATATTAATTAAATCTAAAATTTATATAATAATATTAATATATTTAATATTTATTAAAAATAAAGTTATATATTATTAATAAAATAATTACAATTTTTTTTTTTAAAAAAAAACCCATCCCTACCCCCAACCCCATCCCCCCTAACCACCTCCCCCCCCCCCCCCCCCCCCAACCAATATCCCAGGCTGTCGTCGTCCTGGGATCGAAGGTCCCAAGCCGCTGTGGCTTGGGATCGGAGGACCCAGGCCACCGCAGCCTGGGACCGGCCATCCCAGGTCGACGGCAGCCTAGGACGGATGATCCCAGGCCGTCGGCGGCTGGGATTTGGGTGGGGGGGGGGGGGGGGGGGTGGTTGGGGGTGATGTGGTTGGGGGGTGATGGGTTTTTTTTTAAATTTTAATTATTTTATTAATAATATATAACTTTATTTTTTAATAAATATTAAATATATTAATATTATTATATAAATTTTAGATTTAATTAATATTTTGTCGGATTTATGTTAAAATATTATTTGGTCAGTTAATATTATTTATAAAATTAAATTAGTTAAATAAATATGTAAATATAATAAGTAAAATCTCTAAATTGGTCCGCACGTGTCTTATTTGAGCCAATTTTGAAATTGGGCAACAATGTGGACTAAAATTGTCAGTAAATTTGAAGATGTGGGGTTATTTTGACAACCTGAAAAGTTAGGGATATAATTGTCAGTCAACTTAAATAATGGTATCAATTTTGCAATAAAACTTAGACTGCCACATCATCAGTTAACGTCCATTTTTAACGGTGGTACCAAAAGTGATTGATTTCTTAAATTGTGGTACCAAATATGTCGGCCTCGATTTTTATTATACCTCAAGTGAGAATCGATATATAGTTTGGTACCACAAGTGCACTTCTCTCATTTATAATGTTGATTCAAAATTACTCATCTTCCCCAAGCAACTTCACGACAACAGCAGACTCCAATTCCTTAATTCATCTAAACCGCAACAAATTGAAGTAACTTCCATCTGAAACAACATAAAAAGAACCAAAATCAGTCACCAAATCAACAAGAATCAGTCGAGATTGCGAACTTCAAATTGGGGATCTTTTTTCCGAATTAAAAAATCTACTGCAATTGGACTAAATCACCGTAAATTGAGGAGCGAAAGGACCTACTAACATGATTGATTCTAGTGGGAAATCACACGAAAATAGGAAAAAAATATCGATTACAATAAACCCTAGAGATTGGGGATTTTCTGCAATCGAGCAAAAAAGCGAAAAAAATAAAAAATAAAACTAGCAGGGAGGTGCGGGTGAATGAGACGAGCAAAATGATATCAAGAATGAAAAATTCGACCACAATTGAAGGAGATGTTTTTGGAAAACTGAAGTAGGCAGTAAACTCACGGTAGGGGTGAGGTGAGGTGGGGCGGGATGGGGGGATGGTGAGGTTCCTTTTTTTTAAATAATATATATTAAATTTTTTATTGATTTATAATAATTATTTTTAATATTTATGATTTTATAATAAATATTTATAAAAACGTGTATTGGAATGAGTATTTTTATTTTTTGTAAAAACTAACTTTTTAGTCAAAATTTTATGGTATGGATTAATTATGAACATGTGAGCATTTTTATAATGTCTAATAATTTATGTTCAAGTGTTTTTTGTCTTCTCATGATTAAACGTAATTCATTCATTTATCATTGTACTTTAATTATTATTTTTTCGTGAAATTATAAGAATTTACAGGTTAAATGTGAAAGTTGAATGTATTTATATTTTTATTTATGTTCTACAATGTTTTTATTATAATTAACCATAATTTATTTACTTTTCCTCGTACTTTAATTGTAAAAGCATTATGAAAAAAAAAATGATGTGTTATTATATTTTAATTTTAATAATATATACATACTAATAAATCGATTATAAGTTTTATGTAAATTTATAACATTTGAATCCATACTTATACATATACATTACAAAGAAAACCCTTCTATGTACCAAACATAACAAGGGCATAATAGTCCACCAAAATTGCTACAGTAACATCAAGGATAAAATAGAAAGTTCAATAAAAAAATGGGCAATGAAACAGAAACATAACGGATGTAAGGTTTTTGAAACCTCAAGGGAAGTCATTGTAATTATGATTATTGGAGGGGATGCCACTTAAGAGATGCCACTTATAAAAATATTATTATTTTTTGTTTTTGTTTTTTAGTTTGTATTATTATTTAATAGTATAGTATATTTATGTGATTTGTGATATAGTTTCTTGCTCAATTTGTTTTTGACATTTTAATTTATTAAATTAAAATTTAATTTCTTTTTAAAAATTGACAATTAAAACTAGGTGATTATATTTTTGAACAATATGTTTTTTCAATTTAATTGAAAATATAATTTAAACACTTAGACAAAAAATTTAAATTCATACTTTATTTATAATATTTTTATAAACATATTTTTGTGTTGAAATTTTTGTTAATATATTTATCATATTAAATCACCAACATGAATTTTAATAACTTGCAATGAAAAATAATTGAAACAAAACAATTTAATTTGATTAACAAAATAAGAACAAACAAGTTGACATACACTTAAGCAAGAAAACAGTTAAACAAAATAAAAATAAATAATTGGACAAACATTTAAGCAAGATAACACCTAAACAAAATACAAGTAGTATCAGAGCAGGTGGTTCATTTGAATCATTTGTCTGATCAACGAGCTTGATCCTAGTGTGTTTTTCAAAAGTTTTCAAAAGAGCATTTTTTTTTTGGAAAATAAAACCTTTTGAAAAATGGATTGTATCAGCCATGTACCCCACATTGGCGGAATGAGTTTTGAGGACTGGAAAATCCTTATGGAAATTTTCCTTGCTGCTTATAATGACAATATGTACAGGTGCATAACCAAACGTCCAATCAAAATTACCAAAACAATCAAAGTCATTGACCAAGACGTGGTTGTTGAAAATGACATTAAAGAGATGACAGCTGAAGAAATTAAGCTGAATAATCTTGACAAAGTCGGAATATTCATCATGACTAAAGCCCTCGATAATGACATATTTGACAAGGTCAAACACTGCAAGACAGCAAAAGAGATGTGGGACAAGGTTCGTGATATGAGTGAAGGGAATGATGCCATCAAAGAACACAATTTGAGCATAGCCCTTGAGAAGTTGGAAAACTTCAATATGAAGTCCGGAGAAACCATTGACCAAATGGATACAATGTTTACAAGGACGTTGAATGACGTGTTAAAATTGGGAAAGACCTTTTCTGATAAAGAGATCACTGTCAAAGTGTTAAAGGCGCTACCTCCCAAGTTCAAGATGAAGATCACAGCAATGGAAGAATCAAGGGATCTGGGGAAGATCTCTCTTACATAAATAAAAAAGTGCCTCTTGGAAAGGGACACATTGTTTCAGTCTGTACCTCTTCGGACCGAATAGACACATCTTTTACTCTTATTTATTTCATTCATACATAAAAACCCCAACAATCCCCCACATGAATGAAATTGTTCTTCGAGTTCCTTCACATGAGACATATCATGTCAAAATTTCTTTAGGAATAATACCACATCAGGATAGGTGAAATATTTCATCTTGAACCTTCCCTAGTTAAAGCTTATCGGATTTACTTAGCCAATCGGTGAAATATTTCATCTTGAACCGTCGGCTGTTTGTGTAAACCAAGACAATAAACTTAACACGGTACTAAACCGATTTGTTTCAAGTTCTCAGTTGTGTTCGTTTTGGCCATGAACATTCTTGATTATGCGAGTGCTTTAGAGAATTCCAGCCTATAAAGAAATTCTCAACGAGCCGACCCAGCTCACACTAACATAGGTGACCGCATCTTTCAAGAGTATCCAACCATACTCCACTTGTTTTAACAAGATATAGACGTCATTAAAAGCCTTTGCTTAACCTATAAAATAACGTGGTAGGCTTGCACTTATTGCATCATAAGAATGGGACAGAGTTATACTCTTAAGTGCTTTCTTTTAAGTTAGCCAAGACTGGTTGTCCTATTGAACCTGGTTCGTGTCTAATTTAGGTTTTAAGTCCATTCCCCTCGATGCACATACTACTCTCTAGATAAACCTTTAATATCTGAAATCAGATTATCTCTTGACTTCATAAAGTCTATTCTATTTTAAAGTATATGTCTCTCGGTATTGTGTCAACGACAACGAATATGTCGTGACTTTACCATTATACATAGAGCTTTGAGCTCTGTGTATCACTGCTTGATTATCGCATATTACGTATGCCTGACACAATTTTCAGTCATATTATAATATCTTCCATGAATTTTGTGAAGCCACTCAAATTCTTCACTAGCTATATCCAATGCTATGCACTCTAATTTCATAGTTGATTGAGCTATATGCATATGTTTGGAAGATTCTCAATAAATAGCGGTGACTCCTAAATTGAATACATATCCGCTTATAAACTTTGATTCCTCTAAATCAGTTTCATTTGCATTACTATATCCCTCATGGGTCGTTGGATATTTTTCTAAAATAAAATGTCACATACAAATGTATTCTTTCAAGATTCAAGCATTCTCATTAATGCATCCCAACGAATCTTGCTAAGATTGCTCATGTCTCCTTAGTTTATTAACTAAAGAGATGATGTCTAGCCTCTTGCATATTATGATACATGCATGACATCTAATTTTAGGAGCATACTCAAATTGTGATATTCTATTACATTTGTTCTCGTGTAGCACACGAGATATTAATTAAATAGAATTATGAAATCCCTTAATTTCCTAAATATTTAACTTATCTATTACTCATCCACGTAATGTGCTTGAGATATTTTAATGTCATCACATGACCTCCTAATCATAATTCATTAAATCGAAGTTTTTCATATCATAAGTTAATATTTTCTCAATGGATTTACTATTTTCAATATTAGTCTCAAATATTAACACATGATTTGCGTATAAACAAACTCTGATACTCAATTATCCAATTTGTTTATATGGACACACTTGTCATATTTATTAATATGAAATTCAAAATTTATTGATGACACTATCACAATTTTCGTCTCATTGTTTAGAAGCTTGTTAAAGGTCAACAAGAAAATATAAAAGTTTTGCAAGCTATGTTTTCTTTTCCTTTAACAACGAGACTATCTGATTACTCCTCATAAATATTCTCATTTAATTCACCACTAAGGAAGACAATTTTAACGTCCATTATGTATAGGTAATAGAGCTATTAACATTCAAATGGATGCCATCCTGATCGCTAGTGAATAAGAGTCAAAGAAGTAAAAATGTTTCTTTTAATAAGCCACCTTGGCTATTCGTCTAGCCTAGTTTTTGTCGATTGACTTATCAAAGTTTGTAAACTCTTGAACTTAAAAACCCGTCTACATCTAATTGGTTCACTCCTCGAGGTCTACCAATTTTATTAATGTAACTCGTTGTCAATCGCCTCTTTCCATCCACGATATTGGAACGTGGCATAATATATTTATATGTTTGATGTTAATCCTTTAACATAAAGGTTAGAATATCTGGATCAAAGAACTTCGAGCTTTTAGCTCATTTGCCTCTTCAACTCGTCAACAAATTTATGTTGAAGTAAGAGATTGACCTCTATAGAGTTTAGAGATCGATTCATATGTATATTCTATTCTCACATAATATAGTAGTTTATAATTAAATATATTATAAACTTCACAAATTTGACCCTCTTGATCAAAATCAATTAAATATTTTCGCAAAATATTCAATGAAATTTTTAAAAATATTCTAGTCTAAAATGGGTTAGACTATAGTGTTTACTCTAGCAGAATAAACAATTTATAATTAACTCTAATTATAAACTGTAAAAATGTTTATGTAAGTAATATAATCAATAATATTACTTTATCATATTTTAATATCAGTAAATCACACTTACTGAAAATAAATATAAACCAAAAGAAAGATCAATTCATAAGAAATGATTCTCGAATCCTTCTTACATTCTCAATGAATGTTACATCACGTGACTCAGTTAACATGATTACATTTATTTCAGATTTAAATACCAAAAATATGAATTACTACTACTTATCTCATAAGCTAGTAGTAATTAATATTTTTAAGTTATTTTCTTTTTCGGTGGTGAAATCGAATATCTGACCAAGTACCTCCACATTTTAAGGTATTTGGTTTTCTTCCCTTCAATAACTCATATGGAATTATATTTGATTTTCTTGTGTGAAACTCGATTCAATATGCAGTTAGGCATCTAATGAGTTTTTCCCCCACAAGTTATTCAGTACACCCGAATTTATAGAATAATATTACCCGCACCTTCTTAGGTTTGATTATTCCGTTTAGCTACATACTCAATTGAATAGAGTTGAGTTAGGTGAATTATTTTGACGAATTATTCTCAATTTAAAACACTCGTGTAAATGAATATTTCTTATTCACCCCCACAATTCGGATATAAGAGTTTTTCATTTTTCTTATTCCATCATCCAAATTTGTATTTCACAAATGTATTTTTTCGTATTTCGTAAATACATTTATTGCCTCGTATTTATTACTCAATAAATAGTGCAATAAATATATATATATATATGCGATTCAATACATTTTAAACTCCACGAGTTAGTAATGCTTTATTATAGCATAATTAATTTAGATTAGTTCAAAAGTTATGAACTCTTACATATTTGTTTCGCAAACAAAAAATTATATTTATTTCACAAATAATTTCTAATTAATTCTCACAAATAAATTATAATTATTTCACAAATATGAATATTATCAACATTTCTTCAATGAAATATTGACCATGAATCAACATTTGTCAATTAAATTATTGATTTTTGAATAATAAATACACATAGGATTTACTTCAACAAAGAAATAAATAAATTATTCCACCACTAAAATATTTATATAAGAAGTAATTCTATGTAATTTGTGCGTTACTTCTTCCATTTGAAACCAAGTTGACCATACCCTGGTTCATTCAAAGTAGAAAAAAATAGCTTTCTGGTTGAATTCACAATCACAATTCAAATAGAAACACGTGTTTAAAACAAAAATTGAGAATTAATTCTTAGTCAATTATAATATTGATGTCTCAATTGAGGGTGTAAGAATAACACATTCCTATTTTCCAATCTCCGAATAATTCGTATGGCCATTATTCCAGAAAGTTACGTCTGTTCATATAATTATGGGTTTCCATATTTCAACAACTTTAATTTTAAAGTTAAACAATTATGGCTCATTCGAAGGAAACTAATTAAACTGTGTTAACAGATTATTGACACTTTTTAAAATGGACATTGCAAGTAATACACCACAGACTCTTCAATTTGGAAGTGAAGTGACCTCGTATTTTACAACACCCGTTCAAATTGATTTTGTCAAAATCATAGTTCATTTCCCATTTTCGAGAATTCTTATTCTCATTATATCTCCAATTTTTGGAATTAACATTTCAACACAATTAAACCGAACACCTCTTCGACAACCCATTTCAGAAACCTTTTTCGTCATATGAAGATTCACGTCTCAATTGTTTTATGAAGGTTGAAACATTCTCCAATATTTTGACTCTTAGGATATGCAATTTCAACTTTGAAAGTTTGACATCACTTCATGTAATCATGTAATGTTTCACATACATACACACCTATACATGAACTTATCCATTCCACAAAATCATTTCCATATTTGAGAGTTTATAAGATTTTGAAGTCAATTTTATAAAGTCTAAAATTTCATCTAGACAAAATTCAACAATTTATCACAATATCCATCAAATTATTTCAGAAATTACATTTCTTCATTATTTACTCATAAAGTAATGATGTTTTGATTTCGCAAATTTGCTTATTAGCAACTCAGTTTTTTCTCACACAAAAAATCTCTGTTGTTTTACTACAATGATTCGCATTCAAATATGCTGAATAAAGAAAAGTCTCTATGATGAAGTGTTTATATTCTTACTTCTATATTCTATAGCCATATGTTACATTGTTTTACCATGATCTCAATTTCCACGAGTTAGTGACAGAGAGTCAGAGACTTAATTATATATATATATATATATATATATATTTTTTTTTTTACACATCTAAATTCAATTCCAATACTTTGAATATCCTATATTCACAGATTGAGTTTCATAATGTATGACTAATAAACATTGTCCGCACAGTGTAATCTCAATTCATACATACACAGTGTTAAATTTAACTTTGCATAATTTGAAATTATATAAACATAATAAATTATTGTATTTAATAATTATACCAATGACACATATATGTTAAATTAATAAATTATTGTCTTAAGATTGTTGGTGTTTAACAATCTGTGCACTTATATATATTTCACAAAACATAGAATATAATAAATAATATTCTAACAAATAAATTCCTGCATTATTAAAGCATATAAATCATACTTACCTGGTTAGGATTAATTTGTAGAACACTTTAATCAACACATAAAATAGGAATAAAACTGAGGCTTGCCGAAACAAATTTCCTTAAGACAATATTTTTGGGGCTGCCACGGTGCATACAGTTTGATTCCCGGTAGTCTCCCAAGATACAACAGTCTGTTGTTCATTATTTGCACAAATAATGAATCCACGGCGAACTTGAACAAACAAAAATTTCGGACTAAATTTTGACGAAAGTAAGAGAAAGAGAGTATTATTTTTCCTTTTAGTTACTATAATTGATTCTGAATTGGCCAGATTTTGTCTCATATTTATAGATACAAAAGTGCCTCTTGGAAATGGACACAATGTTTCGGGACACAATGTTTCGGTCCGAATAGAAACATCTCTTAATCTTATTTATTTCATTCACACATAAAAACCCCAACAACTTCTACTTCCATCCGATACATTCACCCCGAGATGATCGAGCAATTGGCCCCAAACCACAACAACCCGATGCCCTGCTTATGGCTGCGTTGAATTTATTTTTACCGTATCCTCATTAGGCGGTCTCCATCGAACATGTGACATTCTTGACTAGACCAGGTCTAGGAGATTTTTCTAGACCTTGTGGTTGAAAAATATACCACATCATCAATGTGAGAGTATCGCATCATCACAATTAATGATGTGGTGCATTTTCAATTACAAGGTCTATGAGATATTTCATATATTTGGTCTAATTAAGAATTTTCCATCGAACCTCACGTCTCCATCCTTTAATGTTATCATTAACTATGGGAGAATGATTTAAATTAATCTTGATTCTTGACATTTAGTGTAATTACACTAACCACTCTGCACGTTGAAATATTACTCGAACTATTTTGAGGTATTAAATTCATTACAACTACTCTCTTAATTACATTAATTTCATCATAAAAAGTTTGAATTTCAGAAATACCATCGGTTACTATCTACGGAATCATAAACCTAAGAATGAAAAATCAATTTCAATAATTTTTAATAGATTTAACCCAATTTTACAATTTTTCACCAATACACTGGTTTTGCACATCAAATGTTTTTTTTAAGACGTCCACATGCATCATAACGAACCTAATATCTTAGATATAATTTATGTAATTTCTCAAAAAGGATAGTCACACTAAAACTTAGGTTTAGTTTGATTATTTCTCCCAACTATTAATCATCTTAAAATTGGTGAGTTACTAATTTCGTTAAAATCTCCAAAACCCTAAAACAGAAAAAATAAATTTGGCCCCATTCCTTTTACGCCGGAAAATATCGATTTACTCTGAAATACTCCGCCACTAAGCTCTTCTAGTATAAATATACTCTTAATATTATTACTGCAAAAGAAATTTTTTCTGATTTTACCTTTGCGATTCCGATTTTTGTAATAACATTGGAAGCAGAAAGAATTGATGGGTCGACCGCCCAGTAATGGAGGCCCCTCCTTCCGCTTTAACCATGTCGAGGTATTTTCTCAAATTCCAAATTTTTAATACTAGTATTTGACCCTTCTTTGCCACATGTATGTATCTTGCTTGTTTAAAGAATCAATTTTTTCTATTGGGTATTTTATCAATTGAAATTCAGTTATGGTGAAATTAGAGAAATGCAATAATTTTAGGGCTTGTGGAATAATTTCTCTCAAGTTTTGCAATTTTACCTAATCTGTTATTTTTTTTTACTAATCCTTAAATTAATGTAGACATTTGTTTATAAATGGAAACCTAGGTATTTTCCTGGACTATGTTTTTTTTTGGGGGGTGTGTGTGCAATGGTTTTGACAAAATTAATGCCCCTGCATAAAGTTGAAAGCTAAATCTGTTTATTTTTGTTTATATTAAAGGTTGATGAAATGGATGCCATTTTGAAAGCACACAATTATGCTGTTCCGACACGCGAAGTACTCGAGGCTATAGCTCAAAAGTTTAGGTACCAATCATGCGATTTACTATTTCTAGTCTACTACTCGAGTTTCGAGTATCTAAAGCTTCTCTCTTTTTTCCCCTTATAGTTCTTCACCTGAAAGATCCGGAAAGGTGGAAGTTTCAATGAAACAAGTAATGATTTTTTCCCTTAAGCACCTTCATTCACTATTAATAATAAAACTTGACCACTCATTTTTTTATTGCACGTCACAGGTGTGGAATTGGTTCCAGAATAGACGATACGCTCTTAGGGCAAAAGCAGTTAAGCCTCCCGTGATTGCTTCTCCTCCTGTGCCTCCAAATGATAAAACTGTAGTCAGAAATGTGCCTCAGCCTCAGCCTCAGCCTCAGCCTCCAGCAAGTAATTAATGAACATGTTTTATTAAACTACTGTTTCGTTCTTTGCCTTTTACATGGTATTAATTTATTTTTAATTTAATCATATTTTTCTCCAGCTCCTGTACCACTGCCACCAAGTATTCCTCAAGTCCCTCCTCGTCTACCTCCTCGACCTGGTAGAGATTTTTGAAACATTATATAGTTCCTTTTTTTTTCTTTTCACCTTTCCCAGTTTTTTCCTATTTCACTGTAATTATATCCAAAGATTAACAGCTAAATGCAAAAACACACCTTGTGCTTTGCCTAACTATTCAAAATACCTATGTGTTATTTTATTTGCAAAAACCCCACTGTTTTATGTTTGTATAAGCAAAAAAACTTATTTGAAATTCCTTCATAATTCATAGGGAGGTCTTTGTCAATTTCTTAAGTGAACAGGGGGGTTATTGCCAATTTTCAAAGTTAAGAAGGGGGGGGGGTGGTGTTGGTAGGGGAGAGGGTTAAGAGGAGAGTTTTTGCATCCTTTAGTGGGGGTATAACTGTCTTTTGGCTTGAGAGGGCCTTTTTTGCTAATAAGAAATAAGCACAAGGGGGTTTTGGTAATAAAAATAACACAAGTTTTTTTTTATAGTTGGGCAAAGCACAATGGGTGTTTTTGCAATTAGCTCAAAGCCTAAATACAAATATGTTCTATGGAAACAGGGTACTAGGCATATTTGAAATTGGGGCCCTATTCATAAAATTATCTTGTTTAAAATTTACTTGTATTAAAGATGATCGAAAAGTACTGATTAAATCTCCATATGTCATTTTCTATGGACATAATGATTCATGACCATTTCAGTTTGACTTTCTTGTGACATAGTCAATCGTGAATCTATTGTAATTAATTTTCATTTTTAAAGACTTCTTTTAGATGCGATTACATGTCATGTGAAAATTCATTTATTAAGATAAAAAGCATTCATAGACTCTTACATGAATAAAATTTTGGGGCTTTTCTTAAATAGTAGCCTAGGGTGTGTGCTAGTCAAGGATTATGGGGCATTTGGATAGTAGATTATGAGGTGATTGTTATTGTTAGAGAGATTGATAATATTCTTCCAAAATGACTTTCAGCCCACAATTGCAAAATAGTTATATTACTGATTTTTTTTTGTTTTTTGTTTTTTCCTCGTAAGCAACACAAAGGGCTGACCATAATGCCGCAGATAATTTTCAGATGGAGTTTGAAGCTAAGTCTGCCAGAGATGGTGCATGGTATGTTTTTCACGACACTTTATTACTTAATTTTCAAATATTGCATTTTATTAAATATAAACTGCAATGCTGAATTGATGTCGTCCTTTCTTTAGGTATGATGTTGTATCTTTCATGTCACATAGATCTTTAGAGACTGGAAATCCGGTAATTCTTGAAGCTCATCACCCTTTTAGAACATACATAATGTTTTAGCTAATTGGATTTTCTTATTTACTCTATTATATTTGGCTCATTGCTGTTGTTACTGCTTTGTAAATGCAATGATTTGACATTTTCCTTGGCACATGAATATTGCGTTGATTTTTGTTATTAGTAGAAATCGACAAGTCTCACTCTTGCCCTCAATAGGGAGTTTTTTTTTTCCATCTAGTTTCTGAGAAAGAGAATAGGCTGGCTGAATTGTATATTGCTAATATGAAGTTGAACCTTAATATAAAAAGTTAATAGCAGGATTCAAGTTTCGCTTTCGTAATATGTTTCGATCGGTCAAATACTGGAAACTTTTCGAATTTTTTCGGAAATTTTTGAGAAATATTTGGAAAAACTGTAAATTAAAGAAATGTGTTGAAGTAGAAACTACTCTATATTTTCTTTTCGGTTGACTGAAAAACAGAAACTTTTTGGTGTTTTTGATGGAAACATATCGAAATTTTGATCCATGTTTAGTAGTTACGCTAGTTATATTAATAATGTCTACATGCTTATCAGAAATGTTAACTATTGAAGGGGAAAAAAACAAACACCAAAGGTCACCATTTGAACTATACATAATTAGTTAATGTTAGATACTATTGATACTAAAGTAATGACATAAAAACATTCAAAATGAACATCAATCCAAAATTCATCATCTACCTAGATAAGCTTTCCTAGTCTTTCCACGGTTATTGTATAGGTTATGATTTTTTATTTTTTTTGTCATTGATGTTTTCCATAATTTAAGTCCTCGATGGAACTTTTTTCTTTCATTAATTATTCTTCATTTATTATTAGGAAGCTCTGGTTCGTTTTGTGGGGTTTGGACCAGAAGAAGATGAATGGGTCAATATCCGGAAGCACGTGAGACAGAGATCACTCCCATGTGAATCATCAGAGTGTGTAGCAGTTTTACCTGGAGATTTGATACTATGCTTTCAGGTACATTTCTTAGCATCATTTGAAAAGAAATGGAAAAACTTGCATATTTGTCGGAGGTCTCGGAGATAATTTGTAAATTTTTTCTTTTTCTAGGAAGGAAAAGAGCAGGCCCTATACTTTGATGCACATGTTCTTGATGCCCAAAGAAGGAGACATGATGTACGAGGTTGTCGTTGTAGGTTTCTGGTCCGGTATGACCATGACCAATATGAGGTATAAATTACTTTCTTATCCTTGATCATCCATCTTGATTGTAGGGGTAACTAGACCAAAACGAATTTCGGTGTTACACGGTGTTTGGTAATGATTGTGCACTTGCCGTTTAACTGGTTTGGTTTGATAGAATACCTAACAAATTAATTTTCTGAAAATTAACCGAATTTAAAAAGAGCTATATGTAAAAATCCCTTGTGCATTGTCTAATTGGCAAAACCCCTGTGTTATTTTTATTAGCCAAAAACCTTCTATGTTCTTTTCTTGTTTGCAAAAAAACCCCTTATGTTCTTTTTTTGTTTGCAAAAGAACCCCTATGTTCTTTTTTTGTTTGCAAAAAACCCCATTTAGAAATTCCTTCAGAAATTATAGGGAGGTTATTTCCAATTTTCAAAGTTAATAGGGGGATTATTGTCAACTTTTTAAGTGAATACGGGTGTTTTTGCATCTTTTGATGGGGATGTAATTGTCATTTTCGTTTGGGAGGGTTTTTTTTGTTGCTTATAATAAATGAGCACAGGGGGTTTTAGGAAATAAAATAACATGGTTTCTTGCTAATTAGCGAAGCATAGGGGGTATTTTAAAAGAAAAGAATGAAAATTTCCTAAAGTGTTGATTTTCGATTTAAGGTTGGGAGTTACGAAGTAAAGTGAAGTGAAGATAATTTTTTCGATATATCTGTATTCACGTCATAAATTTCACGCGATTTCCATTTTTGGTTGGACATTGATTGACGCCTACCTTTCCCTATCGTCTGCGTGTAGGAAATAGTTCCATTGAGGAAGGTTTGTCGTAGGCCTGAAACTGATTATAGGTTGCACCTACTTCATAATGTGTCCTCGAATGATTATCCACAAAACACTAGTGAAACAACAGTACAAAATCAGCAGCCCGAACCCGATGACAGTGTAAGCTCGACTTCTCCGGTTACCGCTAACAATGTACCTGTAGCCAGGAAATCTAAGATGATGCTGTCCTGAAAATGTGACTATAATTTAGTCGATTTTCTTTTCCTTGTTTATTGTACTAGTTTATTACTCTATTTGTACTATGTTCAAGAACAAGGTTTTGCTTACTCTTTTAGAACATATGTTGTATTAGACACTGTTTAGTTTAAATTTGGTTTTAAAATTTATATTCAAAATTCTCTACCCAGGATGAAAAATATCTAGAACATGGTTTCCAGTGCGAACAAGAATCCTCTAGGACACTCTTCTCTTGAGGACTCTTATGGGCCAGTGTTGGTCCGGTTTCACTTGGTTTTTTTTTTTTGAAAAATTGGTTTGACTGGTTTGAATGAAATTTTTAAACACCATTTGAATTGAATTTTGTGAATTTAAAAAATTAATGAGATGACTTAGATTGAATTTGATGTTTGGCTTTGAAGAGGAAAAGGAAAAGTGGTAAGTATCACCTCAATTTTTTTTTTAGAAAAATGGTTTTATTAGGTTTGAACATACCCAAATTCACATATTGACCCAAATTAAAACCGGACCATAGATTAAAAACATATAATAGTATATATTTACTTTACAATTGCATCATGTATTGGCATGGTTTCATCCACGTAATCTAGTAAAGGGGTCCTTTATAGCCCGTTCAATTACTTTATTCTTTTTTTTTTTTTAAATAATTATTAGTCCAAATATCTTGGGTCTGTTTGTTTTGGGAAAGTAGTTTGGGAGAGTAGTGGATGTTTGTGAAATAATCTCGATTTGCGTAATGTTGTTTGTTTGAGTTTTGAGAGAGTGGTTTGAGAAATAAAGTAGGTGTAGGTTTTTTGGGAAGAGTTGGGTTGTAGGTGTAAGATGTGTAAGACTTTATGACAAATCAGGTTTGTTATCTGAGATAAATTGTGTAAGAGATAGGTTACTTTGTGTCAAATCAAAGTAGAGTTTGTATAGGTTTTGATTAGAGATAAAAAATGTTGTTTGTTTGACTTTTGAGAGAGTAGTTTTAGAAAATTAATGGATGAAAAATTTATATCGGAATATAGAAAACATGTTTGTTTGGCATTTCCCAAACACGAAAAAATTCTGGGAAACGCCAAACAAACAGGCCCCTTATGTTTAGTTGATTGTCAGAATTAATTAACTACTCAATTCCAATAAATATTCAAAATCTCAAGAAAGAAAGTTATTCATAATTTTTACAACTGGGGAATTCTAAGTATTTGTATGTTAAAATAACGTTAAATTAATTAAATCCTGCAAATCATATTAATTTAGTTCCAACCAGACTTTACTTCATTTGAAACATTAAATGAACAATGGGTCATGCTTGTTTGGTTGAAGAAATTTATAATGCATATAACTTCTTTCAGAAAATGCCACAATTGATTTGAAGAAATTTATAATGCATCAAACCTTCTTTTGCACTTTTGTCAATTAACCTTTGAATGTTGTCATACTTTGCCACTCCAACTTTCGAATGATTATCTGTAAAACCTCAAAAATGGTCCTGTAACTTTAGGATTTTTCAAAAATAGTCCTATAATTATATCGAAGAAATATTTAATCCTCTAACTTTCACCCAATTTAAATTTTAATCCTATGCATAACAAATTTGATCCTTTAACTTTCGTTAAGTTTCAATTTTCGTTATGTAGTAACAAATTTTGTCCTCCAACTTTTAATAAGTTTCAATTTTTGTTCTTCAATTATAAACTTTTTCTTCACTAATAGGACAAAATTTGTAACAAGACAAAATTGAAATCTATTGAAAGTTAGAGGACTATATTTGTTATATGTAGGACTAAAATTAAAATTGGGTGAAAATTAGAGATCGAAATTTGTTATGCATATGACAAAAATTGAAATTTGGTGAAAATTAAAAGACTAAATGTGTGTTCAATATTTTTGAAGAATTTCCAAAGTTACAGAACCATTTTTGAAATTTTGCTAATGTTTATCTTGCCCCTGGCTAAAGGCGCGTGGAGCCTGTAGAACAAAATATTTTCACAGATTCTATCGGCGGACGTCTAAAAGTAGTGATCTGGATCATCTTAAATAACTGATGCAGTTAAGTGCGAACTCACAATATCAAAGTGCAAAGATATTGCAATTTGGGTGGTAAAGTGGGATTTTCTCTTTCATTATGAATGGTTTGAAGAATCTTTAATTAGTACCATTGACATTTAATTATTCAGATTGTGATGCTGTGGGGGCAACATCTGGCCTCAATAACAAAAATAATTAGCTCTTGTTTGATTGAAATACTAAGGGCTTGTTTGATCTTTAATTTGACCTCTCCCTCCTTAAAAATATAATTTCAGAGTTAAAATATCTGGAAATATTATAAGTATTTTAATTGTGAAAACAATTAAAGTCCTTCCTTAATTTTCTTCTATTGACAAATCATATTCTATTGTCTCAAATTTCTTCTGTTTCTTCCAAATTCAAGATTTATCGACAAACCCATATATGTTTTTTTTCCGTCAAATGACGATCGAACACCCATTTTGCTTGGTTTTAACATAAATTATTCTTGGAAAATGATTATATCACAGCCTCAAATTTCACAGCGCTTTGTACAACCCATTTTTTATTCTTTTGAAGGTAAATGTGTTACTTACTACTTGTTTAACATGTTTTTTCTTCAAATAATCTTTTTAATCTATTAATAACCCACTCAACTTTCAAAAATTACAAAAGAGCACATAAATTATACAATATTACTCATATAAAAAATAATTCATTACTTTCCAAATGATAATTTATCATTTATCAATATTTGAATATAAAATATCTCGAAAATTACAATAAAAATATAAACTCATAATTTAAAAGCACTTGCAATGCCTAGAATTTAGGGTTTATTACATAATGTTTAATTTAGGGTTTAGGGTTTTAGGGTTTAGGTTTAGGGTTTAGAGTTTTAGGGTTTATCCTTTACAAACAGGAGTTATATTTTCTTGATAATTATTTATAGGTCATATACTTAAATTTTTTTTTTATTTTAAAATAATATTTTCAGGTGTTTCTTGGTAAAAGTCGTAGATATGGTTTGAAAGATGATGAATTAGTGTTGATTATTTTATAAATAGGGTATATTTTTGAAAGGATAGTGCCCTGCAAGCCAATATATTTAGCTTGTATTAGGACTATCATAAACTTTCTCTAGTATAAATAAATTAATACGCTCGTTTGTTTATAGTATGTAAATCAAACAATGGCCAAACTTCATCTCTCGCGAATCACTTAAGCGATTGGATGAAATCCTTAGATCACAATAGACTATGAGACGATTCACTTCAGTATGAGTGCAATCATGAAACAGTCTCTAAAGTCATGATCTTAAAACACATTCCAAGTCATAGATTCCGAACGAGACGGGGTATCGAAGGAATCGCAAAGACTTGTATGATTATGCATGATTCACATGGAGTGAATTTGTAGCGTTTCATGAGCAAGGCATTTGATGCTAGTGCATATGAGTAGGTGGTTCGATAGGGGATCGAACGCATCGAATGACCCGAACAGAGAAACCCATTGTGGAAGCGCATGACGCACATCGGCGATGGGATGTTTCTCAAGACTTATAATAGTGTACGATTTAGTCCTTAGACTTGAGGTGCTAGGGCGAATTCGGTGCACGTACGTACTTTGATTTAGGAGTAGATCACTTAGCCTGATCATTGTGCGACTACTTTGGGTACGTAGGATTGTGTACGCGAATGGTTAGCACTAATATGGGATCTACCGACTCAACGTAGTTTGTTGAGAGAATTTCCTATACGTTCTTAGATAATAGATTCCGAGAAACCTATGGCCATAGTTGGTGATGGATTTGGAAAGGGGTTTCCAAATTTAGTAGTCACACTGGAATCATTATCCAGAATTAGAAAGTATAGTTATCGAGATAATTAGAGGTGCCGATCAATTCACACACCCTAGGTCTCGATCGAGAAATTAAGTCGATAGAAGGACCGTATGTACATGGTACTTATAAGATGTGAGGTTCACTGAGATCAATTCACCTGAAGTTGGGCCTCATGGGCTTGTGGCTAGACATCGACCATGAGGTGTGGGTACTCATGAATTAATTGTGAGATTAATTCTTGAGTGGTTAATTGAAGGTGTTCAATTAATCGGAGTAATTTATAAGCTCGTAAATTAAATCACGAAATTCGTGGGCCCGCGACCAATTGATGGTGAACCTAGAGGGTCACACACAATACAATTGGACTGCAACAAATCAAATAAGGAAAGTTTGGTTTAAAGAGTTAAATCAAACTGAAGAATTAAAGTGTTAATTCTTGAAGAAGAAAACTAATTAATTAAATAGTTAATTAATAAGAGAGGAATTAATTATTTAATTAATTAATTGGATTAATTGATTAAATGGGCTAAATTAATTAAATGAGTTTAATTAATTAATCGTATAAGCAAATAATCTAATTAAGTGAAGAAGTTTACTTAATTTAAGATACCTAAGTTCAAAAGGAAACTAACTAACGAATATGATTCTTGTTTCCTATTAGAACTAGGAGATATCTTTAGATTATACTTTTATATATATTACTCTAAATAAGATCGTACTGCTAGTGGGAACAGTACGATCTATTTTATTTCCCTTTTTTTTTGCCCTTTTAACCCCTAAACGACGCCGTTTTAGGGTGAAAATTGGCAAATTGCTCTGCGTACAATTTCTTTTCCAATTTCTTCTCCCAGGTAATGACCGTGTTCCTCACAACTGATGGGTCCCACTCCAATTTCATATTTTCTTTCCCGTCGATTTTGTCAACAACCCTAATTAAGATATTCTTTTCCTTTAACTGAATTCCACTGCAATTCTCAGAAATCAGTTTTTCTTTCTGCAAAATGTCGGATTATATTCTCAGTCTTCAACAACTTTGCAATTATGTTTACCTGAAAGTTGTTACGCCTTATCAATCTCCTTCTCACTCCCTATTTTAAGGAAAATGATCTCAACAAATTGTTGGAAAACTTTATTTGGGAAATGGAGAAGCTCTAAAATGAAGGTGACCTCCGATTCACCCTTCCAATTTCATGGGATTTCGCTCACTATGCTGGTTGAAGTTTGTCTTTTTTTTTGCAGGTGAAGAATTAATTTGAGCTCTTACTAGAGAACCTATTAATTTGAGTTCTTATCATCATATTGTTTGTAAACTTATCATAGGATTGTTTGTAAACTGAGATTTTTTGTTTCAATGATCAGAATTTCTGCACCCCCATCTAACCGGCTCCCACTTCGCGATTCCCACCATCAGGTAGTGTTAATTTCAAGTTTTAGAGTTCCATTTGTCTGTTCTTTGTGCAATGTTCTTCCCTTTTTTTTGGATTGTTTCTTTGTGTGTTCTTCAACTTGATGGAATAAAAAACTGCATTAATATGAGTTCAAGGATTTTGTTTGTTAAGGCTCTGTTATGATATTACTGCTATGTTTCACTACAAACTGCATAAAGTTATTTTTCCTCTAAAGAGTCACACAATCAATTGATTATAGTTTTTTTTTAATTCTTTTTTTCTATTAGATTTTATTATATTTCTGTTTCATGTCATAATTGAAACAGTTTTCCGAAATATGATTGTGATTTTCAGTTACAAGCTTCTAGATTTCAGTTATTTTATTCAATTTTTTGGTTGTTTCATTCATCCCCAGAGGTTTTGTGAGGAAATTTGCCAAAAAAAAAAAATTATATAATCCCCTATCTCATCATTGCTTCCTATGCAACTTGCCTCTTCCCTTGTTGTGCTGCCTTTCCTTGTTTGTTATTTGGGTTTTATTTACACATTCACAGGTTAGTTTTGATTCTCTCAAATTCAGTTCTTTTTTTTTCAGTTTTATTTTTTATATATTGTTGTGTAGCTTGTGGATACAGGTTTAATTCATAAGGGCTCTTATTTGTCCCAAATGTTTCGAGATTTCTTACCTTGGAATGCTACTTAACAACTTCTAATACATTCTTTTATTTTGGTTGATTGTGCTATATTGTTCTATTTACTTCAGATATTGATTTTGTTCCCTTTTTAGGTGATATTTTTGTCCAGCTGATACTGCTTCTGCGTTTTCAGAGGTGCGTAACCTTCTGATTCTTGTTTTGATTATGGGATTTAATATATCATTTTGGATGTTCTCGATCCATGCATATATGCACTTCCTATGGTTTCTTTGCCACTTTCATAGATTATGTCTGATTTTTTTGTTTTCAGTAAGATTTATTTGGCAACAATGTAGATTAAGGCAATCTACATTAGTTCTACATTGGTAAGAAGATGTTTTTGTTTTTTAACTAACAACAATATAAATGATTATCAGCCCCTACGTCCATGACAAGAAGTATAACTGTGTGTGAGATACTGGTGAATCAATATTCTTCCAATGTTTTTATTAGGCACAAAGGATATCCTTTGCCTTCTGAATGGTTGCTTGGTTAGCTTTTGCTGTTGTTGGGACCGTGGTAGTTAATTCTCAGCCATTGCACTGCACTGGTGAGCTTGTTTATATGGGGATCAAGAGGCTTCTTGTTTCCTAGCCAGTGCAATTTGTGCTATTACTATGCAACTATATATGTATCAAGCTTACAAAAGAAGTTTAAAAAATTGTTGTTGCAAGCGAGCAAGCAGCAGCGGCTGCAATTTCATTCAGAGGAATGTTGTCGTCTCTAACTTCCTATGGTGCATCTGAGTCGATTAGTCGAAACTGCGTGCCAGTACAAGGTCGAAAATCTGTACATTTGTGTGCACATCTTCATGTAGGCTATTATTGTTCCTGCTGGCTCAATTGTCTCTTTTTAGTTTTATTGAGCAAAAAACTACTCTTGTAATTAGTCAGTCAAGTAACAATATTTCATGATGAAAATTAGCATCTTCAATAAGCTTGGAACTAACACACTACTACGATTCCAAAAAATTGCAATGATGACATGGAAAACTTGCACTTTCTTGGATGCTCCTGGAAAAATCGATAGCCTTCTATGAAGATGAGAAAGAAAATGAGGGTTTATGTTCTTTTGGTTGTGCAAACAGACAAAAGAATGTGAAGAGACACTTTCACTTGATAAGTGATTTAGCTTTTCAGAGAAACCATACACGGTAAGGAAGAGCCACTTTATGATTACATTTTAGAAGTATTTTTTTTTTTGGCCAATTTTTAGAAGTATTATTACAATCAATTATATCCTCTTTTGACACTTTTCTTTGAATTTGTTGAAACCTTACACGCTTTGCTAGAGGAGTGGATGTCTAGCCGTACAAGTGGAAGATATCCAATACAGGTATACTGAGAACATGATTTTATTAAATTTTATTTCTTTCGTTGAACTTGCAAACTCCATGACTATTACTTTTTAGATTGTTGAAGAACGTGTCTGAGTTTTCACTTGTTACTCATGAATTGAATCACCTCATGCATACTGAGAGACTGCAGGTATAAGAGACAGGATATATTATGCATTGTACTGTAAAGTTGATGTGAAGTAGTTTTAATAACCTCTGGTTTTTGTCCCTTGAGTCAATTTATTGGACCACCAAACTGAATCAGCTTGGTCTACGATGCCACACAGTTTATCTGGTCGATTGATAAATTAGACGACATGCAAATTTTGGATTTGAACAATGCGGGATTCAACCTTTTTTTTTTGCCTTAAGATGTGGCTAGCAATATCAGATTCACAAATTTTATATAGAAATAATCTTACTACATAAAATTTTATATGACTGTTGTCTATGTGGGCCTCAAATAAATCTTGACCACCTTCTTCATCTTCTTTCAGGACAAGGATAAGCTAATTAGCAACTTAAAAACACTCCAGGACTATCTCTATTCATTTGAATCATATGTAATATGATTATTCAAACCTTTTCCAAGCTACTAAATGCTGAACAAGAGTTTGCATTTTAATGAGAATGCACTATTATCAGCATTGAAATTTTTAGTCTGTTTTATCTTCAGCTCAGAATCTGACCCTTTTGTGCTTTGTGAAATCAATGCTAACAAATTTTGAAATGCTTATCATTTCTTCAAGTGATTTGGGCAGCTTTTTAGTTCATTATAAATTCAGTATTGCAATATGAAAGAGTGGTTTCAAAGGATTCTTATATTTTTGTGTTGGATTCTGGGAAAATTTGAGCAATTTCTTTTGTTGATATTAAGGAAATTTTTGAAGAGTGGGAAGAAAATAATGATATGGGAGAGATTCTTTTAAGTTTGGGAGATGAACTAAGTTCCCATTCTTGAGAATTGAGAGCCTGAAAAAAGCAAATGGATCTTCATTAATTGTTTTAATGCTCTGTGAAGGGATGAAGAAGCAGCACAATATTGTATGTTATTTTGGTGTGGCTATTGTATTCATTCACTACTGATTTGGAATTGTTTAATACAGAAAAGCAAGCAAATTGAGCAAGTGTACAGAAATTGGAATCTGCTTTGAATTTATCATCATTTTTGGAGTATTTGTTGCTGAAAAGATCACAATCTTTTTTGGTTAATGGAGACAGTTTATTCATAATGGGTTTAGGCATTTTGTTTTTGACGTTTTCGGACCAGAGTTTGATGTGGTCTGAAGCAATGAATTGTGATTCAGAGAACTGAGAAAAAGAGAAAGGACTAAGGTGAATGAAAGTGGTAATAAAATTTTAATTTTGGTACTTTTGATTGTTTTATGTTTCATTGTTGTTATTTTAACGATAATTGGTGATAATATTTTTATTTTAATTAATGTATATCGTATTATCAGATAATAATTAAAGCTCGTAATTATACTAAAGGGGATAAAATTAAGAACAATGTAAAATTGGATGATGGAGCTCATTCTTGTCGCGGAATGCATGCATCAAAATTTAAAACACTTTTTCCCTCTAGATTTTGTTGTCTTCTTTTCGCTATTCTATTGATGTAATCCTAATAGATGCTCACCGCAGTATATTGGACTTTGGAAAAGTATTCATGCTTCTTTTTACAATTATCCCCATCATGCAATCCATTTCAGACTTTTTTAAGTATTTTTTGTGAATGCATCTATTGAATTTTATTGTACCACATTGATGATACTAAATGACTATCCACAAAATCAAGCAGAGCAATACTACATCAAAATCAGGGCCGGCCCTAGACATTTTGGGGCCCTAGGCGAAAGTTAAATTTTGGGCCCTATATTATAAGAAGATTGTGTAGTAAATATTATTTTCTTATATTTTTTTAAAATGCAAAAGTATTGATTAATATACATTTTAATTTTTACCAACTACCCTTTCTATATAGATAAAATGTCAAATACTCTTAATTTTTTGATATAGTTAGTCGTAAATATGTTTTTATTAAAGCTTAATTTTTAAAATTTTCTTTCAGCAAACAAATATCATAAATGTGATAAATATAATTATAAGAGTATAACAAATGCACATTAATAGAAAATGGATTTTTCTTGTCAAAAATCAATAAAATATAGTTAAAATGTATCAGAATAAATTTTTTATACTCGTGTAATATTACTACAAAATGTGGCTGACATAAGCAACTTCAAAATGGATAAACAATTCAAAATCTAACAAAATTAAACCAAATCGCTTTATATTTGATTTAAGTTTGGTCAATAAAAGGTGGTTTGGACTACATTTATTATACATATCAAACTTGAACTCTAATAGTCTTAGAAACTTTATTCGAGATCAACTCGATAAACTAAATATAAATATATGTAAAGTTACTCGGGCTTGAGTTATGTTAGACTCGATTAAAGCTCTTTTGAGCTCGTCTTATTTAATTAAATACAATCTCCAACTCGAAAATAAAATTAACCATTTTGAATAATACATTATTAGATTCTATTTTGTTCACTAAATTCCTAAGTCCTTATATATCATATAACCATGTATGAAAAATAAATCACATTTCAATTATTAAATTACAAAAAAAAAAAAAATATACATCATGTACCAAAAAAATTGGGGGCCCTTCTACCCTCGGGGCCCTAGGCAACCGCCTGAGTTGCCTAATGGAAGGGCCGGCCCTGATCAAAATTGGCACACAACACCTCGCCTTGAGCGGTGCTTTCCACTAGTATATATATATATGGAGTAGTGAAGACTCCAAAAACCTAATGACTAATTGACATATCATCGGCAATTTGATAATCAAGAAAGTCATGACAGCAATGTAGCCGCCACTCATTCCTCTCAAAAGTAGTTTCGGCCGAGCACTTTTATTTACAAAGTGTTCATGCAATTTTTCTTTCTTTTTCTTCCTTGCAAGATATCTCTTGGATTCTAGTTCTTAGACTGAGGATTCAAGAGAGTTGCTTCAATCCAATTGGTGTAGATACCGCTAGAGGCACAACACATGGGGTGCTTCTCCAAACCAAAAGTCCTGCAGATTTGAAAAAAGACCGGAGAAAAACCACCACCGTTCCTGTGTTGAGGTAAAAATCGATAAACCCCCTATGGTTGGTTTATTTGCTGCAAAATCAATTTCGTATGACTAGATGAATAAAGATCCTATTTGGGTTGTTTTAAAATTTTTAAATTCCGCTGCTTTTGACGTTCTGATGTTACCAATAGCCCAACAATTTTTGTCTGATCATTAATTATGGAATTTTTTTGCAATTTTATATTATGGGCTGTGATGATTGGCTGTGATGCTAGCATAGTCCGGTAATGTCGAAAATGATGAAAATATGATTAGAGCAAACACACTACCTTGTTAAAAAAAAATTGCTTACCTTGGTAGGAACAATGTGTGGCAGGCATTTCATTAGGGTAATTAATATGAATTTTATTAATTTTTCAGAACAATAATTTTATTACTTTAAGACTATAGTTTTCTGATTTATATGTATATATGATCAAAATTAAATTAACTTACTCAAATTAGATTGAATTTATTAATTAATGTCAATTATTGTTAAATATTATTATAAAAATAAGTCAAACTAGTGAAATCATGTATAACATATTATACTTTTATAGTCATAAAGAACATAATCTTATAAAATTTAATTTCAACATCCAAGGAAATAAAATTTTAAAAGAACATAATCTTAAAACTCACTCAAATCAATAGTGGTTCTATCATATAGCTAGAGAATCGGTGATAGTTAAAGAACTAAATGTGTGTTCAATATAGTTATATGACTATTTTTGAAGAATTTTCAAAGTTACAGGATAATTTTTGAAATTCTGCAAATGTTTATCTCGCCCCTGAATAAAGCCGCATGGAGTCTGTAGAACATAATATTCTCACAGATTCCGTCGGCGGACGTCGAAAGATAGTGATCTGGGTCATCTTAAATAACTGAGGTGGTTAAGTGCAAATTTACAAAGATTATGTGGCAAAGTGCAAAAATATTGCAAATTTGGGTGGTAAAGTGGGATTTCCCCTTTTATTATGAATGTTTTGAACTATTATTTATTGGATCTTAATTAGTAACATTAACATTTAATTATTCAGATTGTGATGCTGTGGGGGCAACATCTGGCCTCAATAACAAAACTCCTAGATTTTTGAAATAATTAGTTCTTGTTTGATTGAAATACTAAGGGCTTGTTTGATCTTTAATTTGACCCCTCCCTCCATAAAAATATAATTTCAGAGTTAAAATATCTAGAAATATTATACGTTTTTTTAATTGTGAAAACATTTAAAGACCTTCCTTAATGTTCTTCTATTGACAAATCATATTCTATTGTTTCAAAATTCTTCTGTTTCTCCCAAATTCAAGATTTATCGACAAACCCATATACGTTTTTTTTCGTCAAATGATGATAGAACACCCGTTTTGCTTGGTTTTCACATAAATTATTCTTTGAAATGTCGAAAATGATGAAAATATTATTAGAGCATACACACTACCTTGTTAAAAAAAATCGCTTACATTGGGAGGAACAATGTGTGGCAGGCATTTCATTCGGGGTAATTAATATGAATTTTATTAATTTTTCAGAACAATAATTTTATTACTTTAAGACTATAGTTTTCTGATTTATATGTCTATATGATCAAAATTAAATTAAATTACTCAAATTAGATTGAATTAATTAATTAATATCAATATTGTTAAATATTATTATATAAATAAGTCAAACTAGCGAAATCATGTATAACATATTATACTTTTTATAGTCATACCAAAAGAACATAATCTTATAAAATTTAATTTCAACATCCAAGGAAATAAAATTTTAAAAGAACATAATCTTAAAACTCACTCAAATTAATAATGGTTCAATCTTATAGCTAGAGAATCAGTGAATGTTAAAGGACTAAATGTGTAATTAATATAGTTATATGACTATTTCTGAAGAATTTCCAAAGTTACAGGACTATTTTTGAAATTTTGCTAATGTTTATCTTGCCCCTGAATAAAGCCGCGTGGAGTCTGTAGAACATAATATTCTCACAGATTTCGTCGACGGACGTCGAAAAGTAGTGATCTGGTTCATCTTAAATAACTGAGGTGGTTAAGTGCGAACTCACAAAGATTATGTGGCAAAGTGCAAAAATGTTGCAAATTTAGGTGGTAAAGTGGAATTTTCCCTTTTATTATGAATGGTTTGAACTATTATTTATTGGATCTTTAATTAGTACCATTGACATTTAATTATTCAGATTGTGATGCTGTGGGGGCAACATCTGGCCTCAATAACAAAACTCCTACATTTTTTAAATAATTAGCTCTGGTTTGTTTGAAATACTAAGGGATTGTTTGATCTTTAATTTGACCCCTCCCTCCCTAAAAAATTGATTTCAAAGTTAAAATATCTGGAAATATTATACCCTTTTTAATTGTGAAAACAATTAAAGACCTTCCTTAATTTTCTTCTATTGACAAATCATATTCTATCGTCACAAATTTCTTCTGTTTCTTTCAAATTCAAGATTTATCGACAAACCCGTACATGTTTTTTTTTCTTCAAATGACGACTGAACACCCATTTAGCTTTTTTTCATCAACTTGGAGAACTTCTCACACATCTATTAGTTTGTTGAACAAAAAATAATATCGTCAACAAGAAGAAGAAAATTGTTTGAAGAAAATTTAAGAAAAAGGTTTGATGATAACAACCGGAAGTCATCAACTAAGTAATGGAATGCTTAGTAAACTTTTTTCTAAAGATGAATATTGCTATGAAGATGCTAATTGAAGATAAGAAGTATTCAAGAGTTAAAGGTTCAATCATCTGATATGATTGAATTGCGGTCTAGAAGACAAGTGACCAAATTCATCTTATTGGAAATCTCATATCAATGAAGATCAGATTGGTCAGTTTCAGCAGAGTCAAGTTAGATGAGTGAAGACTTGGTTCAACAGAGTGACAATCAACGGAGTGGTTTCCATTAGCTAAGTGGAAGTGGTCAGAAGTCATTCCAACAGTAATAAATGCACCTGGAGTAATAAATGCTATTTGAAAGAAGTATTAATGGCAATGATTGAAGTAATAAGTTCAAATTATCTCGTATCAGCGAAGTGCGGTTAATGCGACTGTCAGATATGTACAACAATGATCAGATTCGTACAACAGTGCTCAATGCTACAGTCGCAGGTTGTCGTTTTAAGACATGACCATTGCTAGAGATTAAACTGCAATTTTGTCAATCTTCAACGGGCAGAATTTCAAATCCCAGAGTATAAATAGATCGACATTCAAGAGTGGACAAAAATACAACACATACTTGCCAAATCAAAGCCCAAACTCTAAAAGCCAGAACTATCATCTTAGTCATATGTTGACAAAGCAAAGTTGAAGATCAAAGATCAAACACTTTCAAATCTGAGTGATTATTCAACTGAGTGTTGTAGAAGTGTATATCGAATCTGTGTGAGAAGATATAACTTCATTTTATGGAGTTGAGTGCTTTAGAATAGGATTTTCAGAGTCAATTTCTATGAGAACTGAGTGTTCTACTTGAAGCTTGTCATTTGTTGTAAAATGTCAAGTTGTACTAGGTTACTAAGTGTTTCTAGTATAACCTAAATCTTAATGATTTAGAAGAGTAGATTAAGATGTTTTCTGCCTGCTGAACCACTATAAAATTCCTTGTGTTTACTTATTATCATTTGCATTGCATATTTCATAAGATAAGTAAAACGTAGAAGATAAGCCTTTTAACTTTAGGAATTTTCAAATCCGGAGATAAAACTTTTCTAAGAGTTGAGTTGAAAACATTGTTTGAAAAATACACATTGACATATCTGTTACAACGTTATTTTGAAACTCTTATTATCTAAAGTAGATAAGCAAACTCAGTCAAGTAATTTACCCTACTGATAAGCTTATTGGAAAAACAACTTAGTAGTCTTACATTGCTGATAAGCAGATTCTAATTAAAGAAAAAACGAATTTTTTTTTAAAAGGTTAGAGGTCTAATACTCCCCCCCCCCCCCCCCCCTAGACCTCAACATAACCACTTAGGACCAACACCCCTCGTGTTATGAATCCAAATTCAACTCTAAGAGTTAAAAATCTTGCATTAAAGTGTTTGGTGAAAATGTCAACTATCTGATTGTCTGTATGAACATACTAAATTTTGACATTTCCTTTTTCAATGTGATATCTTCTGAAATGACGCTTGATCTCAACGTTCTTAGTCCATGAGTGACTAATAGTGTTCTGAGTAAGAGAAATTGCACTTGTATTGTCACGGTAGATAGGAATTCCACTGATCTTAATATTATTGTCATCTAGTTGATGCTTCAACATAAGATTTGTGCACATCAATCTCCATTATCAATGTATTTAGCTTCAGCAGCAGATATAAAAACTGAAGTTTGCTTCTTACTCATCCATGAGATCAGTCGGCTACCCAAAAATTAACAAGTTCCAGTAGTACTTTTCCTATCAATTTTGCAGCCTGCAAGGTCAGAAATTGAATATGCAATAAGTTCAAATCCTGATTCCTTGGATACCACAATCCTAATTCTTGAGTGCCTTTAATATACCTCAATATCTTTTCGTAGCTAGGAAATGTGATTCCTTAGGATTTGATTGAAATCTCGCACAAACCCCAACATAGTACATAATATCAGGTCTACTAGCAGTGAGATAGAGTAGTGAACCTATTATGCCTCTATATGTGGTAATATCAATTGGTTTCCCATCTTCATCTTTGTCTAAGCAAAGTCCAGTAGATATTGGAATGACAATAGATGAGCTAGTTTCCATACCGAATTTCTTAAAACAAATCTCTAGTATACTTAGCTTGGTTGATAAATATACCATCTGGCAGTTGTCTGATTTGTAATCCAAGAAAGTAATTGAGTTCTCCCATCATGCTCATTTCAAACTTTTTTTCATTAACTTGGAGAACTTCTCACACATCTATTTGCTAGTTGAACCAAAAATAATATCGCCCACATATATTTGAACTAACAATATATGGTTATCCCATTCAATAGTGAATAGTGTTTTGTCAACTTCACCTTCCCGGATTCCTTGATTAAAATAAAACCAGATAAAATATCATACCATGCTCGTGGGGCTGGCTTCAAACCATATAGTGCATTCTTAAGACCTTGTCATATTCTTGATAGACTTGAAAACTAGGTGGTTGTTCAACATACACTTCTTCTTGGAATTTTCCATATAGAAAAACATACTTCAAATCCATTGGATAGATAGTGAAGTTCATATGAGCAGCATAGACTAAGAATAGTCTGATAGCTTCAAGACTAGCTATTGGTGCAAATACCTCATCAAAATCTATGCCTTCTTCTTGGAAACATCATTTGGCCATTATTCTTGCTTTATTTCTTGTGATGATTCCAGACTCATCCATTTTATTCATAAAAATCCACTTAGTGCCAATAACTCTGTGATGATAAGGTCTAGGAATGAGAGTCCATACATTATTTCTTTCAAATAGATTAAGTTCTTCTTGTATAGCTTCTATCCATCTTGGATCATTAAGAGTTTCATAAATATTTTTAGGCTCAATTTGTGAAAGAAAACTTACAAACATTAATTCATTTGCAGTTGACCCTCTAGTCCTAACTTTGTCAAGTGGATCACCAATAACAAGATTTGGAGGGTGATCTCTGTGCCATCTTAGATCAAGTTGTAAATCCGAGTTGTCCTCTGGATTGATCTACCTGCAACTCTACTGTTGGAGATTCGATAGCAGAATGTTGACTAGTATGTGATCTGTCAGATATATGTAACTCTGCAGATTGAATATTAATAGTTTGATTTTGAAAAGCATTTGAATCAACAAAGTTGTTAATCGCTTTTTGAGATCAAGTAGTATGATGGGTACATATTCTTCTTTCTGTTCAATTGTCAATTTCTTAATATCAGTAGGCAAATCTGGATTAGTACATTGATTATATTCAGAACATTGAGTAGGCTCATAAAATACTACATGAATAAATTCTTCTACTAGTAAAGTTCTTTTGTTAAGTACTCTATATGCCTTAGTAACAGAAGAGTATCCTACAAAAATAACTTCATCAACTTTTTTCGCAAAAGCAGTCAGATGATTTTTAACATTATTTAAGATAAAACATTTACTACCAAATATGTGCATATAATGAATATTAGGCTTCCTATTTTTTAAAATATCATATGGTGCTTTGTTCTGACTTTCGTTGATCATGCAACGGTTTTGGGTATAGCACGTTGTATTTATGGCTTCTACCCATTATCTTTGTGGAAGTTTGGCTTCGGCTAACATCGTCCTTGTAGCTTCCTTTAGAGTTATGTTTCTCCTTTCAACAACTCATTTTCGTTGTGGTGTTCTGGCAGCAGAGTACTCATGACTGATTCCTTTAGATTTGCAGTAATCTTCAACAATCGAGTTAGTAAATTCATTGCCCCTATCTGATTTGATCTTTAATATCTTCATGTTTTTCTCATTCTGGATCCTTTGCATCGGATTAGGAAGAGGTTCATTTGTTTCACTTTTCTTCTTCAAGAAAATCACCTAAGTATATCTTGAAAAATCATTCACAATAGCTAGGCAATATTTATTTCCTCCAGTGCTTACTGGATCAATGGGTCCAAACAAATCCATGTGATGAAGGTCCAACACTCTATTTGAAGATTGATGCTTCTTATTTTTTAAGTATGACTTGATTTGTTTACCCTTCTGACAGGCATCACATAGCTTGTCTTTGATCATGTTAATATTGGGAAGACCTTCAACCGGGTTGTTCTTGACTAATCTATTTATGGTCTTGAAATTAACATGATTCATTCTTTTATGCCACATCCAACTGATTTCACTTGGTGATGAGGCCACCAAACAAGTATTAGAATTTGAATCCACAGAATTCCATTCGACTACATAAATATTTCATTGTCTTCTTCCAGATAATATCAATTTTTTTGTTCAAATTTGCTCAACGTAGCACTTATCTGAAGAGAAGACGATAAAAAATACTATGTCACAAAATTGAGTAATGCTCAACAAGTTGTAGTTGAGTCATTTGACATATAAGACGTCTGAAATCTCCATGTTTCCTTTGATAAGCTTATCTCTTCCAATAATCTTGCCTTATTTGCTGTCTCCAAAGGTAACAAGTGAACCGTTGAATTCAACAATGTAAGTTAGTTGAGATTTGTCACCACTCATGTGTCTCGAACATCCAATTTGCAATTACCACTTCTTGTCTACTCTACTCCTACTCCTAACCTATAATATAGATGACTGTCTTAGGTACTCTTTATTGATTGGGTCCTGCAGGATTAGTATCTCCTTTGACAACCCAGACCTTAGTAGTCTTAGGCTTCTCAGGCTTAGTAGCTTTTTTTTTGGTGTTTTTGTGACTTTAACTTCATCATTAGTTTCAGCAGATTGATCATAGTAATAATTATCATGATGAGAATAATGTTCATAATCAGGGTAATGTGCATGATATCTAGGATAAGCATGCATGGGTAATGTGGAAGATATGCAACATAGTTAATAGGAGGTGCATGATAGTATGATGGATAAGCAAGTAGCACATTGTAATAACTATCATCATAAAAGGACTCATAGTCATTCCAATAATTGTTCTGATATACACGTTTATGCTTATTTTGTTTCCTTTTACATGAGTTCACTTTCGACTCACCTTTAGACTTATCAGACTTGTTATTTTTCTTTTTGTTCTCTCAGCATAGTCTTTCACCTTACATTGCTGTTGAGTTTTACCTGTCTATTTAGTCTTTTTAGTTTCTTTACCCTTTTCAGAGTCATTAGACTTATTCCCTTGAGTCTCTTCTTCCACTTTAGAGTTTGTAGAATTACTTTGGACAAATAGAATAATTCTACCATCATTGCTTCATGTGAATTTATCAGCATTGTAATGTTCTATAGAGACAAAACATGTTTTATCTTATGCAGATCTTTGAACATTTATAAGATTATCAACAAATTTAGATGATTTAGAGAATGATGCAATTACTTTTTCGAGCTCATTTATTTTTCCTTTACATACTGCACATGTAGTTTCAACTGATTCTTGAGGTTTTTCAACATGTAGTTTCAACAAATTGTTTTTCCCTTTAAGCAAAGTCATCTCTTCCTTAAGCTTAGAAAATGCAACAACAATATTAGTATTTGTAACCATCATTTGTTCAAATGATTTGTTAGATGAAGATGAAGAAGTAAAGGGAGGTTTTGATGATTTCCAAAAGTCATCAGCTAAGTATTGGAAGCTTAGGAAACCTCTGAAAATTCAATCTGAAAAGACAAGTAAAATCAGAAGTGTTGAATTTTGGTCCAGTCAGAAGACTACTGATCTAATGCTGAGTACGGAATCAGACTGGTGGATTTCAGTAGAGTCAAATCAGATGTGTTCGATTTGAATCAGCAGAGTGTTCATCAGCTTAGTGGATCCGATCAGCAGAGTGGAAGTGATCATGAAGTTATTACAACGATAATAAATGCACTTGGCGTAATAAATGTTGTAAGAAGAGGGTATTAAAGAAAAATGATTGAAGAGAAACCTCGGATCAGCAAGGTGCATTAAATGCGACTTGACAGAAAGTACAGCATAACTGTACAGTGAACAGTTGTAGAAGCCGTTCTGAAACAAGGACCACTGCTCGAGGAAGATCTGAAAATCTGTCTTACTTCAACGGACATAAATTCAAATTCACGAGTATAAAATACGAAGAAGAACACAACAACTGTGTTGGTCCCAAAAGTGGTCAATGAGGTCTAGAGGAGGAGGGGTGGGTGGGTGAATAGACCTCTGAAAACTTTAAAACTTTTTCTCTAACTTTTCAAATCAGCAGACTAAGCTGATCGAGATTTGTAAGACTACTAAGCTGATGCACACAAAGCTTTATCAGCAGAGTTGACCACTCATCTGATTTTCACTCAGCTGATTTCAGATGTTAAATCAGAGTTTTAGAAACTAGTTGGCAGCGGATATTCAAAGTGTTTTTCACCAAGCTGTTCCACTTTAAGTTTTCTCGCTCAAAAGATTTTGTCCCCAGTTTTTACAACTCCTTTTAAAATCTTTTGGTTAAATCGTATGTTTGAGTTCTTTCAGAGATATGCAAAGTATAGCAGTAAATAAATCAAACACACAGGATTTTTATAGTGGTTATATGGATAGAAATCCTTTAGTCCACTCTTCCAAGTCACACAGATCTTGGGTTATACTAGAAAACACAAAGTAATCAAGTATACAATGCTTGCGCTGATCAACAAATGAAAAGCCACAAGTGCGCTGTAAGAAATCACACAGAAATCCTACACTCTGAAGTTAGATCACTCACTTAGACGGATCTACACTCCTCGCGCTATTTTCAGTACAAGTAATCACTCAGAAAACCTATACTAAGAAGCTATATCACTCATAAAGATGGATATACACTCCTTCTATTCTCAGTTGAAAGTCACTAAGACAGACAACGTATGATCTCTGTTCTTCAACAAGAAGCTTCGTCAACAAATGACTTCGCTCAAGATCAGACGTCTCAACTGATGGATCTCGCTCTTAGGATATGATCTTGAATAATGCAAGCTCTCTTTTGATCTTCATTTATGTCTTCTATTTATACTCCCAGATTTTGAATTTCTGCCCGTTGAAGGTTGGCAGGAATCTACAGTCCTCGAGTTCTGGTCCTGACACGCGGAACGGCTCCATGCAACTGTTGTACTGTACACTCTGCTGTACGGATGTTTGCTTTATGTCAGTCGCATTTAATGCACTCAGCTCTCAGCTCGTTGCGTTGATAAGCTTACTTGACCGTCTTCACTCTGCTGGTGGAAGTACTCTGCTGATGATCACTTTGCTGATCACTCGGCTGATGGCTTCTCGGCTGATTCAAGAATGAACATATCTATCTTGACTCGGCTGATAATACCCATCTGCTATCCCACTTCGCTGATTCGGTCACTTGGCTTCCAGACCATGAGATAGGTTTCACTAAGCTGTTCAGTTCTTAGTTGATGACTTCCAGATTACCCTTTTTGTCATCTTCAAAACCTTCTCCAATATTAACCAACAATTTCCCTCTTTTTGATGATGACAAAACCTTCAACTAAGAACACATCTAAGTTTCTGATTTAGTCTTCATACTCTGAGATGGAAATTATTGCTCTGATACAACTTTAAAAAAATTACCACTTGATGGTTCTTTTTCCCTTTCTGATCTTCTGCTTAAAGGGTTCTTAGTTGCATCCATCTTCCCCCTTTTTGTCATCAACATCAAAACTTTAGTTGCATCTTTTCTTCTCCATTTAATCCTTCCCCCCTTTTTAGGGTTTGTGATAACTTCTTTTCCATAAGATTGCAAACTAGTATGCTGAAGACAGGTAGGTAAGCACTTGGCTGATCGAGGTAGTCTTCGTTGCCGTTTATCACTCCAGCTAGAAAATTTCCCTTTAACTTCAAGAATTTTTACCACTTGATACCACTTGTGGTCTGATTCCACTTGTATTCTGATGCTACTTGTATGGATACAAATCAGATTAGTCAGTTGATATCACTTGTTGATGTGATAGCACTTGCTGATACCACTTGGTGTAGTACATTCTTGAAAATCACTTGGTTGTTGAGTTCCAGTCAGCTGATAAGAAGCAGTCTTCTGATAGCTTCACTTTGACTTATTGACAACTTCATCTTTTATTTAGGAGTACCGCTAGTCGTACACGTTCCCCCTAAGTTCAAAAATTTGTGGTCAAGTAGTCCGATGAGAGTTTCTCTTCAAAGACACTCAGCCGTTGAATTACAGTAAGCTGTTCTGGGTTAGTCTTCTAATAAGTTCCCCCTCAACTTATGAATCCAAAATCAACAAACCAATTTCTGTGGTCACATGGTTGACTGATACCACTTGAACGGTGATACCACTTGTTGCAAACAGTTGATGGCCTCTAATGCCACCTGGTCTCTGAAACCACTTGTTAATCTTTGATAATCTTCAACTTTTCAACAAACTCACGTTCCTTGAAATCTCCAAATGTAGAGTCTACCACTTGAATTATACCAATTGCTGATACCACTGATTTGATACTACTTGCTGGTACATGATTGTTGGTGAGACTACTTGTTGAACTTGGTGAAATTTGCAAGGCAGTCAACTCATCTTTGTCATCTCACATGTGTTTCACCTGCAAAACAGATGACTGTTTTTGGTACCCCTTGTTTATTGAGTCCAGCATGGTTAGTGTAACCTTTAACATGTGATGATCTAGTGACTTATGTTTAATCATGATACTTGTTGTTTTTCAACATTTGTTGGTCATGATTAAAACATAGCTCATAAGCAAGGTAAGATGCATGAAATATGTGATAAGCATGCATATTGAAATGAGGATGGCAATCAGCACAGTGAACATGATCAGCATGATAATATGAATAGGCATAAAGCATGTTGAAATAACAATTATCATAATGTGATTCAAATTCTTGCCAAATAATTCATTTTAACCTCAATTTCTTACCTGAGTTATTTAATAACTCTCCTTAGATTCAACAGACTTGATACCACTTTAATTTTACTCCTATCAGCAGCCTATTTCAGCTTACTCGCTGATGAGTTTTAGTAGTCTGATTTGTCTTAGGTAGCTTACTAGGTTTTCTAACCTATTGACATCAGTAGACTTGTTCTCTTAAGCCTCTGATTTTCTCTTTAGAGAGTGATGCAATTACTTCTTTCAGGTTTATTTATATTTTCAAAACAAATTGCATACTCAACTTTTAGAGTTTCATTCTCATGCTCAAGCTTTTTGGTAGTCAGCTGATTCTTGAGGTTTTTCAACCTGAAGTTTCACTGATCTGATTTGCTCTTTTCAGCAGAGTCGTCTCTTCATTAAGCTTGGCAAGTGCACAAACAATATTTGAATTTGAAATTTAGCATTTATTCAATCGATTCAAATAGTGTATTTCATTTATAGGTAGAAGTTACCTCAATTTTCAGAATCATCAGATCTTATGGCAGTTAAGCATAAGGTTTCAGGTACTTCTTCAAATTCTTTATCAGACGACTTGCGGTCTGAATAAGATGTGCGGGAGTTTATTAGCTTTGCTGCATCAGCTAGCTTTGATTTGCTCTTACTAAGCTTACGCTCCTTTTTAGCACGCTTTTCCTTTTCAGCAATCTTCTCAGATGATGAGGTTGGATGGTCTTTGATCAAGAGCCCATACTCCTCTTCATGGTAGTCTCTAAGTTTGTCTTTGTAGGAATCCCTGTTTTCCTGAAAATGATCAGAAGAAAATGAAGTAGCATTTTTATATTTTAATTTCATTTTCTTCTTGTAGAACTTCTTGAAATCATTTAGCAGCAGGGTAACGTCGTCAGCAGTGTATCCCTTTTCTGAACTCAGCACAGTCTTCTGTTTTGACTTGTCTGCTGATTTTCTTGACTTGTCTGACGCCATTAGAGCAGCAGTAGGGTCTGAACTGGTTGACACTTCTAATCCCAATCTTGGCATATGATACTCATAAGCTTTGAGAGATGAGAATAGTTCGGAAAGGGAAATCTTCTCTAAATCCCTTGATTCTTCCATGGCTGTCACCTTCATGTTGAATTTAGGTGGCAAGGCCTTGAGAACCTTTGCTGTGATCTCCTTGTTCGAAAATTCTTTACCAAATCTTAGAACTTCATTCAGGGCTTTGGTAAATCTGGTATCCATCTGATCAATCGTTTCACCAGACTTCATTTTGAAATTTTCAAACTCCTCAAGAGCCACACTGAGCTTGTGTTCTTTGATAGCGTTGTTTCCTTCGCTTAGCTCGCAGACTTTATCCCACATCTCTTTGGCAGTTTTGAGATGCTCGATCTTTTGGAAATTGTCTTCGTCTACAGCTCTGAACATGATGAACTTCGCCTTTTTATCAAGATTTACCAACTTGTTTTCTTTAGGTGTCAGCTCATCCAGCTCTTTGTCAACTATCTGATCTGGTTGACCAGCAACCGTCACAATCTTCTGGAATCTGAATGGTCCTTTTGTAATACATGTAAACATGTCTTCATTATAAGCAGCAAGAAAGATTTCCATTCTGATTTTCCAGTTTTCAAAACTCATAAGACCAATGTGAGGAACATGGTTTATGGCATCCATTTTTCAAAAAGTTTTGATTTTCAAAATATGCTTTCTTTTTGAAAAATTAGAAAAACACACTTTGGATCAAGCTCGTTGATCAGGCAGCTGATTCAAGATAAACCACCTACCCTGATGCTACTTGATGGTATCAGGTAAATTACCAGAGCAACCTGCTCTGATACCACTTGTTGGTCCCAAAAGTGGTCAATGAGGTCTAGAGGGAGGGGGGGGGGGGGGGGTGAATAGACCTCTGAAAACTTTAAAACTTTTTCTCTAACTTTTCAAATCAGCAGACTAAGTTGATCGAGATTTGTAAGACTACTAAGCTGATGCGCACAAAGCTTTATCAGTAGAGTTGACCACTCATCTGATTTTCACTCAGCTGATTTCAGATGTTAAATCAGAGTTTTAGAAACTAGTTGGCAGCGGATATTCAAAGTGTTTTTCACCAAGCTGTTCCACTTTAAGTTTTCTCACTCAAAAGATTTTGTCCCCAGTTTTTACAACTCCTTTTAAAATCTTTTGGTTAAATCATATGTTTGAGTTCTTTCAGAGATATGCAAAGTATAGCAGTAAATAAATCAAACACACTGGATTTTTATAGTGGTTATATGGATAGAAATCCTTTAGTCCACTCTTCCAAGTCACACAGATCTTAGGTTATACTAGAAAACACAAAGTAATCAAGTATACAATGCTTGCGCTGATCAACAAATGAAAAGCCACAAGTGCGCTGTAAGAAATCACACAGAAATCCTACACTCTGAAGCTAGATCACTCACTTAGATGGATCTACACTCTTCAGTACAAGTAATCTCTCAGAAAACCTATACTAAGAAGCTATATCACTCACAAAGATGGATATACACTCCTTCTATTCTCAGTTGAAAGTCACTAAGACAGACAACGTATGATCTCTGTTCTTCAACAAGAAGCTTCGTCAACAAATGACTTCGCTCAAGATCAGACGACTCAACTGATGGATCTCGCTCTTTGGATATGATCTTGAATAATGCAAGCTCTCTTTTGATCTTCAGTTATGTCTTCTATTTATACTCCCAGATTTTGAATTTCTGCCCGTTGAAGGTTGGCAGGAATCTACAGTCCTGGAGTTCTGGTCCTGACACGCGGAACGGCTCCCTGCAACTGTTGTACTGTACACTCTGCTGTACGGATGTCTGCTTTATGTCAGTCGCATTTAATGCACTCAGCTCTTAGCTCGTTGCGTTGATAAGTTTACTTGACCGTCTTCACTCTGCTGGTGGAAGTACTCTGCTGATGATCACTTTGCTGATCACTCGGCTGATGGCTTCTCGGCTGATTCAAGAATGAACATATCTATCTTGACTCGGCTGATAATACCCATCTGATATCCCACTTCGCTGATTCGGTCACTTAGCTTCCAGACCGTGAGATAGGTTTCACTAAGTTGTTCAGTTCTTAGTTGATGACTTCCAGATTACCTTTTTGTCATCTTCAAAACCTTCTCCAATATTAACCAACAAACTGAGAGAGCATTCAAAGATCAAAATCTTCTAAGTCTCAAAAACTGAAGTACAGATCACCATCAGCTGAGTCATCTGTTGACAAAGCCGAGTTGAATAAATAAAGCTAAAACACAAATCTGAGTGATTTCTGTAAACTGTGAGTGTTGTGCGAAGTGTATATCCATCTTTGTGAGTGATATAACTTCATAATATAGGTTTTCTTTGTGATCTCCTATAGCGAACTTGTGGCTTTATCATTTGTTGTAAAAGCACAAGAAAAGTGTACTAGGTTATTTTGTGTTTCTAGTATAACCCAAAATCTTCGTGATTTGGAAGAGTGGACTAAAAGATATTCTTGTCTATATAACCACTATAAAAATTCTCTGTGTTTGATTACTTGCATTTTTACTTGCATATTTCAAAAGCATACAAACACTTTGAGCAACCTAAAAGATTTTAAATGGAGTTTAAAATTGGGGATAAAATCTTTTAAGTGAGAAAATAACTTGTTTGAAAAATACTTGATAAATCTGTCGCATACAAGTTTCAAACTCTGATTTAAATTGAAACAGATAAGTAAATCAGACAAGTGGTCAACTTCACTGTTTAAGCTAAGTGCACAATCAACAAAGTAGTCTCACCAGTTCGATCAGCTTACTCCGCTGATAAGAAAAGTTTAAGAAATTTTTAAAAGTAAAGAGGTCTAAGGAGTGTTTTTTCAAAATCTTTCAAAAGAGCATATTTTTGAAAAATAAAATCTTTTGAAAATGGATTGTATTAGCATTGTACCCCACATTGGCGGGATGAGTTTTGAGGAATGGAAAATCCGCATGGAAATTTTTCTTGCTGCTTACAATGGCAATATGTATAGATGCATAACCAAAGGTCCAATCAGAATCACCAAAACAATCAAAGTTAATGACCATGAGGTGGTTGTTGACAAAGAACTTGAAGATATGGCAGCTGAAGAAATAAAGCTGAGCAATCTTGACAAGGTTGAAGTCCGGAGAAACCATAGACCAAATGGATTCAAGGTTTACAAGGACACTAAATGATGTGTTAAAGTTGGGAAAGACCTTTACTCATAAAGAGATCATAGTCAAAGTAGGGTATAACCATATATGAATTGAGCATGTGAAAATTGTATATTAATATTGGTGTTCGAATATAAATTACAAAGCAGGTCTACCCGAGCATTACAGGATGTCGTACTACTAAAAAGACTGAAACAAAGAGAATATAAGCTAGCTCCTATTTCGAACAGTAGGTCCGAGCAGGGGGTATTCCTTGGAAGTTGTGCCGTCCCGGATGTCATAAATGCGCCGCGTATATATAGGAACAGTAATGAGCTAGCTGGACCGTCCGTAGGAGAATACCTCTCGGCCAGCTGTACAAAGTTGTAGGTCGGCCCCACAGTAATTACGAGGATAGAAGCAGATCGTAAGAAAGGATCTTGAGCTATCGAACTGGCTTGATCGGAACTGAGTTCTGCAGGTCGGAAAATAGTCTTCCTGGTCGGAATCGAGGTCAAACTCGAGCTGGGTATTTTCTAGAACAGAGCAGGCGAAAAACCCCTCATCACCTTCCAAGTTCAACATGAAGATCACATCCATGGAAGATTCAAGGGATCTGGGGAAGATTTCTCTGACGGAGCTGTTTTCTGTACTCAAAGTGTATGAGTATAAACTTCCTAGGATAGGAATAGAAGAGACATCAACTTCAAATTCCACTGCTGCCTTAGTTGCTGCAGAAAAACCAAGAAGATCAGCAGGCCGAACAAAAGAGATGGACTCATCCGAAGAGACCTTGACACTCAATAAAAAGTAGTATACTGCTGGAGACGTTGCGTTGTTACTAAATGGATTCAAAAAGTTCTACAAAAGAAAAATGAAGAACAAATACAACAATGCTTCTACTTCTAACCCTACCTCTTATTCTCATGAAAGTAAGGATAATTATAAATCCAAACTAATGTGCTATAACTGCAGGAAATTGGGACACTTCATCAAGGACTGCCCATATCCTAAAGCTGAGAAATATACAGAGGAAAAAAAGAAAGTAAGGAAAGAGAGGAGACATCAAAAGAGCAAAGTATTGTTGGCTGAAGCTGAAAAAATAGCAGCCATCTACTCGTCTGATTCAGAATCGGAGACATCAAAAGATGACTCTGTTGAAAAAGAGACACCGGCACTGCTCTGTCTCATGGCCAAAGAATGAGAGGATTCTGACAATGAGCTATTTAGTTCATTTGAACAAATGATGAAAAACAACACAAAAGTTGTTGATGCATTTGCAATGCTTAAGGAATAGATGACTGTGCTGAAAAAGCAAAATTCTCTACTGAAACTTCACGTTGAAAAACCGCAAGAATCAGCTGAATATAATAAGCTTGCTCATGAGAATGAATATCTGAAAGCAGAATGTGAAGTTTACAAAGGAAAAATCATGGAACTTGAAAAGATAATATCCACTTATGATAAATCGTCTGTTGCATCAGTGAACATACCTAGTGAACAGAAATTGCCTTTAGTAAAAGAAGTACTGAAAAATTCATATATGCTGATAACAACAATGTTATCTTATATGTTCAGACAACTAAACCTACTTCACTAGAAAAAGAGAAAAAGGAGAAGAAATCTCCAAAGGCTAAAAAGGGTAAAGAGCCTAAAATTGAAAAACAGATTAGTCAAGGAGTAGTCCTAAGAAGTCTGCTGATAAGAGCAAAAACAAAATGACTAGTAACAAGTCTAAGTCGTTTGTTAATGAGCAAGTAAGAACTAAACCTAAGAAGCAAAGAAATCATAGGAATGATAATGCTTGGTATGGAAATGAGTCTTATTATGTGCAACCTGCTTATTCATCATATTATGCTGCACCTCATTATCCACCTTACTATGCTGCATATCCTGCTTATCATCCGATGCATGCTTACCCTGCTTATCCTGCACCATACCCTCCTTATGAGCATTACTCTCATCATAATAATTATCATGAACACATGCATACTGAAACTTATGATGATTCAAGAGTAAAGAAATCACCACCAAACTCTACTGAACCTAAGAAGCCTAAGGTTTTCAAATCTTGGGTTGTCAAAGGTGACACTAATCCGCCAGGACCCTCTCAATAAAGAGTTTCTAAAACAATTTTATTTGGTTTTGTAGGTTAGGATTAGGAGTAGGAGTAAAGTAGAGAAGAAATGGTACTTGGACAGTGGATGTTCGAGGCACATGTGCGGTGACATATATGAACTGACTGATGCTGCTGCCATAGATGGTCCAAATGTTACTTTTGGAGACAACAAAGAAGGCAAGATTGTTGCGTGTGGAAAACTTATCAAAGGAAACATTGAGATATCTGACGTATCATATGTTAAAGGCCTAAAGTATAATCTGCTGAGCATAAGTCAATTTTGTAACAAAGAATTTTCAGTTATCTTTTCATTAGATAAGTGCTATGTTGAGCAAGTTGGAATAAAGAAGGTTATCTTATCTGGAAGAAGACAAGGAAACATCTACATAGTTGACTGGAATTCTGTGGATAAGAATTCTAATGTTTGTTGGTGGCCTCTACACCAAGTGAAGTTAGTTGGCTATGGCACAAAAGAATGAATCCTTTGAATTTCAAGACCATCAACAGATTAATCAAGAATGATTTGGTAGAAGGAATTCCAAAGACAGTCATGAGCAAAGATAAGCTATGTGACGCATGTCAGAAGGGTAAACAAGTTAAATCAACTTTCAAAAGCAAGAAGCACCAATCTTCTACCAGAATTTTGGAGCTACTACATATGGACTTTTTTGGACCTATTGATCCTATCAGGAATGGTGCAAAGAAATATTGCCTAGCTGTTGTGGATGATTACTCAAGATTTACTTGGGTGATTTTCATGAAAAAGATGAGTGAAACCAAGGAATATCTTACTAATATGATGGAGCTGATCCAGAATGAAAAGAGCTTAAAAATATTGAAGATCAGATCAGATAGGGGCACTGAGTTTACAAACTCTACTGTTGAAGAGTATTGTAATTCAAGAGGAATCAACCATGAGTACTCTTTTTCCAGAACCCCTCAACAAAATGGAGTTGATGAAAGGAGAAACATAACTCTGAAAGAAGCTACCAGAACAATGATAGCTGAAGCAAAACTGCCTCAAAGATTTTGGGCAAAAGCCACAAATACAGCCTGCTACACCCAGAACAGATGCATGATCAACAAGAGTCAGAACAAGACACCTTATGAACTGTGGAATAACAGGAAGCCTAATATTCATTATCTTAGAATATTTCGTTGTAAATGTTTTGTTTTGAATAATGGGAAAAATCACCTTACTGTTTTTGCAGAAAAGGCTGATGAAACTGTTTTTGTAGGTTACTCTACTGTTAGTAAAGCCTACAGAGTATTTTACAAAAGGACTTTACTTGTAGAAGAATCAATTCATGTAGTATTTGATGAACCTAATCAATCTTCTGAAAAGAATCAAAGTACTAATCCTGATTTGTCTACAAATCTTCAGAAATTGACCATGGAAAGAAAAGAAGAATATGTACCCATCATACTACCTGATCTCAACTAAGCTGATAACTCAAGTGCTGTTCAAAATCAGTCTACTGATTGTCTAACAGATGAGTTGCAAACAACTGACAGACCAGAGACTGTTCAACTGACTACTACTGAGACTCCAACAGTAGTGTTGCAAGATCAATCAAGAGGATAACATTCAGATTTGCAACCTGATCTCAGATGGCTCAGAGATCACCCACCTGAACTTGTGATTGGTGATCCACTTGATAGAGTAAGAACAAGAAGGTCAACTACAAATGAATCAATGTTTGTAAGTTTTCTTTCACAAATTGATGAAGCTCTTAGTGACTCTCACTGGATTGAAGCAATTCAAGAGGAGTTAAATCAATTTGAAAGAAATGAGGTTTGGTACTTAGTACCTAGACCTACTCATCAAAGAGTCATTGGCACTAAGTGGATTTTCATAAATAAAATGAATGAAGATGGTATTGTTACCAGAAATAAAGCAAGACTAGTTTCCAAAGGTTACTACCAGTAAGAAGGCATTGATTTTGATGAGACATTTTCACATGTGGCAAGGCTTGAAGCAATCAGACTATTCCTTGCCTATGCTGCTCACAAGAACTTCACTGTCTATCAGATGGATGTGAAGTCTGCTTTTCTCAATGGAGAACTACAAGAAGTGTATATTGAACAACCTCCAGGTTTTGAAGTATATCAACAAGGAGACAAAGTGTATCGTCTGAAGAAAGCCCTGTATGGACCGAAACAAGCATCAAGAACATGGTATGATACCTTATCTGATTTTCTTTTAATTAAAGAATTTCGCAAAGGTAAAGTAGACAATACTCTGTTTACTATTGAATGGGATAATCATATATTGCTAGTTGAAATATATGTGGAGATATTATTTTTGGTTCAACTAACAAACTGATGTGTGAGAAGTTCTCTAAGCTGGCAGAACAAGTTTGAAATGAGCATGATGGGAGAACTTAATTACTTTCTTGGATTACAAGTGAAACAGATGCCTGATGGCATATTTATCAATCAAGCAAAGTACACAAAAGATCTGTACAAGAAATTTGGTTTGGAAACTAGCTCATCTAATGCTATTCCAATGTCTACTGGACTTCGCCTTGACAATGATGAAGATGGAAAATCATTGGACATCACCAAATATAGAGGCATAATAGGATTACTGCTGTACCTCATTGCCAGCAGACCATATATTATGTACTCTGTTGGGGTTTGTGCGAGATTTCAATCAAATCCAAAGGAATCTCATCTCTTAGTTGCTAAAAGGATATTAAGGTATCTCAAAGGCACTCAATAATTGGGATTGTGGTATCTAAGGGAATCAGGATTTCAACTCATTGGATATCAGATTCTGACCTTGCTGGCTGCAAAATTGATAGAAAGAGTACCACAGGTACTACTCAATTTTTAGGCAGTCGTCTGATCTCATGGATGAGTAAGAAACAGACTTCAGTATTCATATCTACTGTTGAAGCTGAATACATTGCTGCTGGAGCATGCTATGCAGAGATACTTTGGTTGAAACATCAACTAGAAGATTATAATCTCAAAATCAGTGGAATTTCTATCTACCGTGACAATACAAGTGCAATATCACTTACTCAGAGTACAACAAGTCATTCTAGGACTAAACATATTGAGATCAAACATCATTTTATAAGAGATCATGTTGAGAAAGGAAATGTCATTATTGAGTATATTCATACAGACAATCAGATAGCTGACATTTTCACCAAACCATTAAGTGATGCAAGATTTTCTACTCTAAGAGTGGAATTAGGCTTGTTAAATTTGGATTTATAAGCTGAGGGGGAACCTGTCAGAAGACCAAGGTTCATCAGCTAACTAATCTGATAATAACAAGTGTATTCTACAAGAAGACTGACTCTCAACAGACTAGTTGACTGATAGATTCTTGAACTCAGGGGGAACATGTAAGACGAGCGGTACAACTGATTAAAAGATTAAATCTTCAATGACAGTTAGTTGAAGTAATATTATTGGAAGATTTGTTCTTAATTCTTGAAGACCTGAAGATTATTTATCTTGCTGGATTGACAAACAGCAAAGGAAGATCACTAGCTATTGGCTTTCACTAGTGATATATTTTATTAGACAAGTCATCTGTCAGATAAGTATAATTCTACTCATTTGATTATTTATAAGAGTATTGTGTTAAAAATGCTTTTATCTAAAAACACGCTTTTATAAGTAAAGGACTAGGGACGTTTCGTTTTTCTGCCTAGTTTGACATAATTTATAAAATTTGAAATCCGTAATTGTCGCACACACGATCGTAACTGACAGATAAAGATCTAACGGTTGGCGAATAACACGAAAACCGAAAATTTCCCAAACCTATAAATCCAGATTTGATCAGAAGAGAGACTTTACACACCTCAAAAATTTCTAACTCGCAAGAACTATTAATCTTCTTTGTTTTCTTGTGAGATTTCTCTTGCACTCTACACTAATATCCACAGATATCATGGGTTCTAAAGCTGCTGCTAATGCTGAAGGAAGGTATCTTAATTATGAGATGTATCACGCCACTGGTACGAAACTCTATGAAGGAGATTATGGTAAAATTCAAAGCCTCATCACTTGTGAACTATATGGAAGCACGTGAAACAATGGTGTTCAATCCAGAGGTTGATGAATTCTATGCTAGTGCAAAGGTTAATTTCGAGAAACTGGAAATCAAAGCCAAAGTTGGAGGGAAGGACATATGTATCATTCCAGCTGTGTTAAGTGAAAAGTATGGCTTGACAAACGAAGGAGCTTCTGACTTATCAGTGTTGGCTACTCCTTTGGAAAATGATTTCTGGAAGATAGCTGCTAAGAAGGGTGAAATTCTCACCGGTTCAGTCAAGAAGACTCAACTGATTGACGAATTTCAAAGGATGGCTGATTTGTTCGCCAAAGTCATTGAAAATTGCACCATTGCACTTGACGGATTACCAAAAAGAAGGATGCACTCAATGATGCAGTTTACTATGGAATGAAAATAAACTGGGCTATTTATGTGTTCTATGTGATAGCGAAATCACAAGGAGACAGGACACTATCACCATAAGATCTTCTTAAGTCATCTGCTGATGAGCTTAGGCTATGGAATTACTGATGGGAAAGTCATTCATAGAGCAAAAAAGTTAAGGTTTATGAAGCCATCAAAGCAGAAACCAAACAGAAAGTGACGCCTGAGAAGAAACAGCAGAAAAGAAAAACTGTTGAAGCTAAGGAGCCTGCTGTTAAGGCAAAGAAAGCAAAAACTGCTGAGCCTGCTGTTCAAACAATGGATAGCCCTGCTGTTGAAGCCAGAACAGCTGACGTTGCTGATAACATTATCTCTGAAGTTGCCAGGGATATTGATGCAATGCCTTTAGAGGACTTTCCTGAAAGAACCATTTCAGAAGAAGTACCTGCGGAAAACATATAAAAAAGAACAAGAAGTGCAATCAAAGATACAACTGCTACAAAACTTGTTCACACTAATGCAATGGCTAGAAAGAAACTGATATTGGGTGGACAAACGTTTTAAATTTCTAAAACTGTGAGAGAAGTCCCTCAATCTGCTTAGAGACCAGCATAATCAGTGAAGGAGTCTGATCCTGCAAATCAGACGACAGCTGAGGTATCTGCACCTCAAGATGATCATTCTACTGTTCCAACAGACAAGTCCGCTGACAAGTCTGCTGAAACACCAGCCGCCAGAACGAAGATAAATGGTAAGGCTAGGATACCAAGATACCACAAGCAAAAGCGAGAGGAGGCTGAGCAAAAGAAAAAGGATGAAGCTGAGTTAAAGGCAGCTCTTGAAGCCAGCAAAGCTGAAGCAGAAGTCAAGAACTTGACTGATGCAGAGTTAGCTGCTAAAGAAGCAACAGACTTAGCAAAAGCTCTTGAGGCGAGCAAGGTAGATGCTCATGGTCAAAGCAGAAGCGATGGTATTGTTATTGGTGATCCCAAGGAAACAAAGATTGTTTTACCTCGTCCTAAACATGTGCCAAAGAAAAAGAAAGAAGTAAAAAGGGCACTTGAGATAGTGAAAAGTGACCCTGCTGTTTTTGCAAGGTTTGAAAAGGAATTGGAAAGGTACAACACTCTGTTGCAATAAAAAAGTATGTTCCTAGTAGAAAAGATCAGATACAATCGCTGGAGGAACTACAGATTGAACAAAACATGTGAAGAATTCAGAGTCTGGAATGAGGCTGCTGCTGAAGAGCGTTGGGTGCTGAATTGGCTGCAAACCAATGACATTCAACAAGCTTTGGACTCTGGTTTCTTTCATGATAGAGTACATGAGTATGTGAAGCTCATAGTACAAAAAGAATCCACAACACTGCGAGAATCTATACCAAACAAAGGGGTGATAACTTAGCAGAAAGAGCTGTGAAGATAACAGTTTGCGTAACTTTGGATAAGTGGGTGGAAAGATCAAGATACGGAAAAGGAACATCAAGTGATTTATCAAACCTACCAAGTCTACAGCATATTGCTTTTGGTTCAGAAATCAGCAAATACCAAGAACCTGTCAACTTACTTCAGACGACTTCAGCATTTGTACCTGCAGATTTTATTCACCATAAAACAGTTGTGTCTACTGATGGTGTTGATTTTATTCATGTTACAGATGTTGGTGCTGATTTAAACCAAGAAGTGAGGACTCATCTGAGAAACTGCTCATTGCTGATCCTCAAGTTCCACTGGATGAAGTCATCACTGAAAAAGAGCCTTAAGCTATCACCTGGAAAGCTGAAGCTACTCCTACAAAGGAAGGAAGTGCCATTCCTACCACCTCAACTGAAAGTGTTCAATCAACAATCATGGATTCCATGAAGGCATTGATTAAAAATGCAATGAGAGAGATGGAGGAAAAGAACAGGGAGCTACTGCAAAAATTTGAAGAAGCAGCTACCAGACTTGTTCAGAGCACAACTTTGAATATTCCTCAGTCTATTGATGATAGTGTTATGCTAAAAAAAGGACTTATCACTGTATCAAAACAAGTTGCTGATGTGAAGGTTGTTGTTCAACAACTTAATGATACTGTTCAACAGCATAACATTGACTAGGTGAATACTTGCCAAGGACTTGCAGACCTCACAAAAGTTGAACCAGAAAAGACAACTCATTTAGCTCAAAGCTTTTGCGAGACAATTGATCAGACAAGTGTTGAAGTTACAACTCTCCATCATAATTTGGACTACTTGAATGATCATGTTGCATTACTGATAGCAAATCAGAAGCATCAAATGATGCAACTGTCTGCAGTGGATCTCAACATCAAATTGCTATGCAATGCTGTCAATATTACTCCTGTTCAAGCTGAGAATCTCGACCCTGTTGATGATGACAAAAAGGGGGAACATGAGTCTGCTAACAAGAAGAATGTTACTGCTGAAGCTACTGAAGTAGTTCAAAGTTCTGAAGAGGCAACCAATAAGTCTGCTAAAGATACTAAGGCTGCTGCTGAAGCTGAACAGATTGCTGAAAATGTGGATGATAAAGCTGAAGAAGAAGAACCCAAGGATGCGGCCAAGGAAGACAAAATAATTGCTGCTTCTAAGGATTCTGCTGAAGAACAGCTAGATCCATTCAGAAAGACAAAAAGGATAGAGGAAATAAGAGATAGAATTGAGGCTGCTGATAAAGCCAAGAAACTAGTTCTAACTTTCTCTAGTAGTGAAAGTGATGATGAAGAAGAAGAAGAAGAATCATAAGATTAATTTACTTCTCTTTATCACTTTGTAATTTTTTTTTGTAACTTTTTCAATTCTTGTAATCTGATGTAACAAGTTCTAAATCAATCAAAGATTAAAAATTCCAACTTAATTTCTATCTCAGAAATTTTGTGTGAAGACTTAACTTTAGTTTAGTTACAGGTACTTAGTTGAAGTTTTGTCATCATCAAAAATGGGGAAATTGTTGGATGAAAATGAAGAAGTAAATGGAGGTTTTGATGATTTCCAAAAGTCATCAGCTAAGTATTGGAAGCTTAGCAAACCTCTGAAAATTCAATCTGAAAAGACAAGTAAAATCAAAAGGGTTGAATTTTGGTCCAGAAGACTACTGATCTGATGCTGAGAACGGAATCAGACTGGTGGATTTCAGTAGAGTCAAATCAGATGTGTTCGATTTGAATCAACAGAGTGTTCATCAGCTTAGTGGATCCAATCAGAAGAGTGGAAGTGATCAGGAAGTTATTACAACGGTAATAAATGCACTTGGTGTAATAAATGCTGTAAGAAGAGGTTATTAAAGACAAATGATTGAAGAGAAACCTTGGATCAGAAGGTGCATTAAATGCGACTTGACAGAAAGTACATCAGAACTGTACAGTGAACAATTGCAGAAGCCGTTTTTAAACAAGGACCGCTGCTCGAGGAAGATCTAAAAATCTTTATTACTTCAACGGACATAAATTCTAAATAGATCTGAATTCAAGAGTTAAAGATACGAAGAAGAACACAACAACTGAGAGAGCATTCAAAGATCAAAATCTTCTAAGTCTCAAAAACTCAAGTACAGATCACCATCAGCCGAGTCATCTGTTGACAAAGCCGAGTTGAAGAAACAAAGCTAAAACACAAATATGAGTGATTTCTGTAAAATGTGAGTGTTGTGCGAAGTGTATATTCATCTTTGTGAGTGATATAATTTCGTAGTATATGTTTTCTTTGTGATCTCCTATAGCGAACTTGTGGCTTTATCTTTTGTTGTAAAAGCACAAGAAGAGTGTACTGGGTTACTTAGTATTTCTAGTATAACCCAAAATCTTTGTGATTTGGAAGAGTGGACTAAAAGATATTCTTGTCTATATGACCACTATAAAAATTCTCTGTGTTTGATTACTTGCATTTTTCAAAAGCATACAAACACTTTGGGCAAACTAAAAGATTTTAAAAGGAGTTTAAAACTGGGGATAAAATCTTTTAAGTGAGAAAAGAACTTGTTTGAAATTCACTTGATAAATCCGCTGCATACAAGTTTCAAACTCTGATTTAAATTGAAATAGATAAATAAATCAGACGAGTGGTCAACTTCGCTTTTTAAGCTAACTTCGCAATCAACAAAGTAGTCTCACCAGTTCGATCAGCTTACTCTGCTGATAAGAAAAGTTAGAGAAATTTTAAAAAATGTTTAGAGGTCTATTCACCCCTCCCCCCCCCCCCACCCCCTAACTGACCACTTGGGACCAACATGATTCAAATAGTGCAATTTCTTCATCAGTATAAGGTACCTCATTTTCAGAATCATCAGATTCCTTGCCATTAAGCACAACTATGCATGTACTTTCTCTGTTACAAAATCTTCTTCAGACTTGTTGGAGTCTCAGTCATATGTGTAAGATCTTGCTAGATTTTATGCCTCGGCTAACCCCAGTTTGTTCTTATTTTGCTTTTTCTCTTTTCTAACTTTCTTTTCCTTTTCAGTGTACTTCTCAGTAATAGAATATCGGTATTCCCTGATGAAGTGTCCCAGTTTCCTGCAATTATAGCACATTAGTTTGGATTTAGAAGAATCCTTACTATCATGAGAAGGGTTAGAAGAAGAAGTAGCATTGTTGTATTTGTTTTTCATTTTTCTCCTGTATAACTTCTTGAAACCATTCAACAACATAGCAACATCAGCAGCAGTGTATTCTTTGTAAGTCATCAACATAGTCTCTTTGAATGTATTCTTTTCTTTTGACTTTCCAGCTGACTTCTTTGACTTGTCGATACAATTAGAGCAACAATAGGGTCTGAGCTAGATGATTCATCTATTCCCCTTCTTGGTAATTGGTACTCAAAAGCTTTGAGAGATGAGAATAGCTCAGTTATGGATATCTTCCCTAGATCTCTTGATTTTTTCATGGCCGTCACCTTCATTTTGAACTTTGGTGGAAGAGGCTTGAGAACTTTCATAGTGATCTTCTTGTCTCAAAACTTTTTACCTAACTTCAGAACCTCGTTGAGAGTTTATGTAAATCTGGTGTTGGATGAAGATGAAGATGAAGAAGTGAAGGGAGGTTTTGATGATTTCCAAAATTCATCAGCTAAGTAATGAAATCTTAGCAAGCCTCTGAAAATTTAATCTGAGAAGACAGGTAAAATTAGAAGGGTTGAATTTTGGTCCAGAAGACTACTGATCTGATGCTGAGTACGGAATCAGACTGGTGGATTTCAGCAGAGTCAAATCAGATGAGTTCGATTTGAATCAGCAGAGTGGATTCGATCAGCAGAGTGGAAGTGATCAGGAAGTTATTACAACGTTAGTAAATACACTTGGCGTAATAAATGCTGTAAGAGAGGGGTATTAAAGACAACTAATAGAAGAGAAACCTCAGATCAGCAAGGTGCATTTAATGCGATGTGATAGAAAGTACAGCAGAACTGTACAGTGAACAGTTGCAGAAGCCGTTCTGAAACAAGGACCAGTACTCGAGGAAGTTCTGAAAATCTGTCGTTTCTCAACGGCCAGAAATTCAAATCCTCAAGTATAAATAGTTTTGGATTCAAGAGTTAGAGACAGACACAACTGAGAGCAATTCACGAGCAAATTTACCAAGTCTCAAATACTCTAAAGCAGAACACTAAAACAGCGAAGTCATCTGTTGACAAGCTGAAGTCGAGAAAAACAAGCTTACATCCAAATTTTAGTGATTTTCTGTAGAAGAGAGAAGTTGTGAGAAGTAGTTTTTCATCTAAGTGAGTTAAAATACTTCAGAGTATAGGTTTTCTTTGTGATCTCCTATAGCGAACTTGTGGCTTTATCATTTGTTGTAAAATCACAAGTAGAGTGTACTATTTACTTTGTGTTCATAGTATAACCTAAAATCTTCGTGATTTGGAAGAGTGGGCTAAAAGACATTCTTGTCTATATAACCACTATAAAAATTCCTTGTGTTTGATTACTTGCATTTTTACTTGCATATTTCAAAAGCATACAAACACTTGAGCAAACTAAAGGATTCTAAAAGGAGTTTAAAACTGGGGATAAAATCTTTTAAGTAAGAAAATAACTTGTTTGAAAAACACTTGATAAATCCGCTGCATACAAGTTTAAAACTCTGATTTAAATTGAAACAGATAAATAAATCAGACGAGTGGTCAACTTCGCTGTTTAAGTTAACTTCGCAATCAGCAAAGTAGTCTCACTAGTTCGATCAGCTTACTCTGCTGATAAGAAAAGTTAGAGAAATTTTAAAAAAGTTTAGAGGTCTATTAACCCCCCCCCCCCCCCTCTAGACCTCAACTGACCACTTGGGACCAACATCTGGTATCCATTTGATCAATCGTCTGTCCAGACTTCATTTTGAGGTTTTCAAACCTCTCAAGGGCCACACTTAGCTGATGTTCCTTGATAGTATCGTTTCTTTCACTCATCTCAATAACCTTATCCAACATTTACTCTGAACTTTTGCAATGTTTGATCATGTGGAATCTTTCGTCGCCTAGAGCTATATTCACGAGCCACTTTGTCAAGGTTAAGCAATTTGAGTTCTTCTAGAGTCATTCTCGCTTGGCTCCTTGTCAACTATCAGACCAGGTTCATCACTAACTTGATAGATTTAATGATCTTGATTGGACATCTTGTGATACATGTAAACATATTATCATTATACGCAGCAAGAAAAGTTTCCATTCTAATATTCCAGTGCAGATAATCCTAATGAACCACCTGCTATGATACAACTTGTTGGTCCCAAATGGTCATGATGAGGTCTAGAGTGGGAGGTGGGGTGAATAGACCTCTGGCCTTTTAAAACTTTTTCTCTCATTTTCTTAAGTAGAGTCTGCTTATCAGCAATGTAAAACTACTACGTTATTTTTACACGAAGCTTATCAGCAGGATAGACTACTTGACTGAGTTGAAAATCAAACTTAAGTAATCAGAGTTTGAAAACATTGATGCATCGGATATGCCAATATGAGTTTTTCAAACACTGTTTTGAACTTGAAAAGTGTTACCGTTGGGTTTGGAAATTCTTCAAGTTAAAAGACCTATATTTTATGTTTTACTTATTTTATGAAATATGTAATGCTAATGATAATAAGTAAACACAAATAATCTTTGAAGGTTGGCAAATTTGCATTTTAACCCCTTTAATAATGGTCTTCTTTGAACGACTCTATGCAGATTGTTCACTGTACACACTGTTGTACATATCTGTTAACTTTGTCGGTCGCATTAAATGCACTTCGTTGATACGAGAGAATTTGAATTTAATTCACAATCATTTGCCTTAAATACCCCTTCTTTAAAATCATTTATTACTCCAAGTACATTTGTTACCGTTGGAGAGCTTGCTTACCAACTCCACTTAGCTGATGGAAACCACCTCACTGATAAATCACTCTGCTGAGCCAAAACTTCACTGAGCTATCTTGACTTCGTTTAAATAACTTAGCCTAAGTTTCATTTTTTGGGAATCCTAATAAGCTATTTTGGTCACATAGCTTCTAGACCGTAATTCATCCATGCTAGATGATTGAACCTTCAATCATTGAATACTTCTCATCTTCAACAGGCTTCTTCAGACTTGTATTCAATCTTCGAAATGTTTACTAAGCTTCCATTACTTAGCTGATGACACCTTTTTGTTATCACCAAACATTTCAAATTTTATTCCAACAAAAATATGAAGATAGTTGTCTTGATCAAAGCTCGTTCGAATCAGTTAATTCGAAAGTCAAATCAAGTACAAATATAATCTCAAACTTTATAAAAAAAAAAAATCAAACTTTAATGATGTATTGTTTAGTTTTATTTAACTCTTGTTATATACTAAAATACGACAAATCAATCGATCTTGAAAATAAGTTCTGGTAAATTAGTTAATAAAACATGTAACCATGTAAGTAACTCTATAGTGTCGCAATACATTAAATTGATGTATACATTATATATGCATATACTTTTTTAATTTCTTGTCTATTACACAAATGTATTAGATTAAGATTAAGGGCCAGTTTGGCCTAGATGGATTAATTTGAACATAAACGATTCTAGAAAAAATCATTGAAGGTTTAAATATAATTTGCAAAACTTATTTCATAAATGGACATTATATCGAAATTTGCCTATTGACTTTGAACTGCATGTGAAAGAACTTTGTTAAATAAGTGAAATTTAACTTTTGTAGTTTTGTATTAAACATAAGTTAATTTGTAATTAAAATAGCACAATAATGTATAACAATTTTCATAATTGTATTGATCTTCCAAAAAGAGAAACCCTAGTAAGTCAAAAGATTCACATTTCACTACTAACTATATAAATATTTTGAATAACTGGTGGAGTTTAGTGAATACAAATTGTGTCAATTACATTTTAAGTTAGATGTGAAATAGAAACAATAAATAAAAGACAAATAGACAACAAGATTGCCATGTGTATAGGTTAATAAAAATATTTGTAAGATTTTTTACATTTTAGATATCAAAGTAGAGGACCCTCTTAATTTACACAAGTCAATTGTACAAAAAATATATTTTATGGAATGTGTAAACATGGAAAAATTTGAAATTAGAAAGTGACTGTAGAGAGAAAAGTTGTTATATTGTATTATTAGAATTATACAATCTTGGCAGTAGAAATCACAATGTAGAAGGCCCCACGAGATGCCATACAGTTCGTGAAATAGCGTATGTGCCGCAACTTTGATTTAATTTACTACTAAAAAATCATAATGATTTAATTTTTTTTAAAAAAAAAAAAAAAAAAAACCTAAGTAGTGAGACAAAAATTTGAGAGATTTGGAAGGGATGAATTCGGATTAGCATATTCTAAGGAAAAAAATGAGTGAAAGAAGATCACTAATTAATTTTTATTTTCACTCCTATAATAAAGAAGTCTAATAATGGTAGAATAGTCAAAATTAGAAATTTGCTCTAACAAATTCCAAGGAAATAAGATAATAGAGAAGAACATTTATTTATTATCCTTTTTAACTCGTATTATAAAGAAGGGTAATCTAATTTAAATTAAAAAAAAATATTGTCACCAAAATCTGTGAGAATCGAAAGGCAATAATACAAGATAATGAATTCTAAGAAATAAAGAAGAGTTAGAAGAATATCAATTAATTTTCATTTTCACTCTAGTAATAAAGAAGTCTAATAATGGTTGAATAATCCAAATTAGAAATTTTCTCTAACAAATCCCAAGGAAATAAGAAGAGAGAAAAGAAAACTAATTTATTTTCCTTTTCATTCGTATTATAAAGAGAACAAATGAGTGATTTAAATTAGAAATTTTCTCTGGCACCAACAATTTGTGATATTCGAAAGAGATGGATACAAGATTCTAAGAAATAAAGAAGAGAGAGAATAATATTAATTAATTTTCTTTTTCACTCGTATAATAAAGAAGGCAAATAAATGTAAGTTAGTTCAAATTAAAAATATGTTGTAGCTATAACAGTTGTCACTCTAGCAATATAAATAGCCATGTTAGAATTATATTATAGCTTTGCGAACCAGATTCAAAGTTACCATAAATTTTATTACTAGACTTTTTCAATCAGAAGACTCTAATGGCCAAATTATGACAACTTTAATAATTCTTAATATCTTATAACAAATTCAGCCAATCAGATTCAAATTACAACAATCTTATTACAAATATATAAATTACATTTTTTGGAGATATAGAGAAACAAAATACTACTATATAACATGGTACAATTATAAGCTAATGATTCTAAACATTACATAATTCTCCAATAAGCAATCAAAACTATATAAAATGAATAAATTCATTTTTCTAATTTTCATCTATTCTGCAACTCTTGTCCATGAAGGAAAAAGTTGTTTCCTTTTCCCTAAATTTCATGTCAACTTGTTAAATAATCTTCCTCCAAATTCTGAACCGCTATATGTACATTGCGCGTCAAAAGATGACGATCTTGGAAATCATGTATTGACACCAAACCAAGTGTTTAGATTTGGCTTTTGTGAGACTATAAGTACCTTATTCTTTTGTACCCTTCAATGGGGTAATAAGCGGTCGAGTTTTGACGTTTTTAATGAAAAATGGGAAATCAATTTTTGTCATAATACTCACTGTGATTGGGTAGCAAAGAGTGATGGTATTTATTTAGAAGGGAATAAGAAGCATGATTGGGGTATGTAAATAAGTGATGCAGGAGAATCCAAGACAGTTGTGACCTTTTTCTTTACTTAATTCCTTAAGAGTCTTATTTCCTTTTAGTTATTTAGTGTCAGCGTCTAAAATAAAGTGTTATTGTCATCTTCATTATTATGAGATATTGAATCTTACGAATTTTTAAAAATGATAAAAAAATATGTTCTATTTAATGTTAAAGGTGCCTATTTTATATATGAGATATGTTCACTCAACGTAATATTAAATTTGATATATGAATGTGTTCGCAGTGAGAAGACGAACAAAACCCCTGTCCTATTTAAAGTGATCAACTACCAGAGGATGGTGGCCATGTGTGAGGAAGAAGACAAGGGTCAATTCACAAAATCGCCAAAATGCAGGAGTCAATCCGCAAAATCGCCATAGTTTAATAAGTTTTCTTAATCTTAATATTATGAAAAATACTAGTATTTTAAAACGGTAACATGGAAATTTCATCAACAAAACTAACGAAAATATCACTTTGTAACGTCTGTCAAGGAATCGGTACATTTTTTGCGAGTTTGGATTGAAAAGTGAAATATGCCCAGTTCTGTGGAATGAACAATGAATGTTTGCCTACCTATGTAGGTTAATATTTACTTTATATTATGTCTATTGCATATCTAATCCTTAATAATATTTGGTTAATATTTTTATTAGGGTTGAAGTTAAATTAGCTTATTTTATATCCAACTTAAGTTCTTTGAGAAAAAGACATTTGAGTTCGTATTTTACATATTGAACAAAGTTTGAATAATATTTTCATGCGAGAGCTTATGAAACTTGATATGAGTTTCACTCAATAATCAAGAAAATAATAAAATAAATGTAAAAAATAAAAATATCAAGATAGCCGACATGATTAAAGCTCATTCAATTCAGTTCATATGAAAGTCAAGCAAATTACCCATATAATCTCAAACTCGTTACAAACAAAATTAAGTCAAACTTGAATGATGTATTGTTCAATTTTATTTAACTCTTTAATATTTGGGTGAATTCCACTTTTGGTCCTCCTTTCGTACTTTTGTTTATTGTTTGGTCCCCCTTATATTTTTCTTAACATTTTAATCCTCCTATCAATTAATTGTTTCATTGTAGCCCTTCTCATGCGGTTCTAGAGCGGCGCCGACATATAATGATTTGCACGTGACTAACATGAGGGTACTTTTTAGAAATTTATGCAAAATAACAAAGGTATTTTCATATGTTCCATTTTATAAAAAAAACTGAATTTTGCGTGAATTTCCCGAAAAAATCCCCATGTTAGTCACATGCAAATAATGTGATATCAGAGCCGCCTTAGAACCGCCTTAGTCCCTTGTTGGTTAGTATTGGAGAAAGTTTTGAAGATGACAAAAATGTCAAAAGAGAAAAAGGATAAAAAAGATGTCATCAACAAAGAACTGAAAAGCTTAGTGAAACCTATCTCACGGTCTGGAAGCTATGTGACCAAATCAGCCAAGTGGGATATCAGATCAATAAGATCAGCTTGGTTATCATTAGCTGAGTCAAGATAGATGTGTTCATTCTTGAATCAGCAGAGTGATCATCAGCAGAGTAATCCCATCAGCAGAGTGAAGTCGGTCAGTAAGCTCATCAACGGTAACAAGCTAAGTGCATTAAATGTGACTGACATAAAGTAGATATCCGTACATCAGAGTGTACAGTGAACAGTCTGCAAATGTCGCCGTCAAGAACAAGACCGTTGCTCAGGATTAAACTATAATTTCGCCTATCTTCAACGAGGTAGAATTTCAAATCCGAGAGTATAAATAGATGAGGGACTGAAGATTGAAAAGAGACTTGCACAATTCAAGATCACATCTATAGAGCAAGATCCAACAGTTGAGTCGTCTGATCACAAGCGAAGTCATCTGTTGACGAAGTTTTTTGTTGAAGAACAAAGATCAAACCTTTGTCTGTCTGAGTGACATTCAACTGTAAAGTGTGAGAAGTTTATATCCGTCTTCGTGGGTGATATAACTTCGTAGTGTAGGTCTTCTGTGATTTCCTATACTGAGTGAGCAATGTTAATCTGTGTGATTTTCCGAAAGTGAACAGAGAGTTCTTACTTATGGCTTATCATTTGTTGTAAAGCATAAGTGTTCTAGTTGTTGAGTGCTTTATAATAGGTTTTTCTAAGTGATCTACATGAGAGCTAAGTGTTCTACTTGAGGCTTGTCATTTGTTGTAAAAGCTCAAGTACTAGTTATTTTGTGTTTCTAGTGAAGCCTAAATTTGTGTAATTTAGAAGAATGGACGAAAAGACTTTGTGTCTATATAACCACTATAAAAATTCATGTGTTTGATTACTTGTTTTTTAACTTGCATATTTTCATAAGTAAACAAATGTTTAAAAGACAAAGCTTTTAAAAGAGGAATTTATAAAACTCGGGTAAAGCTTTAAAGAGGAACTTGTTTGAAAAACATACTTGCTAAAATCCGCTGCATACAAGTTTTGAAACTCTGAATATATCTGAATCAGATAAGTGAAATCAGACTAGTGGTCGACTTTGCTGAATCTGCTGAGTGCTAAATCATCATAGTAGTCTCACGAGTAAGATCAGCTTACTCTGCTGACAGAAAAGTTAGAGAAAAGTTTTAAAAGTTTAGAAGTCTAATCACCCCCCCTCCCCCTCTAGACCTCATCTGACAACATTGGGACCAACATCCCTCGTCAAAATCAACCTCAAATGTTAAAAATTCCCATATTTTCAAGCACATGGCTCGCACATGATGCTAGCTCGAGCCAATATTAGTTCAATTATTTATATTTATTGAAACTTTAACAATTACACAATTTTATCTAATTTTTTGAGTTAAATTTTGTAGTTTTTAATTGTAATTTCTGTTAAGTTGTCAAATTCATAGATTTTAGGGAAAAACACACAATATTATGTTTTAAAATTCATAGGGAGTTCTGATGTTAAAAAACATGTTTAAGAGGGATCGAATGAACCACTATAATTATAATTTTAGGTGAAGGGCCGAAAATGTCCCCCCAAGTAATGCACTTGCTTTGCACTTTAGGCCATCTCCGCCGTGTAGTAGCCTGAAAATGAATCGGTGACACGCTATATTGATAAGAGAGATGCATCTGACAAATTTTTTTTTTTTTGAGGGACGAATATGCAAAAGTTGGCCCATATGGAGAACCAAAAATGCGATTCACTATTTTATTTATATATATGTATGTATGTATATATAAATTATGCATATAACCTTTCCAATTTCTTGTCTATTATTAATATAATAGATTTGGATTACGGGTCAGTTCGGCCTAGCTGCGTTAATTTGAACATAATTGATTTTATAAAAAGATGATTGTAGGTAAATATAGTTTGCAAAATTTATTTAATAAATGCACTTTATATTGAAATTTTCATATTTGCCTTGTACTGCTGGTCGAAGAACTCTGTTAAATAATTGAAATTTAGCTTTAGTAGTTAAATCTAAGTTAATTGGTAATTAAAATAAAATAATTAGATTGGTAGAAAATATTTATTATTTTATCACTAAATCAAATAGCACAATAATATATAATAACTTTCAGAATGGTATTGATCTTCCAAAAAATGATACCCTGGTACATCAAAAGATTCACATTTCACTACTAACTATATAAATATTTTGAATAACTGGTGAAGTTTAGTGAATAAAATACATATTATGTCAGTTCATATTTTATGTTAGACATGAAATAGAAACAATAAAGAAAATACTAATAAATAACTAGATAGTTATGTGTATATATTCATAAAAAGAATTGTATGATTTTTCGCAATTTAAAAATCACAGTGTAGGACCATCTTAATTTACACAAGTAGAGTGCCCAAAAAATATATTTTACGAAATGAGTAAAATTGGCAAAATGTGAAATTAGAAAGCGACGATGGGGAGAAAAAGTGTCTTATTGTATTATCTCAAAATTGTACAATCTTCACACTAGAAGTCGTAACATAGAAGACCCAACGAGATGCCAAATGATCTGTTAAATAGCATAAGTACCGAAGCTTTCATTTTTAGTGTTGTAACGGGTGACCAACCGGGCCATAAATTTACTACTAAATTCATGCAAAAATAATGATTTAAATTTAATAATAAAAAATAATTTGCGAGGCAAAAAATTAAGTGATTTTGGAAGGAACGAATACATAGTAGTAAATTCTAAAGGGGAAAAAAAAAGATCATTAATTAATTTTCATTTTAACTCCTACAATAAAGAAGTCAAATAATTGTGAAATAATGAAAATTAAAAATTTGCTCTAACAAATTTTAAGGGAAGAAGAAGAAGGAAGAACATTAATTATATTTCTTTGCAGTTGTATTATAAAGAAGACAAATATGAATAAACTAATCTAAATTAGAAATTTTCTCTGGCACCAATAATTTGTGAGATTCAAAAGGGATGAATACAAGCTGACATATTCTAAGAAATGAACAAGAGCGAGAAGAATATTAATTAATTTTATTTTTCACTGGAATAATAAAGGTAAACTAGTGAAAATTTAAAATTTTCTCCAGCTACAATAATTTGTACTCCATCAATATTGCTAGCCATTTAAAAGTTATATTATAGCTTTGCAAATCAAATTAATAGTTACCACAAATTTTATTACCACAAGTTTTTAACCAGGATACTTTAATGACTGGATTATGACAACTTTAATAATTATCAATATCATATAACAACTTCTGCCAATCAGATTCAAATTACCCCAAACTTATTAAAAATTTATAAATTACTTTTTGTAGAGACAGAGAAAAATAAAACTCAACTATATAACATGGTCTAATTTTTAACTATTGATTCTAACATATTACATAATTCTCCCACAAGCAATAAGAACGATAAAAAAGGATCGAATCCATTTTTCTAATGTTCATCTTTTTTGCAACTCTTAATGAAAAAGCATTTGTTTCTTTTACCCTAAAATTAATGTCAACTTGATTAATAATCTTCTTCCAAATTATGAATCGTAATAGGTACACTGTGAGTCTAGAAATGACAATCTGGGAAATCACACATTGGCACTAAACCATGTTTTTAGATTTGATTTTTGTGTGAAACCTTTTAGTACCTAATATGTGTGTACCTGTCGATGGGGGTAATAAGCAAACGAGTGTTGAAGTTTATAATGCAAGGTGGATTAGGAATCCTTGTAATCATAGTCACTTTGATTGGATAGCAAAGAGTGATGGTATTTATTTACAAATGGATAATTTAAACTATTGGGTAGATATGTGATGCAAAAGAATCCAATAAAATCGTTTCCTTTTTGTTTACTTAGATTGGGTAAATTTATTACCTTTTAGTTATTTAGTGTCAGAGTTTGAAACAAAGTGTTTTTATAATCTTCTTTATTACGAGGTATGTTCTCTCTAAGACAATCTTCAATATAATTTTTTGAAAAGTAAAAAAAAAAAAAAGGATACATTCTCTCTAAGGTTTATGTTGACTATTTTTGTTCTAAGCTACACTTTTTCTTATGGAACTAGCCTGCAGAATAATCAATATCCTTCCGACTTAATTATGTTTGCTTGATCTTATACTTGAGATAAAATATATGAATGATATGAAAGTTATCATCAAAATAATTAATTGTATTTTTTTTTTTTGGATTTGCAATATTGTTATTGATAATATTTCCAGAGAATTATCTAAAACATTTTGAATTAAGATTTTGTAATATATTGAATATTTATATGTTCGAAACAAGAGTATGAAATTCATTTTTGTATTCAAATTTTTATTTCAAGATATTTGCCTAATTGTTATTAGAACATTAAGGCAATTTTTTATAAATTCTTTCAAACCATTTTTTCATATTCTTAAAATTCTGTATTTTTTATATTTTGGGTTGAACATAATGTTTTCACATATTGAAAAAAGAAATGAACATAACCTTTTTATTGTTACTGGAATTTAAACAAACTTATCAACTAAATTAAACACAAAGCAGAATTCATTGAGCTAAACAAATTTCATTTTATGCACCAAAACAAACACCTCGGGTGCATTTTTGACATTTTTGCAAGATTTGCCAAAAAGTAAAAAGCGAAATGCGGATAAGACACCATGGAGCAACAAGTAGCTGAGATGATACAATCCATCCTTTACATACTTCTTGACAAATACATCGTCAAATATGTGTCCCACAACAAGCACGGAGAAAAAATAAGTGCAAAACTCATATAGGACCTTCCATTTGTGATTCTTTTTTATGTAGACATCGCAATTTCATCCCCCGTCTAGTGAAAAGACCAAATGTCCCTAGCGAGGTATCACTTCAAAAAGGCTAGCATAGGTTTGCCTCGAGGGGATGACCTCGGAAAGTTGAACCTGTGAATGGTCGACTTCAGCAACATGGATCTCCATGAGGACCAACAATCTAAATCCTTAACCAAACTTTCGATATTTTTCTCATTCATTTCATCAAACACGTAACATGTATCACGATTTGCGGCCACTTCATCACCTAACTTCACTGACATTTCATCGAGCACCTCATATGTAGATTGAATTCCGAATTCTTCATTGCATATTCCTTCAGGCATTACATTGAATACCTCTCCAACATAATGTATTATAGCTTCCTCATTATAGATTTTTTTATACAATCTGTCAAGCACGTTACTTGCACTAGGTAAATCAATTTTTTCTTCACAAAATTCACTAGTCATTTCCTCTTACTTGACCAGGGATTCTCCCACCAACAATTTTGATTCTGCACAGTCAAATTTCTGCAAGATTGCAGACACTGACTCCTCCAATGTGAGGTCTTCTTCAGTTTCAGAATACTTCTGAAACCATATATCAACTCTTCCTTTCATGTGCATGCAGACAAATGTGGGTTTATTGTACTCTGGAAAGGTGTTAATGATTTCAAAATACCTAATGCACTTCTCGATCCATGCCTTAGGTTGGATACCATCAAAATAGGGGAACTTCACTCTTCAATATGGAAGGAAACACCATTTCCTCGAGCCGCTCTGATTCGAGTATCGAACGACTCTGATACCAATTATTATGTCCCGAGTAAATGATTGATGATTCCCAGCCAAGACAGAGCTCTTCATGGAAAATAGATGCTTCATAACGGTAATACAAGCTTAATGATATATTAAAAAGTTAATAAAATAGATAAAGAGAAAAAGAGATTAGGGAGGGAATTCTGAATAGAGGGAGTTGAGAAGAGAGAGAGAGCAAGATGGTAGAGAGAATTTTGAGGGAGCAAAAAAAGACTTTTTTTCATTTTCATATCTTTCCTATTACAAATTTTCACTATTTATACTAAAACCTAATCAGAAAATAATAACATACAACCGAGAAGAATTACAACATAAACCCTTAGTTATAACAAAATATAAACAAGGAGAATAATATTTGTTAATGCTAATAATAACCACAAGCTCAATGCCACACGTCATTTTCCCACTGGTTTCATTTCCAAATAATTGAAACGACATCGTTCTTGTTATAATCATTCTCCAAAATACCCTTGATCCCATAGTTTAATTTGTCCGCCATTTTCTTCATCGCACGGTTATTGTTCTTCATTTCAACGATCATGCTATTACTACCTCATTCAAAATGATCCTTTTGGGATGTAAAATAGATGCAATGATTTTGTAATTGGACCACAAATGCACTTTGCATTTGATGATTTATGTTACTTCTTGCTATCCATGAGAATTCCCACTGCCCAGAGCAATAACTTGAACGTATAATTCCAATGCCTTACCATAAGTTGTGGTGCAGATAGACTACCCTATATGGCCTAGTCATGTTAAGTGTCTCAGCAAAAGCATTCATCACACCCAACTTTTTTTCTGGTCCAATTTCACCAATGAAACCATATATTGCTAGCATATTTGATATACCCACATCATCATTACCATAACTTTCATCTTTTAGATCTTCTGGCAATTGTAAGACAATTCTAATATGTTGGATATTAAAAAATGGAGCATAAGAATACTCAAGATGTTTCTTTCCATTCCCTCTATAACATGATAACTCATATTGAAGGTGATCAAGCCTCTCATCTGCGCAGCAAAAGGAAAGAGAAGTCAGTAAAGTAAATTAAAATTAGGGATTTAGGTTTTTATCAATTGGGGATAAGTTCTATGTTTGTAAGCTTGTTTTGGTTTTTAGTTGTAAAGAGTTGTAATTATTTTTTCTTCTGTCTCTTTTCTCCTATAAATACCTGGGTTCAACTCCCACTTGGATTATTCAGATATTCAATAAAACTATTTTTTCCTTCTCTCTGTTTTCTTTCTCTCTATTTTCTTGTTAAAATAAATTGAATCATTTTTTTCCTTCATCTTCATGATCTGTTATACAGATTATAACATGGTATCAGCAGTGTAATTCTACATGTTTTCCGCATCTCATCACGAATTCATATTCATTTTTGTTCAACTTTTGATCATTTCTTGATCATTTTTTTTATCTTCTCTGTATTGATCAGTTCTTGATCAATTTTTTTGGATGAAGATGAAGAAGTGAAGGGAGGTTTTGATGATTTCCAAAAGTCATTAGCTAAGTAATGGAAGCTTAGCAACCTCTGAGAAATTCAATCTGAGAAGACAAGTAAAATCAGAAGTGTTGGATGAAGATGAAGATGGAAGACATAAAGTGAAGGGAGGTTTTGATGATTTCCAAAACATCAGAATCAGCTAAGTATGAAAGCTTAGTAAAAACCTTCTAAGATATTTGACTAAGGAAGACTTATTCAGACCAGTCAAATATGGTCCAGAAGACTACTGATCTATTGCTGAAGAAGAAATCAGACTGGTGGAAAATCAGCCGACTCAAATCAGATTAGTTCAAGTTTGGGATCAGCCGAGTATACATCAGACGAGTAATTTCGATCAGCTGAGTGGAAGTAGATCAGAAGATCAGTGCAACGGTAATAAATGCACTTGGAGTAATAAATGCTGAAGAGGAAGGGTATTAATGACAAATGATTGAAGAGAAACCTCGTATCAGATTGGTGCATTTAATGCGATCTGACAGCAAGTACAGCAGAGTGTACAGTGTTCAGTCGCAGGTAGCCGTTTCTGCAGGAAGGACCAGTACTCGAGGATTTGAACAGCTGTCGATCTCTCAACGGGCAGAAATTCAAATCTCCAAGTATAAATAGTTCAGTTCATGAGTTGAAGAAAAAAACAACACTGAGACAACACACTTTGAGAGCTAAAATTCGAAGCAGAACTTTTCTAAGTCTCAAAACTCAAGAACAGAACACTCATCAGCTAAGTCATTTGTTGACGAAGCAAATAGAGAGAAAAACAGAAAATACTTGTAAAATCTGAGTGATTTTGTTAGGTTGTGTTGTGAGGAGTAGATATCAATCTTTGTGAGCGATATTACTTCAGAGGTTAGGAATTTCTTTGTGATTTCCTACTACGAACTTGTGGCCAGTTCATCTGTTGGTTGGTGCAAGCAGAGTGTACTGTAATCTTTGTGACTATAGTATAACCCAAGATCTAAGTGACTTGGAAGAGTGGACTAAAGGATTTACATCCATATAACCACTATAAAAATCCTTTGTGTTTTTAACTTGCATTATTTTCTGCATATCCATAATAGCATACTGAAAACACTTTAAGGTTAATTGTTTGAAAAGTTTTAAAAAGGAGTTTGTTTAAAACTGGGGATAAAACTTTTTCTAAGATAAGTAAACTACTTGTGAAAAACACTTGATAAATCCGCTGCAAGATAGTTAATTTTGAAACTCTGATTTTGATAAAATCAGCTAAGTAAAATCAGAAGAGTGGTCAACTCTGCTGTTCAAAGCTTTGTGCAAGATCAGCTTAGTCTGCTTACAATTCTTGATCAGCTTAGTCTGCTGACAGAAAAGTTAGAGATTTTTAAAAAGGCAAATTTTTAAAGAGGTTTATTCACCCCCCCCCCCCCTCTAAACCTCATCTGACCACTTGGGACCAACAAGTGGTATCAGAGCAGGTGGTTCATCTGAATCATCTGACTGATCAACGAGCTTGATCCTTAAGTGTTTTTCAAAGGTGTTCAAAAGTTTTCAAAAGAGCATTTTTTTGAAAAACAAAACCTTTTTGAAAAATGGATTGTATCAGCCTAGTTCCCCACATAGGCGGTATGAGCTTTGAGGACTGGAAAATACGCATGGAAATTTTCCTTGCTGCTTACAACGATAATATGTACAGATGCATAACAAAAGGTCCGATAAGAATTACTAAAACAATCAAGGTTGATGGCGTAGATACTGTTGTTGATAAAGATGAAGACGAGATGACGCCTGAAGAAATCAAGTTGAAAAATCTTGATAAAGTTGGAATCTTCATCATGACTAAAGCCCTGGACAATGAAAGGTTTGACTATGTCAAACACTGTAAAACATCAAAAGAGATGTGGGACAAAGTCAGGGATATGAGTGAAGGAAATGAAGCCATCAAGGAACACAATCTAAGTGTTGCCATGGAGAAGTTTGATAACTTCAAAATGAAGCCTGGAGAAACCATTGAACAGATGAGTTCAAGGTTTACCAAAGTGCTGAACAACGTGTTAAAGTTGGGTAAGACGTTCACAGACAAAGAGATTACTCTCAAAGTCTTGAAGGCGCTACCACCCAAGTTCAACATGAAGATCACAGCTATGGAAGAATCTAGGGATCTGGGGAAGATCTCTCTGACAGAGTTGTTTTCTGTACTCAAGGCGTACGAGTATAAAATACCAAGGATGGGAATAGAAGAGACCTCAACTTCTGGCCCCACCGCTGCACTGGTTGCTGCAGAAAGAACAAGAAGAACATCTGGAAAAAGCAGAGAAGTGGACTCATCTGATGAGGCCCCAGTACTGAGCAAAAAGGGGTATACTGCTGACGATGTTGCGTTGTTACTGAACGGGTTCAAAAAGTTCTACAAGAGAAAAATGAAGAACAAATATAACAATGCTTCTACTTCTAAACCTACCTCTAATTCTCATGATATTAAGGATGATTATAAATCCAAAATGATGTGCTATAATTGCAGGAAATTGGGACACTTCATCAAGGACTGCCCATATCCTAAAGCGGAGAAGTACACAGAGGAGGAAAAGAAACAAAGAAAAGAAAGAAGAGAGAAAAGATACCAAAAGAGCAAGGTGCTGTTGGCTGAAGCTGAAAAGATGGCAGCCATCTACTCATCAAACACAGAATCTGGCACTTCAAGTGATGACTCTGTTTTTGACGAAACACCTGCACTGCTGTGTCTCATGGCAAAGGAATCTGATGATTCTGACAATGAGGTAATACTCTTTGAAAGTGAGCTTGAACTGTTTAACTCATTTGAGCAAATGATGAACAACAAAGTAGATGTTGTTAATGAGCTTGCTAAGCTTAAGGACGAGATGATTCTGCTGAAAAAGCAAAATGCTAAACTGAAACTTAAGGTTGAAAAACCTGAAGAATCAGCCACGTATAAAAAGCTTTCGCATGAATGTGAATCTCTGAGAGTTGAATGTGAAATGTACAAGGGACAAATCAAAGAACTTGAAGCTAGAATATCTTTGCATAATAAGTCGTCTGTTCCTAAGTCGTCTGTTGTGACAATAGATAAACCAACTGAACATAGTACTCCCTTAGTAAAAGAAAGTTTAGAACTGAACAAAGCTGAGAAATTTATATCTGCTGATAATAGTAATATTGTCTTGTATGTTCAGACTACTAAACCCATTTCACCTGAGATTGAGAAAAAGGAGATAAAAACTCCTAAGGCTAAGAAGGGTAAAAAGCCTGAAACTGAAAAACAGACTGGTAAAACCAAACAGCAGAGTAGTCCCAAGAAGTCTGCTGATAAGAGTAAAACCAATCAGACTAGTAAAGCTAAGTCGTCTGTTAAAGAGCAAGTAAAGAGTAGACCTAAGAAGCAAAGAAATTATAACAAAACTGCTTACTATGGAAATGAGTCTTATTATGTGCAACCGACTTATCCATCATATTATGCTGCACCTCATTATCCACCTCATTTTGCTGCATATCCTGCTCATCAAACAATGCATGCCTACCCTGCTTATCATGCATCCTATCCTGCTTATGAGCATTATCATCATCATAATGATTATCAATTTAACATGCCTGTTGATTATGATGAAAATGAAGTTGCTCATGCTCCTGCTAAAACTGTAAAACCTAAGAAGCCTAAGACTTCAACATCTTGGGTTGTCAAAGGTGACACTAATCCACCAGGACCCTCTCAATAAAGGGTACCTAAAACAATTTTATTTTGTTTTGTAGGTTAGGATTAGGAGTAGGAGTAAAGTAGCGAAGAAATGGTACTTGGACAGTGGATGTTCAAGGCACATGTGTGGAGACATACATGAACTGGCAGATGCTGTTGCTGTGAATGGTCCAAGAGTTACTTTTGGAGACAGCAAAGAAGGCAAGGTTGTAGCTGTTGGAAAGCTTATCAAAGAAAACATAGAGATATCTGACGTCTCATATGTTAGTGGCCTGAAGTACAATCTGCTGAGCATAAGTCAATTTTGTGACAAAGGATTTTCCGTAGTATTTTCATCAGATAAGTGTTATGTTGAACAAATTGGAACAAAGAAGGTTATTTTATCTGGAAGAAGACAAGGAAACATCTATGTAGTCGACTGGAATTCTGTGGACAAGAATTCAAATGTTTGCTTAGTGGCATTTACACCAAGTGAAATCAGTTGGCTTTGGCACAAAAGAATGAATCATTTGAATTTCAAGACCATCAACAGATTGATAAAGAATGATCTGGTAGAAGGAATTCCAAAGACAGTCATGAGCAAAGACAAGCTCTGTGATGCCTGTCAGAAGGGTAAACAAGTGAAGTCATCTTTCAAAAGCAAGAAGCACCAATCTTCAACCAGAATTTTGGAGCTATTGCATATGGATTTGTTTGGCCCTATTGATCCAATCAGCAATGGTGGGAAGAAATACTGCCTAGCTGTTGTGGATGATTTTTCAAGATTTACTTGGGTAATCTTCATGAAGAAGAAGAGTGAAACCAAGGAACATCTTACAAATCTGATGGAACTGATCCAGAATGAGAAGAGTCAAAGAATTTTGAAGATCAGATCAGATAGAGGGACTGAGTTTACAAACTCTACTGTTGAAGAGTATTGTAATTCCAGAGGAATCAGTCATGAGTACTCTGCTGCCAGAACCCCTCAACAAAATGGAGTTGCTGAAAGGAGAAATAGAACTCTAAAAGAAGCTACCAGGACAATGATAGCTGAAGCAAAACTGCCCCAAAGATTCTGGGCAGAAGCTACAAACACATCATGTTATACACAGAATAGGTGTATGATCAACAAAAGTCAAAACAAGACACCTTATGAGCTATGGAACAACAGAAAGCCTAATTTACATTATCTTAGGATTTTTGGTTGTAAATGTTATGTTTTGAACAATGGGAAAAATCACCTTACTGCATTTGCAGAGAAGGCTGATGAAGCTGTTTTTGTAGGTTACTCTACTGTTAGTAAAGCTTACAGAGTGTTTAACAAAAGAACTTTGCTTGTAGAGGAATCTATTCATGTAGTATTTGATGAACCAAGTCAATCATCTGAAAAGAATCAAAGTGCAAACCCTGAGATATCTGCTGACTTTCAGAAATTGAATGTGGAAAGAAAGGAAGAATATGTACCCATCATACTACCCAACTTATCTCAAGCTGTTAACTCAAGTGCTGTTCAAAATCAGTCTGCTGATTGTCTAACAGAGGAGTTGCAAACAGCTGACAGACCAGAGACTGTTCAACAGACCACAACTGTTCAACAGACTACTACTGAGACTCCAACAGTGGTGTTGCAAGATCAATCTAGAGGACAACATCCAGATTTGCAACCTGATCTCAGATGGCTCAGAGATCACCCACCAGAGTTAGTGATTGGTGATCCCTTGGATAGAGTTAGAACAAGAAGGTCAACTGCAAATGAAACAATGTTTGTAAGTTTTCTTTCACAAATTGAGCCTAAATTAATTGATGAAGCTCTTGGTGATTCTCACTGGATTGAAGCTATGCAAGAAGAGTTGAATCAATTTGAAAGGAATGAAGTCTGGTACTTAGTTCCCAGACCCACTCATCAAAGAGTAATTGGCACTAAGTGGGTTTTCAGAAATAAAATGAATGAAGATGGTATGGTTACCAGAAACAAAGCAAGACTAGTTGCCAAAGGTTACTGCCAAGAAGAAGGCATTGATTTTGATGAGACATTCGCACCAGTTGCAAGGCTTGAAGCAATCAGATTGTTCCTAGCCTATGCTGCTCACAAGAACTTCACTGTCTATCAGATGGATGTGAAGTCTGCTTTTCTCAATGGAGAATTGCAAGAAGAAGTGTATGTTGAACAACCTCCTGGATTTGAAGTTTATCAACAAGGAGATAAGGTATATCGTCTGAAGAAAGCTCTCTATGGACTGAAACAGGCTCCAAGAGCATGGTATGATACTTTATCTGATTTTCTTTTAATTAAAGGATTTCACAAAGGTAAAGTAGATAAAACCTTGTTTACTATTGAATGGGATAATCATATATTGTTGGTACAAATATATGTAGACGATATTATTTTTGGTTCAACTAACAAACAGATGTGTGAAAGATTCTCTAAGCTGATGCAGAACAAGTTTGAAATGAGCATGATGGGAGAATTAAATTACTTTCTTGGTTTACAAGTCAAACAGCTGCCTGATGGTATTTTTATTAATCAAGCAAAGTACACAAAAGATCTGTTTAAGAAATTTGGTATGGAAACTAGCTCATCTGTTACTGTTCCTATGTCTACTGGACTTCGTCTGGACAAGGATGAAGGTGGCAAATCAGTTGACATCACCAAATACAGAGGCATAATCGGGTCACTGTTATACTTAACAGCTAGCAGACCTGATATTATGTATTCTGTTGGGGTCTGTGCAAGATTTCAATCAGATCCTAAGGAATCTCATCTCTTAGCTGCTAAAAGAATACTAAAGTATCTCAAAGGCACTCAAGAATTGGGATTGTGGTACCCAAGGGAATCAGGATTCGAACTTATTGGATATTCAGATTCTGACCTTGCTGGCTGCAAAATTGATAGGAAGAGTACTACAGGTACTTGTCAATTTTTGGGCAGTCGTCTGATCTCATGGATGAGTAAGAAACAGACTTCAGTGTCCATATCTACTGCTGAAGCTGAATACATTGCTGCTGGAGCTTGTTGTGCACAAATACTTTGGTTGAAGCATCAACTAGAAGATTATAACTTGAAGATCAGTGGAATCCCCATCTACTGTGATAATACAAGTGCAATTTCACTTACTCAGAACACTACTAGTCATTCCAGGACTAAGCATATTGAGATCAAACATCACTTCATCAGAGACCATGTTGAAAAGGGAAATGTTATTATTGAGTATGTTCATACAGACAACCAGATTGCTGACATTTTTACCAAACCACTGAATGAAGTAAGATTTTCCACTCTAAGAGCGGATTTGGGCTTGTTAAAATTGGATTCATAAGCTGAGGGGGAACCTATCAGAAGACTGGGTTCAACAGCTTACTAATCTGACATCAACAAGTGTTACACTTCAAGAAGACTGACTCTCAACAGACTAGTTGACTGATGAATTCTTGAATTCAGGGGGAACGTGTAAGACTAGCGGTACCCTTGTTTGAAGATGAAATCTTCAATGACAGTTAGTTGAAGTTGTTTCAATCAGAAGATTTGTTCTTAATTCTTGAAGATTCGAAGACTATTTATCTTGCTGGATTGACAAACAGCAAAGGAAGATCACTAGATATTGGCTTTCACTAGTGATATATTGTATCAGACAAGTCGTTTATCAGATAAGTATTACCTTACTCATCTGTTATTATTTATGTCATCTTATATTTAAAGTGTTGTGCAAAAACGTTTTATCAAAAGCACGCTTTTATAAGTAACAGACAAGTGGCGTTTCAAATTCCCGCCTGCCTGACATAATTAATAAATTTTGAATTCCGCGATTCTCGCCCGCACGATTAAAAACTGACAGATCAAATCAAACCGTCCGCGTATAACACGGAAACCGAAGCAATTCGAAATCTATAAATCCAGATCTGATCAGAAGGGTTAAACCTTACGCACCCAAAATTATTCTAAGTGAAAAAGAAGTTACTAACTCATCTTTTCTGCCTTAAAAGTGTTTAATTTCTCTCAAGCTACTTCAAATTTTTTCAAAATGGCCGGAGCTGAAGGACGTTATTTGAATTACGAGAAGTTCTACGCTTCTGGAACTCCTCTAATGAAGGAAATCTTGGTCAAAATTAAAGAGGCATCATTGGTGAAGGTTTTGGAAGCTCATGAGGAGTATGTTTTCACTGAAGATGTTGCTGATTACTACGAATCTAGGAAAAATGACCTAACCAAAATGATTTATGTGGCTACTGTCGGAGGTAAAACTATCTGTGTTTCACCTGCTGTTTTGAATGAAATTTATGGTCTGAAAAATGAAGGAGGAGAGGTATTCACTCTGGCTCAAGAAAAGGAGGAAGAGTTTTGGTTTATTTGTGCGAAGGATGGAGAACCAATGACTGGAAGCCTGATGAAAACTCAGCTGAAAGACGAGTTTCAAAGGTTTGCTGATATCATTGCAAAAATTTTGGAGTGTTGTACGAGCTCCTTAGATGGGTTACCTAGGAGAAGGTACCAGACAATGGTTTGCATCTACTATGGGTTGGATGTTAACTGGGCTATTCACTACTTTTATCTTCTGGCGTTAAAGAAAAATGGACATGTGGTGATGATGAGTCATCTACTTTCAGCTCTGGGATGTCCATTGGTGAATGGGAAGACAGTTCACAAGCTGAAGGAAGTGAAAATGTATGAACCAGTTAAGATTGGAGCTACTTCTAAAAGAAAGGCAAAAGGAAAAGAAGAGAAGCCTGCTGCCAAGAAACCCAAAATTACAATCAAGGAGAAGTCTGCTGATCAAACAGCAAACCCTGCTGTTGAAGCCAGATCTGTAGAGTCTGCTGATGTTGCTAACAAGATAGTCACTGAGGTGACTAAGGAAATTAATGAGATGAGTACTGAAACATCTCCAGAAAGAACTGAGTCTGACGAACCAGTTCAGATAAAAGAAGTTGGACGAAGAACAAGAAGTTCAGTGAAGAGAACTGCTGAGCCAACCTGAAGTTTTGCCCAAGCCAAAGGCAAAAAGAAAGTTATCTCTGGGTGGTCAACGAGTTACCTTTACCACTGCTCCAACTACTCAAGTCAGAGAAACCCCTGTTGCTGAAAGACCAATGGATGCGGTAGAAAAAGCTGCAGAAGATGAGACAGCAAAGGACAAATCTCTTGACAAGTCTGTTGTTGCTGAACAGCCGACTACTTTACCAGCAGAGGAGAATGTCCCACTCATTCATCCTACACCAATTGCTGCTGCTCCACTACAAGTGGTTGAATCACCTGCCGCCAGAAGGAAGAGAACTGGTAAGGCAAAGGTTAAAGTGATCACTGCTGCTGAGCAGAAAAAGATAGATGAAGCTGAGAAGAAAAAGAAAGAAAAAGAAAACGCTCGTAAACTTAAGGAGCTTGAGGCTCAGACTAAAAACATGTCTGAAGCTGAGATAGCTGCTAAGGAAGCTCAGGATTTGGCTAAGGCTATTGAAGCCAGTACCAAGGATGCCCAAGGTCCAAGGTACAGTGGTGGAATTACAATTGGAGATCCCAAGAAGCCAAAAGCTGTTATGCCAACACCCAAGCTGCCAAAGAAGAAGAGATCAGAACTGAAATATGCTCTGAACATAGTTCAAAATGATCCAGAGATGTTCAAACAGTTTGTGGCAGATCTTGAGCAGTATAACGACGTTTTGGTCCGTCAGAGTCTCTTTGTCACGGAAAAGATCAGATACAACAGATGGAGAGAGTATCGTCTGACAAAGACCAAAGATCAAATAGTACAGTGGAAGGATTTTGCTGCTGAGGAAAGATGGGTCCTGCAATTTCTGGAAACTGGATGTCTGAGACAAGCATTGGATTCAGACCACTTCTTTGATATGATTCACTATCGAATGAGGAAGTTGGCAAAGTCTGAAGCCAAGTTGCTACAAAGTTCTGTTCCTGAAACTCCTGCTTCAGATGAAGATTTAAAGAACAGAATGGTAAAGCTGGCATTATCTGTAACTTTGGAAGTATGGGCAAAGAAGACCAGACATCAGAAGGGTCAACCCAGCTCACTGTTACCTATGCCAAGCTTACAACAGATCGTCTTTGGACCGGCTATCAAAACATATGAAGATCTACCTGAACAGACAACTTCACCATTTACACCTGCTATTATATTTACACATAAAACTGTTGTTGCTGATAATGGTGTTGATGTTGTTACAGAGATAAATGAGCCAATACAGGTCCAACAGAAGATTGCTGAAATCTCAACATCATCAGAGAAGTTGCCCCAACAGCAGACTACTCTGACTGATGAACCAAAGGAGACTGACAAAACTCCTGAGATTGCTCAAGCAAGCACAGCCACTCCATCAACTTCAACAGACCTGCAACCAGCTATTTTGGAGTCCATCCAACAGCTGATTGCCAACTCAATGAAGGAAATGGAAGACAGACATAGAGAACAAATGAAGACTTTTAAGGAAGTAGCCTTAACTATGCTGTCTGCTGCTGCTGAAAAAGTCCCAAAGGCTGCTGATCATCAGACTGGATGTGGAAACATTTGGTGCAAGGGTCAAAAACAACACAGCTAGTTGGAGGGACATAACTGAGGTTGTTGCAAATGCAATGGAGGCTCATGAAGTAAAAGCTGAGAGCATGCTGAAAGCATTCACTACATCAGCTGACTTGATTCTGAGTTCTCAGATTCAACTCTGTGATCAAGTGGATCTTACATTCAAGAAGATTGAATCATACAACACATTGCAGCAACTGAAGAGGGAAAATCATCTTCTGGCGGTGGATAAAAACATCAGACTGATCTGTGACGCAATTAACATCACTCCTATTCTGCCTGAAGAACCCGTCTACCCTGCTGATGATGACAAAAAGGGGGAAGATGGAGATTCTACAACGAAGAAGAAGGGTGCTGATGCTAATCTATCAGCTGACGTTACTGAAAAGTTGGACTCTGCTGAAAAGGATGCTGATGATGAAAATACAAGCAGACCAGACAATGAAGTAACTGAGGCAGACAACGATGCTGATGAGAGCCCAAAGAACCAGTAAAATCTGATAAGGAAATTGCTGCTTCAAAGGACTCTGCTGCTGAACAGTTAGATCCATACGTCAAGTACAAAAGAATAGAGGATCTCAGAAAAATATTTGAAATGCTTGAACAAGATCTCTCTAGTTCTGAACAAGAAGATGAAGACCTTGAAAATGAAGAAGAAGGAGAAACACAAGAAGAGAAGAAGGACTAGACTAAGTCATTAGACTAGGTCACTTGTAATCTTTTTGTTAAACTTGTAAAATTTTACTTTCTGCTACTTCATCATTTGAACTTGTAATCTGTAATCAATTGACATATCTATAAAAGTTCAAGTTTCCATAAATCATTTCTATCTCAGAAATTTTTGAGGACTTAAACTTTAGCTTTAGGAACAGGTACTTAGCTGAAGTTTTGTCATCATCAAAAAGGGGGAAATTGTTGGATGAAGATGAAGATGGAAGACATAAAGTGAAGGGAGGTTTTGATGATTTCCAAAACATCAGAATCAGCTAAGTATGGAAGCTTAGTAAAAACCTTCTAAGATATTTGACTAAGGAAGACTTATTCAGACCAGTCAAATATGGTCCAAAAGACTACTGATCTATTGCTGAAGAAGAAATCAGACTGGTGGAAAATCAGCCGACTCAAATCAGATTAGTTCAAGTTTGGGATCAGCCGAGTATACATCAGACGAGTAATTTCGATCAGCTGAGTGGAAGTAGATCAGAAGATCAGTGCAACGGTAATAAATGCACTTGGAGTAATAAATGCTGAAGAGGAAGGGTATTAATGACAAATGATTGAAGAGAAACCTCGTATCAGATTGGTGCATTTAATGCGATCTGACAGCAAGTACAACAGTGTACAGTGTTCAGTCGCAGGTAGCCGTTTCTGCAGGAAGGACCAGTACTCGAGGATTTGAACAGCTGTCGATCTCTCAACGGGCAGAAATTCAAATCTCCAAGTATAAATAGTTCAGTTCATGAGTTGAAGAAAAAAACAACACTGAGACAACACACTTTGAGAGCTAAAATTCGAAGCAGAACTTTTCTAAGTCTCAAAACTCAAGAACAGAACACTCATCAGCTAAGTCATTTGTTGACGAAGCAAATAGAGAGAAAAACAGAAAATACTTGTAAAATCTGAGTGATTTTGTTAGGTTGTGTTGTGAGGAGTAGATATCAATCTTTGTGAGCGATATTACTTCAGAGGTTAGGAATTTATTTGTGATTTCCTACTACGAACTTGTGGCCAGTTCATCTGTTGGTTGGCGCAAGCAGAGTGTACTGTAATCTTTGTGACTATAGTATAACCCAAGATCTAAGTGACTTGGAAGAGTGGACTAAAGGATTTACATCCATATAACCACTATAAAAATCCTTTGTGTTTTTAACTTGCATTATTTTCTGCATATCCATAATAGCATACTGAAAACACTTTAAGGTTAATTGTTTGAAAAGTTTTAAAAAGGAGTTTGTTTAAAACTGGGGATAAAACTTTTTCTAAGATAAGTAAACTACTTGTGAAAAACACTTGATAAATCCGCTGCAAGATAGTTAATTTTGAAACTCTGATTTTGATAAAATCAGCTAAGTAAAATCAGAAGAGTGGTCAACTCTGCTGTTCAAAGCTTTGTGCAAGATCAGCTTAGTCTGCTTACAATTCTTGATCAGCTTAGTCTGCTGACAGAAAAGTTAGAGATTTTTAAAAAGGCAAATTTTTAAAAGAGGTTTATTCACCCCCCCCCCCCCCCCCTCCCCTCTAAATCTCATCTGACCACTTGGGACCAACAAGAAGGATTGAATTTTGGTCCAGAAGACTACTGATCTGATGCTGAGTTCAGAATCAGACTTGTGAAGTTCAGCAGAGTCAAATCAGATGAGTTCGGTTTGAATCAGCAGAGTGTTCATCAGAAGAGTAGATTCGATCAGCAAAATTGAAGTGATCGGAAAGTCATTCCAACGGTAATAAATGCACTCGGTGTAATAAATGTTGTAGGAGAAGGGTATTAAAGATAAATGATTGAAGAAGAACCTCAGATCAGCAAGATGCATTTAATGCGACGTGACATAATGTACAACAGAACTGTACAGTGAACAGTTGCAGAAGCCGTTCTGAAACAAGGACCAGTACCCGAGGAAAATTTGAAGATCTATCAATCTCTCAACGGGCAGAATTCAGATCCTCAATTATAAATATATCTGAATTCAAGAGTTAGAGATAATCACAACAACTGAGGGAAAATCAAAGCAATAAATTTTTTCTAAGTCATAACTCAAATACAGATCACCATCAGCTTAGTCGTCTGTTGACAAAGCCGAGTTGAGGAAACAAAGCCAAAATATAAATTTGTGTGATTTCTGTAGTAGAGAACGTTGTGAAAAGTGTAGATCCATCTAAGTGAGTGATCTAGCTTCAGATAGTAGGATTTCTTTGTGACTTCTTGCCATGAACTTGTGGCTTTTCATTTGTTGAATTGCGCAAGCAGAGTATACTGTAAACTTAGTGATTATAGTATAACCCAAGCTCTAAGTGACTTGGAAGAGTGGACTAAAAGACATTCTTGTCTATATAACCACTATAAAAATTCTGTGTGTTTGCTTACTGCATTTTTACTTGCATATTTTCAAAGAACTTCAAACATACGAACTTAACAAAAGATTTTAAAAAGGATTTTAAAAATTCGGGTTAAAATCTTTTAAGTAAGAAAACAACTTGTTGAAAAACACTTGATATATCCGCTGCAAACAAGTATTTCAAACTCTGATTATATTTGAATCAGATAAGTTAAAGCAGACGAGTGGTCAACTCTACTGATTAAGCTAAGTGCGCAATCAGTGAAGTAGTCTCACGAGTTCTTGATCAGCTTACTCTGCTGATAAGAAAAGTTAGAGAAATTTTTGAAAGTTTTCAGAGGTCTATTCACTCCCCCCCCCCCCCCCCCCCTCTAGACCTCATCTGACCACTTGGGACCAACAAATTTCTTGATCCTTTTATGGATTCTTCCACTACTTCTACCCCAGTTTCTTCCACACGGTTGCAGCATCCAATGGAGGATCCTTCTCATCCATACTTCCTCCATCCATCTGATGGCCCCGGTCTCCTCATAGTTCAACACCCTCTTCGTGGAGACAACTATTCTTCTTGGTCCAGATCAATGGTTTTAGCCCTGAATGTGAAACATAAATTAGGTTTTATCAATGGATCTTTACAAGACCCTGGTCCTACAGATTTGGATTTACAGATTGCATGGTCGCGCAACTGATTGCATGGATCCTAAATTTTGTTTCAAGAAATACATTCCAGTATTATGTATACTAATTCTGCCAAAGCCATCTGGGATGAACTCAAAACTAGATTTCAACACTCCAATGGCCCAAGAAAGTTGCAACTCTGTAGGGAACTTGCTATTCTACATCAAGACAGTTTATCCGTTAATATGTTCTTCACTAAACTTAAATCCATCTGGGATGAACTGGCTAATTACAGGCCTATCTTGAATTCATGTGCTTGTGGTGGTCCTCAAAAGATTCATGATCACTATCAAGAAGACTTGGTTCTTACTTTTTTACTTGGACTAAATGATTCCTATGATAATCTTAGGAGTCCGATTTTATTAATGGATCCTATTCCCCATATTGATAGAGTTTTTTCTCTTGCCACTCAAGAAGAAAGACAGAAACAGGTAGGACATCACCATTCTCTGGATTTATCCAACACCTTGGCTTTTGCATCCAGAAACACCAATTCTACTTCTATACTTTCTGCATCTACCAATACACATGTACCAAGGCCTTACAATCAATTCAAACAGCCTTTAAATCCACCACAGAATCCCAAAATTAATCCAAATTACAAGAAAAAGGAAAAACCAACTTGTAGTCATTGTGGTATTATGGGTCACACTATAGACAAGTGCTACAAACTTCATGGTTATCCAGTGGGTTACAAGAAACCTGGTAATAATAGTAATACAAATAACATCAACAATTTCACTGATGGACAATCCACTTTTTCCACTCCTACAATCTTTTATGCTCATCAGAATCCTACAACTACTTCTGTTCAACATAATCCCTTGACTCCATTACTTCAGAGTTTGAATACTGATCAATATCAACATTTGATGAACTTGTTCAACACTCATCTACATATCCCTGCTTCTACTGATTCTGCACACATTTCATGTGTCTCGGGTATATGTTCCTTTTTTGTTCCTGTTAATTCCATTATCCATACCAATGCATGGATTATGGACTCAGGTGCTACTAAATATATTTGTCATGATATTCATTTATTTTCTTCTCTACGGCCTATCAATGGTGCCACTGTTATTTTGCCTGATAATAGTAGCTTTTCTGTTCATCAAGTTGGTGACATATGTTTAAATTCTTCTTTAATTCTCAAAAATGTGTTTTATATCCCTAAGTTTCATTTTAACCTCATTTCGGTTGGTGAGTTGTTATTGCTAGGTGATCTTTCTCTTAAATTCACTCTGGAATCTTTTATGATTCAGGATCATCAAGGGAAGATGATTGGAGAGTGTAGGAAGGTTAATGGTCTCTATGTTCTTAGTCATTCTTGTCCCACAGCTTCTACTCCAGACTACTTCAACAAACTCAGTTGTGATATTTGGCATAAAAGATTAGGACACATGCCATACAAAGCTATGCTTAGGTTATCCTTTCCTATTTCTACTTCTGTATCTAAGAAACCTTTTGAATTACTACATTGTGACATTTGGGGCCTTTTAAAGTTGCTAGTTTATCTGGTCAAAGATATTTTGCTACTATTGTTGATGATTTTTCTAGATTCACTTGGATTTCTTTATTAGTTAATAAATCTGATATTTCTCTTGTTATTCCTAAATTCTTAAACATGGTTAAAAATCAGTTTAACTGTTCTGTTAAAATTTTTAGAAGTGCTAATGCTCTTGAGCTTTCTTTCACTTCTTTATTTGATAAATTGGGTATATTACACCAATATTCTTGTGTAGAAACTCCACAACAGAATTCTATTGTGGAAAGAAAACATCAACACTTATTAAATATAGCTAGAGCTTTATTATTTGATTCAAAAGTTCCTATAAATCTATGGACTGAGTGTGTTTCCACTGCAGCCTATCTCATTAAGAGAACCCCTTCTAAGATTCTGGATTCTAAAACTCCTTATGAACTCTTATATGATTCTTCTCCTAATTATAATATTCTTAAAACCTTTGGTTGTTTGTTGTTTGCTTTAACTCCTAAACAGGGAAGGTCCAAGTTTGACCCTAGAGCAATAATGTGTGCTTTTATTGGTTATCCTATGGGTATAAAAGGTTACAAACTTATTGACATACAAACTAATGAGATCTTCATTTCTTGGGATGTTGTATTTAATGAACAAGTTTTTTCTTATCATTCCATTACTCCTTCAACTAAGTCAGATTCTGATATTCACAAATTGTTTCTTACTCCAAATTTTCTACTTACAATTTTGATATAGGTTGTAATCCTATAAATTCTGATTCTAGTGACTCTCCCTGGGTTCCACCTGCTCCAAGTTTATCATCTGATTCTCCTATTATAAGGAGATCCTCGAGAGTTTCTAAAACTCCACGCTATTTGTCTAATTATCATTGTAATTCCACTCACACTCCAACTGTTTTCAATGTTATATATCCAATTTCTGGTGTTCTTAGTTATGATAGGTTATCTACCAATTTTAAATTTTTTATCATGAATATTTCTACTGAAAATCAACCAGAATTTTATCATCAAGCAGTAGGAAATATTAAATGGAGGGATGCCATCAAAACTGAAATAAAGGATTTAGAAAACACCAATACTTGGACTGTGGTTCCTCTACCTTCTGAAAAAACTTCCATAGGTTGTAAATGGGTATACAAAATTAAAAGGCTACCTGATGGTTCTATTGATAGGTATAAAGCTAGACTTGTAGGAAAATGATATACTCAACAAGCAGGCATTGACTATACAAAAACTTTTTCCCCTGTAGCTAAAATGGTCACTGTCAAAATTTTACTAGCTTTGGCTGCATCTAAAGGATGGAATCTTTGTCAATTAGATGATGACAATGCTTTTCTTAATGGTGATCTACATGAGGAAGTTTACATGGAATTACCTTTAGGGTATCAAAGATCTTCTGGATCTCCTAAATTGGTTTGTAAGTTAAACAGGTCAATTTTTGGATTGAAGCAGGCTTCAAGACAGTGGAATGAGAAGTTTACTACTTGCCTCCTTGATTTTGGTTTCATTCAGTCAAAATCAGACTATTCCTTGTTCAATAAAGGCTCAGGTGATACCTTTCTAGCCTTATTACTTTATATTGATGATATTGTTATAGCTGGTCCTTCTATTTCTACTATTTCTGATTTGAAAACTTTTCTTTACGGTAAATTTAAATTGAAGGATCTTGGTAAATTGAATTTTTTTTGGGTTTGGAGATTGCCAGATCTTCCAAGGGAATCATTTTGTCACAAAGAAAATATGCTCTGCAAATCTTGGAAGAAACAGGATATTTAGGAGCTAAGCCATTATCCTTGCCTATGGATCCTAAAGTAAAACTCAGCTCAGAGGAGGGTGATTTACTTCAAGATGCTACACTTTACAGGAGATTAATTGGCAAACTTTTATACTTAACAATTACTAGACTTGACTTATCCTATGTTGTGCATAGACTTAGTCAATTTGTTTCAAAGCCTAGAACTGCCCATCTACAAGTCGCTCATCACATTCTCAGATATATCAAATCTAGCCCTGGTCAAGGTCTCTTTTATTCAGCTAATTTTGATCTTACAGTTACAGCCTATGCAGATGCTGATTGGGCCTCTTGTGTGGATACAAGAAGGTCAGTCACTGGGTTTTGTATTTTCTTAGGGGTACCTCAATTCCGGCATTTGATAGCCAAGATGTCCCTCTTTGATTTATTTGGTCCGTCTTGAGGAGGAGTATTGAAGGAGATCAAGCCTCTCATCTGCGCAGCAAAAGGAAAGAGAAGTCAGTAAAGTAAATTAAAATTAGGGATTTAGGTTTTTATCAATTGGGGATAAGTTTTATGTTTGTAAACGTGTTTTGGTTTTAAATTATAAAGAGTTGTATTATTTTTTCTTCGGTCTCTTTTCTCCTATAAATACCTGGGTTCAACTCCCACTTGGATTATTCAGTTATTCAATAAAACTATTTTTTCCTTCTCACTGTTTTCTTTCTCTCTGTTTTCTTGCTCAAATAAATTGATCTTTTTTCCTTCATCTTCATGATATGTTATACAGATTATAACAACTCAAACTTCTAGGCTTGGTCAGAAAGTTGCTCTCTTGGACCAACAGACAACATTTTGAAGCTTCGTATAAGCTTTAAAAAGATTAGCTTCAACATCAAGCTTGGGGATAAAACCAGAACCCATTTACACTTTATGAAGTCCAACATGTTGGGAATCGAATAGGAGCCTTTCCGAACCACAGCGAAAGCGGGTATAATTTTAAAATATAATTGAAGTCCAAGAATCCATATGCATAAAATAAACCGAACAAAAACTAACCAAAAGGAGTATAGAATTTCACTCACTGCATTTGGTAGTGGTTGAGAATTTACATGCAAGGCGTTGCTGAACTTCTTTGTCTCTTGGAATTAGAAAACTCCAAGTCGTTCATCGAAAACTCCTCCAAAGAAAACAACACACAAAGAGTCTTTAAGAAAAGAACTCCTCTATAGGAATTCTACACTTCGCAAGTCTTACAACCTAGAAAGAACTTCTTAGGCTATAGAGAAGAAGATTGGAAGATAATTACTACATAATTCCAAAAAAAAAGCATCTTATGCGACGAAATATTTCATCGCATAAGGTTTTTGTGACGAAATAATTCAACACAGGGATTGTCACATAGGCCCGTCAAATAAAGTCTAATGTGGCGAAAGTCTTGTTCGTATAAGACTGCGACGAAATGTATATTGTCACAAGAAGGCATTGTTTCGAGACGATGCTATTGTCGCATAGGCACAAAGAATTTGTCACCGAAAGTGCATTTTGTCACAACAAATATGATTTTGACAAGGCTTTATGTGACGATTTTATTTGTCACTGAAAAAAGCCTGTTATGACAAATTGTTTTGTCACAAAAAAAATTAGTACGTAATTCTGCATGTGCTTATATGACAATATATTTTCTCACATAAAATATAGTCTTTATGACAATCTTTTTTTGTCACAAAAAATATTAGTTTAAAATTCTACAAATGCTTGTCACAATATATTATGTCATTATATATTTTATGATTAACAAACCTTTTAGAATTTGTAATTTACTTTTTTCATCTCATTGACATACTAAAATAGTAATATTACAGAAACTAAAATTGATTCTCAAATTAACTGTAGCAACCAACTTAGAAAGTATTTCAAGTTCGAAAATCACAAAAATATTAATATTCAAGTGTATATCTCAAAAACTACATTAAAAAAAATGATAGCACTTATCAACATTTAAAGAAGAAACATTGAAGAACTTTAATTGATGTAGATGAAAGTTGTAGAAGACGATTGAAAATAAAACTGTTTATTATTGAATTTGATGAAAGATTACAAGATACAATAAAAAAAAGGATCGAGGAGCCTAAGGCTATTTATAAGAAAACTTAACAACTAAACTAAAAGAGTGAAAGGGGAATTAGCCGTTAGGAAAAAACTCTAATTACAAAAATAAAGCTAACTACAAACTAATAAGCATTAAAACAGAAAAAAAGGGAACGCTAATTAAAAAATAAAAAGAACCTAACTACAAACTAATAAGCGTAAAAACGGGAAAAGGGAAAAGGGAAAAATGAATTAAAATCATCACTTATGTTCTTCATCTCTATTTTGACCATTATCTGTAAAATCTTGAAACAGATTGTTTGCTTCTCCTTGAAATTTCTGATATGCACCCACATTCCCACAAGATGGAGTGTAAAGATTTTTTACACCCATCTTGGAGACGATGTAAGCAAAAGGCATTTTTGGAAACAGCTTCATGAATATGTCAGCAAATTGCAAATTGGCAAAAGCTTGATGTTGCGGCGATTGATGTGTTCCTGAACATGTTTAGTTCGTTCGTGGAACACAAGATTGGTTGCTAAATGGATTGCGGAGGCATTGTTACAGTAGATGACAGGGGGCAGATGTAGGGCAACTCGCAAATCACAAAATAATTGAGCAATCCAGATTAATTCACTGGTAAATGCTGCCACTGATCTATATTCAGTTTCCGCGGACAATCCAGAAATAGTAGGTTGTCGTTTGGATTTCCATAAAATTAAAGCTTCACCTAAGAAAGTGCATAAATCAGTAGTGGAAAGTCTAGTATCTAAGAATGATACCCAATCTGCATCACAAAATGCAGATAGGGAGATTTTGGTATTAGGATACTTAAAAGAAAATAGTCCCTGTTCTGGTGTAGCCTTAAGATTTCATAATAAGTCATGTGCAACAGTGAGATGACATTGAGCTAGTTTAGACATGAATTGGCTGAGTTTGTGTACAATGAAACTGATATCAGGTCTAGTAATTGTTAAGTAAATTAGATGTCCTATTAATATCCTATAAGAAGAGGGATCAGGGAGTAAATTGTCAAAATCATGAGCAAGATTCAGTTTTGGATCCATAGGTAGAGTGGATGATTTGCTAGCTAAGTATCCATTATCTTCTAACAATTGTAGTATATATTGCCTTCGTGAAATAACCAAGCTAGAGGATGAATAAGCCAACTCGAGGGCAAGAAAATACTTGAATTTTCCTAAATCTCTAAGATTGAAAACAGAACTAATTTGAGTTTTGACTAGTGATATAAGAGAAGGATTAGGACTAGCTAATATGATATCATCAACATAGACCAAAAGAGCAATAAAGTGAGAATCAGTACCTTTTGTGTATAGAGAGTAGTCTGATAATGACTGAGTGAAGCCCAACTATTTTAAAACATCAGTGAGCTTATGATTCGACTGCCTACTTGCTTTTTTCAAACCATAAATAGTATTTATTAGCTTACAAACCTGTTTACTTGTATTAGATTGGATGATGTAGGAATGTACCCTTAAAGCAATTCCATGATCCATTTCTTAGAAACTGAGAGAGCCAATAGGACTCTCACAGTAACTAGTTTTGCAACATGAGAAAAAGTTTCGGTATAGTCAATACCCTCAGTCTTAGAAAAACCCTTTCCTACCAACCTTGCTTTATATCTGTCAATGGTGCCATCCGACTTTCTTTTTTCTTTGAACACCAATTTGCATCCAATGGGATTTATGTTTGGTGGTAAATTTGTGACAGTCCAAATTTTATTAAGTTCCATTGCATGTAGTTCATCATTTATTGCTTGTACCCATTCAGGATATTTAATTGCTTGTTTATATGTTGTGGGTTCAGTGTTTAAGGATATATTAGCAAGAAATGATTTACAAGAAGGAGAAATATGTTCATAAACCAATACAGAAGATAAAGGGTATTTTGAGGTGGAAGTGAGTGCAGAGCCACAATGATAATCTTGAAGATAGGTAGGTGTTTTAGTCTGTCTAGAAGCTCTTTTAATAGGCTGAGAGTCGATGGGAGCAATGTCTAAGTTCAGAGGAGGTGAAAGAGAAGAATCAGTATCTAAGGTATGAGGAGGTGAAGGAGAAGAATGATTATCATTGGTAGTGTTGTCTAAATGTGTATAGGGAACATAAGGCGTACTAGTAGGAAGAACATGAGAAGTATCCAAAGGTGGTGAGATAAATTGTGAATGAAAAGGGAAAACTTGTTCATGAAATACTACATCTCGGGATAAAATGGCTTCCTTAAAAATGGGGTCATAGAGTTTGTAACCTTTGACCTCAGGAGCATAACATATCAAGATGCATTTTCTGACACGTGGGTCATACTTTTTCCTACGTTTTTAAAGGGTAGAAGCATAAGCCAAACATCCAAAACGAAACACCCCGAAACTCTATAAATAAATAATAATTTATTTATCATTATTTTTACCTAGTTAAAATAAGTTATTCAACTTGGGTTTGGCCTTAATTGAGAATAGGCACTTTGGGGTCAGTTTACAAAATATTAAAATCTTATGGACTTAATTGAACTATGTGATTAAGTTATTGGTTTAGTAAATAATTTAAAATAGTATAGGGGTTTTTCCGAAAAAATCTTGTTTATAAATACAACCATCCCACTTTTACTTTCTTTGTAGACTATTCACCTTCTTCTTTCATTTAACGCTGAAAAAGAAGTACACTGTAGGGAGTATATAAGCCTATAGACATGAAGCTCGATGGTATTTGAGTTTGAGCAATTAAAGGCTCGGCTCACAAGGCCCGATTGACAGGCCTAATATAAGGCATTATATTTAAAGTTTGGGAAAGATTTGAGGATGTCTTAAATGGAGTTTTGGGTGATGGAATGCATGTCCATGATCTAATCAGCTGGAGACTGAACGTTGGTGGCGACGGCATATTTATCTGGACCGACTGCGGGTAATACTCTGTCCTGGAATTACATTAAAAAAAATAATGGAATTGAGGAACTGAATTAGTCGAAGAAAGGAAAGAATTAATTAGACATAGATATATAATTCAATTTCTTTTACTAACCACTCAAACATTTGTTGTCCAGTCTCACCAAGTAAAATTATTTGATTGAGAAATATTTTTCTACCTTTTTTGGGTAAAAAAGTTAAGGATAATTTGACTTGAATTATAAATCGACCCAATTTGAAGTCAGGTATTTCACCTCCTATTATGGTATCAAATATACATTTCAAATTACTCAACTAATCATGTATTACACTTTTAATATGATCCAACTTAAACATTGAATGGTCTTTGCTAGGATCAACTTTTACAAGCCCTAATAGTTTTTTTCCCATCACACCCATTTGCTAGCTAGTAATGTTGATCGATTACATTGATCAAAACTCCATTCTAATGTGAGAACTACACGTAAAAGTTTATTGGTAATTATCTACTTCCATGAAGTAATCCATCATTAATATTGGACACATACCCTAATTAGTAACTATGAACACAACCTATATAGTTATACACGAATTTAATTTAATACACCAAACAGAGTAAAGTTGTGCAGGTCTTTGTATGACCTCGAATATATAACTATGCAACATTATTTTAGTAGATAAACAAAACCGCCTAGAATTAGTTTAAGGTAGTGGAGAAGTAGTCGTATTTTTTAGCTATCCGTATCGGAGTATTTTGATACTAAAAGTAAAATATATTGCCTACTAAAGGTTGTATGTCCCATTCGTTAATATACATTGCAATATTTGTTTAGATGAAAATATATGGTAAAGAACTAACAAATTAAAGTTGATTACAGTTAAAATTGAAAGTGAGGCAAAAATTCAATTTTCATACCCTAGAATAAGCCAAAGTCCATTTTTCGTACCAATCGATCAAAAATCATACTTCCGTTTCAAGTCAACTTAACGGACACGTGGCACTTCCGTTAAAAAAAAGACGGAAGTTTGGCTTGGTATGATTTTCGTTCGATTGGTATGAAAAATGGACTTTGGCCTATTCTATGGTATGAAAATTGAATTTTTGCCAATGTTATAGTGTATTGAAAATATTGTAATTTTATCACTTTGAAAGACTTTAAGGTCTAAGAGCATCTCCAATATCATCATCTATAAGTGGTCATCTATATCAAATTATATATACTAAACAGTATTTTAGTTGCCACTCCAGCAGTCATCACTTAAAATTTTTAAATTATTATATTTTATTCTTCCTCCAATATTAAGTTATAAAGGACTTTATAAATAATATTTTATTACATTTTACATGTCACATATAAATAATAAATACATATTTTAATAATTTTTTTAAATATGATAAATTAATAAATAAATTTTTGTATGCGAAATAAACGGCTTTAAATTTAAAAATTTAAATAGACGTCAAATATAAATAATAAATACATATTTTAATATATTTTTTAAATATGATAAATTACGAAAAAAATTATATGTGAAATAAACTGCTTTAAATTTAACGATTTAAATAAACTATTAAATTCACATAAACATGGATTGTGGTGGTTGAGACATTAATTTGGTGACATGGATATGTCTTGTATAAATAAACAAGACATCAATATATGCAAGTCCAATCTTTTTTTTACATAGTCTTGTTTAAATACAAGATATTCCTGGATGACAAAATTTGATTTGGTTTTGTAAATTTGTGTTTTAATCTTTTAGAGGGGCAAAAAAAATCACTGTTGGAGATGCTCTAATATATGCTTTCGATATAGTTCATATTATCGTACACGCACATTCGAATTATTATGAGACCATGACGAAATATAAAAAATACTAATTAATTTGATAACACTAATTTGCGTTGCTCGCCAAAATTACAACATTTTCAATATGCTATAGCATTTATTAGACCTTAAAAGCTTTGAAATGATTACAAAAAGGTTGATTCATTTCTTTTTGTAGTCTCTTTCAAAGCTTTTAAGGTCTAATAAATGTTATAGTGTATTGAAAATGTTGTAATTTTATCCTTTCAAAGCTTTTAAGGCCTAATATATGCTTTTGATATAATTCATATTATCATATACGCACATTAGAATTAATATGAGATCATGACGATATATAAAAAATACTAATTTGACAACATTAATTTGCATTGCTCGTATCAAAATTACAACATTTAATACACTATATCATTTATTAAACATTAAAAGCTCTGAAAGGGATTACAAAAATGTTGAATCAGTTTTTTTTGTAAACCCTTTCAAAGCTTTTAAGGTCTAATAAATGTTATAGTGTATTTAAAAGGTTGTAATTTTATCCTTTGCAAAGCTTTTAAGGTATAATATATGCTTTCGATATAGTTCATATTATCAAACACGCACATTAAAATTATTGTAAATTTCTAGGGGATAGCAAGGGATGTCCTTGTAATATATTTTTGTTCAAGGGGGTGTTCTTGAAATTTTTTATAAGGTTGGTAAGTTTTTGTAAATAAACCTTTAAGCAGTGAGTATTTATGTAAATTTCGCAAAATTCAATTTGGCAGCATATATATTTGGGTAATACAATGGGCATTTACATGCTTGTAATTTTAGTATATTTAATTACTTGAAGATTATTAAATTTATTAAATATTAGACTAATTAATTTAAATTATTATTAAATTAGGAGTTGATATTTTGGTAAACTGATTGAACTAGATATGAATTCAACATGCAAACATATTTTAAGTCTGAATTTTGTAAAAGGATAGACATGTTATGTTCAATTAGCACTATTAGATATTTTGGGTGTTAAACTTATAGCTCAATAGATTTGAGATGAATTAATTCAAATAAACTTCAAAGTGAATAGTAAGATATTACTGAAACGAGATCGTGTATTTGTAATCGATTCAATTAGCCATCCTAATAAAATTAGATGTCACTATAGATACTAAGATTATTCATGTCATCCTTATTTACATTATTTGTCTTGATTAGGCAACGAAGCAATCATCAAGGTTACAACTACATCTCCAAGTTCTAGTAGAATATCCTTCCAACATCGATTAACTGAGGTGAGGGTTCTATATATACTTTAGTTCATAGTATTTGGCACCACGTTGGAATATGCCTGCTGTTATCTTACATTTTTGTTTTATTGTAAAATAATCAATTTCTGTTTGACTCCTAATGTTTGTTGTTTATACACAAAATATTTTTCAGGTTTGTTAGGCAAATGATGGCCCGACAAGAGGTGATTGGGTTGACGGTCAGCCTGACCGACTGACAACAAGGCCTTGATAATAAACAGGCCCACTAAAATCAACCTGATTAAATGCCTAATTAAGTAATTAATTAATGAGGCTCAAAGTTGGCCCAAACACAATATGTTTAATTAATTAAATTAATAGAGATATTAATTTAATTAAGGCCAAATCAGTTATAGAAAGTGACCACGTAACCAATTAATTTTGGAAGGAAATAATGGATAAGCTGATATTAACTAACTCCCAAAAATATCTCAAAGGAGGTTAGACAATGTGCTGGAAATAACCACCCAATAGACATGGATCAAGGCAGTTAGCAAAGTGGTGGAGATCATGCCTTAAAAAGGGAGAAGTGGAAGAAGTGGACATCCATCAGGAGGAATAACCGCCAGGAGGCCTATAAATATCAGGAGGATGGCACATTCAACACACACAATCAATCAATCAAACAAATCAGTCTTCATTGATCAGGCACAATGCCTCTCTAAGTCGGCGACGCCGCACCTGAAGCCAGCTGTGAGCTGCAATCTCTCATGTAAGTGCCCACGTACTGACATGATTTATTCGTCAAGTATCCACCTGCTTGATGAATTTGTTGTCTGGTAGCCATCTGTCTGATAACTATCTGTTGAGTGGCCACCTGCTCGACAGAAGCCCTTTCCAGTGGCCACCTGCTGGTTAGGAGTCCGATTGGTAGCCACCTGCCATCAATGTTACTTTCACGTCAATATGATAATCATTGCATATCAGCTCGTATGGCGGTTCCTTGCCAATCAAGGAGTTACTCTTCACGAACTAAAAGAGTCTATGAGCTCGTTTGGCACGCTGATGCCAACATAGGAGTTTTATTTCAGCTTTACACACTCTTTCATGCTTGTAAATTAGGGAAATATAGTAGGCTTGATTTCTTGTATTTCATTTATCAAACTCTATGTGTATTTAATATATCGAAGTATTTGACCTTCATCTCATGATTTAATTTATGAGTATGTTTTCATCAAGTAATTTTAATATGTCTCTGTTGCTAAGTTGTTAATCTGTTAGTTCAGGTTTTAAATTAGGTTGACATGTTTTAGATTGCTTGATACGTAACTCGATAACTAATTTTTCTGTGAATCTCTTGACATATCGAGTGAACCACCGATTGGCTATAAAGTTTTTGGCATTTCAATAAAGATTATCATAAATTGTTAAATCCTGCGGCCATGCAGGATTGAAAAGAATCAGGGGTAGAGTTTGCCTACTCCGCCACAATCAATTGATCAGAAGTCAAAGCCTTGTCAGGACATTGATTTATGTTTCATATTCATCATATTATGTCCATTTTAAACCATTATGTTTGCACGCACAGATATTGGCACGCCCCGCACTTATTTTATTTCACATCGAGTCAATTGCATCGAGTCAATTGCACATCGAGGCAAGCCAGACACAATTTATAGCGAACAACATTTTGGCACGCCCAGTGGGACTTGATAATCTTTTGCCAAAAAAAAAAAAAAAACTTTATTTCGTATTAGTCAACTGATCTTTTGCTGTGGTCAGATGTTTTAAGCAATAGCGCGAAAGAAACGGTCGAATCTAACAAGGGCACGGTCTGATCTCGCATACATTTTTACATCAGAGGACTTAACTGCAGTCCCGATATCGATGGAAGGGATGGAGAAAGTTGAAAAACTGTCAGAAGAGGTCCATGAATTCATGAAGGATCTTGAGGAGAAACAGGGAGAATGGTCCAACGTGATCAACAAGTTCGAGAACATGCTCTGCACGGCCACTGCTGCTAGTCAGGCCAACACGAAAGCAGACAACACTGTCAATATCTCCCTGACACGTTTGGAGGCCAAATTAGTTACACTGGCCGATAGCATAAACTTACTGGCCAATAGAATGCATGGCTTGCTGACGACCATCTACAATGGATTTACTAAGAATACTATTTTTCAAGGAAAATCAATGGCAATCCACATTTGGGAGTCCCGACAGCAGGACGAGCGCCTAACAAGCAGACTAGTGGACATAACACTACACTCGATAGGCGAGACTACACATCAAGGAACAAACTCCCTCACGCAGGCTCGGGGGGCAAATCAGGGGATGAACATGGATAAAATGTCATGTTTGTCAAGGACGGACATCAGGTCACCTCACCATACTATGGTCAGACGAATATGGTGACAGAAGGGAACAACAACTTGCTGACAGTCAATCAGTTGCTAGAAATTCTATGAAAGAACAGGACGTCAGGATGCCTCGATACAACAAACCTCACCCTAAATACATTGATCAGGTACAATGTTTGCTTGATATTTTTAATTATTCCTGCTACTTAATACTTTTCAAGGATGTTGTCGGCAACTACTAAGAACAATCAACAGACTATCAATCCTAGACCAGGAGACAAACAAAACTGGCCGATGAAATGCAGAACATACACATCGAGGCATGCTCCGATCATCGGGAAGTGTGATGTCCCGAAATCATCAGGATGTCGCATCGAGGCCAAACGAGCCACACTGGCTGATGGCCTATAGAAAATACACTATGATATGAATAATGCTTCGATCATCGGACAGTCTACTGCTGATACATGAGAAAGAAAAGTTTGTCAAGGCCACTAAAAATAGGCCAACCCTTGATAGAGAGCCATTAAACAGATCGATACTCCTATAATGCACGTCATTTGATCGACACAGCCTCTCTCTACGACTCGGGGGGTAGGTCCAAACAGAGGTCGATCAAGACCATGGCGGTACAGATCTGCAGGCTTCTCAATGTCAAGATGTTCATCAATGTAATTTGCTAAAACCGCCATCAAGCCATCCGATTGATAGGCAAAATCAATGACACCGATATCGGAGGTCGGATCAAGTCATCCTCCTGTATCAAGGACACTTGACTTGAAGAAAGACCTTGATAAGGCCGCCACATAAGTGTCCCTGAAATGGTTCACTGAAATAACTTCCCTGAAAAGGTCACCGAAATTGCTAATGAAGCCAATCAAGCTACTTATTAGATGTTGGCGCATATCAAGGCTAAACTAGCCACACAAGCAGATGGTCTACATGGTCTACATTCAGAGTGTTGGCAAATCAGCCGCTGACAACAGAGCCATCAAGTCGATCGACCACTTTTCATTTCACGCAACTTGATAGGCGATATCTAGGAGTAAGAAATATGCACCCTCGGCTCGGGGGGCAGGGTTGGAGGATGATCAATATCATAACGAAACATATTCACAGTCATATCAACAACAGGACACTTATCGTCTCGTTTCGCCAAAATTGCCATCGACTCATTAGGCTGATAGGCGAAAATCATGGGTTTCCCTCAGTCGACCTTTGAAGACAGAAATTGAAGCATGGCGCAGTTAACTTTATTCGCCGTCCCCTTTGTATATTATAGATTAGGAAATTTAGGAGTTTTTTATTTTTATTTATTTTCGTATTTTCTAGAGTAGTGGTTAACTTTTCAATTCAATAAAGCATTTGATCTTCCCGTTAAACAAACTTGTATTGGAGATACATAACAGATGGCTTGAAAAAGCCACAACATATTGTCAATGGCAAAAGCCATCAGGAGTCTTGATAAACAAGAAAGAAAGAAGTGGTTGACGAGTCAACAATGGAAATACCATCGTAGGGGATCGACCCTCAATATCAACCCATATCATATCAATATCGAGACACGCTCTCATCAGAACGAGGTACATCGAGCCCATGAGGATCGAGGCCCCTAAATCAAATCGAAGGCCATGTTCATCAGATCAGTCACTTGAAAAAAGGAATTTAGTTAACTGCCAAAATTTTGGATGACTACTAAGTCCTCGATATATTACTATAAGGTATCTGATATCGAGTCTATTCAATATCGAGAGGCCCACTGATGTCGACGCGCTCATATATTGCCCTGATATCTAGGAGATCCACACTGATCTGATATCAAGGAGATCCACATTGCCCTGATATCGAGGAGATCCACACTGATCTGATATCAAGGAGATCCACATTGCCCTGATATCAAGGAGATCCATATTGTCCTGATATCGAGGAGATCCACATTGTCCTGATATACACTGATCTGATATCAAGGAGATCCACATTGCCCTGATATCAAGGAGCTCCATATTGCCCTGATATCGAGGAGATCCACATTGCCCTGATATCGAGGAGATCCATACTGGTTCGACATCGAGAGATCTGCCATCATCAAGGCCATTGTGATATGGTCAATTTTTTTATTGACAATTTCGATTTCATAAAGCCGATAGTTGGTCATTAAATGAACCATTGTCGCAATTTCTCATCTTTAAAGAGAGAGAAAAACTTTAATCTAAGTCTAGTTCGATTGAATTAATTTTTCAAATTAATTACATCGAATACGACTTACGGGGGGCATTGTTTATACCCAAAATATTTTTCAGGTTTGTTAGGCCAATAATGGTCCGACAAGAGGTGATTGGGTCGACGGTGAGCCAGACCAACTGACAACAAGGCTTTGATAATAAACAGGCCCACTAAAATCAACCTGATTAAAGGCCTAATTAAGTAATTAATTAATGGCCTAATTAATTAATGAGGCTCAAAATTGGTCCAGACACAACATGTTTAATTAATTAAATTAATGGAGATATTACTTTAATTAAGGCCAAATCAGTTATAGAACGTGGCCATGTAACCAATTAATTTTGGAGGGAAATAATGGATAAGCTGATATTAACTAACTCCCAAAAATATCTCAAAGGAGGTTAGACAATGTGTTCGAAATAACCACCCATTAGACATGGGTCAAGGCAGTTAGCAAAGTGGTGAGATCAGGCCTAAAAAAGGGGAAAGTGGAAGAAGTTGACATCCATCAGAAGGAATAACCGTCAGGAGGCCTATAAATATCAGGAGGAAGGCATATTCAACACACACAATCAATCAATCAAACAAATCAGTCTTCACTGATCAGGCACAATGCCTCTCTAAGTCGGCGACGCCGCACCTAAAGCCAGTTGTGAGCTGCAATTTCTCATGTAAGTGCCCACGTATTGACATGATTTATTCGTCAAGTAGCCACCTGCTTGATGAATTTGTTGTCTGGTAGCCATCTGCCTAATAACTATCTGTTGAGTGGCCACCTGCTCGATAGATGCCTTTTCCAGTGGCCACCTGCTGGTAAGGAGCCCGATTGGTAGCCACCTGCCAAGGTTGGGCGATCCATCGATGGTAGCCACCTGCCATCAATGTTACTTTCACGTCAACATGATAATCATTGCATATCAGCTCGTATGACGGTTCCCTGCCAATAAAGGAGTTACTCTTCACGAACTAAAAGAGTCTATCAGCTCGTTTGGCACGATGATGCCAACATAGGAGTTTTGTTTCAGCTTTACACACTCTTTCATGCTTGTAAATCAGGGAAATGTAGTAGGCTTGATTTCTTGTATTTCATTTATCAAACTCTATGTTTATTTAATATATCGAAGTATTTGACCTTCATCTCATGATTTAATTTATGAGTATGTTATCATCAAGTAATTTTAATATGTCTCTGTTGCTATGTTGTTAATCTGTTAGTTCAAGTTTTAAATTAGGTTGACATGTTTTAGATTGCTTGATACGTAACTCGATAACTAATTTTTCTGTGAATCTCTTGACATATCGAGTGAGCCACCAACTGGCTATAAAGTTTTTGACATTTCAATAAAGATTATCATAAATTGTTAAGTCCTGCGACCAGGCAGGCATTGAAAAGAATCAGGTAGAGTTTGCCTACTCCACCACAATCAATTGATTTGAAGTCAGAGTCTTGTCAGGACATTGATTTATGTTTCATATTCATCATATTTTGTCCATTTTAAACCGTTATGTTTGCACGCATAGACATTGGCACGCCCCGCACTTATTTTATTTCACATCGAGTCAATTGCATCGAGTCAATTGCACATCGAGGCAAGCCAGACAAAATTTGTAGCAAACATTGACATTGCTTCACTTTAATTGTTCTAAATTTGGCTTTGGTTCATATGAGATTTATCGTTCTTGTTGACTAGTAACTTTTATTGGAATTACATGTAGTTTGATTGTTGGTAACATCTCTTGAATCCAAGAGTTACTCTATGTTCAACTTCTAAATTTTCAATCCCTTGTTTGTGTCATTCATTACTTTTGAATGTGAGAATCTTACATTTTCCTTTCGGCATGCTTCCGATTTGATGAAACCCTTTAAAATCTTATTCTTGGACTTAACTTGTCCCAATTAGCACTTCTATGATATTCTTCCGTGTCCTAGTATATTGACTCAACCTTTTAATTGATTGTTAAAAGATCAAAGTATCCTTGAAGGTTCGCTACTTCCATGACTTTGTTGTAACCATGAATGACTTTGTTGTAACCATGAATGATATTTCATTCAACTTATATCTCATTATCTTATTGAACTTCAAGTACGGGTTCCTTCTCGTTAACTCATTCGACTTTAGTTCGAATTTCTTCTCGCTATGAAACACATATGATTATATCTTATTACATGACTTGTTATATAATTCTTAACTTTATTCCAAATATCGAACACGTAAACCAGTTGCAAGTTACAAGTTACAAGCCAAGTTTCGAGGTCGCTCCTCGATGAGTATATATATATATATATATATATATATATATATATATATATATATATATATATATATACAAGGTGAGTTTTTATACGGTATACGTGCTCATATCTATAATAACTTTGTTCTTTACATAACTATAGTTGTAAATCGTTCCATTCTTAAATTTACTGTGAACTGATTCAACTACTTTCTATCTTTGTCATGCTCGTATGTGTTGATCTTAAATCCATTTATATTTCATTCACCATTTACTTCGACTATTATTGTGCTCATACCCTCACTGAGTCATTAAGGACTCACCCTCCATATTCTCCTTCTATGTTCTATTTCCTCAGGATGAGCTATATTGTTTGGCATAGATGATGTGATTTCTTAAATAATGACATTTCGTAAGGGCGACTAAGAAAACTTGATCTGACCATCGTTCCAGGAAACCTTGATTGAATAAGATAATTTACGAATTACTACATGGCTCGATTCATTTATTTTCTTTAGGCCATTCTTGCGACTTTCTTTAGAAAGAAAACAAGTCGCAGGTGGGTGACACCTCATTTGAAAGCAGGGTGCTATCAGGTGGGGTGTCACAAAGTTGTATCAGAGCTTTAGTTTAAAGGTAGAACTATGACTTTCGAATTAGAGCTCTGGATACATAGATCTTGTGTCACGATCTTACCTTTGAGCCATGCCTAGATACGCCCGTAAGATATGAGTCTAAGTAGGACCACATTTTTTCAGGTTTAAGTATGTAGCTGCAATATGATAGTCGTAAGTCATGACTATTGGATGGGATATAAAATAGTGAATCGCATTTTTCGTTCTCAGTATGGATCGACTTTTGCATATTCGTCCCTCAAAAAAATTATGTATCAGATGCATCTCTCTTATCAATGTAGCGTGTCACTGATTCATTTTCTGGCTATTACACGGCGGAGACGGTCTAAAGTGCAAAGCAAGTTCATTACTTGGGGGGCATTTTCGTCCCTTGACCTAAAATTAGAATTATAGTGGTTCATTTGATGGCTCTTAAACATATTTTTTGAAACATATTATTGCATGTTTTTCCCTAAAAACTATGAATTGGACAATTTGACAAAATTCAAAATTGATACTACAAATTTAACCCCAAAAAATTAGATAAAATTATGTAATTGTTAAAGTTTCAATAAATATAAATAATTGAACTAATATTGGCCCGAGCTAGCATCATGTGCGAGCCATGTGCTTGAAAATATTGGAAATTTAAACATTTGAGGTTGACTTTGACAAGGTCATTCTCAGGCAGTTCTAGGGCGGCTCTGACATCACGTTATTTGCATGTGACTAACATGAGGATATTTTTTGGAGAAATTCACGCAAAATTTCATTTTTTATAAGATGGAACATATGAAAATACCATTGTTATTTTGCATGAATTTCTTGAAAATACCCTCATATTAGTCACGTGCAAATCTTGTTATGACGACCCCGCCCTAGAACCACATGAGAAGGGCTACAATGAAACAATAAATTGATAGGGGGATTAAAATGTTAAGAAAAACACAAGGGGGACCATATTGTAAACAAAAGTACAAAAGGAGGACCGAACTTGTTATTCACCCAAATATTAAAGAGTTAAATAAAATTGAACAGTACATCATTCAAGTTTTATTTGATTTTATTTGTATCGAGTTTGAGATTATATTTATAATTTACTTGACTTTCAAGTGAGCTAAATCGAATGAGCTTTCATCAAGTCGGCTATCTTAATACTTTTGTTTTTTACATGTATTTTATTATTTTCTTGATTATTGAGTCAAACTCATATCATGTTTCAAAATCTCTCGCACGAAAATATTAATCAAACTTTGTTCAATATGTAATAAAAAAAAAAGCTCAAATGTCTTTTTCTCAAAGAACTTGAGCCAAATATAAAATAAGCTAATTTAACTTCAACCCTAATAAAAATATTAACCAAAAATTATTAAGGACTAGATATGCAATAGACATAATATAAAACAAATATTAACCAACATAAATAGGCAAAAATTAATTGTTCATTCCACTATACTGGGCATATTTCACTTTTTATACCAAAAAAACTCGTAAAAAATGTACCAATTCCTTGACAGACATTACAAATGGATATTTTCGTTAGTTTTGTTGATGAAATTGCCACGTGACCGTTAAAATATAAACTACTAGTATTTTTCATAATATTAAGATTAAGAAAAATGATTAAAATATGGCGATTTTGCGGATTGACTCCTGCATTTTGGCGATTTTATGAATTGACCCATGTGTTCTCCCTCACGCCCGGCCACCATCCTTTGGTAGTTGATCGTAGGAAATAGGACAGGGGTTTTGTTCTTCTCTTCACCGCGAACACATACGTATATCAAATTTCATATTGCGTTGAGTGAACATATCTCATATATAAAATAGGCACCTTGAAAATTAAAGAGAACATACATTTTTTCTCATTTTTACAAATTCGTAATATTCAATATCTCATAATAATGAAGATGACAATAACACTTTATTTTAGACGCTGACACTAAATAACTAAAAGGAAATAAGACTCTTAAGGAATTAAGTAAACCAAAAGGACACGATTGTTTTGGATTCTTCTGCATCACTTATTTACATACCCCAATCAAACTTCTTATTTCCTTCTAAATAAATACCATCACTCTTTGCTGTCCAATCATAGTGAGCATTTTGACAAAGACTGAGATCCCATTTTTCATTAAAAACGTTAAAACTCGATCGCTTATTACCCCATTGAAGGGTACAAAAGAATAAGATACTTATAGTCTCACAAAAACCAAATCTAAACACTTGGTTTGATGTCAATACTTGATTTCCAAGATCGTCATCTTTTGACGTGCAGTGTACAAATAACGGTTCAGAATTTGAAGGAAGATTATTTAACTTGTTGACATGAAATTTAGGGAAAATGAAACAACCTTTTATTTCATGGATAAGACTTGCAGAAAAGATAAAGATTATAAATTGAATTTATTCATTTTATATAGTTCTTATTGCTTGTTGGAGAATTATGTAATGTTTAGAATCATTAGCTTATAATTTTACCATGTTATATAGTAGTATTTTGTTTCTCTATATCTCCAAAAAATGTAATTTATATATTTTTAATATGATTGGTGTAATTTGAATCTGATTGGCTGAATTTGTTATGGGATATTAAAAATTATTAAAGTTGTAATTTATAATCTGGCCATTAAAGTCTTCTGATTGAAAAAGCTTAGTAATAAAATATATGGTAACTTTGAATCTGATTCGCAAAGCTATATTTTAATTTTAACATGGCTATTTATATTGCCAGAGTTACAACTGTTGTAGCTAAAACAAATTTTTAATTTGAACTAATTTACATTTATTTGCTTTCTTTATTATCCGAGTGAAAAAGAAAATTAATTAATATTATTCTCTCTCTTGTTTATTTCTTAGAATTCATTATCTTGTATGCATCCCTTTCGAATCTCACAAATTATAGGTGCCATAGAAAATTTCTAATTTAAATCCCTCATTTGTTCTCTTTATAATACGAATGAAAAGGAAAATAAATTAGTGATCGTTTCTCTCTTCTTATTTCCTTAGGATTTGTTTGAGAAAATTTCTAATTTAGATTATTCAATCATTATTAGACTTATTTATTACTAGAGTGAAAATGAAAATTAATTGATATTCTTCCCACTTTTCTTTATTTCTTAGGATTCATTATCTTGTATAATTGCCTTTTGATTCTCACAAATTTTGGTGACAATTTTTCTTTTTAATTTAAATTAGACTACCCTCATTTTTAATTTTTAATTATTCTCTCTCTTCTTATTTCCTAGGAATTTTTTATAGCAAATTTCTAATTTTGATTATTCTACCATTATTAGACTTCTTTATTATAGGAGTGAAAATAAAAATTAATTAATGATCTTCTTTCTCTCCTTTTTTTTCCTTAGAATATGCTAGTATGAATTTATCCCATCCAAATCTCTCAAATTTTCGTCTCACTAATTAGTTTTTTTTTTTTTTAAAAAAAATGAAGTCTCCCATTTACTACTAAATTTTTCAGTAGTAAATTTAGGGCTCGTTCAGCCACCCATTGCTACGCTAAAAATAAAAGTTGCAGCACATACACTATTTCACGAACTGTATGGCATCTCGTCGGGCCTTCTACATTGGGATTTCTACTGTCAAGATTGCACAATTATGATAATACAATAAGACAACTTTTCTCTCTACCATCGCTTTCTAATTTCAAAATTTTCCATGTTTACCATTCCATAAAATATTTTTTTTGTACAATTGACTTTGTGTAAATTAAGAGGGTCCTCCACTTTGATATCTAAAATGTAAAAGATCTTACAAATCTTTTTATGAACCTTTACACATGGCAATCTTGTTGTCTATTTGTCTTTTATTTATTGTTTCTATTTCACATCTAACATAAATGTAAATTGACACAATATTTATTTTATTCACTAAACTCCACCAGTTATTCAAAATACTTATATAGTTTGAAGTGAAATGTGAATCTTTTGACTTACTGGGTTTCACTTTTTGGAAGATCAATACCATTATGAAAATTATTATACATTATTGCGCTATTTGATTTAGTGATGAAATTATAAATATTTTCTATCAATTTTATTATTTTAATTTTATCACAAATTAACTTAGGTTTAATACAAAACTACAAAATCTAAATTTCAATTATTTAACAAAGTTCTTTCACATGCAGTTCAAAGTTAATAGGTAAATTTCAATATAATATCCATTTTTGAAATAGATATTCCAAACAATATTTAAACCTTCAATCATTTTTTATAAAATCGGTTATGTTCAAACTAATGCAGCTAGGCCAACTGACCCTTAATGTAAATCTAATATATTTGTGTAATAGAGAAGAAACTAAAAAAATTATACGCACAATTTATGTATATATAATGTATACATCAATTTAATGTATTGTGACACTATAGAGTTACTTACATGATTACATGTTTAATTAACTAATTTACCAAAACTTATTTTTCAAGATCGATTGATTTGTCGTTTTGTACTATATAACTAGGAATAGTAATATTAAAGAGTTAAATAAAGCTAAACAATATGTCATTCAACTTTCATTTTATTTTATTTTTATCGAGCTTGAGATTATATTTGTACTTGATTTGACTATCAAATTAACTGATTCGAACGAGCTTTGATCAAGACAGATGTCTTCATATTTTTGTTTGAAGAAAATTTGGAAAAGGTTTGGTGATAACAAAAATGTGTCATCAGCCAAGTAATGGAAGCTTAGTAAACCTTTCGAAGATTGAATACAAGTATGAAGAAGCCTATTGAAGATGAGAAGTATTCAATGATTGAAGGTTCAATCATCTAGCATGGTTGAATTATGGTATGTGACCAAAACAACTTAGTTGGAAGTCCAAAAAATTAAAGATAAGCTAAGTCATTACAGCGAAGTGAAGACAACTCGGTGAAGTGGTTTCCATCAGCTAAGTGGAGTTGGTCAGCAAGCTCTCCAACGGTAATAAATGTTACTAGCAAATGATTGTGAATTAAATTCAAATTCTCTCGCATCAGCGAAGTGCATTTAATGCAACTGACAAAGTGAACAGATCCGTATAGCAGTGTGTACAGTGAACAATCTGCATAAAGTCGTTCAAAGAAGACCGTTACTCAAGGGATTAAGATGCAAATTTGCCAACCTTCAACGGGAAGATTTTCAAACCTGAGAGGATTCAAGACTTAAGCTAGAAAAAAAAAACACTTGCAAATTTTCAAAGCAAATCTTGAGAGCAAGTTCCCATCAGTTGAGTTATCTATCAACAGCTAAGTCATATGTTTACAATGCAAAAGTTGAAGAACAAGATCAAATCCTTTAAAACGTTGTAAAAGCTTATGTATTGTACTAGTTATTGTGTGTTTCTAGTATAACCTAAATCTTTGTAATTTATAGAGTGGACTAGGAGGTTTTCCGCCTGCCGAACCACTATAAAATTCCTTGTGCTTACTTATTATCATTTGCATTACATATTTCATAAGATAAGTTAAACATAAAAGATAAGTCTTTTAACTTGAAGAATTTCTAAAACCAGCGATAAAACTTTTATAGTTTAAAACAGTGATTGAAAAACTCACATTGACATATCCGATGCATCATTGTTTTAAAACTCTGATTACTTAAGTTTGAAAAGCAACTCAGTCAAGTAGTCTATCTTGCTGATAAGTTGTGAGAAAGTGCATCGTCTTATGAAGGCACTATATGGTTTAAAGCAAGCACCAAGAGCATGGTATGATACTTTATCTGAATTTCTTTTAATTAAGGGATTTTGAAAAGGTATTGTTGATAAAACCTTGTTCACTATTGAATGGGATAACCATATTCTGATAGTTCAAATATATGAAGACGATATTATTTTTTGTTCAACTAACAAACAAATGTGTGAGAATTTCTCAAAATTGATGCAAAACAAGTTTGAAATGAGCATGATGATTAAAGAACTCTACTACTTTCTTTGATTACAAATCAAGCAGTTGCCTCATGGCATATTCATAAATCAAGCTAAGTATACAAGAGATCTGTTTAAGAAATTTGGTATGAAAAATAGCTCAATTTTTTCCATTCCTATGGCTACTGGACTTTTCTTAGACAAAGATGAAGATGGGAACCCAATTGAAATTACCAAATATAGAGGCATAATTGGTTCACTACTCTAGCTCACTGCTAGTAGGCCATATATTATGTACTCTGTTGGGATTTGTGTGAGATTTTAATCAAATCCTAAGGAATCACACCTCCTAGATACTAAAAGGATATTACGTATCTTAAGGGCACTCAAGAATTAGAATTGTGGTACCCAAGGGAATCAGGATGTTAACTCATTGCATATTTAGATTCCGAACTTGTTGGCTGTAAAATTGATAGGAAAAGTACTACTGGAACTTGTTAATTTTTGGGAAGTCGACTGATCTCATGGATGAGTAAAAAGCAAACTTCAGTTTCTATCTGAAAGCAAAATACATTGTTGCTAGAGCTTGTTGTGCACAAATCTTCTGGTTCTATTAGAACATTTTTCTGACCAACTCTCATGGCTTTAGGAGGCTCGAGAGACCTAAGCTAGCTCTCGCCTTCTTCAGGACTTGCTTCAAGCCCAGGCTAAACCACATCACATAGGCAGGGCTGACTTAGTCAGTGGCGTGAAAGGTCGAACGGAGGTGCTTTCAGGAGTATGAGTTCCAGGAAAAATGAATCAAAGACAAGACTGCCGATTCCCCTTTACGAATTCCCCCCTTTCAAGCTTACTTTTCTCAGCTCAAACGGATAATTCAAGAAGAAAAACATCCTAATCCACTCTATATAAGATATTTCTTTCTAGAACTAGATAAGCCAAGTTCGAAAGTGGATCTATTGAGGAGTAAGGAATGGGCTTCCATGATAATGAGGTCCTTCTTGCATGGGCTTGGGCTTGCTTTGATGATGGGTAGGCTTATTGTGTTTTGGACCTTATGTGGGCTTCCATCGAGGAAAGCAGGCTTGACAGGCCCAAGTCTTCATTTGTAGGATTTTCTTTGATGGTTCATTGTAAGCTACTACGATGTTAAGATCAGTGGAATTCCTATCTATTGTGACAATACAAGTACAATCTCACTTATCCAAAATACTACTAGTCACTCAAGGACTAAGCATATTGAGATCAAGCATCATTTCATAAGGGATCACGCTGAAAAAAGAAATGTCATAATTCAGTATATACATATAGACAATCAGTTAGCTGACATTTTCACTAAATTGTTAAGTGATGCAAGATTTTCAGCTCTTAGAGCTGAATTAGGCTTGTTGAATTTGGATTCATAAGCTGAGGGGGAACTTATTAGATGACTACTCTCAACTGCTTACGGGAGTTCAACAGCACAATGACGTTGAAGATTAACTCTCAACAAACTAATTTATTAATAAATTCTTGAATTCAGGGAGAACGTGTAAGACTAGCGGTACTCCTAATTAAAGATGAAATTATCAATCTCTATCAGTTGAAGTTATGTTATCAGAAAACTATTTAAATCTTGAAAAACTTGAAGATTATCTTGCTGGATTGACAAATAGCAAAGGAAGATCACTAATTGTTGGCTTTCTCTAGTGATATATCAATATAAGAAGAGTCATAGATATCAGATAAGTGGTTAATGCTTACCTAGATGATATTATTTATAAAAGTGTTACTTAAATATAATGTATAAAACACATTTTTATAAGTAGATACTAGGACTCTTCGCATTTCCGCCTAAACTGACAAATCTAATTAAATTTTGAAATTCGTAAATTAAGCCTGCACGATTGGTAACTGATCTAACAGATGCCTTAAAACATGGAAACCGAAATAAACTCTACCTATAAAAGTAGATCTGAAACGGCGAGGTAAACATTACCGCCTCCAAAATTCAGAATTCTCTTTGGCAAAGAATAGCATACTATTCTCTCCTGCTATTCTTGTATTTGTGTATTTGTTTCTCTATGCTTCGAAAACGGAGAAAGGAAAGTTCTTGAATATCACCGTCTTCTATGCTTCGAAAACGGAGAAAATGAAGGAAATTCTAACTAAATTCGAAGAAGCTGGACTAAGGAACTTACTGGAATCTCACGAGCCCTTCATATATTCAATTGAGATTATTGAGTTCCAGAATTTATTTTAATTTTTTATAGTAAATATTTATATTATTTAATTATATTATACCTTTGTATTTTTTTGGGTAGTTATCCATTTTAAATTTAGTCAAATTGTCCAATTCATAGTTTTTAGGGATAAATATGCAATAATATGTTTTCAAAATATATTGATTTGTCGATTTGTACTATATAATTAGGAATATCATTTTTGGCCCTTCTTATGTACTTTTCTTTATAGCTTGGGTCCCCTTTATATTTTTCTTAACATTTTAATCCCCACTATCAATTAATTATTTCATTGTAGTCCTTCTCAAGCGGTTCCAGGGCGGCGTCGACGTCACATGATTTGCAAGTGACTAACATGAGGGTATTTTCGAAAAATTCAAATGCCTCTATTATTGTGCATGAATTTCTCGAAAATACTATCATGTTAGTCACATGCAAATCATGTAATGTCGGCCCCGCCCTGGAACCACCTGAGAAGGACTACAATTAAATAATTAATTGATAGTGGGGATTAAAATATTAAGAAAAATATAAGGGGGACCAAACTGTAAAGAAAAGTACATAAGGAGGACCAAAAGTGGTATTCATCCTAATATTAAAGAGTTAAATAAAATTGAACAATACATCATTAAAATATGATTTGATTTTGTTTGTATCGAGTTTGAGATTATATTTGTACTTTACTTGCTTTCAAATGGAGTGAATCGAACGAGCTTTGATCAAGTCGGCTATCTTGATATTTTTATTTTTTAGATGTATCTTGATCAAATTCAAATCAAGTCTCAAATGCTCTCGCACGAAAATATTAATCAAACCTTGTTCAATATGTAAATAAATCAAACTCAAATGTTTCATTTCTCAAAGAACTTGAGCAGAATATAAAATAACCTAATTGAACTTCATCCCTATTAAAAATATTTACGAAATATTATTAAGGATTAGATATGCAACATACATAATATAAAGTAAATACTAACCAACATAGATATGCAGTGAAGAAAATAAAAGAAAATAGGCACCATGACCATTAAAGAGAACATATCTTTTTTTTTTTTTTTTTTAAATTTCATCATATTCAATATCTCATAATAATGAAGATAACAACAACAATTTATTTTAGATGCTGATACTAAATAACTAAAAGGAAATAAGAATCTTAAGGAATTAAGTAAACAAAAAGGACACGATTGTCTTGGATTATTCTGCATCACTTATTTACGTACCCAGTCATACCTCTTACGCCTTTGTATATAAATACCATCACTCTTTGTTGTCCAATCACAGTGAGTATTATGACAAGGATTGATAACCCAATCAGAATTAAAAACCTCAAAACTCGACCACTTATCACCCCATCGAAGGGTACAAAAGAAAAAGGTAACTAATTTCTCACAAAAACCAAATCTAAATACTTGGTTTGGTGTCAATACGTGATATCCAAGATCATCATCTTTAGACGCGCAGTGTACAAATAACGGTTCAGAATTTGGAGGAAGGTTATTTAACAAGTTGACATGAAGTTTAGGGAAAAGGAAACAACTTTTTCCTTCATGGACAAGAGTTGCAGAAAAGATGAAGATTAGAAAAATGATTTTGATCATTTTATATAGTTCTTGTTGTGCATATTGGAGAATTATGTAAAATATTAGAATCATTAAATAATTAAAACATGTTATATATATAGTAGTGTTTTACTTCTCTCTGTCTCTAAAAAAAATTATATATTTGTAATAAGTTTGGTGTAATTTGAATATGATTGGCTGAATTTGTTATAGAAAATTAAAAATTATTAAATTTTTCATAATCTGATCATTAAAATCTTCTGATTAAGAAAGTGTAGTAGTAAATTTATGGTAACTCTGAATCTGGTTTGCAAAGTTATAATATAATTTTAACATGGCTAGTGATAATACGAGTGAAAAAGTAAATTAATTAATATTAAATAATTTACCTAATTTGTAGATAGAGCATATTTTTAATTTTTTCTAACTTACCTTTATTTGCCTTCTTTATAATACAAGTGAAAAAAATAAATTAATTAATATTCTTCTCACTCTTCTTTATTTCTTAGAATTCGTTTCTTGTATCCATTTCTTCCGAATCTAACAAATTGTTGGTGCAGAGAAAATTTATAATTTAAATTAATTTACCCTCATTTGTCTTCTTTATTATACGAGTGGAAAGGAAATTAAATTAATGTTCTTTTCTCTCTTCTTAATTCCTTAGAATTAGTTAGAGAAAATTTCTAATTTAGATTATTCTACCATTATTAGACTTCTTTATTACAGGAGTGAAACGAACATTAATTAATATTCTTCTCACTATCTTGTATTGATCCCTTTCGAATCTCACAAATTTTGGTGACATAATTTTTTTTTAATTTAAATTTTTTATCTTCAATTGTCTTCTTTATAATACGAGTGTATCAGAAGATATATTTCATGGAGAAATTAGAATAACAAACAAAGAAGACGAAGATAGAAGCATAGTTGAAGATTGAAATTTTCCCCCAAATTGGTTTGTAAATTAGGGCTGACTTTTGTATTTTATTTTATTTATATTTATGTAAATAGTCCGTTCAGTTTAGGTAGTTAAGTATGAACGGTTATGTTAAGTATTTTTACATTCTTACCCCTGAGTTGTTAGTCTTATTTAAAGGGGTTTTTCCTTCACTTTTGGATTGTAGTTTTAGATACACAATTCCAGTTGATATACAATCAAGAATTTCTTTTTCAATCTTCTGAATTCATATACAGAATACATATACATAAATATTACATCTTATAGTTTGATATGGTATCAGTTATGAATTAATCCAAGATTCATACTTCCGCTGCAACTTCAATCCGTATCATCTGGTATTTCTTCTCCAATTTACTGCCTTTTTTTATCTTTCATACTGGTTTATCCATTATTACTCCCAATTGCATCTGTTTTTCCATTTTTCTTGATTCACACACTACATCATCTTTCATTCTCACATTCATCACATCCAGATTCCTTATACAATTACCCTTCTTGATCCAAGAATCATCCATCTTTTCCCCTTAATCCCCAATGAGTTCACCTCCAGTAACATCCTCCACCGTCCATCAAGAAACCACTACCACAAACAACACCATCCCCTCTCGCACAAGACCCCAAATCGAGGACCCCTCCAGTCCGTTTTATCTACACCCAGCAGATGGCCCAGGCATCACAATGGTTTCTGAAAAATTAGATGAAACCAACTACCAATCATGGAGCAGGGCCATGATCATATCCCTCACTGTCAAAAACAAAATTGGATTCATTGATGGCTCAATACCTCGCCCAACAGATGATCCTATCCTAGCAAATTTTTGGGACAGAAACAATACAGTAGTACTCAGTTGGATACTCAATTCATTATCAAAAGAAATCAACCAAACAGTTCATTATCATACCTTGGCTCTTGCTGTCTGGACTGAACTCAAACATAGATTTGAAATAGCCAGTGGTCCAAGGATGCTTCAACTTAAAAGGGATCTGGTAAACCTACAACAACAAAATTTATCTGTCAATGCATATTTTTCAAAATTGAAAATCATATGGTATGAACTAACTAACTTTAGACCTAAGTGTATTTGTGGGAGACTTGATGATTATTTTGAAAAAGAGTATCTCCTCACTTTTCTCATGGGACTTCAAGATTCCCTAGCCCATACAAGAAGCCAGTTGTTATTAATGGATCCCCTTCCCACTGTCTCAAAAGCTTACTCACTGGTTTCTCAAGAAGAAACACAGAGATCACTTCATTCTCATTCTAAACCTACTGATCCTTTAACATCTATGGCCTTCAACACTAAATCCAATCCCTACAATCAGTCTTTCAGACCACCTAATCCTTCCTCTCAGTTCAGACCCTCTAATCCCACAACCACTCCCTATAGATCCCCTTTTAGACCACCTTCAAGACCCCCTTTTTCACAAAACTTCCAAAGACCCAACCGCCCATATTGTACTCACTGCCAGAGGCCTGGCCACACATTAGAAACTTGTTTCCTACTGCATGGATTTCCTCCTGGTTACAGACCACCACAGTCCAAATACCTCTCATCCCCACCTAACAAGGTCAACAACATTGCTTCTGGTCCCTCTACCTCCTCCCCTAATCTACAGGACTTCATTCATACACTTTCTCCTGCACAATTCTCTCATCTGTCAACAATGCTCAACACTCAGCTCAAGGACAATCAAGACACTCCAACCTCCTCTACTCAGACTCCACCATCTCTCAATTTCAGTGCCAATGCCCACTCAGGTACTTGTTACTCTACTTTAGCAGACAGTTTTATCAACTATACTAACTCTTGGATTATTGACTCAGGTGCTTCCCACCACATTTGCAACAATTTTCACCTATTTACTTCTTTATCTCATGCAGTCAATACTAGCATCACATTGCCTAATAATGCTATCATACCTTGTTTTTTTTAAAGGCACTGTTCTTATTAACAATTCCATCATTTTGCATGAGGTTTTATATGTTCCTAATTTTAAATACAACCTACTGTCTGTTGGGGCACTCTTGCATTCATCTAATTACATTATCCAATTTGAGACCACTCATTTTTTTATACAGGACCAGACATCTTTGATGAAGATTGGCAAGGGTGACCTTATAAATGGTCTTTACATACTACTTGACAATTCTACTCCTCTGCACTCTTCTTGTAATAAAGTGTCTATTGACACCTGGCATCTTAGACTAGGACATCTGTCTAAAGATAGATTACTTTCACTACAAAATTTGTTAGATTTACCTTCTATTCATCAGTCTTCTCATCCCTGTGAAATTTGTCCATTAGCAAAGCAAAAATGCTTGCCTTATGTTTCTCATAATCATATTTCTCTTACTGCTTTTGATATTATCCACTGTGATGTTTGGGGCCCTTTTAAGGTTCCCTCCCATAATGGTCACAGATTTTTTCTAACTCTAGTAGATGATTACAGTAGATTTACTTGGGTTTTCCTAATGAAATACAAATCTGAAGTCATTACTATCATTCCACACTTTATCAAGCTAATTCAGAATCAATTTAATGTTACTATTAAAACATTTAGAAGTGATAATGCCAAAGAACTACTGTTTTCTAAATTGTTTTCAGATTTAGGCATTTTACATCAATTTACTTGTGTAGAAACACCTCAACAAAATGCAGTAGCAGAAAGAAAACATCAACACATATTAAATGTTGCAAGATCTCTATTATTCCAATCAAAAATCCCTATAGTTTACTGGAATGAATGCATACTCACTGCAGTTTACCTAATTAACAGAACTCCTACTCCTTTATTACAAAATCAGTGTCCTTATACAAAATTATATATTTCTCCTATTGATTATCATTTCATGAGGGTTTTTGGTTGCTTGGCTTTTGCATCAACACTTAAGAATCACAGAACAAAATTTGAGCCTAGGGCTGTTAAATGTGTTTTCATTGGTTACTCTCCAGGTATAAAGGGATATAAACTTCTTAATCTTTCTAATTCTGAAATTTTCTTTTCTAGAAATGTCACTTTCCATGAGACTGTTTTTCCCTTTCATGATCATCACCTGCTAGCTAACTTTACCAAAGACACTACATATATCACTCAAAATCAAAATCCACATTATATGCCTTATCATGACTATCCCTCCTCTCCTTTTCATGATCCTTCTCAAATTCCTTCTCAAACATCACCACCTACCCCTACTTGCCCTATTTCTAATATCCCATCAGTAGAACCTCATTCAACTTCTTCTGATCTACCTGTTAGAAAATCAAGCAGACCACATAAAATTCCTTCTTACCTAAATGACTATCATTGTAATTCTCTTCATCAACCAAGATACCCCATTTCCTCTGTCTTAGATTATTCAAATATATCTACTCATCATCATTCATTTATATCTAACATTTCTGCTCATACTGAACCAACTACATATGCTCAAGCAATTAAAAATCCAGATTGGGTACAGGCTATATCTGAGGAATTACAGGCTATGGAAAACAATCACACCTGGTCTGTACAACCCTTACCTTCTAATAAGAAACCCATTGGGTGTAAGTGGATTTTCAAAATAAAAAGAAAAGCAGATGGTACTATAGAAAGATATAAGGCAAGATTAGTTGCCCAAGGCTTTACACAACAAGAAGGTATAGACTTTAATGCAACTTTTTCACCAGTTGCAAAACTAGTTACTGTTAGGATTCTTCTAGCTATTGCTATATCAAAACAGTGGACTCTTCATCAATTAGACATTACAAATGCTTTTCTTAATGGAGATCTAGATGAGGAAGTCTACATGTCTCTCCCTAAAGGCTATACACCATCTTCTCAGTCATATATTACAGGTAATCAAGGTAATATGGTTTGTAAATTACACAAGTCCATATATGGACTGAAACAGGCAAGTAGACAGTGGAATACCAAATTAACTACTGTTCTTCAATCCATGGGATTCACTCAATCCAGGTCAGATTACTCCTTATTCACCTCTGGTATGAATTCTAACTTTATTGCTATTCTTGTTTATGTAGATGATATTATATTAGCTGGACCTAATATTGACCTCATTTGCCAAACTAAATCTAAACTCAGTTCTATTTTCAAATTAAGAGATCTAGGAAAACTTAAGTATTTCCTAGGCATTGAATTAGCTTATTCTAAAAAGGGTCTTATGTTATCTCAAAGACAATACACACTTCAAATTTTAAAGGACACTGGTTATCTGGCTAGCAAACCAGTCACCATACCAATGGACCCTAAAAACAATTTACATTCTGATCCTAATGATCTTCTTCCTGATCCATCCCCTTATAGAAGGTTAATAGGCAGACTAATATATTTGACTATAACTAGACCTGATATTTCTTACTCAGTTCATAAGTTAAGTCAATTTGTTTCCAAACCTACAAATTCTCATCTTAATGCCACACATCACCTTCTAAGATATCTCAAGGCTGCTCCTGGTCAAGGATTGTTCTATTCTAATTCCTCTACTTGTACACTCACCGGTTTTTGTGATTCTGACTGGGGTTCATGTATTGATTCCAGGAGATCTACAACAGGATTTTGTACATTTCTAGGTACCTCACTTATCTCTTGGAAGGCTAAGAGACAACCTACAGTTTCAAAGTCATCTGCGGAGGCTGAATATAGATCATTAGCTGCTATTACTAGTGAAATACTTTGGATTTCTCAGTTGCTAAGGGACTTACAAATTCAACAAACATTACCACCTACAGTATACTGTGATAATAACTCAGCACTTCATCTAGCTCATAACCCAATATTTCATGAAAGAACGAAACACATAGAGATAGACTTACATTTCGTACGGGAACATGTAGCTAGGCGTCATTTAAAGCTCCTTCCAATTCCATCTTCTGCTCAGGTGGCGGACATCTTCACGAAGCCACTTCCGCGATCACAGTTTTCTTCAATTTTGTCCAAGCTTGGTGTTTGTAACATATATGCTCCAACACCAGCTTGCGGGGGGATATCAGAAGATATATTTCATGGAGAAATTAGAATAACAAACAAAGAAGACGAAGATAGAAGCATAGTTGAAGATTGAAATTTTCCCCCAAATTGGTTTGTAAATTAGGGCTGACTTTTGTATTTTATTTTATTTATATTTATGTAAATAGTCCGTTCAGTTTAGGTAGTTAAGTATGAACGGTTATGTTAAGTATTTTTACATTCTTACCCCTGAGTTGTTAGTCTTATTTAAAGGGGTTTTTCCTTCACTTTTGGATTGTAGTTTTAGATACACAATTCCAGTTGATATACAATCAAGAATTTCTTTTTCAATCTTCTGAATTCATATACAGAATACATATACATAAATATTACATCTTATAGTTTGATAGAGTGAAAAGGAAAATAAATTAATGTTCATCTCTTTCTTCTTATTTCTTTAGAATTTGTTAGAGCAAAATTCTAATTTTGATTATTCTACCAGCATTATACTTCTTTATTGTAGGAGTGAAAATAAAAATTAATTAATAATCTTCTTTCTCTCCTTTTTTTTCCTTAGATTATGCTAGTCTGAATTCATCCCTTCCAAATCTCTCAATTTTTTTCTGGCTAATTAGTTTTTTTTTTTAATTAAATTATTTTTTCTGCATGATTTTTTAATAGTAAATTTAGGGCTCGTTCGGCCACCCACTGCTATGCTAAAATTCAAAGTTGCGGCACATACGCTATTTTACGAACCATTTGGCATCTGGTATGGCCTTCTGCGATGTGATTTCCAGTGTGAAGATTGATTAATTCTGATAATACAATAATACATCTTTTCTCTCTACCGTCACTTTCTAATTTCATATTTTTTCCATGTTTACACATTATGTAAATATAGATTTTTTTGTACTTGACTTGTGTAAATTAAGAGGGTCCTCCACTATGATATTTAAAATGTAAAAAATCATACAAATCTTTTTATGAACATATACACATGACTATCTTTTAATCTATTTGTCTTTTCTTTATTTTTTATATTTCACATATACCATTAACCGTAAACATATATATATATTTATATTATTGACTAAACTCCACTAGTTATTCAAAATATTTATATAGTTAGTAGTGAAATGTGAATCTTTTGACATACCGGGGTTTCAATTTTTGGAAGATCAATACTATTCTGAAAATTATTATACATTATTGTGCTATTTGATTTAGTGATAAAATGATAAATATTTTCTATCAATTTTATTATATTAATTTAATTACAAAATAACTTAGTTTAGTACCTATATATAAACTTCTCGATATATTACAAAATTTTACATTATAATTTTAATATATTACAAGTTGAAAAAATTTGTGTACACGGATATCGAGAGTCAAGGCATCAAATAGCTATATATAAACTTCTCGAACTTTATTATGTGGTAAAAGGTTAGACCATGATTTATCCCAGAAATGGGTAATTCCGTAATTGTGTAGGACACGAGTCCGTTTAATGATTAATATTCAATTTTAATTATTTAATTCAAATTAAAACTCCTACAAAAAACTTATAGAAAATATTTGTTAAGTTTGTTTGTGCTAGTGCAAAGATTATGTTTCATGTACACATATAAATGTCACAATAATACAATTACTATAAGTGACCATTCATTGATTTCTCGACCCGGAGAAAATCAAAGCATCTTTGAGCATAATAGTTGTTACCCAAATTTATGACACTATTTATTCAAACAACTCACACAATGGTAACATACAATTCAAACAACTCAGACAACGGTAATATACAATTCAAAATTATCAAAGTATAATCACTCATCTGTATATACACACTTCTTTGTACCCTCAATTCTCACATTGCCAAGAAAGAAGATAATATCTTAAAAATCACAAGAAAGAATGTTACCCTAGCATACGTTCCCAATACTCAGAATGGAAGACTTTTTCAAGAACTAATTGAAGGTTTTGATCAAGAAGGTCAATGAACTCATCACCCTTTTGCGGTGAAGATGCATGTGCCATCATCTACACATCGTAAGTTGTTAAGGATATAGTATTCATTAAGATTCTTTATAATTCCCTTCTTTCTTCTCTTAAAAGAAGTTTTTCTAATACCCAAAATTATTTTTAGCTTATTTTGAAATTCCTTTGTCACGCCCCAATTTTGAGACGTGACTGGCCGTGATGTCACAACTGACTGCGGCGACACGAAGCCTTCAAAACTTCGACTATGAGTAGTATCTTAACAAAAGCTTACGGAAGTGTCACTACAACAAATATGTGTTTTAGAGGCATTAAAAATGTCATACAAATTTAATAGTGTGGCATTTTTTTATGCAACGGCATTTTTTGGAAATGCCATCTACAACAATGTAGCTAAAAGTCCAAAAGTCACTAAACTATCTATTTATTTACATAATTGAAATGCCACGTAAAATTAAATAGTATGACAGTGTACAATGCCACAAGTAAAGCTAAAGTTGACATAATAAAATGCTACAAGAACTTAATTCGTTGACATTGTATAATGACACTATATATAGAATTACTAGCATCTTAAAATGTCAGAAAGCAATTAAATTGTGGCACTTCACAATGACATAATTGCAGTTAATTGTTACATCTTTAATGTGGTAAAAGGCTTATAAAAGCTTATTGAATGACATGTTAAAATGACACTTAATTCTTTAACAGTGACATCATATAATCCCACAATAATTAATAAAGAAGACATGTTACAATGCCACTGTAAACTTATATAGAAATTCATCTATGATAATAAAACCTAATTAATGGTCATGATTCAAAATTTAAATTCAACTAAATGTAAGAATATATTAATAAAAATTCAAAACACTAATTAAAAAACACGGTGATTCATGTATTCAAATCTCATTGATATAAAAAAAATGTATTCAAATCTCATCACTAGAACATAAAAAGTACAAGACAAGAAAAATCATGAGAAAATAAAGTATCCAAATATTTCTACTTAAGATTTAGAGTGAGAGGGAGCATAAATATGAACAGTCTTCTACGTAAACTTATACATTGTTTTAAACGATTACGTGTAGCCTTTCGTAGTCTGCCTCTTCTTGTTCAGATCACTCTAGAAAATCATTTTCCTCTATTGTTGCTACTTGGAAGCTTACTAGCTGTAATTTTTCACTTGATTCCTAACTTGTTGAGATCATATTGTTGTTGTCTCTCTCCCACACATACACCAAGCTAATGCATAGCAAGCCCCTCTTGTAGTCTTTTTCTACAGCACACAACATAACATAATGTTGTTTCTCTTGGCCACCCACTCCATTTATTTTTAGCTACTTGGAAGCTCATACTAAACATGCTGCTAAACAGTTGCTACCTACACATACAAACATACAAATTAAAGGAACTTTCATAAAATGCCTTTTTTCTGTAAGGCTTGGATCCTAAAACTTTTGCAGTTTTTTACACATCGAAGGAAAAGAAAATTGACATATCTTTTTGTTCCGATTCTAACTATCTGAATGCTTTCTTGTCTTGGCTTCTATTTCTGACATTTGAAGAGTATAAAATCTTCAAATAAAGAGCCACAAGTAAAATATGAGACAATAAAAGGTTGTGAACCTTTGATAAACTTAAAATCTAGTAAAGCAAGCCAAATTTGCTATACTTACTCATTCCAAGTCAGCATTTTCAATAACTTGGTGGTTTAGACTTACTTCTAGATGCCAAATAAGTAGGTTGTTCTCCAAAATTACATCTAGCTTGCCTTGTAGAGATTTAGAATATCAAGAGCAAAATATAATGAAAATAAGAAAGGAAAGTTTAGAACATTTTTTTTTTCATTATATCGAGATTAAAAACAAAACTTTAGAAAAATTAAGCAAACTATGGCAAGTAGCTCAAAAGGTAGAGGATCAAATGGGTTGAACTTAAAAGATAAATAATTAAATTTGTTAAAGTTATGACCAAATGTGGTAGTTCAAAAGATAATGTACCATTTTGCGGCTCAAAAGTTACCAAAGTGTAATTTTGCTAGGAAGCTATATATCCATGTAGCAAACTCCATTTCCTACCATAATGATGCTAGAGTAGTACTTCTACAAAACAAAAGGTATTGTCTAAATAAGTAGTTGATATTGTTTTCATCTATTGGGAATTTTATCAAACATCTTCCAGGCGTGTAAAATATGACAATAATATGACAAAAATATTGTTTTCATCTAATGGGAATTCCTCGATTAATTATCGTCTTTACCATCCTTACCAGATTGTGGGTGCAATGGTACTTCGGTGAATGCTTTGGAAGCGTAGGAAGTGATTGTGGAAAAAGTGAGGGTTCAGTGAATGTAATTGCCCTTCTCCTTTTATTTTAGGTTTTTAAATTAAAACTTAAAACTTAAGAATGTCCAAAAAAAAACATTAAAATTTAAGGGCGTGTTTGATTTGTGTAGTTTCAGAAATATAGAGTACTACTGAGATATTTTTAATTTTTGTGTTTATATGAATTTTTTTCTTTGTTTGGATTTTCAGAGATGAAATGAATAATATATAACTCTTAAAAAATGGTAGGTTTTTTTAAGAGATTATAGAAAGAAAAGGAGTAAGATGAGAGACAGGTTGCATCAATATATAAGTTATTTTATGTCAAAATCAAAGTATTTATATAATTATATTAGAAATAAGATAGAAATTTTAGGATAATTTACAGTTGTGAAAAATCTTCAATGATAAGCCAATTTTTTTTTTAATAAAAGAATGTTTGTTTAGCATTTCAGAGAGCACTTAATTGCTTTCTGAAAAACGAATCAAACATGCCATAAGTTTTAAGTTTACGAATTATATAATTTTCAATAGATAATTAAAATAATAAATATTTTAGAGTGTAATTTTTTTTATTAAGTATATATAATTAAATCGTCAAATAATTAAGGAGTAATATTATGGTGAAGCCGAGTCAACTCAACTCAAACTTAATATCGAGTATCTTGATTTTTGTACATGTATTTTGTAAATTTTATCTAATCGAGTTGAGGTTGAACATGAGCTTCAAAAGTCATCTAACGAAAAACAATGTTTCAACTTGTTTGATTTGTATGACAACCAAACTCAAACATGCGAGCTTTTGTCTAACGAGTTCAGGTCGATTGTAGAGTAGTTTGGATTAATTTTACTCCTAATTAAAGTTGAATTTTCAAAAATAAAATAAAATTATGACATTTTATAGAAAATGCTATTAAAATTCTTAAGTTAATGCCAAAAAATAACCAACTAAGGTTATATTTTTCAGAAATATCTAGTAGTGGCATTTTAAGACTAAAGGCCATTGATAACTTCTTAGACATCGTAATATTTTTCACCAAATGCTACTAAAGTTCTTGAGTTAATGCCACTAAATGACCAACTAATGTGGCATTTTTTTTTTCTAAATCTCATCTAATTAAATATGTATGGCACGAAAATTAACAAGCTAATGCCACCAGTAAACTAAGTATTGTGGCGTCTGCTAAGGGTGTTATCTTACTAACTTGTTGTGGCATTATAAAGAAAATGCCAATATTAAAATGCCACTAAAATTTATTTTTGTTGTAGTGTGTCCAAGATATTCAATTCGGTACATATATAGCATCTAAAAATCTCACTATATGTCTGGTATTCTTAGTTCATTAAATATACAAAAGCTTCAGCTTTTTATATAACTACTAGGTGACTCAATCTTTAAATAGAAACTCTATCTTGAACCTCAAATTACTCTACTCGGGTCCTTAGCTCCCGAAAGAAAGAACTAAATATATGAAATAAATAATATTGTGAGGGGTGAGCCGCATATTTAATAATTAATTTAGACATTAACCTACTGGATCAAACATAACAAATTTTTTATATTTATTTCATTAACAAAAATAGTAACTTCTACGAAAACATGAGTTATTAAGAAAACGAGTAATTCAAAAATCATAGCGTGAGTTCACCGAAATAATATAATAAAAAAAACTCATCTTTAGAACACCTTACAGATAGCAAAAAGAACACCGTTGGTTTTCATAACGAATATTTCAATATCTTATCTTTGGCCACAAAACACTTAGTAACAATCTTTGATTTAGTTTTAGCTCACATAATACACCACGCATGTCACATAATAATCACATGGATAATCAGAGACATTTCGATCGAAACAGAGACCCCTCAGTCGAAGGGGATGACAGATGACCCTTTGACCTAGAGGAACGAGACAGATGATCCCATGACCAATGGTATTAGAATTCACCACATGGATTGGGCTAAGTCCATTTACATGGTTTTGGGCCTAACTCAACCTCAAAAGCTAGCTTATAAGGTGATGATTGCCCAAGAACTTATAAGTTGGACTTAACTATGATTTTCAACCAATGTTGGACATTTAGTCTCAATACTCCCCCTTCACGTGTGGACGGGCTGAATGTGTGGGAGAAACAACAACACGTGACATATGAAAGCTCAACCTTGTGAATTTGCGACATGTGAGTGAAGACCCAACACACGGATAAAGACACTCCAGGCCTTTGTTAACCGGAGGAATAATGAATCTCCAAGCCTTGAATAACTTGAGGAATAATGACAACCCAGGCCTTTGTTATCTGGGTGAAGTGTGCGGGTAGATATTGAAGCGCATCATGCGTACAAGGAGGAGCCCATCACGAAAGGAGGTGGCCCACTTTAATCTAGAGCTTTGATACCATATTAGAATTCACCACATGGGTTGGGCTAAGTCCACTTACATGGTTTCGGGCCTAACTCAACCTCAAAAGCTAGCTTATAAGGTGAGGATTGCCCAAAAACTTATAAAGTGGACTTAACTATGATTTTCAACCAATGCGGGACATTTAGCCTCAATAAATGGGCACGCAGATGACCTCGACCCGGGACGAACAAAACAGAACAAAATTCAAAAGATAAAAATGGATATACGCATGCATCTGAGAATTTACTAAACATAACAGAGTATCTCATGTCTCGGAACATTACGAAATCCCAAAATTCGTTTTACACACGATAAAACAAAACTTCTTTCATTTTTGTTATCATGCTTGATCCTCACAAACAATACAATTTAAACAAAAACATATTTACTTTGAGTTCACATAAAATCGTATTCAAAATCGTTTTTCAACTACAACATTCTATAGAAAACAATAGGGAACTGCCCAAAATTACTTACATTATCTTTGACCATCCGAAATGTTATAACAATAAGTGGGGGCCACCACTTATTTAATTAAGCAACTTGCAACTTGCAACTACAAGTTGCAAATGCAGTTAAAGTTTTTCTGCCAAAGTGGTTACTAATTTCCCATGCATGAATTTGGATGAAATGATCATTACATTTTGCAATTGGGCAAACGGTTTTGGCAGGAAATGTTTTCTTTGAAGACCTATAAATAGGTTGCTTCATTCAGTTCAAACACACACCATCAGATTCAACTTTCTTTATCAATTCTCTCAAGCTTAGTTTAGGCAGAAATTTTGAGCGCAAAATTTCAGAGGGTTTTCTTAAACTGTGTGAGATATTGGGTGAAAATTAAGTGAGTAATTTTCTTTGGTGAGTCGAGAGTTGTGAGTATTTGTAAACACTTTGTAATTATCTCCCTTTATTAAAAGATCTGCAACAGCCCGTGGATGTAGCCTATTTTGGGTGAACCACGTAAATATTGTGTTCATTATTTTTGTTATTTCATTAAATCTGGTTGTGGTTTTTCCTAACAACTGGTATCAAGAGCTCAGGAATATTTATTTCGGGCCAACCAGATTTAAGTGGGAGTAATGGCGGCAGACGAAGGGAAAGTTAAACTCGTTAAGTTCGATGGTGCGGACTTCGGATTCTGGAAGATGCAAATAGAGGACTATTTGTATCAGAAAAATTTATTTTTGCCTCTCCAAGAAGAGAAACCAGAATCCATGAAGGATGATGAGTGGAAACTCCTTGACAGACAAGCTCTCGGAGTTATCCGGCTGACGTTATCTCGCAATGTCGCTTTTAACATAGCGAAGGAGAAGACCACGGCGGGTCTTATGAAGGCACTCTCAAATATGTACGAGAAACCTTCGGCCTCAAATAAAGTGCATTTAATGAGGCGGTTATTTAATTTGCGGATGACCGAAGGGGCATCGGTGGCCCAACATCTCAATGAACTCAGTACAATCACGACCCAGTTGAGTTCGGCCGAGATTGAGTTTGACGATGAAGTACAGGCGTTGTTACTTTTGTCCTCCCTTCCAGAAAGTTGGAATGCTACGGTCACATCTGTGAGTAGCTCGTCGGGAAGCAATAAGTTAAAATTCAACGATGTACGTGATCTCGTTCTAAACGAAGAGATCCGGCGGAGAGAGTCAGGAGAAACTTCGACCCCCTCTGCGTTGTCGACGGAGTCGAGAGCCCGATCGATAAATAATAATCGTGGAAGATCAAACCACCGAGGAAGATCAAAGAATGGGAGATCCAGATCGAGAAATCCCAGCAATTCCGGAAACTCAAAGACTGTTGAGTGTTGGAATTGCGGAAAGGTCGGACACTACAAAAATCAGTGCAAGAGTGCACCGAAGAATCAAACGGCGAAGATCGAAGCTAATGTTGCATCGACATCAACACAAGATGATGTGTTGATATGCTCTTTGGAGAGCAAGGAAGAGTCTTGGGTGTTAGACTCTGGAGCATCATTTCACGCTACTTCGCAGAAAAGACTCTTTGGGGAGTACGTGTCTGGAAACCTCGGTAAAGTATATCTTGGCGATGACCAACCTTGTGATATTGTTGGTAAAGGAACAGTGAAAATTAAGTTGAACGGGTCTGAGTGGAAGCTGAAGGATGTCAGGCATATTCCCGATCTGAGAAAAAACTTAATATCTGTGGGTCAATTAGCCAGTGAAGGCTATACTACAATCTTCCATGGAGATGACTGGAAGATTTCAAAGGGTGCAATGGCGGTTGCACGAGGAAAGAAAAGCGGCACTCTTTACATGGCGGCAAAAGGGTGTTGTTCGATTGCAGTTGCAGCAAGCAACCAAAATCCAAACTTGTGGCACCAAAGACTTGGTCACATGAGTGAGAAAGTAATGAAGATTATGCACTCCAAAGGAAAGCTACCGAATCTACAGTCGATTGACATCGACATGTGCGAGGACTGTATACTTGGAAAGCATAAGAGAGTTAGCTTTCAGACAAGTGGCAGAACCCCAAAGAAGGAAAAGTTGGAGCTTGTCCATTCCGATGTTTGGGGTCCAACGACTGTCTCATCGATCGGTGGGAAACGCTACTTCGTGACTTTCATAGATGATCACTCTCGAAAGGTATGGGTTTACTTTTTGAGACATAAATCTGAAGTGTTTGACACATTCAGAAAATGGAAAGCCATGGTAGAAAATGAGACAGGTCTCCAAATCAAAAAGCTGAGAACCGATAATGGTGGAGAATATGAAGCCTCCAAATTTAAGAAGTTCTGCTATGAGCACGGGATTAGGATGGAAAGAACCGTGCCAGGTACACCTCAACAAAATGGTATAGCAGAACGCATGAATCGAACGTTGACCGAGAGAGCCAGAACAATGCGTATGCAGCCAGGCCTACCCAAGATGTTCTGGGCAGAAGCAGTCAACACAGCAACTTATTTGATTAATCGAGGTCCATCGGTACCATTGGAGCATAAAATTCCAGAAGAGGTATGGAGTGGTAAAGATGTTAAATTATCACACCTCAAAGTTTTTGGTTGTATAGCATATGTGCATATCAGTGATCAAGGCAGAAATAAGCTTGATCCAAAATCCAAGAAGTGTACCTTTCTTGGATATGGTGATGAGGAGTTCGGGAATCGCATATGGGATGATGCAAATAGAAAGATAATCCGCAGCAGAGACGTAATCTTCAATGAAAGAGTTATGTACAAAGATAGGCACTTGGCAAATGCCATTGACCCAATTGCGATTGAACCAGTATATGCAGAAGTGGATGACGTTCCAGTCAGTCCTGTGACAAACCAAACCTTAGAAAATCCCGAGCCAGAGGAACGTGTTGAGCAGGAGAATGAAAATCAACCCCATTCTCCAACTCCTGTATTGAGAAGGTCTTCTAGGCCACATGTGCCTAACAGGAGATACATGGATTATGTGTTGCTAACAGATGGAGGAGAACCAGAGAGCTATGATGAGGCTTGTCAAATCGGAGATGCCGGCGAGTGGGAGCTTGCCATGAAAGACGAGATGAAGTCTTTGATCTCCAACCAGACATGGGAACTTGCTGAGTTACCTAGAGGGAAGAAGGCCTTACATAACAAATGGGTGTATCGTGTGAAAGAAGAGCATGATGGCTCAAAATGATACAAAGCCAGACTAGTAGTCAAAGGATTCCAGCAAAAAGAAGGAATTGACTACACGGAGATCTTTTCTCCTGTTGTGAAACTTAATACTATCAGGACTGTATTAAGTATTGTTGCTATTGAAAATCTCTACCTAGAACAGTTAGATGTGAAGACTGCGTTTCTTCACGGAGACTTAGATGAAGAGATTTACATGCGTCAGCCAGAAGGTTTCTCGGAGAAAAAGAAAGAATATATGGTGTGTAGACTCAAGAAGAGCTTGTATGGTTTGAAACAAGCTCCAAGACAGTGGTACAAAAAGTTTGACAACTTCATGCACAAGGAAGGCTTCAAGAAGTGCAATGCCGACCACTGTTGCTACTTCAAGAGGTATAACTCAAGTTATATATTTTGCTACTTTATGTCGACGATATGTTAGTAGCTGGTTCAGATATGAACGAGATCAAAAGTTTGAAGCAGCAATTGTCAAAAGAGTTTGACATGAAAGATTTGGGTCCAGCAAAGAAGATTCTTGGGATGCAAATCACTCGAGATAAGCAAAAAGAAGTTTTGCAGTTATCTCAGGCAGAATACATCGATCGTATTTTGCAAAGGTTCAATATGGGAAACAGTAAGCCAGTCAACACACCATTGGCTAGTCATTTTCGACTATCTAAAAATCAGTCTCCTCAGACAGACGAAGAGAGAGATTTAATGGCCAAGGTTCCTTACGCCTCAGCCATTGGGAGTTTGATGTACGCAATGGTCTGTACTAGACCAGACATTGGCTATGCAGTGGGAGCTGTTAGCAGGTTTATGTCAAACCCGGGTAAGGTCCATTGGGAAGCAGTCAAATGGATTTTGAGGTATCTACGAAGCACTTCAGATAAGTGTTTGTACTTTGGCAGAGGACAAGTTAAAGTGCAGGGGTACATAGATGCAAATTTTGCCGGAGAAGTTGATCACAGAAGAAGCACCACAGGTTATTTGTTCACTGTGGGATCAACGGCAGTCAGTTGGATGTCACGGTTACAAAAGATTGTTGCATTGTCCACGACGGAGGCAGAGTATGTAGCAGTAACAGAAGCCAGTAAAGAAATGATATGGCTTCAAGTTTGTTAGATGAACTGGGATTCAAAGACGAGAAGAATGTTCTATACAGTGATAGTCAGAGTGCAATACACTTGGCGAAGAACTCTGCATTTCACTCCAGAACAAAACACATTGGGCTTCGTTATCACTTCATCAGATCTCTGTTAGAGGATGGCGTGTTAACACTTGAGAAGATTCAAGGGAGTAAGAATCCAGCAGACATGCTAACAAAAGTAGTAACTGTTGATAAACTGAAGTTATGCTCAGCTTCAGTTGGACTCCGAAACTGACAAGATCGGGAACGGTTGTTGCATTGATCAGGTGTGAAGATAGATTGAAATCAGTCTTCAAGTGGGAGATTGTTATAACAATAAGTGGGGGCCACCACTTATTTAATTAAGCAACTTGCAACTACAAGTTGCAAATGCAGTTAAAGTTTTTTCTGCCAAAGTGGTTACTAATTTCCCATGCATGAATTTGGATGAAATGATCATTACATTTTGCAATTGGGCAAACGGTTTTGGCAGGAAATGTTTTCTTTGAAGACCTATAAATAGGTTGCTTCATTCAGTTCAAACACACACCATCAGATTCAACTTTCTTTATCAATTCTCTCAAGCTTAGTTTAGGCAGAAATTTTGAGCGCAAAATTTCAGAGAGTTTTCTTAAACTGTGTGAGATATTGTGTGAAAATTAAGTGAGTAATTTTCTTTGGTGAGTCGAGAGTTGTGAGTATTTGTAAACACTTTGTAATTATCTCCCTTTATTAAAAGATCTGCAACAGCCCGTGGATGTAGCCTATTTTGGGTGAACCACGTAAATATTGTGTTCATTATTTTTGTTATTTCATTAAATCTGGTTGTGGTTTTTCCTAACACGAAACTCATTAAACGTAACATAAACTCCATTAATAACTCCCCATTTATCCGCTCAAATAAGATCTAAACAAATTCAAAAATTCCCAACAAGACTTTTAGTGCGTCGACCGTCCGATCAAATATAAGTTTGATCTCTTGTATCGCAAATTTAAACTCTTGGCTACTAAACTCAATTACGTTTTTTGAAGTAAAATCCATGTAATACATACAATCTATTACGTAATTTCAAATGGAGTCCAGATATGACTCTTTTATATATTATCTGATCACTTTTATATTTATTATTATATACTAGAAAAGTGCACGTACGTTGTACGTGTCTAGTTAATTTCCTGGTATTTATGTAAATTAGAGTAAAATTAACTTCATTATGTCATAAAATAGCACATATTAATGATTCATATTCAATTTATTTTCTATTATTTTTTTTATTAAAATTATTATTTTATATTAAAATATAATGGCTTTCAAATTGTAATCAAATAAAATATGATGAATGATTTAGTCACGAAATCTTGTAAAATTTGTTCTAAAATAATATCATAAGAAAATTATTTAGCTCCATATTTTTTTCAAAGGAATATACATCGTTGAACGTCTTTAGTTTTTTTATTTTACCAATATAAAATTAATATCATTTGTCTTCGTATCTGTCTAACACGAGAAATTTTTATCATCACAAATTGTAATGTGAATATGATACAGTAAAAATAATTATGTTGATTTATAAATTAAGAACTCATCCAAATCTTTAGTTTTCGATTATTTCTCTTGCCCTATCATTTTTTTTTGAGAGAAAACGGTCATTTTCACTTATTCAATTCATTAGTTTAATTTGTTTTTAACTGGTTTAATTTAATTTATTTTTTCTGGTTTAATATTCTTTTTACAGGTTTTACCCTTTTTTATTGTTTTCCACATTTTTAATCGATTCTTTAGTTTTTTTCGGTTTGAACCATTTTTCTAATAGTTTGACCTTGTTTTTGTTGGTTGAACTTTTTTCGTTTATTGATTTCACTCGTTTTAACAGTTTAACCAATTTTCACGTTCGTCACTAATTTCACATGTTTAATCACTAATTTCACATGAACTTTCATTGATTTCACATATTTTTCACTAACTTTAGCATTTTTCACCTATTTTACCCCTTTTTCACCTATTTCATCATTTTTTCTTTGATTTCACTGTTTCACCGATGTTATCCATTTTTCACGATTTTCACCTGAATCTCATCGATTTCACATGTATTTACCGAATTTTCAACTCAAATAATTATACAACTTCAATTACTTTTAAGTAGACATCCATTATTTTTCTTACCCTGTTATTTGAAAGATATTTATTTATCGACTTAAACCATTTTCACTTTTTATGTTCATTAGTTTAATTCAGTTTTCATTGATTTTACTCGTTTAATATTTTTTACTGATTTACCCATTTCTTTATCAATTATAACCTATTTCCCATTGTTTTTCATCAATTTGTTTTATTTTCTCCCTTTCAAACAACAAAAAATATCATTTTTTACCGATTTCACTCTGTTTTTTGCTAGTTAAACTACCTTTTTTTTTTTTTTTTTTTTTTTTTTTTTTTACTGATTTTACTTTTTTTTACCAGTATAGCTAATTTTTCACTGATTTCACATATATTTTTTTACCAATTTCACCTGAATTTTCATTGATTTCACATGTCTTCACAAACTTTACTTTTTTTTTTATCACTGATTTAACCAAATTTTCATTTATTTCACCGGTTTTCACTGATTTCGCCGATTTTTTTTCCCATTTTTTTACGAATGTCGGATTTTCATCGATTTCACATGTATTTATCGATTTTACCAGAACTTTTTATTACCGGTTTCACCCATTTTTTCACCAACTTCACCAGTGTTCATAAATTTCACCCGAATCGATTTAACATGTTTTCATCAATTACATGGAATTTACTTTATCGGTTTCACCAATTTTAATTGATTTTCACCCATTGTTTTAACTTATTTCACATGTTTTTTGCATAAAAAATTCCATGAAAATTTAAGGTAATTGTTGGTTAATATTGGAGAAGGTTTTGAAGATGACAAAAAGGGTAATCTGGAAGTCATCAACTAAGAACTGAACAGCTTAGTGAAACCTATCTCATGGTCTGAAAGCTATGTGACCGAATCAGCAAAGTGGGATACCAGATGGATGTTATCAGCCGAGTCAAGATAGATGTGTTCATTCTTGAATCAGCCGAGAAACCATCAGCCGAGTGATCAGCAAAATGATCATCAGCAGAGTACTTCCACCAGCAGAGTGAAGACGGTAAAGTAAGCTTATCAACGCAACAAGCTAAGAGCTGAGTGCATTAAATGCGACTGACATAAAGCAAACATCCGTACAGCAGAGTGTACAGTGCAACAGTTGCAGGGAGTCGTTCCGCGTGTCAGGACCAGTACTCGAGGACTGTAGATTCCTGCCAACCTTCAACGGGCAGAAATTCAAAAATCTGAGAGTATAAATAGAAGACATAACTGAAGATCTAGAGAGAGCTTGCACAACTCAAGATCATATCATAAGAGCAAGATCCATCAGTTGAGTCATCTGATCACAAGCCGAAGTCATTTGTTGACAAAGCTTTTCGTTGAAGAACAGAGAACTTAGTTGTCTGTCTGAGTGACTTTCAGCTGTAAAAGAGAGGAGTGTATATCCATCTTTGTGAGTGATATAGCTTCCTAGTATATGATTTCTGAGTGATCTTCTGTACTGAAAATAGCGTGAGGAGTGTAGATCCGTTTAAGTGAGTGATCTAGCTTCAGAGTGTAGGATTTCTGTGTGATTTCTTACAGCGCACTTGTGGCTTTTCATTTGTTGATCAGCGCAAGCATTGTATACTTGATTACTTTGTGTTTTCTAGTATAACCCAAGGTCTGTGCGACTTGGAAGAGTGGACTAAATGATTTTTATCCATATAACCACTATAAAAATTATGTGTGTTTGAATTATTTACTCTTATACTTTGCATATTTATCAAACAACTCAAACATACGATTTAACCAAAAGATTTTAAAAGGAGTTGTAAAAACTGGGGATAAAATCTTTTGAGTGAGAAAACTTAAAGAGGAACAGCTTGGTGAAAAACACTTTGAATATCCGCTGCCAATTAGTTTCTAAAACTCTGATTTAACATCTGAAATCAGCTGAGTGAAAATCAGATGAGTGGTCAACTCTGCTGCTCAAAGCTTTGTGCGCGAACAGCTTAGTAGTCTTACAAATCTCGATCAGCTTAGTCTGCTGACAGAAAAGTTAGAGAAAAAGTTTTAAAGTTTTCAGAGGTCTATTCACCCCCCCCCCCCCCCCCCCTCTAGACCTCATTGACCACTTTTGGGACCAACAGTAATGCATGTTCTTGGATACTCTTTATATTTTATTTCTCAAGTCAAAGAATGATTACTTAGTTCGCTAAGTCATAAGCATTTTTTGTTCATTCATAGGTAAGATGCAATTCTACTTTAATTTTTTTTAGAAGTGTTATATTGTACAAAATCTTTAAATGATATAAATAATATTTTTTACTTAAAAAACATTGATGATACATTAAAATAATATTACATATATATTATAGCAACTATAAAAAATAATAGTGTTTCTTACTTTTTTTGTGTTATAGGAGAAGAAGAATGAAATTGTAAAAGTGATGTAAGAGTTAATTTCTAAATCTTTGGAGTTAGTGGAGGAAATAACTAGATTATGACTCCATGCCTAATTATACCTCTTATGACGTGTTTAATATATAATTTGTTTCCATAGCCGATTTTTGGAAAGGTAATTTTTATTTTTTCATATGTTCTTCGAATAAGGAAAGGAAGTTACAAATTTTCTTAAAATATTTTCCTACTAATTTTTTGATGAGAAAATTTAAGGAAAATTCATATCTAATTATATTTAATCATTATTACTTTATAACCTGAAGAAGGGCATTTTTGTCTTCACAAAAAAAGAAAAAAACTTTAATTATTCACACTTTTAGTATTATATATAAATTATATAATAATAAATTTTTTTCTTTTTTTGTGAAGACAAAAATGCCCTTTTCCCATCAAATTGGTAAACATAGTTAGATATGGATTTTTCCATCAAATTGATAGGAAAATATTTTCTAGGCTATAAGAAAGCGAAGGAAAATTTGTAACTTCCTTTTCTACTAACCGAAGTGGTGAGAAAAATGTTTGATTTTATTTATTTCCATATTATATTTCCAAAAATATGGAGATCTTTTCAAATCTTAAAATATAAAAATTAAGTAAAAATATGAAAATTGCAAGTTACTACAAGGTACCGTAGAATCAACATCAGTGTATCGTGTTCAATTTGCTTAGCCCTATTATTCCTTCAATTTTCGTGTATATGTTGAATAAAAGTATTCCAATTTTCCTTCCCAAAAGTTTATAATTTCCACAATTTTAATAATACTTGCACTTGGCTCTCAATCAACTTATAACATAAGTTTAAAATGGCATAAATGTCCTTTTGATGCATTAGCAACTTTTGTCGATTTTGTACATTAATTTAAATATTTATGATGTAATGCAGACTTTTTGTGAAATAGGTAATTTATCAAAAAATGAAACGTAGTTAGGATACACATTAATCAGTTTTTTGTGGGTTTGGTTTCATTTTTTAATATTTAGATGCTTAGTGTGTTCAATATTTTTTTTTCACACTGCTTTGTTTATGACCAATTTTTTTATTTTTTGCTGAAATTAAATTAAGTAAATTCGAGTTTTCAATGATAATACTTAATTTGAATTAAAGTCAAAACAATATTTTTTTTTCTAATAGTTTTATAACTCACTCAATTTCTAAGTCATTTTTGGAATACCTCCATCTTCTTTGTCAAATTCAATCTAAAATGGTTATGCATCAAATATAGAATACAAAATCAGATAAATTTTATTTATATTTAACCAAATTTTCATTTATTTCACCAGTTTTCACTGATTTCGCTGATTTTTTTCCCATTTTTTCACGAATGTCGTATTTTCATCGATTTCACATGTATTTATCGATTTTACCTGCACTTTTTACTACCGGTTTCACCAATTTTTTCACCAACTTCACCAGTGTTCATAAATATCACCCGAATCGATTTAATATGTTTTCATCAATTACATGAAATTTACTTTATCTGTTTCACCAATTTTAATTAATTTTTACCCATTGTTTTCACTTATTTCACAATACATTATAATAATATTACATATATATTATAGCAACTATAAAAAATAATAGTGTTTCTTACTTTTTTCTGTTATAGGAGTAGAAGAATGAAATTGTAAAAGTGATGTAAGAGTTAATTTCTAAATCTTTGGAGTTAGTGGAGGAAATAACTATATTATGACTCCATGCCTAATTATACCTCTTAAAACTTGTTTAATATGTTTTTCTTCCATATCCGATTTTTGGAAAGGTAATTTTTATTTTTTCATATGTTCTTTGATTAAGGAAAGGAAGTTACAAATTTTCTTAAAATATTTTCCTACTAATTTTTTGATGAGAAAATTTGAAAATTCATATCTAATTATATTTAATCATTATTACTTTATAACCTGAATAAGGGCATTTTTGTCTTCACAAAAAAAGAAAAAAACTTTAATTATTCACACTTTTAGTATTATAATAATATAATAATAAATTTTTTTCTTTTTTTGTGAAGACAAAAATGGCCTTTTCCCATCAAATTGGTAAACATAGTTAGACATGGATTTTTCCATCAAATTGATAGGAAAATATTTTCTAGGCTATAAGAAAGCGAAGGAAAATTTGTAACTTCCTTTTCTACTAACCGAAATGGTGAGAAAAATGTTTGAATTTATTTATTTCCATATTATATTTCCAAAAATATGGAGATCTTTTCAAATCTTAAAATATAAAAATTAAGTAAAAATATGAAAATTGCAAGTTACTACAAGGCACCGTAGAAGCAACATCAGTGTATCGTGTTCGATTTGCTTAGCCCTATTATTCCTTCAATTTTCGTGTATATGTTTAATAAAAGCATTCCAATTTTCCTTCCCAAAAGTTTATAATTTCCACAATTTTAATAATACTTGCACTTGGCTCTCAATCAACTTATAACATAAGTTTAAAATGGCATAAATGTCATTTTGATGCATTAGTAACTTTTGTCGATTTTGTACATTAATTTAAATATTTGTGATGTAATGCAGACTTTTTGTGAAATAGGTAATTTATCAAAAAATGAAACGTAGTTAGGATACACATTAATCAGTTTTTTGTGGGTTTGGTTTCATTTTTTAATATTTAGATGCTTAGTGTGTTCAATATTTTTTTTTCACACTGCTTTGTTTATGACCAATTTTTTTATTTTTTGCTGAAATTAAATTAAGTAAATTCGAGTTTTCAATGATAATACTTAATTTGAATTAGAGTCAAAACAATATTTTTTTTTCTAATAGTTTTATAACTCACTCAATTTCTAAGTCATTTTTGGAATACCTCCATCTCCTTTGTCAAATTCAATCTAAAATGGTTATGCATCAAATATAGAATACAAAATCAGATAAATTTTATTTATATTTAACCAAATTTTCATTTATTTCACCCGTTTTCACTGATTTCGCTGATTTTTTTCCCATTTTTTCACGAATGTCGTATTTTCATCGATTTCACATGTATTTATCGATTTTACCTGCACTTTTTAATTACTACCAGTTTCACCAATTTTTTCACCAACTTCACCAGTGTTCATAAATATCACCCGAATTGATTTAATATGTTTTCATCAATTACAGGAAATTTACTTTATTGGTTTCACCAATTTTAATTAATTTTTACCCATTGTTTTCACTTATTTCACAATACATTATAATAATATTACATATATATTATATCAACTATAAAAAAGAATAGTGTTTCTTACTTTTTTCTGTTATAGGAGAAGAATAATGAAATTGTAAAAGTAATGTAAGAGTTAATTTCTAAATCTTTGGAGTTAGTGGAGGAAATAACTATATTATGACTCCATGCATAATTATACCTCTTAAAACTTGTTTAATATGTTTTTCTTCCATATCCGATTTTTGGAAAGGTAATTTTTATTTTTTCATATGTTCTTCGATTAAGGAAAGGAAGTTACAAATTTTCTTAAAATATTTTCTTACTATTTTTTGATGAGAAAATTTAAGGAAAATCCATATCTAATTATATTTAATCATTATTACTATATAACTTGAATAAGGGCATTTTTGTCTACACAAAAAAAGAAAAAAATCTTAAATTATTCACACTTTTAGTGTTAAGTTTTTATCTTTTTTTTGTGAAGACAAAAATGCCTTTTTCCCATCAAATTGGTAAACATAGTTAGACATGGATTTTTCCATCAAATTGATAAGAAAATATTTTCTAGGCTATAAGAAAGCGAAGGAAAATTTGTAACTTCCTTTTCTGCTAACCGAAGTTGTGAGGAAAATGTTTGAATTTATTTATTTCCATATTGTATTTCTAAAAATATGGAGATCTTTTCAAATCTTAAAATATAAAAATTAAGTAAAAATATGAAAATTGCAAGTTACTACAAGGTACCGTAGAAGCAACATCAGTGTATCATGTTCAATTTGCTTAGCCCTATTATTCCTTCAATTTTCGTGTATATCTTGAATAAAAGCATTCCAATTTTCCTTCCCAAAAGTTTTTAATTTCCACAATTTTAATAATACTTGCACTTGGCTCTCAATGAACTTTTAACATAAGTTTAAAAGGGCATGAATGTCATTTTGATGTTTGTAACTTTTGTCGATTTTGTACATTAATTTAAATATTTATGATGTAATGCAGACTTTTTGTGAAATAGGTAATTTATCAAAAAATTAAACTTAGGATACACAGTAATCAGTTTTTTGTGGGTTTGGTTTCATTTTTAATATTCAGATACTTAGTGTGTTCAGTATTTTTTTTTCGCACTGCTTTGTATATGACCAATTTTTTTTATTTTTCGCTGAAATTAAATTAAGTAAATTCGAGTTTTCAATGATAAAACTTAATTTGAATTAGAGTCAAAACAATATTTTTTACAAATAGTTTTATAACTCACTCAATTTCTAAGTCATTTTTGGAATATCTCCATCTTCTTTGCAAATTCAATCTAAAATGGTTATGCATCAAATATAATATTGAATACAAAATCAGATAAATTTTATTTATATTTAACCAAGTTTTCATTTAGTTCACTCGTTTTCACTGATTTCGCCGATTTTTTTCCCATTTTTTCACGAATGTCGTATTTTCATCGATTTCAAATGTATTTATCGATTTTACCGGCACTTTTTTATTACCGGTTTCACCCATTTTTCACCAACTTCACCAGTGTTCATAAATTTCACCCGAATCGATTTAACATGTTTTCATCAATTACATGGAATTTACTTTATCGGTTTCACCAATTTTAATTAATTTTCACCCATTGTTTTCACTTATTTCACACGTTTTTTGCATAAAAAATTTCATGAAAATTTAAGGTAATGCATGTTCTTGGATACTCTTTATATTTTATTTCTCAGGTCAAAGAAAGATTACTTAGTTCGCTAAGTCATAAGCATTTTTTGTTCATTCATAGGTAATATGCAATTCTACTTTAACTTTTTTTTTTGTCGCCTTTATGATATTTAAGAGAATTTAATTTTTTTTAGGAGTGTTATATTGTACTAAATCTTTAAATCATATAAATAATATTTTTTACTTATAAAACATTGATGATACATTATAATAATATTACATATATATTATAGCAACTATAAAAAATTATAGTGTTTCTTACTTTTTTGTGTTATAGGAGAAGAAGAATGAAATTGTAAAAGTGATGTAAGAGTTAATTTCTAAATCTTTGGAGTTAGTGGAGGAAATGACTATATTACGACTCCATGCCTAATTATACCTCTTATGACGTGTTTAATATATAATTTGTTTTTCTTCCATATCCGATTTTTGGAAAGGTAATTTTTATTTTTTCATATGTTCTTCGATTAAGGAAAGGAAATTACAAATTTTCTTAAAATATTTTCCTACTAATTTTTTGATGAGAAAATTTAAGGAAAATCCATATCTAATTATATTTAATCATTATTACTTTATAACTTGAATAAGGACATTTTTGTCTTCAAAAAAAAAAAGAAAAAAACTTAAATTATTCACACTTTTGGCAATAAAATAAATAAATAATAATAATAATAATAATAATAATAATAATAATAATAGTATTGATATAGATAAATGCAATTTCAATTGTTGAGTCTAGGTAGGACTCCTACATTGTACCAATTCTATCTTTTACTTTCTAATTATTTATTTATCTTATTTTTCTAAGACATGACATTGGAATTTCAAAATAAGCTCAATAATAATTTTGGGGTATTACATTCTTTCCTCCTTATAGGAAATTTTGTCCTCGAAATTTAATGCTAACGACAATAAAATATACTCAATTACTTGACTTATCCTATCAACGATCTTAATTAACCCGTTAAGTTTTTGGTAATCATGCAACGTTTCTTATTAATTTAAAGTTTTTGAGTTCGTCACTACTTTTATCAACATAGAGAGGATTCATTAGTGCATAAACAACAATATCCTAAATTTGAGTGAATCTGAACTTAAATTCAATGTATCAACAACGTAAAACTTAGATTTCCTAAATTTTCTTTATACTCTTAAAAATTCTAAGGTGACGTCACTTCACATGATGTAAGCTATAACCAATAGAATTATGACACCTCATTAATAAATTACCTATTTAACAGATTACTAACATGTTATAATACTATTACCAACTATACTATTATTTGACCATATTCATTGTAATATTTAACCACATCAATAGCAAATTACAAACTAATAAATTATTATAGATATAAATAAATAATTGTGTATAATAATATTTTATAATAAACGATATATAATATTTCGTCTTGAATAATTAATATTAAGCTTTGAAAAAAAATTCATAATATATTTTAATACACATAAGTTATATTTTAATACATATTGGATTAGTACTAATTGTAATACTTCATAATGTAGCTAATTACTACTAATATGTGACCTTACTATGTACGTGGAGTCAATGATGTGCTATGTGAGTCTATACTACTACATGTGAGACATATACCATGTAATGTGAAGAATTATACACATTGGTTAGTACTAATGGTAATACTTCATAATGTGGTTAATTACTACTAATATGAAACCGTACTAAGTATGTGGAGTCAATACTATACTATGTGAGTTTATAGTACTACATGTGAGACATATATCATGTAATGTGAATAATTATCAGTAATTTGGTTATGACTATTGATAATACTATATAGTGACTAATTACTACTAATATGACACCATACTAAGTATGTGGAGTCAATATTGTGTTATGTGAATCTATACAACTACATGTGAGACATATATCATGTAATGTGAATAATTATCAGTAAATTGATTAGTACTAATGGTCAAAACTATTACATGTGAGGCATTATAATATATAATGTGAAGAATTATACACATTGGTTATTACTAATTATAATACTTCATAATATTGCTAATTACTACTAATATGGGACCAACTAAGTTTGTTGAGTCAATATTATGCTATGCGAGTCTATACTACTACATGTGAGACATATAACATGTAACGTGAAGAATTATCAGTAAATTTGTTAGTACTAATGGTAATACTATATAATGTGATTAATTATTATTAATATGAGACCGTACTAATTATGTGGAGTCAATACAATTACATGTGAGAAATTATACTATGTAATGTGAAAAATTGTACAGATTGATTAGTGCTAATGATAATACTTCATAATGTGGCTAATTACTACTAATATGGGACCGTACTAAGTTTGTGGAGTCAATACTATGCTATGTGAGTCTATACTTATTAGAATTCACCATATGGATTGGGCTAAGTCCACTTACATGGTTTGGGCCTAACTCAACCTCAAAAGCTAGCTTGTAAGGTGAGGATTGCCCAACACCTTATAAGGTGGACTTAACTATTGTTTTCAACCAATGTGAGACATTTAGTCTCAATACTCCCCCCTTCACGTGTGGGCGGGCAGAATGTGTGGGTGAAACAAGCCCAACACGTGACATAGGAAAGCCCAACCTTGTGAATTTACGACATGTGGGTGAAGACCCAACACACGAATAATGACATTCCGGGCCTTTGTTAACCGGAGGAATAATGACAACCCAGGGCTTTGTTATCTAGGTGAAGTGTGTGGGTAGATATTGAAGCACATCATGCGTACAAGGAGGAGCCCATCACGGAAGGAGGTGACCCATTTTAACCTTGCTCTGATACCATATTAGAATTCACCATATGGATTGGGCTAAGTCCACTATATGTGAGACATATACCATGTAATGTGAAGAATTATTAGTAAATTGGTTAGTACTAATGGTAATACATAATGTGATTAATTATTACTAATATCAGACCGTACTAAGTATGTGGAGTCAATACTATTACATGTGAGACATTATACTATGTAATGTGAAGAATTATACACATTGGTTAAAACTACTGATAATACTTCATAATGTGGCTAATTACTACTAATATGGGTCGACCGTACTAAGTTTGTGAAGTCAATACTATGCTATGTGAGTCTATACTATTACATGTGAGACATATATCATGTAATGTGAAGAATTATCCGTAAATTGATTAGTATTAATGATAATACTATATAATGTGACTAATTTCTACTAATATGAGACCGTATTAAGTATGTGGAGTCAATATTATTACATGTGAGATATTATACTATGTAATGTCAATAATTATACATATTGGTGGTATTATATATGAACTAGTACCATATGATGTGAAAACATACAATTTTTATGGTGATTTGATATTAATTTGGGTAGAAAAAAGAAAATAAGGAAAGTAGAAATATTTATGGTAGCTAACTTTGGGATATTAAAGAATATAAGATAATATTTTAACCTGTTAAACAGGTAACTCATAATTAATTAAGGTTAATTTTATTCTATATTATGAAATTTATGTGGTTGTGATTATATATTTATGATCCAATGCCTTAAATTAAATTGACGTCACCTTAGAAGTCCCTAAAATCTATAAGAAGACACAAATTATAAACCGTAAAAGCCCTGAAAAATTAAATTCTACACTCTTTTATTAACAATTAACATTTATAGCTATTAAAAGTTTAGGAAGGAAGTCTGCTGATAACAGTAAAACCAATCAGACTAGTAATAAAACTAAGTCGTCTGTCAATGAGCAAGCAAAAAGTAAACCAAAGAAGCATAAAAACAAGAAAAATCAAAATGCTTGGTATGGAAATGAGTCATCATTGTTGGTCCAAAGTGGTCAGATGAGGTCTAGAGGAGGGGGGGGGGGGGGGGGGGGGGTGAATAGACCTCTAAAAATTTATCTTTCAAAATCTCTAACTTTTTCTGCCAGCAGACTAAGCTGATCAAGAATTGTGCTGATCTCGCACAAAGCTTTGAACAACAGAGTTGACCACTCTTCTGATTTTACTTAGCTGATTTTATCAAAATCAGAGTTTTAAATTTACTAACTTGCAGCGGATTTATCTAGTGTTTTTCACAAGTAGTTTTCTTAACTTAGAAAAGATTTTATCCCCAGTTTTTACAAACTCCTTTTAAAATTTTCAACAGTTAACTTTTATGTGTTTAAATATGCTCTTTGAAAATATGCAAAAAATAATGCAAGTATAAACACAAAGGATTTTTATAGTGGTTATATGGATAGAAATCCTTTAGTCCACTCTTCCAAGTCACTTAGATCTTGGGTTATACTATAACACACAGTTTACAATATACGATGCTTGTGCCAAACAACAAATGAAATGGCCACAAGTGCCAATAGGAAATCACAAAGAAACTCCTACTCTCTGAAGTAATATTACTCACTTAGATGGATATCTACTTCTCACAACACTTTTCTCACAAAATCACTCAGATTTGTATGTATATTTGTTTTTCTCTCTGTTCTGCTTCGTCAACAAATGACTCGGCTGATGAGTGTTATGTTCTTGAAGTTGAGACTTAGAAGAATTCTGCTTCGGATTTAATCCCAGTTGTGTTGTCTCTTCTTCTTCAACTCTTGAACTGAACTATTTATACTTGAGATTTGAAAATCTGCCCGTTGAGAGATCGACAGGTGTCCACCAGTCTGATTCCTTTCTTCAGCAACAGATCAGTAGTCTTCTGGACCATATTTGACTCGTCTGAAGTAAATTCTTCCTTAGTCAAATATCTTCTAAGGTTTGAACTAAGCTTCCAAACTTAGCTGATGACTTTTGGAAATCATCAAAACCTCCCTTCACTTTTAAGTCTTCATCTTCATCCAACAATCATATTGTGTGCAACCTGCTGCATATCCACCATTATATCATGCACCTCAGTTTCCATCTTACTATTCTACTTATCCTGCTCATTCAATGCATGCATGTCCTGCTTATCATGCACCCTACCCTGCTTATGAGCATTATCCACATCATAATGATTATCAACATAATATGCCTGCTGATTATGATGAAGAAAAAGTTGCTCATGCTCCTGCTAAAACTCAAAAGCCTAAGAAGCCTAAGACTTCAACATCTTGGGTTGTCAAAGGTGATACTAATCCACCAGGTACCTAAAACAATTTTGTTTTGTTTTGTAGGTTAGGATTAGGAGTAGGAGTAAAGTAGAGAAGAAATGGTACTTGGACAGTGGATGTTCAAAGCACATGTGTGGAGACATACATGAACTGACTGATGCTGCTGCCGTAGACGGTCCAAAAGTTACATTTGGAGACAGCAAAGAAGGCAAGATTGTGGCGTGTGGAAAGCTAATCAAAGGCAACATTGAGATATCTGACGTCTCTTATGTTAAAGGCCTCAAGTACAATCTGCTAAGCATAAGTCAACTTGGTGACAAGGGATTCTCAGTCATCTTTTCATCAGATAAGTGCTACGTTGAACAAATTGGAACAAAGAAGGTTATCTTATCTGGAAGAAGACAAGGGAATGTCTATATAGTCGACTGGAATTCTGTGGACAAGAATTCTAATGTTTGTTTGGTGGCCTCTACACCAAGTGAAATCAGTTGGCTTTGGCACAAAAGAATGAATCATGTGAATTTCAAGCCCATCAACATATTAATCAAGAATGATTTGGTAGAAGGAATTCCAAAGACAGTCATGTCAGAAGGGTAAACAAATCAAGTCATCTTTCAAAAGCAAGAAGCACCAATCTTAAACCATAATTTTGGAGCTGTTACATATGGACTTATTTGGACCCATTGATCTAATCAGCAATGGTGGAAAGAAATAATGCCTAGCTGTTGTGGATGATTTTTCAAGATACACTTGGGTTGTCTTCATGAAGAAGAAAAGTGAAACCAAGGAGCATCTTACCAATCTAATGGAACTGATCCAGAATGAGAAAAGCTTAAAGATACTGAAGAACAGATCAGATAGAGGAACTGAATTTACAAACTCTACTGTTGAAGTGTATTGTAACATCAGAGGAATCAGCCATGAATACTCTGCTGCCAGAACACCTCAACAAAATGGAGTTGCTGAAAGGAGAAACAGAACTCTAAAAGAAGCTACCAGAACAATGATAGCTGAAGCAAAACTGCCCCAAAGATTTTGGGCAGAAGCCACAAATACAACATGTTACACCTAGAACAGATGCATGATCAACAAGAGTCAAAACAAGACACCTTATGAAGTCTGGAACAACAGAAAGCCTAATATTCATTATCTTAGGATTTTTGGTTGTAAATGTTATGTTTTGAATAATGGGAAAAATCACCTTACTGCATTTGCAGAAAAGGCTGATGAATCTGTCTTTGTAGGATACTCTACTGTTAGTAAAGCTTACAGAGTCTTTAACAAAAGAACTTTACTTGTAGAAGAATCTATTCATGTAGTATTTGATGAACCAAACCAATCTTCTGAGAAGAATCAAAGTGTTAATTCAGATTTGTCTACTGATTTTCAGAAATTGAGTGTTGAAAGAAAAGAAGAATATGTTCCCATCATACTACCTGATCTCAACTCAGCTGCTAACTCAAGTGCTGTTCAAAATCAGTCTGTTGATTGTCTAACAGAGGAGTTGCAAACAGCTGACAGACCAGAGACTGTTCAACAGAATACTACTGGAACTCCAACAGTAGTGTTGCAAGATCAATCAAGAGGACAACACCCAGATTTGCAACCTGATCTCAGATGGCTCAGAGATCAACCACCTGATCTAGTGATAGGTGATCCACTGAATAGAGTAAAGACTAGAAGAGCTGCTGCAAATGAAGCAATGTTTGTCAGCTTCCTATCCCAAATTGAGCCCAAACAAATTGAAGAAGCTCTTAGTGATTCTCACTGGATTGAAGCTATGCAAGAAGAGCCGAACCAATTTGAAAGGAATGAAGTCTGGTACTTGGTTCCTAGACCAAATCATCAAAGAGTTATTGGCACTAAGTGGGTTTTCAGAAATAAGATGAATGAAGATGGTATTGTTACCATAAATAAAGCAAGACTAGTTGCCAAGGGTTACTGCCAAGAAGAAGGCATTGACTTTGATGAAACATTTGCACCATTAGCAAGGCTTGAAGCAATCAGACTGTTCCTAGCTTATGATGCTCACAAGAACTTCAAAGTCTATCAGATGGATGTGAAGTCTGTCTTTCTCAATGGAGAATTGCAAGAAGAAGTTTATGTCTTATCAACAGGGAGACAAAGTATATCGTCTGAAGAAAGCTCTCTATGGACTGAAACAGTCTCCAAGAGCATGGTATGATACTTTATCTGGTTTTCTTTTAATTAAAGGATTTCGCAAAGGTAAAGTAGACAAAACCTTGTTTACTATTGAATGGGAAGATCATATATTACTTGTGCAAATATATGTGGACGATATTATCTTTGGTTCAACTAACCAAAAGATGTGTGAAAAGTTCTCTAAGCTGATGCAGAACAAGTTTGAAATGAGCATGATGGGAGAACTAAATTACTTTCTTGGATCCAATTTAAACAACTACCTGATGGTATTTTTATTAATCAAGCAAAGTACACAAAAGATCTGTGCAAGAAATCTGGTATGGAAACTAGCTCATCTGTTAGTATTCCTATGTCTACTGGACTTCGTCTGGATAAAGATGAAGATGGCAAATCAGTTGACATCACTAAGTACAAAGGCATAATAGGGTCACTGTTATACTTAACAGCTAGCAGACCTGATATTATGTATTATGTTGGGGTTTGTGCGAGATATCAATCAAATCCTAAGGAATCTCATCTCTTAGCTGCCAAAAGGATATTATGTTATCTCAAAGGCACTCAAGAATTGGGATTGTGGTATCCAAGGGAATCAGGATTTGAACTTATTGGATATTCAGATTCTGACCTTGCTGGCTGCAAGATTGATAGGAAGAGTACTACAGGTACTTGTCAATTTTTAGTCAGTCGTCTGATCTCATGGATGAGTAAGAAACATACTTCAGTATCCATATCTACTGCTGAAGCTGAATACATTGTCGCTGGAGCATGTTGTGCACAGATACTTTGGTTGAAGCATCAACTAGAAGATTATAATCTCAAGATCAGTGGAATACCTATCTACTGTGATAATACAAGTGCAATCTCACTTACTCAGAACACTACCAGTCATTCCAAGACTAAGCATATTGAGATAAAAAATCAGTTCATCAGAGACCATGTTGAAAAGGGAAATGTTATTATTGAATATGTTCATACAGATAATCAGATCACTGGCATTTTCACCAAACCATTGAGTGATGCAAGATTTTCTACTCTAAGAGTGGAACTAGGCTTGTTAAAATTGGATTCATAAGCTGAGGGGGAACCTATCAGAAGACTGGGTTCATCAGCTGACTAATCTGATAGCAACAATTATTATTCTTCAAGAAGACTGATTCTCAACAGACTAGTTGACTGATGGATTCTTGAAATCGGGGGGAACGTGTAAGACTAGCGGTACTCCTGTTTTAAAGATGAAATCTTCAATGAAAGTTAGTTGAAATTGTTTTAATCAGAAGATTTGTTCTTAATTCTTGAAGACTTCAAGATTATTTATCTTGCTGGATTGACAAACAGCAAAGGAAGATATTAGCTTTCACTAGTGATATATTGTATCAGACAAGTCATCTGTCAAATAAGTATTATTTTACTCATCTGTTTACTTATGTCAATTTATAATTGTGTTGTATTAAAAACGTATTATCAGAAACACGCTTTTATAAATAAAAGACTAGTGGCGTTTCACATTCCCGCCTAGTCTGACATAATTAATAAATTTTGAATTCCGCGTATATCGCTCACACGATCTACTTTATCAGTAACTGATCTAAAGGTTGGCTTGAATCACGGAAACCGACATCAACCTTACCTTTATAAATCCATATCTGATCAGCTGACTGATCTTTTACGCACCTTCAAAATTTCCTAAGTACACAAGAGCATTTTTGCATTCATATTACCTGCAAATTTCTCTCGTTTTCCTACTAATCCTTTTCAGAAAAACAATGAATTCCAAGGACGCAAACGCTGAGGGTAGATTTTTGAACTACCAAACATATTATGCAACAGGAACTCAACTAATGAAAGAGATTTTGGAGAAATTCCAAACTGCTTCGCTGGTGAACTTCATGGAAGCTCATGAAGACATGGTGTTCACACCAGAAGTTCTGGAGTTCTACAAGTCTGAAGGCAAACCAGATTATGAAAATCTGGAAATTAAAGCTAAGGTTGGGGGAAAAGACATCTGTCTCACTCCTAAAGTGTTGAACTAGAAGTATGGGCTATCTCTTGAAGGTTCAACTGAACTTTCCACTTTGGCTGAGCTGTTGGTGGCTGACTTATGGAAGATAGCTGCAAAGTCGAATGAAATCCTCTCTAGAAATATAAAGAAGCCCCAGTTGAAGGATGAATTTCAAAGGATGGTAGACCTTTTTGCCAAGATTGTGGAGAACTGTACTTTCTCCCTTGATAGTGTACCTATGACGAGGTTTCACACTATGATTGCGGTTTACTATGGGCTGAAAGTAAACTGGGCAAGTTATGTTTGGTACATTCTTACTGATCACAGGAGCGTGGTCAAACACTTCACAGAATATTTCTCAGTCATCTGATGATGAGTCTTGGATGTTATATGACAAACGGCAAGGAAATTCACAAGGCTAAGGAACTAAAAATCTATGAATCTGTAAAGTCTGTTAAAACAAAAGAGCCTGCTGCCATGCCAGAAAAGAGGCAATCTAAGAGGAAGGCTACTGAGCCTAAGGAGCCTGCTGGAAAAACAAATAAGAGCAATGCTACAGTTTCAAGTACTGCTGATCAAACAACTTCTACTGCTGTTCAAGCCAGATCAGTTGACCCTGCTGTCAATATAATAGATGAAACTGTAAAGGAGATTGAGCAAATGGCCTATGACATTTCTCCTGAAAGAACTCATTCAGCTGAAGTGCCAGCTGAAAACATTGCTAAGAGAACAAGAAGTGCAGTAAAAGACACTGCTGCATCTGCTACTGTTCCCCATACAAAGGCAACTGCTAGAAAGAAACTGGTTCTAAGAGACCAAGATGCTAACATTGATGAAATTGTTAGAGAAGTCACTCAGACTGCTGAAAGACCAGTTATTTCCGCTAAGGAGTCTGATTAGCCGATAGCTGAGGCATCAGCACCTCAACCAGATCAGATTACTACTCAAGCAGTTCAGTCTGCTGCTCCAACAGCTGAGGCACCAGTTGTTGAAACTAAAGCTGCCAGAAGGAAGAGAACTGGTAAAGCTAAAGTGTCTTCCTATCACAAGAAGAAAAGAGAAGAGGCAGAACAGAAGAAAAGGGATGAAGCTGAACTTCAACGGGTTCTTGAAGCCAGCAAAGTTGAAGCTGAAGTAAAAAATATGACTGAAGCTGAACTAGCTGCCAAAGAGGAAGCTGATCTAGCCAAGGCCCTTGAAAAAAGCAAGAAGGACTGGTGGGATAGTGATTGTCAAATCACTGGAGGGAAAGGTCTTGCTGCCAAGAGCTCAGCCGATCAAAAGAAAAAGGGCACTTGAAGTTGTCAAGAGTAACCCCAACACTTTCTCAAAATTTGAAGGTGATTTGGAAAAGTCCAACTCCCTTATCCAATCCAAAACTGTTTTCCTAGCCGAGAAGATAAGATACAATAAATGAAGGAACTACAGGTTAAAGAAATCATGTGAAGAATTCAGAGCCTGGAAGGAGGTTGTTGCTGAAGAAAGATGGATTATGAATTGCCTTCAAACCAATAATATCCAACAGGCCTTAGACACTGATTTCTTCCATGACAGAGTACATGAGTATGCCAAACTCATTTTGACTCAGGAGGCAACTGCTCTCAAGGAATCCATGCCCAACAAACCTAGTCCAACTGATGACCTTTTTGAGAGAGCAATCAAGGTTGCAGAGTATGTCACCTTGGAAAAATGGGTTGAAAGATCAGTCTACATCAGAGGAACATCTAGTGATCTGCCCTGTTTACCAAGTCTGCAACAAATAGCCTTTGGTTCTGAAATCAGTTCTTATCAAGAGCAAAACAGCCAACTCCAGACAACGTCCCCCTTTGTGCCTGCTGATTTTATACGTCAGAAGACTGTTGTATCTGCTGATGGTTCTGATTTTGTTCATGTGACAGATAAGCCCGCTGATAAAGAATCAACTGAAGAACAGAAGACAGCTGAGCCTAAAGCTGAAACTACTACAAAGCTGTTAACTCCTGCACCTTCCATTCCAGCTGAATCTGCTCAACTTTGAATCATGGACTCAATAAAGGCTCTGATTGAAAACTCAATGAAGGAAATGGAAGAAAAGAACAAAGAGCTGTTGTGCAAGTTTGAATAAACAGCTGCTAAACATGTTCAAAGTGTCGTGGAAAGCCTTCCACAACCAGCTGACCATTCCATGCTACTAAAGGAGGGAATTTTGCATTGACTCGTCAGGTTGAAGACGTCAAGATGGGTGTAAATCAAATTCATGCAACTCTGACATGAGATGGATTGGACTAAAGTTGGTCAAGCATTTCAAGAGGTAACTTAAGCAGAAATGGAGAAGACTGCCTATCTGTTTCAAAATTTCACTGAACAAGCTGCTCAGGTTACTTCAGAAATGGCCACCTTACAAGTAAATGTGGATTATCTGAATGACCAGACTGCTGCCTTGAAATGTAATCAAGTTCAACAGAATCTTCGACTTCAAACCGTGGATCAAAACATCAGACTGCTATGTGATGTTGTCAACATTACTCCTGTTCCAGCCATGTTGACAAAAAGGGTGGAAAAGGGATCAGCCAACATGAAGAATGTTGCATCTGCTGTTGAAGTTATTGAGAAAGTGGAGTCTACTGAAAAGCCTGCTGATGAAGAGACAAGTAGACCAACTGCTGAAGTAACCAAGACAAAGAAAGTTGTTGATGAAGAAGCTGAAAATGTTGAAGAGCCTAAGGATGTGGCAAAATCAGACAAAGAGATTGCTGCTTCCAAAGACTCTGCTGAAGAACATCTTGATCCTTGGAGAAAAACCAAAAGGATAGAGGACATCAAAAAGAAGATCGAAGCTGCCTCTAAAAATTTGGTTGAAGCCTTCTCCAGTGGAGAAGAAGAATAAGAAGAAGTTGAAGAAGATGAAGAAGAGAAAGAAGCTGAAGACTAGACTAGAGTTTCTAGACTAGGACTTAAATTTGAAAATCTGTATATCAGCTTACTTTGTCTGTAATTTCACTTTAAGTTCTTCCTTGTAAACTTGTACTGTAATATTATTGAAAATCTATAAAAGTCAAGTTTTTTCCAACACACTATTTCTATCTTAGAAATTTTTTAGGACTTAACTTTAGATTTAGGTACAGGTACTTAACTGAAGTTTTGTCATCATCAAAAAGGGGGAAATTGTTGGATAAAGATGAAGATAGAGACTTAAAAGTGAAGGGAGGTTTTTATGATTTCCAAAACATCATCATCAGCTAAGTAATGGAAACTTAGTCAATCCCTTAGAAGATTTTGGACCAAGGAAGAAGCCAAATCAGAAGGGTCAAATCTATAGTCCAGAAGACTACTGATTTGTTGCTGCATTTGGATCAGACTGGTGGATTTTCAGCAGACTCAAATCAGATGAGTTCGGTTTGGGATCAGCCAAGTGTTCATCAAACGAGAGGATTTGATCGGCAGAGTGGAAGTGATCAGAAGTTATTACAACGGTAATAAATGCACCTGAAGTAATAAATGCTGTCTAGGAAAGGTATTAAAGATAAATGATTGAAGAGAAACCTCGGATCAGCAGAGTGCATTAAATGCAACTGACAGAAAGTACAACAGAGTGTACAGTGTTCAGTCGCAGGTAGCAGTTTCTGAAAATAGGACCAGTACTCGAGGTTTTGGACACCTATCGATCTCTCAACGGGCAGATTTTCAAATCTCAAGTATAAATAGTTCAAGCTCAAGAGTTAGAGAGGCATCTCTGAAGAAGCAACACAACTGAGAGCAAATTTCGAAGATGAATTCTTCTAAGTCTCAAAACTCAAGAACAGAACACTCATCAGCCTACTCATCTGTTGACAAAAGCAGAAGCGAGAGATAAAAGAATATACACATAGGTTTTCTTTGTGATTTCCTATTGCGCACTTGTGGCCATTTCATTTGTTGTTTGGCGCAAGCATTGTACATTGTAAACTGTGTGTTTATAGTATAACCCAAGATCTAAGTGACTTGGAATAGTGGACTAAATGATTTTTATCCATATAACCACTATAAAAATTCTGGTGTTTAAACTTGCATTATTTTCTTGCATATTTTCAAAAAGCATACTAAACACTTAAGTTAACTGTTGAAAAGGTTTTAAAAGGAGTTTGCAAAAACTGGGGACAAAACCTTTTCTAAGTTAAGAAAATTTACTTGTGAAAAACACTTATAAAATCCGCTGCAAGTAATCTGCTTAAAACTTTGATTTTGTCAAAATCAGCTAAGTCATATCAGAAGAGTGGTCTACTCTGCTGTTCAAAACTTTGTGCGCGACAGCTTAGTCAACTTACTAATCTTGATCAGCTTAGTCTGCTCATAGAAAAAGTTGGAGAAATTTTTAAGTTAAAATTTTCAGAGGTCTATTCACCACCCCTCCCCCCCCCCCCCCCCCCCCCTCTAGACCTCATCTGACCACTTGGGACCAACATTGGGTGTTAAAACCTTTAAGTTAAACTTGTTTGAAAAATACATTCTTTCATATCTGCTGCATTCAAGTTTAAAACTCTAAATTTATTTGAGAAGATAAGTAAATCAGACGAATGGTCTATTTAAGCTGATAAGCTAAGTGTTAGAACAACTAAGTAGTCTCATAAGACAGATAAGCTTACTCTACATAAGTAAAATTAGAGAAAAAGCTTCAAAGGTATAGAGATGTATTCACCACCCCTCTCCCCTTTCTATACCTCATTAGACCACTTGAGACCAACAACTTACATCAATGATGAATTTATTAACAGCCAACTATCCCAAACAGCTAAGTGCTTAACTATTTATCTCCAGCTTACTAAGAAATATGTTGCTGATGACAAAAACGGGGAAAAGAGAACAACTAAGAAGAAGAAGAAGAAAAAAGGGGGAAAATGATGCAACTAGGAAGCAGAAGAAAGTTGCATTTTCTCTCTTCAATGATTTCCATCTTAGAGTGTGAAGACTTAGAAGACTTTCTTAGTTGAAGGTTTATCATCATAAAAAATGGGGAACTTATTTGAAGAATTTATTAACTCACAGCAACAACTAAGTGATATAACAGTCGAGTTAAGTGAGTTAATTTGGTTTGGTTTTAATGAGGACAAAAGTGACAAAATAAACAAAAGAGACAAGTCAAGTCATCAGCCAAGTTTTATAAACAATTAAATAATGGATGCTTAATGTTTACATACTCAAACAGACGAGTGTTGAGAAAGCTAAGTAACATACTCATCCGACGGTTATTGAGAAAACCAATTATCATGCTCAAGGTGTGAAGAATTGATCAGCGTGGTTTGACTAATCAACTTATTGAAGAATCTTAAGTTCAAGTGAAGATAGCAGAGTGAAGACTTCATTGAATAGCTTAGTGCAATAACTTAGTACAACAGATGAGTCAAGACATCTTAGTAGTCTTGGAACAGCATAGTACTTGGACAGCTGATTGGTTCAGAATCTAAGTCAGTTGTGATAACATACGTTAGATACATCGGACAACAGAGTACATTAAAGGCATCTGACATATCCGTACATAAATAGAGTCAGAAATAGTGCAGAGTCACAGGTTTGCAAATATAGCAGTTTGAAGTTGGTAGACATAGATAAGGACATTCCTTGAAATTTGGGATCTTTCAATGGCCACAATTCAATTCATCCTTATAAATAGTCTCAAATTTGAAGTGAAGAAATAATTTTGCACATTCAAATCAGCACAAAGCTGAGAGCAAAACCACTAAGTTTGTTCTTAGTTATATGCTTAACGCGTTGAAAGAAATTTGAGTGTTTTCATTTAGAACAAGGTTCTAAATTGCTTGCTTATTTCTGAGTGATTTAAACAGATTGTAGGTGTTTAGTTTCTAAGTGATCTAAACATCTTAGCTAGGTGCTAGGAAAGTTTCTGAGTGATCCTTCCATTTTTACTTGAGTGTAAAAGTTCTGCTTGGGCTTATAATTTGTAAAAGCCAAGTATTGTATTTTTCTATGTGATTAGTACAGTGCATTCCACCCTGTAACCACTATAAATTCTACACCTCCTAGAACCATTAAAAATTCTACACTTGCATTTCTTACGAAGAAATTAGTCATTTGTAAGCTTAGTTATTTAAAGAACTGAAGAGAATTTTCAAAGGGGATAAAGTATTTTTTTTTATAAAATATCTTTTAAAAAACGCTTGATTTAAGACTCTGTTTATTCCGCTGCATATATCTCAAAACCTATGATTTTTTAAGTGTTATTTACCTTGCTGAACCAAGAATAACTAAGTGATTTACTAAGCTGTCAGCTAAGTGCTCACAACAAAGTGAACTACTAATAAGTTTGAAGAGCAGCTGAGTAAATTACATTACTTTAGAATATTTGGAGTAACTTAGAAAAGTTTCACCCCGTCCCCCCTCCGTTCTAGACCCTTTTGACCATTTGGGACCTAACAACTATGATGACAAGGATTTCTAATCCACCTTGCATTATTAAATTCAACACTCGTCTGATTATTACCCCATCGACGGGTACAAAAATATTAGGTACTTGAAGGTTTCACACAGAAAACCAAAATTTAAAAACGTGGTTTAGTGCCAATGTGTGATTTCCAAGATCGTCAACTTTAGATGCGCAGTGTACCAATAGCGATTCAGAATTTGGTGGAAGATTATTAATCACGTTGACATGAATTTTAGGGTAAAAGAAACAAATGCTTTTTCATTAAGAGTTGCAAAAAAAATGAAGATTTGAAAAATAGATTCGATCATTTTATATAGTTCTTATTGCTTGTTCGAGAATTATGTAATGTGTTAGAATCATTAGCTTATAATTAGACCATGTTATATAGTTGAGTTTTATTTCTTTCTGTCTCTACAAAAAGTAATTTATAAATTTATAATAAGTTTGGAGTTTGAATCTTGTTGGCTGAAGTTGTTATAGGATATTGATAATAATGATAATCTAATCATAAAAGTATTCTAATTTAAAACGTGTAGTAATAAAGTTTGTGGTAAATCTGAATCTGATTTGCAAAGCTATAGTATAACTTTTAAATGGCTAGAGATATTGCTAGAGTACAAATTATTGTAGCTAGAGAATTTTTTTAATTTTGAAAAATTTACCTTTATTTGACTTTTTTATTATACGAGCGAAAAATAAAATTAATTAGCATTATTCTCTCTCTTCATAATTCATAGAATATATGAGCTTGTATTCATCCCTTTTGAATCTCAAAAATTTATGGTGCCAGAGAAAATTTCTAATTTGGATTAATTTAATATATTTGTCTTCTTTATAATACGAGTGAAAAAAAAAATTTAATGTTCTTCTCTCTCTTATTCTTTCCCTAGAATTTGTTAGAGCAAATTTTTTGTTGGTCTCAAGAGGTCAGATGAGGTCTAGGGGGGGGGGGGGGGGGGTTGAATAAACTTCTATGGGGGCAGAGTAAGATGATCTAACTCGTGAGACTACTTTGCTGATTTTGCACTTAGCTTATTCAGCGAGAGTTGACCACTCGCCTGATTCACTTATATCTGTTAAGATAAACTCAGAGTTTTGAACTTGTATGCAGTGTCTAAGTATGTTTTTGAAATAAGTTTTATCTTCAAAAGGTTTTAACCCTGTTTTTATAAATCCCCTTTTTGATTGCTTTATCTTTTAAAGGTTTGGTTACTTATGAAAATGTGCAAGTATGAAAACAAGTAATTAAACACAAAAATTTTTATAGTGGTTATATAGACAAGAAGTCTTTTAGTCTACTCTTCTAAATCACGAAGATTTAGGTTCTACTAGAAACACAAAGTAACCAGTACACCACTTGCGCTTTTACAACAAATGATAAAGCCACAAGCTCACTATAGGAGATCACTAAGAAAACCTATACTCTGAAGTAATATCACTCACTTAGATGGATATCTACTTCTCACAATGCTCAATGTTTACATAAATCACTAAGATTTGTAAGTGTATTCTTTTTTCTCAACTTGCTTTGTCAACAGATGACTCGGCTGACAGGGTTCTGTTCTTGAGTTCTTGAGACATAGAAAGATTTGTTCGATTGAATTCTCTCACTTGTTGTGTTGTGATTGTCTCTAACTCTTGAATGTAGAACTATTTATACTCGGGGGGTTTGAATTCTGCCCGTTGAAGTGAGACATATTCCAGATCTTCCTCCAACTTTGGTCCTTGTCTCTGAACTGCTCTCTGCAATTGTTCACTGTACAGTTTACTGTACAAATGTGTCAATCGCATTAAATGCCCCTTGCTGATACGGGGTTTTCCTTCAATCATTTTTCATTAATACCCTTCTTTTACAACATTTATTATGCCAAGTGTATTTATTACCGTTGGAACGACTTTCTGATCTCTTCCACCCTGCTGATCGAATCTACTATGCTTATGAACACTCTGCTGATTCAAATCGAACTCATCTGATTTGACTATGCTGAAATCCACCAATCTGATTCCGTACTCAGCTTCAGATCAGTAGTCTTTTGAACTAAAATTCAATATACTGATTTTACTTGTCTTCTCGATTGAACTGTTTCAAAGGTAAACTAAGCTTCCCTTACATAACTGATGACATTTGGAAATCATCAAAACCTCCCTTCACTTCTTCATCTTCATCCAACATTTTTAATTTTGATTATTTCACCAACATTTGACTTCTTTAATATAGGAGTGAAAATATAAATTAATTGTTGGTTGGCATTGGAGAAGATTTTCAAAATGACAAAAAGGCTAAAATGGTTTTGAAGATTAAAAAGGTCAAAAGAGTAGTCATCAACTAGAAGCTATATGACCGAATTAGCAGAGTGGGATATCAGATCAGTAAGATCAGATTGGTTATCATCAGCCGAGTCAAGATAGATGTTTTCATTCTTGAATCAGCAGAGTAGCCCTCAGCGAAGTGACCAGTCTGCAAAAGCTGCCGTCAAGAATAAGACCGTTGCTCATGATTAAAGAGTAATTTCACATATCTTCAACGGGCATAAATTTAAATCCGAGAGTATAAATAGAACAGAGACTGCAGATTGAACAGAGACTTGCACAATTCAAGATCATATCGTCAGAGCAAGATCCATCACTTGAGTCGTCTGATCATAAGCGAAGTCATCTGTTGACGAAGCTTTTTGTTGAAGAACAAAGATAAAACCTTTGTCTGTCTGAGTGACATTCAACTGTAAATTGAGAGAAGCTTATATCCATCTTTGTGAGTGATATAACTTCATAGTATAGGTCTTCTGAGTGATTTCCTATATTGAGTGATCAAGTTTAATCTTTGTGATTTTCCGAGAGTGAACAGAGAGTTCTTACTTATAGCTTATCATTTGTTGTAAATCATAAGTGTTCTAGTTGCTAAGTGCTTTAGAATAGGTTTTTCTAAGTGATCTACCTGAGAGCTAAGTGTTCTACTTGAGGCTTGTCATCTGTTGTAAAAGCTCAAGTACTAGTTACTTTGTGTTTCTAGTGGAACCTAAATCAGGGTGATTTAGAAGAGTGGACTAAAAGACTTTATGTCTATATAACCACTATAAAAATTCCTGTGTTTGATTACTTGTTTTTAACTTACATATTTTCATAAGCAAACAAACGTTTAAAAGGCAAAGCTTTTAAATTCGGGAATTTACAAACTGGGGTAAAACTTTAAAGAGGAACTTGTTTGAAAAACATACTTGATAAAATCCGCTGCATACAAGTTTTGAAACTCTAAGTATATCTGAATCAGATGAGTGGTCAACCCTGTTGAATCTGCTGAGTGCTAAATCAGCATATTTGTCTCACGAATCATATCAGCTTAGTCTGCTGATAGAAAAGTTAGAGAAAAGTTCAGAGGTCTATTCACACCCCCCTCCCCTCTAGACCTCATCTGACCACTTTTGGACCAACATTAATGATCTTCTTTCTCTCCTTTTTTTCCCTTAGAATTTTCAAGTATGTATTCATCCCTTCCAAATGTCTCAATTTTTTTATCTTTTTGCAAATTAGTTTTTTTTTTTTTTTATTAAATTTATATCATTATTTTTGCATGATTAGTTTAGTGGTAAATTTAGGGCTCGTCCGGCCACTCGTTACAATGCTTAACATCAAAGTTTCGGCACTTATGCTATTTAACATACCGTTTGGCATCTCGTTGGGTCTTCTACGCTGCGGCTTCCAGTGTGAAGATTGCACATTTTGATAATACAATAAGACACCTTTTCTCCCCATCGTCACTTTTCAAATTGACATTTTTCCATTTTGACCCATTCCGTAAAATATATTTTTTGTGCACTAGACATGTGTAAATTAAGACGGTCGGACACTATGATTTTTAAAATGCAAAAAATCATACAATTCTTTTTATGAATATATACACATGATTATCTTGTTGTTTATGAGTATTTTCTTTATTGTTTCTATTTCATGTCTAACTTATAATGTAAACTGACACAATTTTTTTGAATCACTAAATTTCACCAGTTATTCAAAATAATTATATTGTTAGTAGTGAAATGTGAATCTTTTGACTGAGGTTTCAATTTTAGGAAGATCAACACCATTCTGAAAATTATTATATATTACTGTGCTATTTAATTTAGTAATAAAATGATAAATATTTTCTATCAATTTTATTATTTTATTTTAATTACAAATGAACTTAGGTTTAATACAAACCTACTACAGCTAAATTTCAGTTATTTATCACAGTTCTTCGACCAATAGTTCAAGGTAAATATGAAAAGTTCAATATAAAGTGCATTTATGAAATAAATATTGCAAACTATATTTACCTTCAATCATTTTTTATATAATCAATTATGTTCAAATGAATGCAACTAGGCCAAACTTACCCGTAATCCAAATCTATTATACTAGTAATAGACACGAAACTAAAAAATTTATACGCATAATTTATGTATATATAATAGATTGAATCGCATTTTTCGTCCTCCTTATGGACCGACTTTTGCATATTCGTCCCTCAAATGTAGTGTGTCACCGATTCATTTTTCGGCAATTACACGATAGAGACGGCCTCATGTGCAAAGCAATTACATTACTTGGGGGCCATTTTCGTCCCTCTATAATTATAGTGTTTCATTTTGATCCCTCTTAAACATGTTTTGTTACACCAATAGTCCCTATGAATTTAAAACATATTATTGCATGTTTTTCCTTAAAAACTACGAATTGGACAATTTGACTAAATTTAATTGGATAATTGCATATTTACCCACAAAAAATTTAAATAAAATTGTGTAATTGTTAATATTTCAATAAATATAAATAATTGAACTAATAATGGCCCGAGCTAGCATCATGTGCGAGCCATGTGCTTCAAATTATGGGAATTTTTAAAATTTGAGGTTGCTTTTGACAAGATGTAAAAGTTTATAATTGCTTATTAGGTTGCTTTTGACAAGATGTAAAAGTTTATAATTGCTTATTAGGGCAAACCCAATGCTGGGGGCTAGGGGGAGGTCTCCAGAGCTCTCCTGCTGCCCCTGCCCCCAGCCCCAGCCCTTGTCTATTCAAATCCAATCATGGGGCTTTCTACTCCATTTAATCTCAATTTAATTCTTCCCCACTCTCACCATTATAATAATTATATAATTATAATACTAGTAATAATAATACTACTACTAATAATTATAACAAATATAATAATAATAATAATATTAAATTATTAATAATATTTAAATATATAAATTAAGAATGATAATAATAATAAAAACATTCATTAAATTGTTTGTTCTTATTTTATTAATCAAATTAAATCGTATTGTTCCAATTATTTTTCATTGCAAGTTATTAAATTTCATGTTGGTGATTTAATGTGATAAATATATTAACAAAAATTTGAACAAAAAAATATGTTTACAAAAATATTATAAATAAAGTGTTTAAATTATATTTTCAAAGTAATTAAAAAATTATATTGTTCAAATATATATATAGCCACCAATACTCTAATTAAAAGATTTAGTTGTACTTGTCATTTTTTAAAATAAAATTAAAATTATAATTCAATAAATTAAAATGTCATAAAAAATATGAACAATAATAGTTAAACAAAAAATATTTGAACTAAAAACTATATCACAAATTACATAATTATACTTTGTTATTAAATAATAATACACAAACTTAAAACAAAACTAAAAACAAAACTATAAAACAAAAAAAAGGCAGGTGCTTGGACGCGCCTGAGCTCCCCAGCTACCCATAGCCTAACCCCCAGCCCAACCACCCCCCCCCCCCCCAATTAATTTGTAGGAGCCCAACCCCTCCCCCCAGCCCAACCTCTACCATTGGGTTTGGACTTAGCTCCTAAACTTTATTAAATTTCAATTTATTTATAATAGATAGAAAATAAAAATAAAAAACACACACACAACCCCACCCCTGTTTAAATTGATTAAAATTTAATAAATTTGTATTAATATTTAAAAAAATGATTTAATAAATATGTAAATAAGATTTATTTCATATTTTATAGGAAATATTTATATTATTTAGTTATATTGTACTATGTATTTCAGTAATAAATACATCTATATTTATATTAAACTATGTATTTTTTGGGGGTTGTTATCAATTTTAAATTTAATTAAATTGTCCAGTTCATAGTTTTTAGGAATAAACATGCAATAATATGTTTTAAAATTCATAGGGACTTCTGGTGTTACAAAAAAAGTTTATGAGCGATCAAAATGAATCATTATAATTATAATTTTAAGTGAAGTGATAAAAATGCCCTCCAAGTAATGCACGTGTTTTGCACGTGAGGCCGTTTATGTCATGTAATAGCCATAAAATGAATCAGTGAAACACTACACTGATAAGAGGTTGCATCTGCTAGATTTTTTTTAAGGATGATTGTGCAAACGTCGGTCCATAAGGAGGATGAAAAATGTGATTCACTCTATGTAATATATACATCAATTTAATGATTATGTGTTTTATTAACTAATTTATAATAACTTATTTTTCAAGATAAATTGATTTTTCGATTTGTACTATATAACTAGTAACATCACTTTTGGTCCTTCTTATGTACTTTTCTTTATAGTTTGGTCCCCCTTTATATTTTCTTTAACATTTTAATCCCCTCTATCAATTTTAAAATGTTAAGAAAAATATAAGGGGACCAAACTATAAAGAAAAGTACATAAGGAGGACCAAAAGTGGTATTCACCCTTATACTAAAAAGTTAAATAAAATAGAACGATACATCATTTAAGTTTGATTTTATTTTATTTGTATCGAGTTTGGGATTATATTTGGACTTTATTTGACTTTCAAATGAATTGAATTAGATGAGCTTTGATCAAGGCGACTATCTTGATATTTTTATTTTGACATGTATTTTGTTATTTTCTTGATTATTGAGTCAAACTCATATCAAGTTCAAAAACTCTCGCACGAAAATATTAATCAAACTTTATTCAATATGTAAATAAATCAAAATCAGTTGTCTTTTTCTCAAAGAACTTGAGCCGAATATAAAATAAGCTTATTTAACGTCATCCCTAATAAAATTACGAACAAAAAATTATTATGGATTAGATATGGAACATACATAATATAAAGTAAATATTATCCAACATAGATATGCAGCGAAAAAAAATTAAGCACCATGAACGTTTAAGAGAACATATCTCAATATTTTTTTTTATTTTCTTAAAATTCATAATATTCAATATCTAGTAATAATGAAGATTACAACAATACTTTATTTTAGACGCTGACACTAAATAACTAAAAGGAAATAAGACTCTTAATGAATTAAGTAAACGAAAAGGACCCGATGGTCTTGAATTCTCCTGCATCACTTATTGACTTAACTTACCCAATCATACTTCTTACGCCCTTGTAAATAAATACCATCACTCTTTGCTGTCCAATCACAGTGACTGTGATGACAAGGATCGACATCCCAATATTCATTAAAAACTTCAAAACTCGACTGCTTATTATCCCATCGAAGGGTACAAAAGAATAAGGTACCAAAATTCTCACAAAAACCAAATCTAAATACTTGGTTTGGTGTCAATACGTGATTTCCAAGATCGTCATCTTTAGACGCGCAGTGTACAAGTAACGGTTCAGAATTTGGAGGAAGGTTATTTAACAAGTTGACATGAAATTTAGAGATAATGAAACAACTTTTTCCTTCATGGACAAGAGTTGCAGAAAAGATGAACATTAAAAAAATGAATTTGAACATTTTATATAGTTCTTAGTGCTTGTTGGAGAATTATGTAATGTGTTAAAATCATTAACTTATAAACCATGTTATATAGTAGTGTTTTATTTCTCTATGTCTCTTAAAAAAGTAATTTATATATCTATAATAAATTTGGTTAAATTTGAATATGATTGACAAAATTATTATAGGATTTTAAAAATTATTAAAGTTGTCATAATTTGGTCATAAAGGTCTTTCGAATTAAAAAAATAAAGTAATAAAATTTATGGTAACTTTGATTCAGGTTTGCTAAGCTACAATATATTTTTAACATGGTTAGTGATATTGCGTTCTTTATTTGCCTTCTTTATAATACGTGTGGAACAGTAAATTAATTAATATTAACTAATTTGCCTAATTTGTAGCTAGAGTAAATTTTTAATTTTAATTAATTTTTCTTTATTTGTCTTCTTTACAATACGAGTGAAGAAGAAAATTACTTAATATTCTTCTCGCTCTTCTTTATTTCATAGAATTCGTTATCTTGTATCCATTCCTTTCGAATCTCAAAAATGGTTGGTGCCATTTTAGTTTAAATTAATTTACTCTCATTTATGATATTTATAATACGACTGGAAAGGAAAATAAATTAATGTTCTTTTCTCCCTTCTTATTTCCTTAGAATTTTTTTATAGCGAATTTCTAATTTTGATTATTTTACCCTTAGTAGACTTCTTTATTAGAGGAGTGAAAATAAAAATTAATTAATATTCTTGTCACTCTTCTTTATTTCTTAGAATTCGTTATCTTGTATTCATCCCTTTCGAATATCACAAATTGCTAGTGCCAGAGAAAATTTCTAATTTAAATTAATTTACCCTCATTTGTCTTCTTTATATACGACTGAAAAGGAAAATAAATTATTGTTCTTTCCTCTCTTCTTATTCCTTAGAATTTGTTAGAGAAAGTTTCTAATTTAGATTATTCTACCATTGTTAGACTTCTTTATTACAGGAGTGAAAATAAAAATTAATTAATATTCTTCTCACTCTTCTTTATTTCTTCGAATTTATTATCTTGTATTGATCCCTTTCGATTCTCACAAATTTTTGATGACATAATTTTGTTTTTTTAATTTAAATTAGTTTACCATCATTTGTCTTCTTTATATTACAAGTGAATAGAAAAATAAATTAATGTTCTTCTCTCTTCTTATTTCCTTAGAATTTGTTAGAGCGAATTTCTAATTTCGATTATTCTACCATTATTAGACTTCTTTATTATAGGAGTGAATATTAAAATTAATTAATGATCTTATTTATCCTCTTTTTTTCCTTAGAATATGCTAGTCCGAATTCATCCCTTACAAATCTCTCAATTTTTTGACTTGCTAAGTAGATTTTTTTTTTTGAAAAAAAAAATTAATCATTATTTATGCATGATTTTTTAGTAGTAAATTTAGGGCTCATTTGGTCACCCATTGCTACGCTAAAAATAAAAGTTGCGGCACATACGCTATTTAACGAAACATTTTGCATCTCGTCTTGCCTACTATGTTGCGATTTCCAATGTGAAGATCTTTTAAGATATGTTTTTAATCGTGTTTTATAAGGCTAGGTTTTAATCATTAGATATTTAGGGTGCATTTACAAAATTCAAAATTCAAACTTCAATTAATTATTAGATAATGCGGGAAAGTACTCTACTTATAAAAGCATGTTTAGGAATATTACGTTTTAGGTAACACTTTTATAAATAAAATAACAAGCAAGTGATAACCACTTATTTGATGTAATGACTCATCTTGTAATGATATATCACTGGAGAAACCCAATAGCTAGTGATCTTCCATTGTTGTTTGTCAATCCAGCAAGATAATATTCAAATTATTCAAGATTCAAATAATCTTGTGATAAAATAACTTCAACTGACTAAGATTGATAACTTCATCTTGAAGCAGGAGTACCGCTAGTCTAACACGTTCCCCCTGAATTCAAGAATAAATTATACAACTATTCTTTTGAGAGTTAATCTTGAACGTCACTGTGTTGTTGAACTCCAGTAAGCTGACGAGCGGTAGTCTTCTGATAAGTTCCCCCTCAGCTTATGCATCCAGATTCAACAAGCCTAATTCAACTCTAAGAGCTAAAAATATTGCATCACTTAATGGTTGAGTGAAAATGTCAGCAAGTTGATTGTCAGTATGAACATACTCAATTTTGACATTTCCTTTGTCAATGTGATCTCATATGAAATGATGCTTGATCGCAATATGCTTAGTCCTTGAGTGACTAGTAGTATTATGAGTAAGTGAAATTGCACTTTCATTGTCTTAGTAGATAGGAATTCCGCTGATCTTGATATTATAGTCTTCTAATTGATGCTTCAACCATAAGATTTGTGCACAACAAGCTCCAGCAGCAATGTATTATGCTTTAGCAGTAGAAATAGAGACTGAAGTTTGCTTCTTACTCATCCATAAGATTAGTCGACTGCCCAAATATTGACAAGTTCTAGTATTACTTTTCCTATCAATTTTGCAGCCAGCAAGGTCAGAATCTGAATATCCAATAAGTTCAAATCCTAATTCCCTTGGGTACCACAGTCCTAAATCTTCACTGTCCTTAAGATATCATAATATCCTTTTAGTAGCTAGGAGCTATGATTCCATAGGATTTGATTGAAATCTTGCACAAACCCCAACAGAGTACATCATATCATCTCTACTAGCAGTGAGGTAGAGTAGTGAACCAATTATACATCTATATTTGGTAATGTCAACTGGTTTCCTATCTTCATCATTGTCTAAGCAAAATCCAGTAGACATAGGAATAGCAAAAGTTGAGCTAGTTTCCATACCAAATTTCTTAAACAGATCTCTAGTATACTTTGATAGGATAGTGCCCAGCAAACCAATTCACTTTAGCTTGTAATAAGTCTATTATGTAATAAACAATCTTTGATTTCATGAATAATACGCGTGTTTATTTATAACTGTATAGAATAAACAATGGCCAACTTCATATCTCGCGAATACATTTAAGCGATTGGATGAAATCCTTAGATCACATTCGACTATGGGACGATTCACTTCGGTATTGAGTGCAATCATGAAACAGGCTCTAAGGTCGTGATCTTAAAACACGTTCCAAGTCATAGATTCCGAACGAGACAGGGTATCGAAGGAATCGCAAAAACTTGTATGAATATGCATGATTCACATGGAGTGAATTTATAGAGTTTCATGAACAAGACATTTCATGTCAGTGCATATGAGTAGGTGGTTCGATAGGGGATCGAACGCATCGAATGACCCGAACAGAGAAACCCATTGTGGAAGCGCATGACGCATATCGGTGATGGGATGTTTCTCAAGGCTTATAATAGTGTACGATTTAGTCCTTAGATTTTGCATCAACTTGGAGAATTTCTCACACATATGTGTGTATGTTGAACAACCACATGGCTTTGAAGTCTATCAAGATGGTGACAAAGATTATCGTCTTATGAGGGGGTGGGAGGGGAGGGGGGTGGAATAGACCTCTAACCTTTTAAAAACTTTTTCTCTCTTTTGTTAAGTAGAGTCTACATATCAACAAGGTACGTGAGACTACTTGGTTGTTTTTGCACTAAGCTTATTAGAAAGGTAGACTACTTAACTGAGCTTGCTTATCTACCTTAAATAATTAGAGTTTACAAATGAATGATGCAGTGGATATGTAAATGTTTGTTTTTCAAACAATGTTTTCAATTCAATTAAAACTTGAGAAATTCCTTAAGTTAAAAGACTTATCTTTTACATTTTACTTATTTATATGTATTGCAAATTATAATAAGTAAACACAAGGAATTTTTATAGTGGTTAAGCAGGCAGAAAACCTCTTAATCCACTCTTCTAAATCACTAAGATTTAGGTTATACTTGAAACACTTAGTAACCTAGTACAACTTGAGCTTTTACAACAAATGATAAGCCTCAAGTAGAACACTCATATATCACGGAAATTCACTCAGAAAATCGTATTCTAAAGCACTCAGCTTAATAAAATGAAGTTATATCTTCTCACACATATTCGATATACATTTCTACAATCCTCTGTTGAATAATCACTCAGATTTGAAAGTGTTTTATCTGTTGGGATTTATGGGGTATGATTGTCAAAACAACAGTGCGGAATATTTAAAAATTTTCATACACCCAAAACCTAGGATTTATTTACTAGCACATATGAACAAGTCGAATATAATTTAGCAACAAATTACTAAATATAAAGGGGTAAATCGAGATTTACCTCACCACAGGCAAGGTGGTGGTTTTCTCCGGTCTTCTCTTTCGTTCACTAGAGCACCCCAAGTGTTGTGCCTCTAGAGATAGTCCACACCAGCTGGATTGAGTGACACCTTCGATCCTTAGGCTTAGAACTGGAAGGGAAGGTTTGTTAATGGCAGAACTAGATCTAGATCTAGATCCAACTCTAGGTGAAGGAGAGAGCAAGAGAGAGGGGGGCGGCTAGGGCTTGAAGGGGGCGGCTAGGGATTAGGTTTTTCTTAGGGTTTGAGTCTCTTCTTAGACTCCCTTTTATAGCCACTTTCAAAAGCCCTCTTGTGCAAGACTTGCTATTGGGCCATTAATTAATTGGCCCATGTCTTGCATTAATTTAATTAACCACCTTAATTAAATTAGCCCATTTAATCCAATTAAATATTTATCTCTTTAATTAACTCTTTAATTAATATTTAATTAGTTAGACTATCTAATTAATTATTTCTCTCTCATAACTCTTTAATTCTTTTATTTGATTTAATTCTTTAAATCAAACCTTTCCTTAATTGACTGTCACTGTCCAACTGTATTGTGTGTGACCCTCTAGGTTCACCATCAATTGGCCGTAGGCCCACGACTTTCGTGATTTAATTAATGAGCAATTAATATTCAATTAATTGCTCGATCAATAAACTCCTTTAATTGACCACTCCAGAATAATCTCCCATTAATCCAGGAGTACCCACACCTCAAGGTCGATGTCTAGCCACAAGCTCATGAGGCCCAGCTTCAGGTGAATTGACATTAGTGAACCTCACCTCTTATAAGTACCATGTACATACGGCCCCTCTAACGACTAATTTCCCGATCGAGACCTAGGGTGTGTGAATTGGTCAGCACCTCTAATTATCTCGATTCTGTACTTTCTAATTCTGGATAATAATTCCAGTGTGACTGCTAAATTTGGAAACCCCTTTCCAAATCCGTCACCGACCATGGCCATGGATTTCTCGGAATCTATTATCTAAGATCGTACATGAAATTCCCTCATTCATTAAAATGAGTCGGTAAATCCCATTTTGATGCTAACCATCCGCGCATACGACTGTACGTACCCAACGTAGGCACACAATAGTCAGGCTACGTGACCGGCTCCCAAATCAAAGCACGCACACCCGTATACCGAATTCGCCCTAGCACCTCAAGTCTAAGGACTAAATCGTACACTGTTATAAGTCCTGAGAAACATCCCATCACCGATATGCTTTACGCACTTCCACAATGGGTTTCTATGTTCGGGTCGTTCGATGCGTTCGATCCCCTATCGAACCACATAGTCATATGCACTGACATCAAATGTCTTGTTCATGAAACTCTACAAATTCACTCCATGTGAATCATGCATAATCCTACAAGTCTTGACGATTCCTTCGATACCCCGTCTCGACAGTAATCTATGACTTGGAACATTTATAAGATCACGACCTTAGAGACTGTTTCATGATTGCACTTAATACTGAAGTGAATCGTCCCATAGTCATAAGTGATCTCAGGGTTTCAACCAATCGCTTAAATGTATTCGCGAAAGATGAAGATGGCCATTAATTTATCTTATACACGAAATAAATAAACTTTGCGTATTAATTAATAAATCAAAGATTCGTTGAAGATAAAGTAGTCCTATTACAAGCTATTGTGTTGGCTTGTTGGGCACTATCATATCAATCTCCCACTTGCCCTAAAGCCAATCACAACATTTCTAAGATTCATCTTCCCAAGATGTTCTTCGAACACTTTTTGCGATAGTGGCTTCGTTAGTGGATCAGCTACGTTATCTTTTGAGTCGACACGTTTCATTTGAATGTCTCCTCTACCAATGATTTCTCTAATCACATGGTATTTCCTCATCACGTGTTTGGACTGATGGTGTGATCTCGGCTCCTTTGCTTGAGCGATTGCCCCATTGTTGTCATAGAAGACTACTATAGGCTATGCAATGCTGGGTACCACATCCAACTCTTGGATGAAGTTTCTCATCCAAACCCTTTCCTTTACTGCATCCGATGCTGCAATATATTCTTCTTCAGTGGTTGAATCTGCAGTGGTGGACTGCTTGGAACTCTTCCAACTCACCGCTGCTCCGTTGAGGCAAAATATATATCCAGAATTGGATTTATAATCATCCACGTCAGACTGGAAACTCGAATCCGTGAATCCTTCGAGTTTCAATTCTCCACTACCGACGTAGACCAAGAACATATCCTTAGTCCTTCTCAGGTACTTGAGGATAGCCTTTACGGCGGTCCAGTGTTCCTCCCCGGGAATTGACTGGTAGCGGCTCGTTACACTTAGAGCGTGTGCTACGTCAGGTCTAGTACATAACATCGCATACATTATGCTGCCTATGGCAGATGCATAAGGTATGAGAGACATTCTCTTCTTTTCTTCATCACTTGTAGGGCACATTGATTTAGAAAGAGAGATCCCATGTCTCATTGGAAGCAATCCCTTCTTGGATTCTTCCATACTGAACCGTTTCAGTATAGTGTTAATGTACTGAGATTGGGAGAGTCCCAACATCTTCTTTGATCTATCTCTATAGATACGTATGTTGGTACAGTAGAGGTACTCAAGTACCATGCATGCAAAGTCTTCCAACTTTGCTTTGTGAGACCCACAAACTTTGACAAATGGTGTCAAAGTGATATCTTTGTCACGTGAAGAAATAATCCCCCATGCAGCAAAGAAAAATGGCAACATTATTTCAGCAGATTTCAAGGATTGGTGCGCCGGGTTTCACGTCATATTTTTGCTGGCTTGGAGGCTATAAATAGCAGCTTCATTCAGCTGAAAAATTACACCATTAGAACAAGTACTACAACAATATACACGAGAGCAATTATCAAAGTGAGGCTAGAATTGAGAGTAATTTTAGCAGCTTCCCTTGAGAGATATTGTGAGAAAATTGAGTGAGCAATTTTCTTAGTGTAAGAGAGTTGTGAGTGATGAGTGTTTGTAAACACTGTGTAATTATCTCCCTTTAGTGAAAGATCTGCAGCAGCCCGTGGACGTAGCCTATTTTGGAGGAACCACGTAAATCTTGTGTTCATTATTTTTGCTCTTTTGTTAAATCTGGTTGTAGGTTTTTCCTAACAACTGGTATCAGAGCTCAGGAATATTTATTCCGGGCCAACCAGATTTAAGTGGGAGTAATGGCGGCAGACGAAGGCAAAATGAAACTCGAAAAGTTCGATGGTGCGGACTTCGGATTCTGGAAGATGCAAATAGAGGACTATTTGTATCAGAAAAATTTATTCTTGCCTTTCCAAGAAGATAAGCCAGAATCCATGAAGGATGATGAGTGGAAACTCCTTGACAGACAAGCTCTCGGAGTTATCCGGTTAACGTTATCTCGCAATGTCGCTTTTAACATAGCGAAGGAGAAGACCACGGCGGGTCTTATGAAGGCCCTCTCAAATATGTACGAGAAACCTTCGGCCTCAAATAAAGTGCATTTAATGAGGCGGTTATTTAATTTGCGGATGACCGAAGGGGCATCGGTGGCCCAACATCTGAATGAGCTCAGTACAATCACGACTCAGTTGAGTTCGGTCGAGATTGAGTTTGACGATGAAGTACAGGCGTTGTTACTTTTGTCCTCCCTTCCAGAAAGTTGGAATGCTACGGTCACGGCTGTGAGTAGCTCGTCGGGAAGCAATAAGTTGAAATTCAACAATGTATGTGATCTCGTTCTAAACGAAGAGATCCGGCGGAGAGAGTCAGGCGAAACTTCGACCCCCTCTGCTTTGTCGACGGAGTCAAGAGGTCGATCGACAAACAACAATCGTGGAAGATCAAACCACCGAGGAAGATCAAAGAATGGGAGATCCGGGTCGAGAAATCCCAGCAATTCCCAAAACTCAAAGACTGTTGAGTGTTGGAATTGTGGAAAGATCGGACACTACAAAAATCAGTGCAAGAGTGCACCGAAGAATCAGGCAGCGAAGACCGAAGTCAATGTTGCCTCGACATCAACACAAGATGATATGTTGATATGCTCTTTGGAGAGCAAGGAAGAGTCTTGGGTGTTAGACTCTGGAGCATCATTTCACGCTACTTCGCAGAAAAGACTCTTTGAGAAGTATGTGTCAGGAAATCTCGGTAAAGTATATCTTGGCGACGACCAACCTTGTGATATTGTTGGTAAAGGAACAGTGAAAATTAGGTTGAACGGGTCTGAGTGGAAGATGAAGGATGTCAGGCATATTCCCGACCTGAGAAAAAACTTAATCTTTGTGGGCCAGTTAGCCAGTGAAGGCTATACTACAATCTTCCATGGAGATGATTGGAAGATATCAAAGGGTGCAATGGCCGTTGCACGAGGAAAGAAGAGCGGCACTCTTTACATGGCGGCAAAAGGGTGTTGTTCGATTGCAGTTGCAGCAATCAACCAAAATCCAAACATGTGGCACCAAAGACTTGGTCACATGAGTGAGAAAGGAATGAAGATTATGCACTCCAAAGGAAAGCTACCGAATCTACAGTCGATTGACATCGACATGTGCGAAGACTGTATACTTGGAAAGCATAAGAGAGTTAGCTTTCAGACAAGTGGCAGAACCCCAAAGAAGGAAAAGTTGGACCTTGTTCATTCTGATGTATGGGGTCCAACGACTGTCTCATCGATTGGTGGGAAACACTACTTTGTGACTTTCATAGATGATCACTCTCGAAAAGTATGGGTTTACTTTTTGAGACATAAATATGAAGTGTTCAACACGTTCAGAAAATGGAAAGCCATGGTAGAAAATGAGACAGGTCTCAAAATCAAAAAGCTGAGAACCGATAATGGTGGAGAATATGAAGCCTCCAAATTCAAGAAGTTCTGCTATGAGCACGGGATCAAGATGGAAAGAACTGTACCGGGTACACCTCAACAAAATGGTGTAGCAGAACGCATGAATCGAACGTTGACCGAGAGAGCCAGAACAATGCGTATGCAGTCAGGCCTACCCAAGATGTTCTGGGCAGAAGCAGTCAACACAGCTGCTTATTTGATTAATCGAGGTCCATCGGTACCATTGGAGCATAAAATTCCAGAAGAGGTATGGAGTGGTAAAGATGTTAAGTTATCACACCTCAAAGTTTTTGGTTGTATGGCATACGTGCATATCAGTGATCAAGGCAGGAATAAGCTTGATCCAAAATCCAAGAAGTGTACATTTCTTGGATATGGCGATGATGAGTTCGGGTATCGCATCTTGGATGATGCAAATAGGAAAATAATCCGCAGCAGAGACGTAATTTTCAATGAAAGAATTATGTACAAAGATAGGCATTCGACAAATGCCACTGACCCAATTGAGATTGAGCCAGTATATGCAGAAGTGGATGACGTTCCCATCAGTCCTGTGACAAACCAAACAATTGAAAATCCCGAGCCAGAGGAACGTGTTGAGCAGGAGGATGCAAATCAACCCCATTCTCCAACTCCTGTATTGAGAAGGTCTTCTCGGCCACATGTGCCTAACAGGAGATACATGAACTATGTGTTGCTGACAGATGGAGGAGAACCAGAGTGCTATGATGAGGCTTGTCAGATCGGAGATGCCGGCGAGTGGGAGCTTGCCATGAAAGACGAGATGAAGTCTTTGATCTCCAACCAGACATGGGAACTTGTTGAGTTACCCAGAGGGAAGAAGGCCCTTCATAACAAATGGGTGTATCGTGTGAAAGAAGAGCATGATGGCTCGAAACGATACAAAGCCAGACTAGTAGTCAAAGGATTCCAGCAGAAAGAAGGAATTGACTACACCGAGATCTTTTCTCCTGTTGTGAAACTTAATACTATTAGGACGGTATTAAGTATTGTTGCTATTGAAAATCTCTACCTAGAACAGTTGGATGTGAAGACTGCGTTTCTTCATGGAGACTTAGATGAAGAGATTTACATGCGTCAGCCAGAAGGTTTCTCAGAGAAAGAGAAAGAAAATATGGTGTGTAGACTCAAGAAGAGCTTGTATGGCTTGAAACAAGCTCCAAGACAGTGGTACAAAAAGGTTGACAACTTCATGCACAAGGAAGGCTTCCAGAAGTGCAATGCCGACCACTGTTGTTACTTCAAGAGGTATAACTCAAGTTATATCATTCTGCTACTTTATGTCGACGATATGTTAGTAGCTGGTTCAGATATGAACGAGATCAAAAGCTTGAAGCAGCAATTGTCAAAAGAGTTTGACATGAAAGATTTAGGTCCAGCAAAGAAGATTCTTGGGATGCAAATCACTCGAGATAAGCAAAAAGGATTTTTGCAGTTATCTCAGGCAGAATACATCAGTCATATTTTGCAAAGGTTCAATGTGGGCAGCAGTAAGCCAGTCAACACACCATTGGCTAGTCACTTTCGACTATCCAAGGATCAGTCTCCTCAGACAGACGAAGAGAGAGACTTAATGGCCAAGGTTCCTTACGCCTCAGCCATTGGGAGTTTGATGTACGCAATGGTCTGTACGAGACCAGACATTGGCTATGCAGTGGGAGCTGTTAGCAGGTTTATGTCAAACCCGGGTAAGATCCACTGGGAAGCAGTCAAATGGATCTTGAGATATCTACGAGGCACTCCAGATAAGTGTTTGTACTTTGGCAGAGGAGAAGTCAAAGCGCAAGGGTACGTAGATGCTGATTTTGCCGGGGAAGTTGATCACAGAAGAAGCACCACAGGTTATGTATTCACTGTGGGATCAACGGCGGTCAGTTGGATGTCACGGTTACAGAAGATTGTTGCATTGTCCACGACGGAAGCAGAGTATGTAGCAGTGACAGAAGCCAGTAAAGAAATGATTTGGCTTCAGGGTTTGTTAGATGAGTTGGGATTCATAAATGAGAAGATTGTCCTATACAGTGATAGTCAGAGTGCAATACATTTGGCGAAGAACTCTGCATTTCACTCCAGAGCAAAGCACATTGGGCTTCGTTATCACTTCATCAGATCTCTGTTAGAGGATGAAGTATTAACGCTTGAGAAGATTCAAGGAAGTAAGAATCCAGCAGACATGCTAACCAAGGTAGTAACTGTTGATAAACTGAAGCTATGCTCAGCTTCAGTTGGACTCCATAATTGACAAGATCGGAACGGCTGTTGCATTGATCAGGTGTGAAGACAGATTGAAATCGTTCTTCAAGTGGGAGATTGTTGGTACAGTAGAGGTACTCAAGTACCATGCATGCAAAGTCTTCCAACTTTGCTTTGTGAGACCCACAAACTTTGATAAATGGTGTCAAAGTGATATCTTTGTCACGTGAAGAAATAATCCCCCATGCAGCAAAGAAAAATGGAAACATTATTCCAGCAGATTTCAAGGATTGGTGCGCCGGGTTTCACGTCATATTTTTGCTGGCTTGGAGGCTATAAATAGCAGCTTCATTCAGCTGAAAAATTACACCATTAGAACAAGTACTACAACAATATACACGAGAGCAATTATCAAAGTGAGGCTAGAATTGAGAGTAATTTTAGCAGCTTCCCTTGAGAGATATTGTGAGAAAATTGAGTGAGCAATTTTCTTAGTGTAAGAGAGTTGTGAGTGATGAGTGTTTGTAAACACTGTGTAATTATCTCCCTTTAGTGAAAGATCTACAGCAGCCCGTGGACGTAGCCTATTTTGGGTGAACCACGTAAATCTTGTGTTCATTATTTTTGCTCTTTTGTTAAATCTGGTTGTAGGTTTTTCCTAACAACGTATCCCTAATACGTAAGATGCGTCTCCCATATCTTTCATGGAGAATTGCGTGGATAACCACGCTTTCGTCTGCGTCAAAGTTCTGATATCGTCCCCGATCAACAGAATGTCATCGACATACAACACAATAAATTGTACCGAACCCCCATTGAATTTCTTGTACACGCATGACTCATAAACGTTCTTGATGAAGCCAAAACCCTTGACTGTCTCATCAGAACGTTTGTTCCAGGTTCGGGATGCCTGTTTTAGGCCATAAATTGACCTTTGAAGTTTGCAGACCTTATGCTCACTTCCTTTGGATGTAAAGCCTTTTGGCTGTTGCACAAAGATTTCCTTATCAATGTCTCCTTTGAGAAAGGCGGTCTTTACATCCATTTGCCATATCTCGTAGTCATACCACGTGACTATGGCTAATAGTATCCGAATGGATTTTGACATCACCACTGGAGAGAAGGTTTCCTCATAGTCTATACCAGGCATTTGAGAATAACCTTTCGCCACAAGGCGAGCCTTATGAGTCAAAACTTCTCCATTCATTCCAAGCTTGCGCTTGAAGATCCACTTACAGCCTACAGGGACAGTTTCCTCAGGTGGATCAACCAAGGTCCATACCTTGTTGGAATGCATAGAATCCATTTCGGATTGCATGGCTTCCTGCAATGCACCCGAGTCTATGTCTGACATAGCTTCTTCGTATGTCCTTGGATCACCGTCCAATTCATCGTTCTCGTGGATAAAGCCATACCTTTCAGGCTCTCTACGAACTCGATCGGACTTTCGAAGTACTGGTGTACTAGATGGTTCAATAGGTTCAGGATCAACTCCCACTGTTTGTGGGGATGGGTCCACTTCCTGGACTTCATCAAGTTCTACGGACACCCCGCTTCTTTTAGTGAGGAAGTCAGCCTCTAAGAAGTGGGCGTTCCTAGACACGAACGTCTTTCGTTCTTTAGGGTCGTAGAACAGGTATCCAATGAATTCCTTTGGATACCCCACAAATTTGCACAAACTAGATCTACTGTCTAGTTTATCTCCTTTCTTGTTTCTAACATCGGCAGGAGATCCCCATACTCGTAAATACGAGTACATGGGTGCTTTACCAAACCACTCTTGGTGTGGCGTCGTCGGCACCGACTTAGAAGGTACTATATTAAGTATCTTTGAAGCCGTTAAGAGGGCTAAGCCCCAAAACGAAAAAGGAAGATCAGCGAAACTCATCATGGAACGAACCATGTCCAACAAAGTTCGATTCCTTCTCTCAGACACACCATTCAACTGTGGTGTTCTAGGAGGAGTTCGCTGTGAGAGAATTCCATTCTCTACAAGATAATCGAGGAATTCTTGACTTAAGTATTCCCCACCTCGATCCGATCGAATTGCCTTAATACTGTGTCCAAGTTGGTTATCAACTTCCATTCGAAACTCTTTGAACTTTTCAAAAGCTTCGGACTTATACTTCATTAGGTATACATACCCAAAACGACTATAGTCGTCTGTGAAAGTTATGAAGTATGAGAATCCTCCTCTTGCACTGACAGTCAGTGGTCCACAAACATCGGTATGGATCAAATCCAAGGTTTGTTTGGTTCGCTCCGGTTTCCCAGAAAAAGGCGTTTTGGTCATCTTTCCCTTGAGACAGGACTAGCAAGCTGGGAGATCATCTAGGTTTTGTATTTCAAGAGCCCTAGGGAAACCAACTTTTGAATTCTACTCTTGGATATATGTCCAAGCCTAGCGTGCCAAAGTTGTGGACTATTATCATCTTGTTTTCTTTTCTTTGATTGAATGTGCAATACGTTAGAATTAGTTGGTTCAAGGGAATAAAGACCATCTATTAGAGTACCACTAGCATAAGTAAAACCACCTTTTATTATGCTAAAACTTCCATTAGAAATGGAAAAACAAAAACCATCATTATCCAACAAAGGAATCGAAATAATGTTTTTGATAATCGTCGGTACGTACAAACAGTCTTTTAAAACCAAAGTAAAATTCCCTAAAACTAATTCAACGTCCCCTATGGCCTATGCCGCAACCCTTGCTCCGTTTTCAAAGCGCAGGATCCTATCCCCAGGTTTAAGAGGTCTTACTGCTCCCATCACCTGCAAATCATTGCAGATATGAGAACCAGCTGCGGTGTCTAACACCCATGATGCACAATTAATTGAAATATTAACTTCAATAAAGAAAATGCCTTTGGCTACCGTATTAAGGTAGTCAGGGCAGTTCTTTTTCTAGTGCCCTGCTTTCTTGCAGTGGAAACATTCATCTTCTGGGCTCTTTCTCATTTTCTCGACAACCTTCTTGGTTGTTTTGGAAGAGAACACTTTCTTCTTCTTCTTGCCCTTCTTTGGCTTTGTAGCCTTGGGTTGCTCAACAATCAGGACAGACTTCTCCTTCTTAAGGGTAGCTTCTGCCGTGACCAACATGTTGGTCAGTTCGTGAAGAGCGAGATTTCTCTCCTCCATGTTGAAATTCATCACGAACTGATCAAATGAGCGTGGTAGAGTATGGAGTAGGAGGTCAGTTCTAAGATCAGCGTGCAAGTCTACTTCCAAGTTCTCCAATTTTTCAATCAGATTAATGAAACGAAGACAGTGATCTTTTACACTGGCTCCCTCAGCCATTCTCAGATTAAACAACTCCCTAGTCGTCTTGAACCTTTCGGTCCTAGACTTCTCTCCAAATAAATCTTGGAGATGGAGAAGTATATCAACAGCATGAGGCATCTTAGCATGCTGTTTCTGCAGCTCATTGGTCATTGATGCTAGCATTAGGCAACGAACCTGAATGTCATCATCAACCCATTTTGTATGGGTGGCTCGTTCCTCTTCCGAAACTCCTTTCGGAAGTGCACCAGGCATCGGTGCATCGAGAACATAGCTCCGACGATCGGAGTCAAGGACTATCCACAAATTTCTTAGCCAGTCGATAAAATTTGATCCGTTCAGTTTGTTAGTGTCAAGGATGATAGATAATGGATTCTTAGACATTTTTGCAAAATGATCTACAAAATAGAATGATAACGTTCAGCTGACTGATCTAAATTAATACTTATAATTAACGACTATTGGACTTGTTATCGAAAAAGTTCTCCCACTATTTTCTCGAAACAATTACCCCTTCAATTGTTCGGGAAATCTTATTTCCTAGCAGGTCGTGACGTTCCAGCAGACATTAATTGTACCCACGACTCGCGGCCATACAATTAATTCCCTAGGTAGGTATACTTTTACCAATTGTGTCCTTACACAACCTTCAAGCTATTTTGCCTCGGTTTTTGCACTCATCTAGCACTGCTACATCATGAGTGGTACTACTCGTTAGGTCTAACCCATCAATCTTGATGAGCAACGGGCCCGGTCATGAAATCCCCATAACTAGTTATCGGTCGATGTTCAAGTCCCGACCAGTTCCCATCCTCGTCAAGTTTATTTAAAAATGAGAATCAAGGAGTTTCCCGTATTGTCTCTTTCTTCGACTCGGGTGCCAGACTCTGGATAACCTTAATCGATAAGTGGACAACTCACGCTAGTTCCTATTGATGGAAGGCTTGGATCTTAAAACTTCATTTTAATGTACCCAATATGACTTAATATTATTATCAAGAGGGGGTTTTCGGGTTTGAGAGTTTGAGGTAACTCTACTCGAGATCTCACCGTTCCAGTTATGCATTATCTTTTATTTACGATCTAAATTACTAGCGCGCATCACCATACATGCTAAAAATATAAATACGTAAATAAAAACATACACACCTAGCATGCATGCTACCACAATATGTTTTCAATCGGAAGCCTCCTATGCGGGCCATCATCGAGCCTAAGATGATGGTCCTATTGGTTAATCTAATTGGGTTTTAAAGAGACCTAGACTATTACATTAATAACCAAGCATACATGGTCTTCACTCTTCTTGGGCTCCCACCTTGCTTGTAACGGGCCTCCATCCTAAACTACTTAAAACAGTAAAGCCCTATCTATTACAAAGGCTCAAAGTGGCCCAAAAACTTAAGGCTCGCAGGCCCAATAAAACCAACAAATTAAAATTAACCAATCACATCTACCCCTAGGGTCAAGGCTCGGCGCGATCGAAAACCACGTAAACAGTTCACGTAGAGCAAGAAACAAGCAAAACACATTTTCTTATTTCTTATCTTATTTTAAAACTCCCTTTTAAAATACCTTAAGATTCTAGTTTTAAAACTCATTTTAAAACAATCCACAATCTTTATTTTAAAACCCCTTTTAAAACAACCTCTTTGATTCTCACTTTAGTCCCCACTAACTATGATAAAAATTAACTTTCTGGATATACCAAACCCTTTTAGTGCACAAAACAGTTTCTGTTTATCAACTTTAAAAAATTACAGTTCGGCCCCTGAATTTCAAAAATTACATTTTGACCCCTCAACTTTTGGAAATTACAAATCAGCCCCAAAATTTCCAGAACATGCAAATCGGACCAGAAAGCAGAAAATTAACAAAATTTCCAGAAACTTTTGTTTAATGCAAAACAGACCCCTAATTTTACGGAATTGCAAAAACAGCCCCAACCTTTCGTAAATTGTAAAATAGTCCAGATTTTGAAAAATTCCAGAAATTACAATTTGGTCCACAATTGAAGAAAATGAAAATTTTACTTTCTGTCCAGATTTTACAAAAATCGCAATTTGCACACAAGCCCTCAAATTTTCGGTAATTACAGTTTTGGCCCAAAACCGAAAAGTGCATACATCCGAATATTTAATTTATCATAACAAGCAAGAATCAAAAATAGAACACAACAAACACATATATCCATATATTTTGATGTGTTCAGGCCTATTCATATGTGCATAATAAATTTGGCTCTGATACCACTGTTGGGATTTATGGGGTATGATTATCAAAACAACAGTGCGGAATATTTAAAAATTTTCATACACCCAAACCCTAGGATTTATTTACTAGCACATATGAACAGGTTGAATATAATTTAGCAACAAATTACTAAATATAAAGGGGTAAATCGAGATTTACCTCACCATAGGCAAGGTGGTGGTTTTCTCCGGTCTTCTCTTTCGTTCACTAGAGCACCCCAAGTGTTGTGCCTCTAGAGATAGTCCACACCAGATGGATTGAGTGACACCTTCGATCCTTAGGCTTAGAACTGGAAGGGAAGGTTTGTCAATGGCAGAACTAGATCTAGATCTAGATCCAACTCTAGGTGAAGGAGAGAGCAAGACGGAGGGGGGCGGCTAGGGCTTGAAGGGGGCGGCTAGGGATTAGGTTTTTCTTAGGGTTTGAGTCTCTTCTTAGACTCCCTTTTATAGCCACTTTGAAAAGCCCTCTTGTGCAAGACTTGCTATTGGGCCATTAATTAATTGGCCCATGTCTTACATTAATTTAATTAACCACCTTAATTAAATTAGCCCATTTAATCCAATTAAATATTTATCTCTTTAATTAACTGTTTAATTAATATTTAATTAATTAGACTATCTAATTAATTATTTCTCTCTCAGAATTAACTCTTTAATTCTTTTATTTGATTTAACTCTTTAAATCAAACATTTCCTTAATTGACTGTCACTGTCCAACTGTATTGTGTGTGACCCTCTAGGTTCACCATCAATTGGCCGTAGGCCCACGACTTTCGTGATTTAATTAATGAGCAATTAATATTCAATTAATTGCTCCGATCAATAAACTCCTTTAATTGACCACTCCAGAATTAATCTCCCATTAATCCAGGAGTACCCACACCTCATGGTCGATGTCTAGCCACAAGCTCATAAGGCCCAACTTCAGGTGAATTGACATTAGTGAACCTCACCTCTTATAAGTACCATGTACATACGGCCCCTCTAAAGACCAATTTCCTGATCGAGACCTAGGGTGTGTGAAAATGTCGGCACCTCTAATTATCTCGATTCTGTACTTTCTAATTCTGGATAATAATTTTAGTGTGACTGCTAAATTTGGAAACCCCTTTCCAAATCCGTCACCGACCATGGCCATGGATTTCTCGGAATCTATTATCTAAGATCGTACAGGAAATTCCCTCATTCATTACAATGAGTCGGTAGATCCCATCTTGATGCTAACCATCCGCGCATACGACTGTACGTACCCAACGTAGGCGCACAATAGTCAGGCTACGTGACCGACTCCCAAATTAAAGCACGCACACCCGTATACCGAATTCGCCCTAGCACCTCAAGTCTAAGGACTAAATCGTACACTGTTATAAGTCCTGAGAAACATCCCATCACCAATATGCTTTACGCACTTCCACAATGGGTTTCTCTGTTCGGGTCGTTCGATGCGTTCGATCCCCTATCGAACCACCTAGTCATATGCACAAATGTCTTGTTCATGAAACTCTACAAATTCACTCCATGTGAATCATGCATAATCCTACAAATCTTGATGATTCCTTCGATACCCCGTCTCGACAGGAATCTATGACTTGGAACATTTATAAGATCACGACCTTAGAGACTGTTTCATGATTGCACTCAATACTTAAGTGAATCGTCCCATAGTCATAAGTGATCTCAGGGTTTCAACCAATCGCTTAAATGTATTTGCGAAAGATGAAGATGGCCATTAGTTTATCTTATACACGAAATAAATAAACTTTGCGTATTAATTAATAAATCAAAGATTCGTTCAAGCTATTGTGTTGGCTTGCTGGGCACTATCCTATCATTATCTTTGATCTTAAACTTTGCTTCGTCAACAGATGACTAGGCTGAGAGTTTTTACTTAGAGAGTTTGAACCTAGATTTTGCAAGTATGTGTTTTGTCTTGGCCCACTCTTGAATCTCAATCTAATTATACTACAGGATTTTGAATTTGTAACGGTCATATTTTGAAACGCCAACCTGTAACTGTAGCACTGTACAATGTTGTACGAATTTGATCACTATTGTACGGATCTGACTGTCGCATTAAATGCACTTAGCAGATACGAGGTAATTTGAATTTATTACTTCAATCATTGCCATTAATACCTCTCTCAAATAGCATTTATTACCATTGGAATGACTTCTGACCACTTCCACTTAGTTGATGCAAACTACTCCGCTGATCGTCACTCTGCTGAATCAAGTCTTCACTCATTTGTCTTGACTCTGCTGAAAATAACCACTCTGATCTTCCCTGATCCGAGATTTCCACTAAGCTGACTTTGGTCACTTGTCTTCCAGACCAGAATTCAATCATCTTAGATGATTGAACCTTCAATCCTTGAATACTTCTTATCTTTAGAATAAGTATTCATCTTCAGAAAATGTTTACTAAGCTTTGCAGAATTTTTACGCTCTCATAATACATTAAGATTCCTAAGAAAGAACAAGCATTTTCTTTCTTACTTGATCAATCCTTCAACTTTGATTTATGTTAATTTACGATGGGTCTGAGACATGATACTTTCCATTCAATCTTGTCGAAGATTGCTTATGTCAGCAGCCTTAAGTGTTCCTTAAATGCCAAAGACAAATATTACTAGACAAAATTTTGTTCCCAAGTTGTGGGGGTTTGGGTTTTGAAAATATTCTTTGATTTTAAACTTTTTCCAAAGTCACCGAGAGAAGTTTTGGCTTCCTTAAGCTTTCTGGTGATGTTGAACTCAATTTGCCTTTCTTCAAGTTATGCCCAAGTATGACCTACTCAAACACTAGAAAGTAACTTTCAGAGTTTATGCAGCGGAAATCATAGCTTATCTCCTCGACCAAAACAAGATAAACACTCAACACACAAAGATCTGTCAAACAAATCTCTGCTTTTAACTAACTAACCTGTTTATGATAAAACAGTTAAGTTTGTGGTTTCATTAGTTACTTTACTTTTAAATTATGTTAGATCTGAAGTTAGATGCGCAAAAGTAAAGGTAAGCAAGCCTTATAGTGGTTCGAAGGTGGGGTAATCCCTTAAGCAATGAGCAATCCACTAGCAGTTCGATAGATTACATAAATCTATACTAGTAAAGACAGTTATTGACTCGGTCTTGGATCCGATACTCTTCACCTAGAGTATGTTTTCCTCACGGTCTCACTGAATACTTTGTCTCCTCTGCCTCACGTTCAAGCTCTTGATCCATGATCTCACTTGGTCTTCATCTTGGAAGATTCACCCAAGCATATGTTCCCAATACTCACAATGGAAGACCTTTTTTCAATAACGAAATGAAGGGTTTGATCAAGAAGGTCAATGAACTCATCACCCTCTGCGGTGAATATGCATGTGACATAATTTACATATCGTAAGTCGTTGAGGATATAGAGGTCATTAAGATTCTTTATCAATCCCTTCTTTCTTTTCTTGGAAGAAGTTTTCCTTTCCGAGTCATTGGAAATGTAGGCTAGGGAAACTTTCTTACTTGTGATTTTTAAGAAAATATTTTCTTTCGTAGAATTTTGTTAAGGTCGTGCTGTCACTTTCTTGATTGGTAATTTTTATGGATTTGAGCATGATTTTGTTTCTGAGTTTAGATCAAGCTCTGCGACGATGGTTGTGGCTGCAAATCTAACTACTCCTTCATCAACCACTATGGTGGCAGCGCAATCAAGTGACGGTGTTGAGCGTTAAGCATCATATTTACCCTCTTCTATGACCATATCTGCACTCTTGATCTGAAAAGCATTGTACTAATTTATTCTTTTAAGTTTAAGTGTATGCGCATTCAAAATGAATAGGTCTATTTATAGAGATTATGGAGAAAAAATATATTGTGAGATATGTTATTTTATGTCATATCAAATTATTTTATTAGATAAAATAGTGTGAGAGACATATTACTTTATGTTAAGAAAAGTTTGTTTGGGCATTTTTAAAGAGATAAGGAATATTTTTTAGGTGCTACTTTGAAAATTGAAAGAGGATAAGTCATAAGTTAATATATAAAAAAAAAAATTAATTGTTTGTTTAGTTTTTTCGATCAGATAATCGAAATGCTCTCTCAGAAAGGAGAAAAACAGGCCCGGCCGCTACTTTGAACAACCAAACTAACTCAATGCAAATAAAGTAAGAAATTAATCAAATCAAACTTTAGTGATTGTTTTACTTTATTTGACTCCTGTACAATATTACAACATTATCACGGGGTTTATAAAGTTATAATTATGGATTAAAATTTTGTTTTTGCCATATGTTTCGATCAGTTCTGAGAACTTCTCTAAATTTTTTAAATTTTTCAACAACCATCGGAAAAGATGCAAATAAAGAAAGACATATGAAGTAGAAACTATTCTATATTTTGTTCTGATTGACTTAGAAAAAAAAAATCGATATTTTTATGGAAACATATCACAATTTTGATCCATAGGTAGAATTGACCAGGTAGCACAATCCACATGTTAAGGGCATACATATGACATATCCAATTCCCAAGCTAAACAAGTATTCCAAAAAATTGTCACTCCATCTTTATAAAACACACACTACTTAAAATATTGCAATAATGACTCATGCATAGTAAATTATACAATATTCCCACAAGGTCAATGGCTTGTTTATATTCCATATAACCACTAAAAACAGGAGAAAGAAGAAGAAACTGATCAATGTAAATTAAACTAAGGAAAATGGAGCCATGGAAGAAAGACTACCTGGATATTGTTTTAGTTCCATTTGGCTTACTCCTCATGTTTGGATATCATCTACTCCTCCTCTACAGATACCTAAAATGCCCTCCCATCACGGCCATCGGCTACGAGAACCATAACACGAGAGCTTGGGTTTCAAGAATGCTTCAGGTAAAAAAGTACCATAAATTTTCAATTTTTTCATCAATCTATTCAGGTTGCCTGATATAATGAAAAGAGATTGCATTTTTATATACTTGACCTCATTTAATATGCAAGTTTTTCGATTTTTTCAGGGGAACTAAGAGGGCTGGCTATATCAGTAATCAACAGCAATATAAGTGCAGCAACTGCCTTGACATCTATTTCTTTAATTCTAAGTTCTATAATCGGCGCATGGATCGGAAGCACTACGACTAATATTTTCACCGGTGGGTATATCTACGGTAGCAGAAGTCCATCAATAGTTTACATAAAGTACATATCTCTACTCTCTTGTTTCCTTGTGGCTTTTGCTTGTTTTTTTCAGACAACAAGGTACTTTGTTCATGCTAGTTTTCTAATTAGCATGCCGAAAAATGAGATCCCGGTAATTTTCGTTGAAGAAGAAGTGATTAGAGGAGTAATTTCTGGTTGATTGGACTTAGATCACTCTATTTTGCCACAAATTTTCTGCTGTGGATATTTGGTCCAGTTCCAATTTTTCTTTGCTCTGTGATTATGGTGGTGGTGTTGTATAATTTCTTTCGACAGAAATACAACTCCATTGCATCAGTATAAACCAATTGGGAGGCATGAATCATCAAATAAAAGCAGAAGCTACAAAAGCAGTTGAGCAACTTAGAACACAAGAAAATTATGATCAGAATGTATAAGTAGTAACATGAAGAAAGTTGTAATTAAATGAGTATTTTTTCCTTTTTATGTGAATTTGCTAAGTCATATTCCCTTTGTCGATTCATAATGGCACAACTGCAGAGTTTTAATCAGCTTCTTTATTATAAATTGCATGATTTATACTCGGACCCCCTGAGGTTTACCATAAGTACAGTAAACCCTTGTGGTTCCAAAACACCCCTTACAAGGGATTTACTGTAAACATTTTCAGAAGTTGTAGGAGGTGTCCTTGTAAGGATTGTTGAATTTGTAAGGGGTGTTTTGATAAATAGTCTAAACCAGAAGGGGTCTCCTAGTAATTTTTGAAATGTCAGAGGTTGCTTGTAAGACGACTTAACCTCAGGGGTCCGGTCGTAAATCACATTCTACGTCACTTATTCCGTAATAGATGGTTGACAGGCAAAAAAATACTGAATATACACTCAGTAACAAAAAAATATTTTTTCTTCGTGTTATGTAAGGGGTCATCGCTAAAAGGACTAAAGTTACTCTAAAGGTAACAGTCTAAGTGTCAAACATTCAAAACAAGAGAGGATTGCAGACATTTTAGATTCAATTTTAAGTATGATATTACAAGGACACCCCTAAATATATTACAAATACACCCTCATGACGTAAGGGGTGTCCTTTTAATATAGTTTTGACCGAGGGGGTGTCTTTGTAATTTCTAAAGGGTGGTAAGTTCCTGTTATTAGACCTTCTGATAGGGGGTGTCTATGTAAATTTCCCAATTAATAACTATGATCACCTAACAATAATAGCTTTACCCAAAATGATATTAATTTTGGTGTGTTCATATTCATACCTACTAGACGCCAGTGACAACTGACATGCACATTTATAAAGATTAATATATATGACAATACTCAAACAAAAGCATGACAGATGACCAACAGATAAATTATAGTAGTAGTTTTACATGGTAGCTTAAAGAACTGAACTTACCGTGTATGTGTTTCGGTTTCAAGCCATTACACAGTAAAGGAACAAATGACATTTCCTTCAGGGATCTTTAAGAATGGCGCACACATGGAAGAAATAATACTTTAAATGTTTTATTAGTCCCTATCGATCATGCATGGATACACTAGGTGTTAGGAATTCAAAGGCTCAAAAAGGTCAGTTGGCGAGAGTCGATCATCCAGAAGATTCTAAGTATTTATCAAAAATCCCGACGAAAAACAACAATGATGATAATGTATAAAAATGTTAGGTAAAATGTATGAAAATGAGATCACGAACAAAAATATTAACTATTTTCTTATTAAATGACCTTAAAACAATGACGATAATACTAATTTAAATAAGATACTAGATATGCATATCATTTATTTATTTATTTGCTATGATATTCAAATCTTAAACATTTCAAATCCTTCAATCCCATATATATTTGCATTATTCCATCACACAGAAAGTTAACTAAACATGTCCAACTATAGATGCCAATAAAAAATTCTGTTACCTCTTTCTTTCAAGGAAAAAATACGAAAGGATACAATATATGTAGGATCCAACAAGAAGCTCAACTTTCAAGCGATAAAGTACGTAAAACAAGCGAAAGGGAAAATCTTTATCACTTTTGTCATTTCTTTTCCAATATTAAATCTCAATAACTTCATCATTATCATAAACACAAGAAGCAAAAAAAAAGTATATGCTATTAACACATGGATTTACATTATACTGTAATACACATAAAATTTAGAAGTGATATCATTCTTGGTATGGATCAGAAAACATACATTATTGTGTATTATCTGAACTTTGATCCTCAGTAGCCTCCGATATCCCGGAGCCATCCAAATCACCCAATTTTGAATCTGATGAGCTTATTGGTGCTTCGCCCTCGCTTCTAGAATCTTCTTCCATTAAAGAGTTAAAGGCAAGCTGACCAGAATAAAGAAACAAACCAAGAGAGTTGATTCCAAAAACAAATGTAGCCAGATAACACAATCCATTGATGATGGTCCTGCATGGAATTGGTAGAGAAAACCTCTATTAGTCTTCTTAATATATCAACAATGAAAGAGAATTAGCATATTGGTTACAAAAACTACCTTATTGTTACGGTTATCTGGCGGACCTGGAATGAGATAAATATGAGTATTAGTACCATAAGACATTAAGTTTAATAAGTCGGTATCGTAATGTTAAATCATAAAGTTTCAAACTCGGGTAAATGCGAAGAAATTCATCGTTGAAACTCCAATAGTATAAAATTAAATTTGTTCTCAAACATGCCAATAGCTTCATTAAAGTCGTGAACCAAGAGCTATTTACAAGACAAGTAGAGTTCCCACATTCTTAAGACAAAAAATATTATAAGAACTAGTTTGGTAGCAAACCTTAGATGAACTTAAGTATTTTATAATCTTTAAGGAAATGCAAAATATCCCTTATGCTTAGCCTAATCAGTAAAAAAAACTCTTGAGTTATTTTTATTAACAGAAACCCCCTCCCCCTTTTAACTTTGAAAATTGGCAATAACCCCCTTGTTCACTTAAAAAATCACAATAATCTCCCTATATATGAAGGAATTTTAAATAGGGCTTTTTGCTAATAAAAAAACACAAGGGTTATTTGCTAATAAAAATAACACGGGGGGGTTTTTGAAATTAGACAATGCACAGGGGGATATTTTTGCATTTAGGCTCTATAATATTTTATCTCTTGTTTGATGGTGTTGATAAATCAACTGTCACTACACAAATATAATTATCCGACATGGAACCCTAAGATAATATTCAGAACCTAATTATAAATTGAGGCGGTGAATTTTCGTACTATCCCCATAAGTGTTGCCTCATATTACTAATTGCGACTAATCTACTACAATGCAAGCCCAAAATTATATTACCTTTTATTTCTTCTTCACTAGTTCAATTAAACTTTGGATGAACAGTCTTTTAATGTTTCCCATATGTAAAACAATGAGTTAAACAAAAGCAAAACTAAATTGAATCACAAACCGAGAAGTTATCCGGCATTGTTTGGCGATTGAGAGAAGCCTCGATAGTAGTTGTAAATTTGTACAGAACTACGGAAATAACAGCAGCTGTTACAGCACCAAGAAAAGTCTGAACAGGTGAAGGAGGAGACTTTGAATCAACTGGAGACAGAGTCACTGCTTTCAAGCTCTCCATAGCCTCCTCCTTTAACGATTTCGTCGTCCCTGACGATCTAAATTTCTAATCCAAAAAACACAAATTCCACATTACAACTCTACAATAATAAACCATGCCTGAAACTTAAGGAAATAATGGCAATTTACCCCCCGTGATATGCATAATGTTCAATTACTCCCCTTTGCCCCCCCTATAATCCTACAAAAGTTTCACAATGCCACCTTGACATTTTTAAAAATGCGAATTGACATACACCTCTTATATGTGGCACTTTACCCCTATGTTATGATAAATGTGACACTTTACCTCAAAGTTATAGATAAATGTAACACTTTACCCCATGTGTTATCATAAATATGATATTTTATCCCTGTGTTATGAAATTTGGTAGTTTACTCCCAGTGTTATGGTACTTTACCCTCTGTATTATCATAAATATGTCATTTTACCCCATGTTTAGGATAAATGTTGCACTTTACCCCCTTGGTTACAAAAATATTTTTCATGTCCCCTCTCAATTTCCGCGAATTGAGCTACACTTTCTGATTTTAGGAGGTAAATTGCTCAAATTTTCTGTGGTAAAATGATCATTATGCATATCACATGGATAAACTCGAAATTTAATCTTTGAACTAATAATATAAGACAACATAGATTAAATAGGGTATCTACTATGTAGTACCGTTTCTTTGGCACGTTTGGCTCGGCGGCGGAGGGAGCGGAAGAGAAAGACGGAGATGGCACCGGTGAGGAGAACGCTTGTAGCGGTTTGGAGAAGAGTGGGGTCGTCGGAGGTGGCGAAAATTGAGGGTGTTGACGATGAGAGTTCAATTGGTCCCTCTTCAGGCGCCGCGGCGGCGGCGGCGGCGGCGGCGGTGGTGGGTTGTTGGGCATGGCGGAGAGATAGAGAATAGGGATTTGTGGTTCTGAAGGGGAAATTCAGGGAATGGGAAAATGGGAAATGAGAAAATGAGGGGAGGATTAGGGGGTGAAGCGGCTGCCGTTGAGTTTGCAACATTTCTTCACTACTGCTTGAACTCAAATTATCAACTGGACTGGACAGGAAAAAAAAGTGGAGAATAGAAATATCAAGAAATGGTACAACCTTTGTAGCGTATTGTACGACTGTACAGAATAACTGTAATTGCGACTGTGTCAACTCAATCGGGTTTATCCGAAGTCGAATGCAGGAGTACTAATTTGGTTGGGAAAATTATTTTTTGGTACAATAGGATAGGATAGGCTAACTTGCACTTTTGATATCATTAGATACGAAAATACAAATTTGGTACCATAGGATAGGTTTTTAATGTAATTTTGGTACTAAACTCAATTTTTCTCCAAAGTTAATGGCAATTTACCCCTTATAAAATGCATAATGTTCAATTTACTCCTCTATAATTTGAAAAAAAAAACAATTTACCCCCTGTAAAATTTTTAATGAAGCAATTTACCCCTTCAGCCGGAGAGTGTAACTCACTTGCCGAAATTGAGAGTAGGCATGAAAACTATTTTATAACATAGGGGGATAAATTGTCACATTTATCATAACAAAGGGGTAAAATACCACATTATCATAATAAAAGTGGATAAAGTGCCACCTATAAAAATATCAGGGAGGCGATGTGAAACTTTTACAAAATTTCAGGGGAGAGAATGCTCTATTTTAAACCACAAGGGGGTAAATTGAACATTATGCATTTCATAGGGGGTAAATTATCATTAACTTTGTAAAAAAATTGGGTTTGGTACCAAAATTGCAATGAAAACCTATCATATGGTACCAAATTTGCATTTTCGTATCCAATGGTACCAAAAGTGCAAATTAATCTATCCTATGGTACCAAAAAAAATAATTTTCCCTAATTTGGTTACTTAGATCCATCTAGAGTGGACTTAATCTATTGGGTTTTGATGTCCTACAAATGGACATGAGAGGATAAAATCATCCATGTGGTATTCATCCAACACCCCGTTGAATTAAATCCGTCACGTAGGCACTAATTTTCCCTAATTTTGAGCTCTTTTATTTGATTTCATTTCATGCCTCTATTTATTTTGATTTTACTCGCACGTTCTAGATTTTTGTTGAATCAAACATTTTTTTGGACGATGTTCACTGGCTCAAATTGGGGAAAATAGTAATAATAATAGTATATTCAATCAAATCAATTATCATAACATATAATACCAATTAATATAATTCAAAAAGATATGATTAATTAGACAGTTATTACCTATGTTTTCTCCCTAAAATTTCAACTTACAAAATATATTCAAACCGGGACTTACATTTTCAAAATCAACTCATTATTAACTAACATTATTTCACATTCAAAATATTCCAACCAAAATACATTCAGGTTCATGTTTCAATTGTTTCGTACAAGTTCAAGAAGATGTTCGAAAATTCCAATGGTTATGTGGGTCTACTATGTTGATTTAATGTGTAGTTATCATAAAGTAAATTCCATAATTTTTATGATCTAATTTAGTTAATTTTGGACTATGGGTATTAAATTTATCATGAAATAAAAATGTAGATAAAAATTTGCTATTTTCAATTTGATGAATGGCCGAATTGGAAATAATGGAAGGTATACTGTTAGCCGAATGATTAATGATTAACAAACAACTTGATATATGAGCTTATCTCTTGAGTTTAATATTAACAGGAATTATTGAGAAGTTCATTATTTGAAAAAAGGGGAGTTTACGAGAAATTGATCAATCAAGATTTCACTAGCCCTTCAATGAAGGCCCATTTACGAATAAAGTTCAATTGAGAAGAAAATGTCCAATTAAGATCTTAATAACCCATCAACGAAGAAATACAAATCGAAGAATAGTTTGAAGACCCATGCACCCTTTGGAAGGACCCAATTTTCGACACAAAATAATTTAGGTCACATAGGTATGGAATGTCACTAACTATCAAGAGCAAAAAAAAATATCTTCTGCCCAAACTTTTTCCTAAAGATTTAAATTCCTTTTGGCCCAAAGTCTCTATTAAAATGATCATTCTCTTAATTAGGCCATAGTATTTGATCAAAATAAGCCCATCCACTTTTTGAAATATATTCAAAATAATTTTCACATATTTTGGCCGAAAATTACATATCACTTATTCTTGTTTAAATTATTTACTCATCTTTTAAAAAGAAGCAATAATTCTCCTTTATTCTTTTTTAATCGGCCATATTTAAAAGTCAACCGTAATTTAAAATTCTTTCCTAAATCCTCTTGGCCGAGAATCATCCCATTTTAAATTGATATTGTGCAAATCTCACAAATTTTTTTTAAGGAAAAATCCTCTTTAACTTGGTATTGAATCATGGGCTCATTTATTGAACTTAACTAAATCACATCTTTGTCACATCTATTCAAAATCGGCAGAATATATATTTTACATGTGATAAAATCATCTTTGTTTTGAAGAAAAGATTTATTAAAGAAAATCTTGCCCATTTTACATGTTGCTAGCTTACCTATAAATTGAGCTTTCCTCTACTTGATTTTTAGAACACAAGAACTAAAGCTTTTATTTGCAAAATTACTCCTTCTCCAAAATTGGTTTTTAAACTTACTCTTGCAAATTCTTTTTGAAAACAAAAAATCGTTTTTACCTTACTCTTGAGAAATTTGAGATATCTGATAGGTAAAAAGAAGAGAAAAGAAGAGTGTTATTCTGTTGCAAAAAGCATATCACTTAGGAGCATTATATTGTAATAAAAAATATTTATATTTGTTTGAGCGAAAGTTGTAAACTTGTAAGCTCGTTTAGTGCGATAGGACCGGGGGATCTAGTAAGCACATGTGAAGTGCGATAGGACAAGGGTTCTAGTAAGTACTGTTTTTGTGCGATAGGTGGTTACCAACTAAACACGAGTTTTGGAGCGATAGGTGAGTCCTAGTAAGCTCGGATCAAATCGAGAGTAAGTTTGTAACTTGTAATCTCGTGTGCCGAAGGTTCGTCCTGCAAGCCATTAGTGAATTTTCCAGGGGTGCTGGAAGAGTGGAATTAGGCCATTTGGGCGCGAACCACTATGAAACGGTGACTGTGTCTATTTACCTTTTCACATTTATTTTTATCATTTCAAACTTATTAATTTTCTGGAACAAAACTGAACATATAAATTTTGTGAAAGATTTTATAAACCTAATTCACCCTCTTCTTAGGTAGAACTTGAGTATACTACCCCTAGTAGGTTATTATATTATATAAAGGGGTTATGATACCCACTTGAACACAATACAATAGCACAATATAGAGTTACATAACTCATATTCTCTGCAATCCATTTCTGTATGAATATTAAGGTTCTAAGGTGTGTATCAAGTAGAAGATCATAAAAAACCCATCATCACTAAATCATCAAGATTGCTGGCATGAATCAAAGTAAGTTTCTGCTACATTAAAGTCTCAAATTTACTTTTAATCTCTTGATAACCAACATGGTTAGGCAATTAAGGTTTTTGGTATTGAATCGAATTAGATCTTATTATCATTATGTTTATGTATTCAATTTAAGATCCAACAAGTGGTATCAGAGCCACCCATGTTCGATTACTTGAGATTTTCTAAACGCATGTTTATGATCTATAAGAAAATATGATTTGGTTCTTAAGTTTTGTTGATTAAGTTTAAAAGATCTAGATTATGCATGTTAGAATTTTTTGCTATCTTGATCTTGTTTGTCAAAATTAAATTTCATGCTTTGTAAATCTTGATTATGCAAATTAGGATTTATTGTTTTCTTGATCTTATTTTCTAAAGATTAAGTTTCATTCTTTATGTTTATGCTATTAAAATTGCTTTATGGATTTATTGATCTTTCGCATGATACTTAAGTTAGACTTAGTAGAGATACATTTTTTTGACTAGGTTATCAAACTTTCAGTATAAATCTCTCTATATGGATTAGGAAATTACGGCATACTTTATTTTCTCTAAATTATGAATATAATAATTAAGAAAATTAAAAGGAAAAGTAAAAGGATTTGATAATCTACGTAATGAATCAAGATGCCATGGTTGTTATATTTGTTTAAGCAAATTTCGGTGCCGCCAAGTATGGGACATGAACACCACCTTATTCACTTTATTTGGTAATGAACACCACCTATCTTTCTCTTCTCTGATTTAATTGTTAAGAATCACGATGATTTTTTTTTTTTGTTATGCTTCAAGATTAAGATTAGTTTCCTTCCTTCACCGAATTACTATTTTTTCCGGTGAATTCTTCTTGTTGGGCGAAGAAGACAAAACCTTACCAGAATTAGGGGCTGTTTGGCTTCCTGCAAAATTTGAAAGTACTGTTCCTAAGGGCCTGTTTGGCTAATTAAAAAAAAATTAAGGAAATTGTCTTGTTTGACAACAGAATTCGAAAAATTTTGATACATAACAGTGACTTTATTTTATAAGTCAGTCTGACATTCAATATAACCAATTGAAGCAACATGTCGCCAAAGTGACCTCTATTGTATAGATTGACTTATTGAGAGTGTTAAGATGTATTTGTGTGTGCAAATTCATGCGAATATTAAATCGGTCCACATGAAGGTTAATGTTTGGTTGAATTGCATATGCACATGTGGTGATGAATGTGTGACTATTATTAGGTGTCCATGTGGGTAATTAGTCGATCCAAAGATAGATTATTTATTTGACATGATTTATTCTCAACATTCGATCACTACAACAAGATTACCACTTACAATTAATATTAATGTCCAAAGACTTGATATAATGTTGTGCTAGGTATCTTGCTATGTATTTAATAATTATTTGGATTAATGTCTTTGATAAAGTAAATAATTATTCTATAATTATTCAACATGTGAACATGAACCTACTTTAGAATTTGTTCTTTGTAACAACTAAAGTGTCTGCTATTAAAATATCTGCCAATTCACCATCAGATAATAATTATTGTATTTTCATGTTCAGTGGGAGTAACTTGGCAATAAAAGAAATTCAGAAATTAAAGCTTCCAGGGGTCTTTTTCTTTAATTTGGCCTATTATGAAATTGGTTTAGCTTAAGTACCAAGAAAGACTTGGTGGTTAGACTTTGGTGCTACTACCCACATAAGTATTTTTATGCATGGTTGCCTAAACTACCGAAAGCAAAATGATGTTGAAAGATATATTTTTTCTTGGACGATGGAAAATCGGTTGAAGTTGAGGCAATAGGTCATTTAGGTTATTGTTAGGAACTCATCATTATTTGAATTTGAAAGACACTTTTGTCGTACCGTCTCTTAGACGAAATTTGGATTATGTTTCTTTATTGGACAAATTTGGTTATCATTGATCTTTTGAAAATGGTAAGTTCAGTCTTTCTTTAAACTTCAATATTATTGGTACTAGTTCATTAAGCATATATGATAACCTATACTTACTTGATACTATTACTTCTTATAATGAAACCATGTACGTGGAATCCCATTGTATTAAATGCAAATTAAATAAAGAAAATTCTTCGAAATTATGGCACGAGCGTTTATCTCAAAGTCTAGAATTGAGAGACTTGTGTCATAAATATTCTAGATTCACTTGGTTTTTTAGACTTCGATGTCTACGACGAGTGCATTGAAGGAAAACAAACCAAACAAAGAAGATTAGGTACCAATAGATCTTCAAAAGTCTTAGAGTTGATTCATACAATTATTTGTAGACCATTCCCTTTGGATTCTTGGAATGATTAATGATATTTTATATCATTTATAGACAATTACTCGTGTTTTGGGTACTTGTATCCCAATCATGAAAATATCTAGGTGCTTCAAGTTTTATAATCCAACAGTAAGGTCAATTTTGAAATGAGAAATGCTATATTTTTTTTGAGGATGTTGAGTTTGGGGGAGAAATAATGTTAGAGACATTATCTTAAGGGAGGAATCGGTTACGACTCCTACTACTGCTTCTGATATTGTTCAAGTTTTCATTTCTATCGTTAATCGAGAAGCATATTCGGAACCTTGATAAGACAATATTGATCAAACACCCACTAAAGTTGAGGTAATTGATCATGAAGTTCAAACTCAACAACCTCAAGAACATCCACCCTTAGGAAGATCCACGAGAGAGGAGAGAGATAGCTATACCAGATGATTATATGAGGAACACAATGGATCAACGAAAAATGATCAAATCAATTTCCGTTAAGCCATGCAAGATATTAACTCTCTCAAATGGAACGAATAAGGTGGAAAAAAAAGGAAAAAAGTAGTCGATTTGAGTATTCGACCTCCAGGTCGCAAAGAGGTACAGTTGATCGAAGGCTGTAAGGAAAAAAAATACTCGAATAGGGACTGAGCTCAACCCTCAAGGAGAGATCATGTTGATCGAATTCTTAACAAAGAATGTGTATGTGTTTGCGTGGAGTTCGAAAGATATAGTAGGAATCGACCCAAGGATAATAACCCATTCATTAAAAATATGTCTGAAAGCAAAGCCTGTGAGACGAGAGAAGATGAATCACAGTCCTGTTAAAGACAAGATCATCAAAGCAGAAGTAGAGAGACTTTTAATGTCTAAACAGATCAAGGAGATCCACTTCACGGAGTGGCTATGTAATGTTGTGTTGGTAGCAAAAGAAAACAAGGCAGATAATAAGTGGAAAATGTGCAATGATTTTACCGATTTGAACAAGTTGTGTCCGAGGGACCCATATCCACTGCCCCAGATTGATTTGCTCGTCGATTCCACAACGGGATTTGCCTTATTTAGCTGATGGATGCTTTCCAGGGATTCTATAAAATCTTTATGGATGAAAGGGAACAAGAAATGACTGTATTTGTGACTGAGCAAGGTGTCTATTGTTTCATTGTGATGCCTTTTAGATCGAAGAATGTTTGAGCTACCTATCAGCGTCTCAATGAACACGATGTTTAAGGAACTTATAAGAGAAATTATGGAGGTTTACGTAGATGATATGCTCGTGAAGAGCATGAACGATAAGGATCATATTGACCATCTCGATCGCTGTTTTAAAATACTAAGAAAATACGAGATGGGACTCAACCCACCGAAGTGTACCTTCGGGGTTAGGTTAGGATATGTTAACTCTACGAAATAGAGTTAATTTCTATATTTTTATGCGGGGAATGACATTAGTTTCTTGAGTTCTTGGATTGTTTTCATTTGTTTTAGCTTGTTTTATCTCATTGGTGATTCACGTACTCATTTTGATATTTTCTTGTGAATATTTCAAATTCTCTCTTGATTTTTGGAAGTGCAAATAGAAGCCTCTTCGCTGGAGCGAAAAATCTCTCTGCTGGAGCGAAATCATAAAGCAGACAAAAATCTTGGACAACAGCGTCTCCGCTGGGGCGAAACTACTTCTCCGCTGGGGCAGAAGATTTCCGCGAATTTTAATTAGAGTGCCCTAATTTGACTTGGAAACATATATCTAAGTGGAGGAAGAGAGAGAAAACACATCTCGGGACACCTTTTGACAGAAGAGAAATCAAGAACAAGAAAATATCATTAGAGAGCGTGGAAAACATCGGAGAACACAATTCTTGAAGATTTGAAGACATATCTACTTCTCTTTTCTTATCTCTTTCAATTATTTTTCTCTTTTGTGATCTTATACTCATGACGTTTATTATTCTCGTGTTTATTTCCGTTTTAGCTATGAACTAAATTTACTTTTCTAGGATTGCAATGGAATTCTTTGTTTGAATTGATTGTTACTTATTTTTCCTTATTCTGTTAAATTGAGATTTGTTGTTTACCCATTCTTGTGCTTTAATTTCAATAGCCTGATCAACTATTGTTTCACAAATCTAATTGAATCGGGAGAGGAAATTAGGTTTTAGGTTAAAGATTTGGTAACCTCTGTACGAATTGCACCCACATTGAATTGGGTAATTTGTTTAGCAATTAAGATAGGAATATACTTAATTGCCTTAGGTAGTCACAATTAGGGATTGTTCTTGATTCAACTTGGCCTAACTTCATTGGCATAGGAATATAGCTCTTTGATTATGTTAGATTAGTTTTACAATATTCTGAAAAGAAATTGTAGAAACTTAAGTACCCTAGACTAGCAGTGAAACTTAATTGAAATAGAATTGTTGGGAAAATAAGAGCAATTAGTTTGACATTGAAGGAAGTTGTAATCCTAGGCTTTTATCATCAGAGTTAATCTTGTCAATTTAGAATTTAGTTTTAATTTCATTGTTGCTTAGTTATAATCAGAATAAAAAATTCTATTAATTTGGATAAGAACAAGAGTGATCCTTTAGTAATTAGTTATTTTAGCTCATTAATTCCCTGTGGAGACAATGCTCTACTTATCATTATATTTCTTGTTGCGATTGCGTATACTTGCGTTTACAAATCCGTCATCAAGTTTTTTGGCGCCGTTGCCGGGGATTTATTTGCGCTATTTTGCTAATATTAATATCAGTCATTCGTTTCTTAGATCAAATTTTTATTTGTTGTCTCTTTCTTTATTTTCAGGACATTTATTCTTTGCATGCGCGGCGATCGAAATAAAAACTAATTCCACTTGATCTTGAAATCGAGCGCACAATTCGAAGATTAAAAAGACTGAAAATAAATTCTGAGCCTCAGGGTCAGACTATGGGCGAACAAGTCAATGGAGCAGCAGCTGCTTTAAATCGCTCTATTAGAGATTATGCAGTCCCTCATGTTGAAGGACTAAGATCGAGTATTGCTAGGCCAGCTGTTGAGGCCAATAATTTTGAAATCAAGCCAGCAGTCATACATATGCTTGAATCGAAACAATTCTCCGGGCATGCTCATGAGGATCCGAACAAACACTTGAAAATATTTCTGAGGATGTGTGATACATTCAAATTCAATGGAGTATCATCATAGGCTATAAGACTGAGATTGTTCCCTTTCTCCTTGATTGGGAGAGTTGCAGATTGGTTAGAAGCTTTGCCAGATGAGTCTATTACAACATGGAATCAGTTAGTGGAGAAATTTTTAGCTAAGTTTTTTCCACCTGCAAAAACTGCAAAGATGAGGAATGACATCACTGATTTTCTGCAATATAAAGATGAAACTTTAGACGAAGCTTGGGAGAGGTTTAAGGATATGCTGAAAAAGTGTCCTCACCATCAAGTTCCAGATTGGTTACAAGTTCAATCTTTTTACAATGGGCTTACAGATAACATAAAGGGAAATCTCGATGCTACAACTAATGGTGCTCTTTTGGGAAAATCTCCTGGTGAAGCCAGAGATATTATTGAGGAAATGGCGTCAAATATCCAACAATGGTCATCAAGACGTACGGAGCAGAACAAGATAGTCGGGGTTATAGAAGTTGACGCTATTGCTTCTCTAACAACTCAATTGGCAGCTCTCACGAAGAAACTTGATGAGAACTGTAGTAGAAACAATGTTCAGAGAATTTATGCCACTTGTGATATTTGTGGAGATAATCACTCGGTTGCACACTGTCTTTAGAATCCGGAATCTATGAATTTCGTGGGAAATTCTAACCGTCAGAGGAACAATCCTTATTCCAATACATATAATCCGGGATGGAGAAATCACCCTAATTTCTCATGAGGTGGTAATCAACCACAATTTCAGGCTCAAGGCCCAGTCGCACCTCCAGGGTTTTAACAACCTCAAGCACCTATACAGTCACAAACACAAGCACAAAAACCCACTACAGAAGAATTGTTGCTCCAATACATGCAGAAGACAGATGCCATAATGCAGAGGACAAATGCTATAATGCAAAACCAGAGTGTTGTAATTCAAAATCAGAATGCTTCTATCCGGGCTTTGGAGACTCAAATTGGTCAACTGGCTAGTAATCTTAATGCCCGACCTCATGGAGCTTTGCCTGCAAACACAGAGATCAACCCAAGAAATGGTAATATGCAGCAATGCAAAGCTATAACTCTCAGAAGTGGAAAGGAAATTGAGGGTAACAGTAGAAAGATTGAGCAGGAAGAAGTGAAACCATCGAGTGAATCACTAGAGAGTGAACAAAAGAATGTTGATGATGTGGAGAAGAAATCCAAGGAACATGAAGAAAAACTGGAGAAACTGAAAATTCAAGAATATCCACCGCCTCCATTTCCTCAGAGACTACAGAAACAAAAGTTAGATAAGCAATTTCAGAAATTCCTGGATGTATTCAAGCAGTTATCCATCAACATTCCTTTTGTTGAAGCCCTTGAGCAGATGCCCAGTTATGTAAAATTCATGAAAGACATCTTATCGAGGAAAAGAAGATTAGGAGACTATGAAACTGTAGCACTTACTGAGGAGTGCAGCGCCCTTATTCAGAGAAAACTTCCACCGAAATTGAAAGATCCGGGGAGTTTCACTATTCCTTGCACAATTGGAAATCAGTTGATCAATAAGGCATTATGCGATTTAGGTGCAAGTGTAAATTTGATGCCATTGTCAATCTTTAGAAAGCTTGGTTTGAGGAAAGCAAAACCCACTTCTGTTACGTTGCAAATGGCGGATCGAACTCTTAGTTATCCAAGAGGAATAATAGAAGATGTCTTGGTTAAAGTGGACAAATTTATATTTCCGGCAGATTTCATAATTCTGGATATGGAGGAAGATCGTGATATGCCAATCATACTTGGAAGGCCTTTTCTAGCTACCGGTCGAGCCTTGATTGATGTTGAAAAAGGAGAACTTAAGATGAGAGTTCAAGATCAAGAAGTAACCTTGAATATTTATTCCTCGTAGAAGCATCATAAGAAGAATGAAGATTGTTTCTCAATCAAGGTGGTAGAAATACTTCTGATACATTCTTACATAATCATCCTGATGATTTGTTTGAAACTCCATTGATTTCGAAAGATGATAGGAAAGGTGACAAGTTGGTTGATTATTTGAAAACTCTTGATCATACTCAAAGATTTACCAAACCAACCTTGAAATGTGAGATTATGGAAAGACCAGTAAAGTCTGGAAATGCTAATAAGTCGTTCATTGAAGAACCTCCAGATTTAGAGAAAATGGAAGTGTCACGCTTTACAAGAAGAAAATTAAGAAGATTCACGATGAAAGATAGTCCGTAGAGAATTTGAGCCAGGACAACGAATGTTATTGTATAATTCCCGCCTTAAACTATTTCCGGGAAAGCAAAAATCAAGGTGGTCGGGCCTCTTTCTAGTTACAAAAGTTTTTCCCAATGGAGCTGTAAAGTACAAGACGAACAAAGTGGGAGAACTTTCAAGGTCAACGGACAAAGACTAAAGATTCATTTGGGTGGCAATATTGATCGGCAAATTGTCACCATCACTATGGGCAAGGCGAACTAAGATTGACAAAGTCAAGCCATGACTATAAATAAGGCGCTTGTTGGGAGGCAACCCAAGTATTAAAAAAAAACAAAAAAAAAAAAAGAGAAGTTGGACAGAACATGATCCGCCCCCACGGAAATGATTTATCGCCCCAGGGAGGGCTGCTCGGATTGAATTTTGATACAAATTCCAGAACACACTTCGCCCCAGCGGACCCGCAAAGTTCCCTCTGGAATTTACATCTAATTTCTAGAACAAAATCCGCCCCAGCACAAAAACACTCTGCCCCAAGCAAAACAATCTCAAATGTTGAAGACCATACACAATTACATGTTTCAATGCGGACTTTCCACAACTCTCACCACCACATGAAGAGATCAATGCTGAAGATTGAAATAAGGCTGCAATCAGGGACGTTCTTTAATTGCTTTATTTTATCTTTGTCTTCAGCTTTATTCTTTTATCTCTTGTTTTTTTTTTTCGTTACTTTCATCATTGAGGACTATGTGTTTCTTAAGTTTGGGGGTGACTGCATTTACGTTGTGCATGCTAGGTCTATTTTTGATCAAATTTTTGAAATTTTATGTATTGTTGACTGTTTTTCCTGCAAAATTCGAAGCACGAATGCATAATCGAGGATTTAGGATGAAGTTAGTGAATTATAGTCTAGAATAGAGCTTAAGAAATTTTATCTTGCCTACCTAATCTGTAGATTCGAGGGTTAGAAAACTTAGAATCTAAGTGATAGTTTTGCCTAAGTTTGGGGGTAAGGATAACTTTAATAGTTTTGCCTAAGTTTGGGGGTAAGGGTAACTTTAACAAGAACCAAATGAAGCAAATTACGAAAAAGTTATAAGAAAATAACCTCACTTGTATGAGACCTGAAAAATCTCAGCGCTTGAGACTTATACTTGCACTCCTCTAACTTGACTGCGATAAGATGAACGATGTATGGGTGCATCGACTTAACTCTTCTGCACTCCTCTGATTTAACCGAATTTCGTCTTAGGTTTAATCTCAGTAAATTATTTAAGATCACAATTTTATGTGTTTGGGGTTTGGTTAAAATACTCAGGATAGTGCAATTCGAGAACAAAACCAAGTAATATAATTATGTAGATAACAATAATATGAAAGGCGAAGAGTTGTAGTATATTTCGTAGGTTAAATTTCGGGGGTCCTCAATACAATGTAAGATTCGCTATTTATCATATTCCTCATGTCCTAACTGAACTAGGAGTCCTATTCAGCTTAGGAATCCTGCAGGGCCTAGGAGTATCGCATGGCCCATTAAGTCCCTTGAAACGGACAGTAGGTCGATCAGAGTAGGTCGACCAGATATGCATTCAGCTGGTCGAGCCGATCTCACAGTTTAAATAGGTCGGATCGATCTTGAATCTGCTCGGATATTCCTAGCTGGTTATATGTGCAAAATAGCCCTCATCAGTACTCCCTCACTTCTCGAGCATAATCGTAGCTGGAGCTCGTAGAAGTAGAAGTAGTAGTTACTTTGATCTTTTCATCGTTCATGAAATATGCCTCGTTAAAAACCTAGTTCGGAAAAACCCTCTTCGGGATAAAAACCGAACGAGGAGAAAATAGTGCATATCTGTTTGAACCTTCTACAAACAGACACGTATTTTGGTTAATCGTGCGTCAGACAACGGCTGGGTCTTTTCATGATTTTGATTGGCGGGAATATGAAGAGACGCGAAAGGCTGAATCCGTCTTTTCACCGCCCATATATATAGTCGAAATTTGCGGGATATTTTACTTTTTACCCCAAATATTTAAACCTTCCATCAGTAAAAGCTTAAGTCGATAACCTTGCCATTTTCTTATTTTCTCGAGCGTATTATTTCAAGAGCCGATGGCTTCAAGCTCGCAAAATCCCCATTCCTCAACTCAAAATGTAGGAGAACAAGTACCACCTAATATCTCTAATCCTGATATTCCTTCATCTAATGACGAGGGAGCAGACAATTCTCAAGTAGAAGAGATCAGAAATTATGCTGAAAAGGAAGTCGATAACTTGGTGGTGGAAATTGTTCCAGAGGAGGAGATGACGTCCAGGGCATCCAAAAAATCTAAGACGGCTCAACCTCAAATTTCCGCTCCTGTAGAACTCTTTCCTTCTCGATTGAAAGAAGAAGATCTGCCTTTTTTGAAAAAGGAATTCGGTCGCTATTTTCCGTCGGATTTTGAGATCATTATTCCTACTTCCGAGGAGAGAGTCAACACTCCTCCTGCTAACTGCCGAGCTTTCTATACGTCCCACTTCGAACATGGGCTCCGTTTTCCCCTCTCTTCGATTCTTCGTCAATTTCTGGAGACATTCATTGTTTCACTGACTCAACTTGTTCCGCATGCCATAGCCTTTATTATGGCATTCTCTGTTTTGATGGTCGCGCGTGGTCTGCAGCCCTCGTTCCTTAATTTCCTTCACTTTTTTTGACTTTCTGTATCGACCTCCTCTAATAGGGGTTATTATTACGTTAGTCAGAGACCTGGGTATGCTGTTCTTGAAAATGCCATTTCGAGCAACAGCATGGAGTGGAAATCAAATTTCTTTTTTGTAAAAGCTCCGACCGTGCATATCCTTGAAAACGGAGAAACTGAGGAATTTTCTCATGACTGGGGATACAATGATTCTTGGGTATACGGTGGTCGAAAAGTGATTGGCGAGATGGCCCCAGACGACCAGTTTTCAACTGCTCTAATCGAGGAGATGAGATCAAATAAGTACCAATCAGCTTATTTGATTGGAGAAATTTTCCTTCGGAAAGCTGGACTGAGTTCTCTGGATTTCCCTATTCCCTCAAACGATCGATCTTTATGTAAGAATTTTCTTCTAATGGTAAATTTATCTTTTTTTAAAAAGAAAAGGATCTACGATTTTGTCGTTCGTTAATACTTATCGATTTCATGTTGTAGCTTCCATGGTCGAGAACTGCCGCTTTTCCGTGGTCGGAAAATCTGTCCTCTCGAACTCGAAAAAGTCTTGGGGTAAAGTCCCCATAGAGCAAAAGGAATCCAGAAAAAGGAGAAGAAACCAACTCATGGATCTGGAGGATATTGAGGAGGAGTCGTTCGAGAATGCAGATCCTATCCGAGTAGCTCCCCCTTCTTCTGCTCAAATTTCATCGGTTATACCGAGTTCAAGCTCTCGCCCAGGCCGCGGTTATCCACCCATATTCCTTAGAGATGAACATGGTATTCTAGGCTGTCAATCTTGGTCGGAGCGCAATCCTACCGGCCCTGAAGCTAAAAGAAGGACCCAGTTCTTCGACAAAGGAGGAGAATATTTCACTCATGTCGGAGATATTAGTCATAAGGCTTCCTTGGTAGATATGATTGAGAGTCATCTTCAAGGGAAACGGGCGGCCGGATATTCCGAGAAGGATACACTGGTGTCAGATGATAAGGAGAACGTCGTCGATAAATCCATTCGACTTCTCCTATCCTCGACCTTTATTCAAGACGTAAATAGGACGATCAAGAAAAAACCTCTCGAACAACTGGCAAGGGCAGCTCATGCTCACGAAGTGGTAATATTCTTTAACTCCTTCTGTTCTATTAATAGCCCTTAATATTTTTCTAGGTCTGTTATTTAGACAATTTTTCTTGTCGCAGACGGGTAATGCCTTGGTGTCCGCGCTATATGATATGGCCTTGCATAGAGATCAATGCAAATATGTTGAAGAAAGCAACAACATTTTAACCGCCAGGGTTAAGGAACTTGAAGATCAACTTGCTCAGATCGGTAACTCTCGAGCTTTCCCTGAGACTCAATCTGTTCCTCTTGCCAATGAGAACTTGGAAACTGACAATCCACATATTATTGGTATGATGATGGATGCTAGTCGATATCAGGCCCAAGTCGACCAGTTAACTCGAGAAATGGACGAGCAGCGAGTTTCACATGCCACTGTAGTTAGCAAACTGGAGACGGAGATTGCCTCGCTTCGATCTCAACTCGCGGCAAAGGAGGATGGTTCTTCGGATCTAGATAGGATCATTGATGATCATCGATCGCCCGACGTCGAACCCATCATCCGAGAGTTTCTCGATTCCCCCGTGCATACTGCCATAATTCATCAGAAGATCGGAATTCTGCTCTTGAGCTCATTCTATAAGGGCGTCGATCAATTAATAGATCGAAGACTTCAAGACTACCCTGCTGATTGCTTGCCTTCTGTCGAGTATAATAATCATCCTCTGGCTCACTTAGTCGATGAGTACGGAACTCCTTTTCCCGTGCCAGCCCCTGATTCGGAGTTAACAGAGGATATCCTGGGGGATCAAGCAAGCGAAGAGGGAGACGGCGATGATGAAGAGGATACTGAAGGGGATCAGGTTGACAAAAGGAATGAAGAAGAAGAAGATGGATCGTCCCCGAATGAAACTAACTCCCCAACTTAGGATGTTTTTATTATTTTTGTTTTCGGAAGTTTAGTTCTTTTGTGTAGCAAATCTCGTAGAATATGTAAAATTCCTTTTGTGATATATATGATTTTAACTGAAATATTCTTCGTCGTTTTGATGATCATAGTACGCATTTGAAGACCCGTTTTTGTCATATATTTGAATTTTTACTGCGCGCGCCAAGGTTTGAGGACATATTTGTCATTTCCTTTGCTATATATAAAGGTACATCTTTTGGGGTTTAACCGCGCGTCCCCACTTGTAATATAAAATTTTCTTGCTGTTGATCGGAGCTTACAACTCGATATTTCATAAGAACTTCTGATTTTTTGATCATGAGTTCCAACCTCTTTTCTGGAGCTGTCAAACGATCTCTGTGGGGTCCATCCCGACGAGATATACCGAGGAAGAAATCCCGAACAGAAAGTTCTCATCAATCGTCTTCCCAAGGGGTACCTACTTCTCGAGAAGCCATGCATCGATCAGGTCCGCAGTCCTCCCCGTCCGGCGGCCATCCGAAGATTGTGGAGAACATTCCTTCTCCGACAAGGGAAACTACGAACTCTTCGATGGGATTTTCAAGGGCTTCGATCCGTAGTCCCTTGGTTGATCCGAAAATTCTGGAAGCTTGGCAGACCGAAGGTTCTCAATCTATTTCTCCTCCTCCAGTAGATCAAACAACAAACGAAGAGTCTAGAACTATTCTTCCTCCTCCTGTGGAGCAAATAACGAATGAAGAGTCCAGCGGTGCTACTCCACCTCCAGTCGATCAGTCAATAAACGAGGAATCTAGAACTATTTCTCCTCCTCCTGTGGAACCAATAACGAATGGGGAGTCTCGAGCTGCTTCTCCTCTTCCTGTTGAACGACCACTGAACGAACGTCCCCCTTCCGACTGAGATGCAACAAATCAATCTTCAAGTCAAGAAGGTTGCGCATAGGTGGTGACTACTGCTCAAAATCCCGAGACTGATCCAACACTGCAATTAAGGGGTTCGGTAGAAGACATCCCTGAGTCTTTCTTTGCTCCTTTGCCTTCACAGGTTGTTGTTTCAAGTTCTCAACATACCCAAGCCATCTCCCCAGGCCCCATTTCCCAAGAAGTGTTAAAGATTGGGTCTGGTCCCAGCCGCTCTGGCTTCGAAAACATGGCGGACGATCCGTCTCTTTTAGATGATCGTCCGTTCAAGAAGCAGGTCGAAGAAATAACTGAGTTCGGGATGCGTCGATTTGGTGGGGTCTCGACAGATGCATGTATTCCAACAACCCTCGATCCTGATGGGGTTTCTTGGAACCTGGGAATGGGTACAATTTTGCCCAAAGAGCTCGATAAACTGCAAAACCATTCTTCTTTACGTCTCGTTCAGTCCATTTTCAAGCGTTTAGAGATGGTAAGCATATCTTTGTCATTGTTAATAGATATCTAGATTTTTGCAGTTCCTTATCCATTTTTGTTCTTAACAGGTTAAGCATGAAGCTCTCCAGCTCGGGATACAAAATGACGAATTTTACTTTGCTCGAGAAGAATCCCTCGAACGGATGAACTCGATCGCTGTTGCTCATCGATCGCTGATGACCGAGGTAGAGAATCTCCGAGCTGCAGCTGAAAGACTCGCTAAAGAAAAAGAAGAACTTGCTCGAGAAAACAGCAGCTTGGTGTCCGATAAGGAACAGCTTACTAAGGAAAAACAAAACCTTCTCCAGCTGAAAGAGCAAGAGTTTGACAGAGGTTTTTCTCTTGGATATAAGCAGCGTACCCAAGAAATGATGACCTATCTTGGTTATCCGACGATTCCCGATCATACTCACGAATAGTATATGAAGACCTTCATTTTTTTTTTTTTTTTTTTTTGAAAGATGGAATGTAAATATCCATTTTGCCTGATGAATAGAAGATCATGCTTTTTGTTCGACTTCTGCATCTTTTCGATCTGTTTTGTTCAATCAATAACTGTTTTCAAAATTCTTGGGAGAGAAGAAACCAATTTGGACGGTTCGTATGCCTTTGTGCATTGATTGAACAATTTCCCATGCTATAAATAACCCATTTGAAAAGTAGGAAACTTAAATGATAGAAACAACATGTCTCCTAAAAGTATTTCGTTGTGGTATTTATGGCATGTGGATTATGGCAGAGATATCAAACTAAACTGTTTTGTGGGGAAGCGAGAGCTGGTTAGTTCATTAAAAATGGTGGTGATCCCTGGGGAAGGCATGCTTTTCTGTCCATGCATGCTCGAAATCTTGTCTCCACGGCATGGAGAACGAACCTGTCTCAATTGTTTGCAGAAAAAAGTTTTCTTCGAACCATTCCTCTCTCAGTGTGCTTTAGCTTGATACTGTGATCGACCTTAGATGCAGCAGGCTCCTTGATTGCCATGTCGCCCGTGTGAAGGTCGATAATCCATCAGCATCAACAAATATACGCACTTCTGCATGTTCCTCGTTTCTATGCAGTGGTAATAGTCTGAGAATAAGGAGTAGGTAGAATTGAAGGAGCAGATCATTCCGAGGAGTAGCAAAGTAGGACTAGTATTTGTAATAATTGTAATTAGACTTTGAAGATAAATGTAGTTTTCCTGATGATTTAGCTGTTTTCGTGAAATGTAACGATCCTCTTAAAGGTCTGAATAAAATCAATTATTCTCGACCAGTTTATCTGGAATCTCGTACTTTTAATTCTATGGCAATGATCGACCTTTTATCCGACACTGTGAACTATCCTGGAAACACTGCTTGATCTGGATCGTTGATAGGCTCTCAATGTAACACCGTTGGATCCTTTATTCCCTGCCTATAAAAAGATCACTCCATCCTTCTCCGTCTCTCAGAAGATGAAGTCATTCAAGATGAATTTTTATTGTTATAAGTATCATCGACCACCAAAACTTGTTATTTTATCTACTGAGGAATTCCTGATTGGTATGGGAGGAATTGGAAAAATGAGATCTCCATCTTATACAGTGATGGTCGGGCAAATCTCCTAACTGGGGAGTAGTCGATCATAAATTATGCCGTTTTGTAGAGGTCGAGATCAGAGGAAAGCTGGATTCTTGGTTTATCGAAATCAACTTGTTTCTAACAGGTCGACGATGCCATGCATGAGAGCCTTCTGATCCCTACCTTAATTGGCGAAGAAAAAGCATCAACTTCTTCAAGGAGGTCGAATCGTGATAGTATGCGGCTTTCCTCGCCCGACGATGCCTGCCAATTTTTAGAAGAAAGCCTGAACTTTAGGTTCTCGTCGCTGCTCTCAAAGTAGCAGAAAAATTATCGTTCCGACGAAGTTCTGAAGTGTTTTGAAACCAGATTTCTTCCCTTGATATTTTGTAGGTGTAATTGCTTAGTGCATTGATCGATGAATTCTGTTCAGATAGGAACTTTCGTAATGTAACATTAGTTTTGCTATGATACTATTTGTACCATATCCATCGATCTAATATATGTCTATTAATTTGACCGACTTAGAAGCGCATTTATTTCAAGTCCTGTTTCTAAGGCAAGTAGTTATTATATTGTAACGTAAATCCCGATGAGACGTCATCGCCGTTCATTCTATATGAATTCCATCTATTCTCAAAACTGTGGTCGTCCACCTGACTCGGAAAATCAACAATCTGTTTGTTATGTCGACTCGGTATGGGCGGAATCGGAAAATGGAGATTTTTCAAGAACCATGAAGTCTCCGACCCCTAATAAGGTGGATGGACTGGAACGCCGACCATAAATCGACCAACCTATATAAATAGGTAAAGGTCGGTGTTGTGGGGTTCCGATCTATTAGTTACGTGGTTGGTGGAAAGCTGGTCAGTTCATTAAAACGAGAGAGTATGATCCAGAAATGCTGAACCATCGACCGTCGTAACATTATGATCTCTCAAAGCTCTCTCTGATTCCAAAGCTTTGAGGTTGTAACCACGGAATTTTAAAATCGACCGGTTTCAGCTGGCGGCAAGAATTGCGAGAAAATATGGAGATAGACGAAACTGAAGTCCTTTTGTTAGCTTCTTTCTTTATCAAATAGATTTTAGAGAGACTTGTGTATCTTTCCGATGTATGCTGTTATTTTAATGAGAATAGAGTTTTGCAATATATCCTCTGATATTTCTATTGTTTTGTTATTTGTACGATGATCCACTACCGACCCAATCGGTTTTGCTTTTAAGCTTTTGTTTTAATTTACTTAGCAATTGTCTTGCTTATCTTGCTCGTCTGTTAAGAGATCGATAAGTGTATATCGACCAATCGGTTTTACTCAAGGATGTATTTGTACTTAGGCTTGTACTCCCTGTGGTTTTAACCTTTGTAGATCGTTCGTTAGGGGATCGATGAGTTTGTACCGACCCAATCGGTTTTACTCAAAGATTCATTATACTTAAGTTTTATACCAACTGTGGTTTTAACCTTAGTAGATCGTTTGTTAGGAGATCGATGAGTGCTTACCGATTCATTCGGTTTTACTCAAAAGTTTGAAGTTTTATACCAATTATTGGTTTTAACCTTTGTAGATCGTTTTAGTAGATCGGTGAGTGTTTAACGATTCATTCGGTTTTACTCAACGTGTTTTTAGGTTGTATACCAATTATTGGTTTTAACCTTTGTAGTTCTTTTCAGTAGATCGGTGAGTGTTTACCGATTCATTCGGTTTTACTTAAAGTGTTTTTAGGTTGTATACCAATTATTGGTTTTAACCTTTGTAGATCTTTTCAGTAGATCGATGAGTGTTTACCGATTCATTCTGTTTTACTCAAAGTGTTTTTTGGTTGTATACCAATTATTGGTTTTAACCTTTGTAGATCTTTTTAGTAGACCGATGAGTGTTTACCGATTCATTCGGTTTTACTCAAAGTGTTTTTAGGTTGTATACCAATTATTGATTTTAACCTTTGTAGATCGTTTTTTTACAAAAGTCTTTTTGAGCGCGACTTATGGGAAAATAAGCAAAAGCTTTTATTATAATTGTAGAAAAATTTAATGCACGAAAAGGAAATAACAAAACATTCTAAAAAATGGAAAAAACTAATTCCTTGCGAATCCTGTATAATTTCTAAATCTTCTTCTCTTTGGATTTAACGACCATAATATCTTCTGAGATTTACTGCATTCCATGTTCGAGGAAGCAAAGTTCCATCCATATGAGCTATCTTGTACGATCCCTTTTTTCCGACCGTAATCACCACATAGGGACCTTCCCAATTTTGCTGTAATTTCCCCACATGTTTGGATACTTCAACTTTTTTAAGTACCAAATCACCTTCTTTGAATGATCGTATCCTTACCTTTTGATTGTAGGCTTTTTCCATGCTGGATTTAGCCGCTTCTAAACGCAGACTGGCTTTTTCCCTCAAGGTCTCACTCAAATCGATGTCATCCTTTCTCAGTTGATCGTTTAATTTCTCCTCGTAGAGCTCAATTCTAGGGCTGGGGACTAGTGCTTCAACTGGGATAACTGCCTCCGACCCATAGACTAAGCTAAACGGCGTTTCACCCGTTGATGCCTTTACTGTGGTTCTATTGGCCCAAATGACGCCTGGAAGCTCGTCTAACCATTTTCCTTTCGCGTCGTCTAGTCTTTTCTCGAGGGATTTAATAATCTCACGATTTGCCACTTCAGTCTGTCCATTAGCTCGAGGATGACCAACGGACGTAAAGTTCTGCTGTATCCCAAACTTTGAGCACCATTCTTGAACTTGTTTTCCAGCAAATTGGGTTCCATTGTCGGAAATTAGAATCCTCGGAATTCCGAAACGACAGACTATATTTTTCCAAAGAAAATTTATAACCTGAACTTGTGTTATTCGGGCTAGGTCTATACATTCAATCCATTTGCTAAAATACTCGACAGCGACCAAGACATAGCTCTTTTTTGATCTGGCGATAGGGAATGGTCCTACTACGTCAATACCCCATTGATCGAAAGGCCAGCAGATCGGGATTGAGTGCATAGTCTCTGCTGGTTGATGTATTATATTTGAATGCACTTGGCAATAATGACAATGTTTGACGTAATCCTGCGCATCTGCGTACATCGTCGGCCAATAGTACCCAGTTCTTAAACACTTGAGTGTGAGTGCACGAGCTCCACTATGATTTCCAGCTTCTCCTTCATGGATACTATGGAGGATGCTTTGGACCTGGTGCTCGGGAATGCACTTTAATAGGATTCCAGAAACAGATCGTCTATAGAGTTTTTCTTCTACCATGGCATACTTTGGTGCTCGATACGTTATTCTCCTAGCTTCATTCTTAGAGCCAGGGAGTGCCCCATCTTTCAGATAAGTGATTAGCGGGGTCATCCAACTGTCCGCTGCTAGGTCGATATCCATTATTTCGGTAACTGGAATAATATCGAGATCTATGGAAGGTGTTTTGGAGATTAGCCAGGTGATTACTCTTTTTGACTTACCATCCCTTGTTCCTGTGAATCTAGATAGTTGATCAGCCCATCGATTCTCTTCACGTGGAATATTTTGAATGTCAAACTTTTCAAACTTTCCAGTTAACTCTTTTACCTTTGCCAGATATTTTATCATATTGTATTCTTTGGCCTCATACATTCCGTTGATCTGCCTCTGAATCAGTTCAGAATCTGTCAAGACATTCAAAACTTTTATATTGGCTTGTATAGCCATTTCCAATCCAGCGATCAGAGCTTCATATTCTGCTTCGTTATTGGTTACCACGAAGTCTAAAGTGATGGCATAATTCATATCCTCGCCGTTTGGCCCTTGGAAATTAATTCCTGCACCTCCCCCATCTCTGCTTGATGCGCCATCGACATGCATAAGCCATGGTAAGTCATTGACGATCATAATACTGTTATCGCTTGTCGATGTTGCTTCGGAGCTTGTCTCCGACAGACTTTGAGTTTCAAGGAGGAAATCAACAAGTATCTGAGCTTTGATTGCAGTTCGTGGTCGATATTCGATCTCGTACTGTCCTAATTCTACAGCCCATTTGATTAACCTTCCCGAGGTTCTGGCTTCGATAAAACTTGCCTCAAAGGTTGATTGGTAAGCACGATGATCTTGTATGTTTGAAAGTATGGCCGCAACCTACGCACTGACGTTACCAAAGCCATAGCGAATTTTTCAATTGTTAAATAATTCTTTTCTGCTCCTTGCAATAATTTACTCAAATAATAAACAGGCTTGTGTTCCGAGCCCTCAATTTTCACCATAACCGAGCTCACTGCCACCTCGGAAATAACGATGTATATGTATAGAGGCTGTCCTTCCGTAGGTTTGGCGAGCAGGGGAGGCGAGGTCAAATATTCTTTCAGCTGCTCGAATGCATGATCACAAACCTCGGTCCATTCAAAGGTCTTAGCTTTTCTCAAAGTTTGAAAAAATGGTAGGCTTTTATCTGCGGACCTGGATATGAATCTATTAAGGGCAACAATCTTTCCGACCAGACTTTGCACCTGAGTAATATTTCTAGGAGGTTTCATTTCAGTAATAGCACGTATCTTCTTTGGATTTGCTTCGATGCCTCTCTCATGGACCAGATAACCTAAGAATTTTCCAGACCTTACCCCAAAGGTACATTTTAAGGGGTTGAGCTTCATTCCATACTTCCTCAAGATTTTGAAGCAACGATCAAGGTGTTTAATGTGGTCTTCTTCACTCATGCTTTTTACCAGCATGTCATCGACATACACTTCCATTATTTCTCCGATCAACTCTTTAAACATCAAGTTGACCAATCGTTGATAGGTAGCTCCGGCATTTCTTAATCTGAACGGCATTACTATGAAACAATATACGCCCTGTTCGGTAATGAATGCAGTCTTTTCTTGATCTCTTTCATCCATGAAAATCTGATAGAAACCTTGGAATGCATCCATCATACTAAAAATTGCAAAACATGCTGTCGAGTCCACCATTAGGTCGATCCTTGGGAGAGGGTAAGGATCTCTTGGACACAATTTATTTAAATCTGTGAAATCGTTACACATTCACCACTTGTTATCCTTCTTGTCACCCTTCGAGACAAGTACGACATTACACAACCACTCAGTAAAGTGTATTTCTCTAATCTGCTTAGATAATAACAGCCTTTCGACCTCCGCTTTTATTATTTTGTCCTTGACAGGACCATGATTTCATTTCTTTTGTCTGACCGGTTTTGCGCTCGGATCTATCTTCAAAGAGTGGGTTATTATTCTTGGGTCGATCCCCACTATGTCCTCCGAGCTCCAGGCGAAAACATCTACATTTTCCCTTAAAAAATTGATCAACATAATTTCTCCCTGTGGAGACAGTTCAGTTCCGATCCTGGTGATTTTGGTTGGATCATTCTCGATTAACTTGACCTCTTTATGCTCTGGCGCACGAAGAGTCAGATCTATGGGCTCTTTTCCTTTTTTATCGATCCGATCCGTGCTAGGCAACTCAGGCTCATGAGATCTCTCTGTCGAGGATCCTACTATTTTTCTTTTTGACGGTGTTAGAGGATCGACGTTCCTTTTCAAAGATAGTGCCGTGTTGTAACAATCCCAGGCCATGCGGTGGTCGTTGACGATTTCGCCGTCCCCAGAGACTGTAGGAAATTTTATTTTCTGGTGATAGGTTGACACAACTGCTCGAAATTGGTTTAATGCCGGTCTTCCCAAAATGGCATTATAAGCGAATGGTGCTTCAACCACTAAGAATTTTATCATTTTGATCACTCGATGAGGTTTGTTCCCAAGAGTTACACTCAAATTGATAGTTCCAGCTGGAACTATTTCTGATCCTCCAAATCCTACCAGTGGCGTAGCTACTTTTTGGAGAGTTATTTTTCCCAGGTTCATCTGGTTCAGCACTTCGATGGCTATTATGTTAGCCGAGCTTCCGTTGTCGATCAGAATTCTCTTGACATTGAAATCGGCAATTTTCAGTGAGACCACCATGGGAAAATCGGGGTGGTCTTCGTTATTATCCCAATTCAGGTTTCTGGGGACTTCGCTCTAATCGAACTTAATTATCTGTTGGTTGGAGTTTTTACTCTCGAGCGCCCATACCTCTTTAGGGGTCATAATCCCCTTTTCTAGAGATCGTGCGACCTTTCGTCTGGCATTCCGACTATCCCCCCCCCCCCCCCCGTTGGTCCACCAGAGATCACATGTATAGTACCATTGACCTGGTCATCATCGATTTCATTTCTTCGGGGCGCATGATTACTGGGAGATCTATCACGAGGACTTCTATTTTCCTCCCTCCTTCTAGGACTTCTTGTCCTTTGTCTTCTCCGATCTACTCTATCTATGAATTCATTCAATCTACCCTGTTGAATCAATTTTTCGATTTCTTGTTTTAGGTGATAACAGTCCTCGGTCCTATGACCGTGAGCTCGATGGTACCTACAATATAAATCGTAGTTCTTTGCCCCAGGTTTGGCTTTTGTGATTCTTTTTGCTGGGGGGATTAAATTATTTCTTTCCAGTATCACCAGGATGTCTTCTCTTGGGGCATTTAGTTTTGTGAACTCCACATAACTGATTCGATCTCTTATATTCCTTTCTGGAGATCGAGGCCTGAGGTAGACATTGGGTCTTTTCTCAGGGTTATTCCCGTTATGTTCTAATCTATGGAATACGTTTCCTCTTCGCAAAAACCGATCGTAATCCATGGCTTTCTGGATAGGGGGTTTTTCAGGTTTTTTAGGTCCCGAAACGGATGCTTTCTTATTTTTATCTTTGAAAGAGTTCATCTCTTCCTGGGTCATATATTTGGAGGCTAAAGTCATGATTTCAGTGAAGGTTCTAGGCTGTTTCCGACTTAACGCGTTACCAAACTGCCTATTCTTGGTTAGATCGAACAGAATAGATATAATATAATCAATATTCGGGGAATCGATCTTCAGTAGTTCAACATTGAACCTTGCTAACAAAGCTCTTAAGGATTCTCCATCTTGCTGGATTATAGTTCCCAAATAACTCATGGGAAGCTTTTGTCTTTTCTGACTAGCAAATTGCTGTTCCAGCTTGTTGCATAATTCTCTAAAACTGAAGATTGAATTGGGCGGTTGTTTTCCGAACCAATCCAGTGCCAACCCCTCGAACGTTGTGATCATCAACTTGGCCGTATACTCTGCTGAATGAGCATACAAGCTCATTATATTTGTGAAACTAAAGATATAGTCAGTCGGATCACTGGTTCCGTCATATCTGGGGAGCCGAGCAGGTAAAGATCCAGAAGCATGTGCTTCCCTAATTTCTAAGCAGAAAGGGGAACATGCAGCTATACTATCCTGTATTTCTCGGGAACGAGGCCAAGGTTGTTGCAAAGTCAAAAGCCTTTGTTCCACTCGTTCCTCGACCATCCTCTCTATATCTCTTTCAGAGACTCTTCTATTTGCTTGTCGATTGACAACTGGGGGCTCGTCCATGTCGTCGATCGGTATAACAGTGTGTTCCTTGGACAGGCGAGGTTCAGGTCGAGCATTAGCTCTTGCCTGATTAGTTCTTCGACCAAGGTACCTTCCTGCTACGTTTGGTGGGGAGATTTGAGATCGTTGATCCGCATCCGGACTCTCTGCTTGAGTTGATTGATGGTCGTTATTTTCCCGAGGTTCCCTGTCGTTGTTAACCACTCTTGAAGGACGAACAACCGCCCTTACTGGTTCCGCGACTGCCGGGGTCGGTAGAATTTGAGGAAAAAACGAACTTAAACGTTAGCATTCGCTGCAACACGTTCCTCTATAGGATCTAGATTTTGCTGATTCGCCGGAGGCTGTATATTATTAGCACTGACCCTTTGGAAATTTTCATGCAGGCTATCTATAGCACGAGAAGGTCGAGAACTCGTGCTTCTTCCTCCGTTACGTGTGCTTTTTCTTGGATTGACCATATTCCGATCGAGTAATTAACCTGGCCCCTCGGTGGGCGCCAACTGATTTAACCGAATTTCGTCTTAGGTTTAATCTCAGTAAATATTTAAGATCACAATTTTATGTGTTTGGGGTTTGGTTAAAATACTCAGGATGGTGCAATTCGAGAACAAAACCAAGTAATATAATTATGTAGATAACAATAATATGAAAGGCGAAGAGTTGTAGTATATTTCGTAGGTTAAATTTCGGGGGTCCTCAATACAATGTAAGATTCGCTATTTATCATATTCCTCATGTCCTAACTGAATTAGGAGTCCTATTCAGCTTAGGAATCCTGCAGGGCCTAGGAGTATCACATGGCCCATTAAGTCCCTTGAAACGGACAGTAGGTCGATCAGAGTAGGTCGACCAGATATGCATTCAGCTGGTCGAGCCGATCTCACAGTTTAAATAGGTCGGATCGATCTTGAATCTGCTCGGATATTCCTAGCTGGTTATATGTGCAAAATAGCCCTCATCATCCTCTATGTTGACCGCTTCTTTAGAACAGGTTATGTGTTGGTCCCAAGTGGTCAGATGAGGTCTAGGGGGGGGGGGTGAATAGACCTCTAAAAATTTATCTTTAAAATTCTCTAACTTTTTCTGTCAGCAGACTAAGCTGATCAAGAATTGTAAGTAGACTAAGCTGATCTCGCACAAAGCTTTGAACAGCAGAGTTGACCACTCTTCTGATTTTACTTAGCTGATTTTATCAAAATCAGAGTTTTAAATTTACTAACTTGCAGCGGATTTATCTAGTGTTTTTCACAAGTAGTTTTCTTAACTTAGAAAAAGTTTTATCCCCAGTTTTGCAAACTCCTTTTTAAAACTTTTCAACAGTTAAGTTTTACGTGTTTAAATATGCTCTTTGAAAATATGCAATAAATAATGCAAGTATAAACACAAAGGATTTTTATAGTAGTTATATGGATAGAAATCCTTTAGTCCACTCTTCCAATTCACTTAGATCTTGGGTTATACTATAAACACACAGTTTACAATATACGATGCTTGCGCCAAACAACAAATGAAATGGCCACAAGTGCGCAATAGGAAATCACAAAGAAACTCCTACTCTCTGAAGTAATATCACTCACTTAGATGGATATCTACTTCTCACAACACTTTTCTCACAAAATCACTCAGATTTGTATGTATATTTGTTTTTCTCTCTATTCTACTTCGTCAACAAATGACTCGGCTGATGAGTGTTCTGTTCTTGAAGTTGAGACTTAGAAGAATTCTGCTTCGGATTTAATCTCAGTTGTGTTGTCTCTTCTTCTTCAACTCTTGAACTGAACTATTTATACTTGAGATTTGAAAATCTGCCCGTTGAGAGATTGACAGGTGTCCAAATCATCGAGTACTGGTCGCTTCTGCAGAAACGGCTACCTGCGACTGATCACTGTACACTCTGCTGTAGTTTTTGTCAATCCGCATTAAATGCACCAAGCTGATACGAGGTTTCTCTTCAATCATTTGTCATAAATACCCTTCCTCTTCAGCATTTATTACTCCAAGTGCATTTATTACCGTTGCAATAACTTCTGATCCACTTCCACTCTGCTGATCGAAATCACTCGTCTTATGTACACTCGGCTGATCCCAAACTGAACTTATCTGATTTGAGTCGGCTGAAAATCCACCAGTCTGATTCCTTTCTTCAGCAACAGATCAGTAGTCTTCTGGACCATATTTGACTCGTCTGAAGTAAATTCTTCCTTGGTCAAATATCTTCTAAGGTTTGAACTAAGCTTCCAAACTGTTGGATGAAGATGAAGATAGAAGGCATAAAGTGAAGGGAGGTTTTGATGATTTCCAAAACATCAGAATCAGCTAAGTATGAAAGCTTAGTAAAAACCTTCGAAGATATTTGACTAAGGAAGACTTATTCAGACTAGTCAAATATGGTCCAGAAGACCACTGATCTATTGCTGAAAAAGAAATGAGACTGGTGGACAATCAGCCGACTCAAATCAGATTAGTTCAAGTTTGGGATCAGCCGAGTATACATAAGACGAGTAATTTCGATCAGCTAAGTGGAAGTAGATCAGAAGATCAGTGCAACGGTAATAAATGCACTTGGAGTAATAAATGCTGAAGAGGAAGGGTATTAATGACAAATGATTGAAGAAAAACCTCGTATCAGATTGGTGCATTTAATGCGATCTGACAGCAAGTACAGGAAGGTGTACAGTGTACAGTGTTTAGTCGCAGGTAGCCGTTTCTGCAGAAAGGACCAGTACTCGAGGATTTGAACAGCTGTCGATCTCTCAACGGGCAGAAATTCAAATCTCCAAGTATATATAGTTCAGTTCATGAGTTGAAGAAGAGACACAACACTGAGACAGCGCATTTGAGAGCAAAAATTCTGAACAGAAATCTTCTAAGTCTCAAAACTCAAAGAACAGAACACTCATCAGCCGAGTCATTTGTTGACGAAGCAAATAGAGAGAAAACAGAAAATACTTGTAAAATCTGAGTGATTTTGTTAGGTTGTGTTGTGAGGAGTAGATATCAATCTTTGTGAGCGATATTACTTCAGAGATTAGGAATTTCTTTGTGATTTCCTACTACGAACTTGTGGCCAGTTCATTTGTTGTTTGGCGCAAGCAGAGTGTACTGTAATCTTAGTGACTATAGTATAACCCAAGATGTAAGTGACTTGGAAGAGTGGACTAAAGGATTTACATCCATATAACCACTATAAAAATCCTTTGTGTTTTTAACTTGCATTATTTTCTGCATATTTAAAACAGCATACTGAAAACACTTAAAGGTTAACTGTTTGAAAAGTTTTAAAAGGAGTTTGTTAAAACTGGGGATAAAACTATTTCAAAGTTAAAAGAAATTACTTGTGAAAAACACTTGATAAATCCGCTGCAAGATAGTTAATTTTGAAACTCTGATTTTGATAAGATCAGCTAAGTAAAATCAGAATAGTGGTCAACTCTGCTGTTCAAAGCTTTGTGCGAGATCAGCTTAGTCTGCTTACAATTCTTGATCAGCTTAGTCTGCTGACAGATAAGTTTGAGATTTTAAAAGGTAAAATTTTTTGAAGAGGTTTATTCACCCCCCCCCCCCCCCCCCTCTAAACCTCATCTGACCACTTGGGACCAACAAGTGGTATCAGAGCAGGTGGTTCATCTGAATCATTTGACTGATCAACGAGCTTGATCCTTAAGTGTCTTTCAAAGGTTTTCAAAAGTTTTCAAAAGAGCATCTTTTTGAAAAATAAAACTTTTTGAAAAATGGACTGTATCGGCCATGTTCCCCACATTGGCGGTATGAGCTTTGAGGATTGGAAAATACGTATGGAAATTTTCCTTGCTGCTTATAATGATAATATGTATAGATGCATAACCAAAGGTCCGATAAGAATCACAAAAACCATCAAAGTCAATGATCAAGAAGTGATCGTGGACAAAGATGAAGAAGAGATGACACCTGAAGAAATCAAGTTGAGAAATCTTGATAAAGTTGGAATTTTCATCATGACTAAAGCCCTGGACAATGAAAGGTTTGACTATGTCAAACACTGTAAAACATCAAAAGAGATGTGGGACAAAGTCAGGGATATGAGTGAAGGAAATGAAGCCATCAAGGAACACAATCTAAGTGTTGCCATGGAGAAGTTTGAAAACTTCAAAATGAAGCCTGGAGAAACCATTGAACAGATGAGTTCAAGGTTTACCAAAGTGCTAAACAACGTGTTGAAGCTGGGAAAGACGTTCACAGACAAAGAGATTACTCTCAAAGTCCTGAAGGCGCTACCACCCAAATTCAACATGAAGATCACAGCTATGGAAGAATCTAGGGATCTGGGGAAGATCTCTCTGACGGAGCTGTTTTCTGTACTCAAGGCGTACGAGTATAAAATGCCAAGGATGGGTATAGAAGAGACCTCAACTTCTAGTCCCACTGCTGCCCTGGTTGCTGCAGAGAAATACAGAAGATCAGCCGGGAGAACTATGGAAGTGGACTTATCTGATGAGGCCACAGTACTGAGTAAAAAGGAGTACACGGCTGACGATGTTGCGTTGTTACTAAATGGGTTCAAAAAATTCTATAAAAGAAAAATGAAGAACAAATATAACAATGCTTCTACTTCTAAACCTACCTCATTTTCTCATGATAGTAAGGATGATTATAAATCCAAACTAATGTGCTATAATTGCAGGAAATTGGGACACTTCATCAAGGACTGTCCATATCCTAAAGCAGAGAATACACAGAGGAGGAAAAGAAACAAAGAAGAGAGAGAAGAGAGAAGAGATACCAAAAGAGCAAGGTGCTGTTGGCTGAAGCTGAAAATATGGCAGCCATCTACTCATCAAACACAGAATCTGGCACTTCAAGCGATGACTCTGTTTTTGACGAAACACCTGCACTACTGTGTCTCATGGCAAAGGAATCTGATGATTCTGACAATGAGGTAATACTCTCTGAAAGTGAGCTTGAACTGTTTAGCTCATTTGAGCAAATGATGTACAACAAAGTAGATGTTGTGAATGAGCTTGCTAAGCTTAAGGACGAGATGATTCTACTGAAAAAGCAAAATACTAAACTGAAACTTAAGGTTGAAAAACCTGAAGAATCAGCCATGTATAAAAAGCTTTCACATGAATGTGAATCTCTGAAAGCTGAATGTGAAATGTATAAGGGAAAAATTATGGAACTTGAAGCTACAATAAATTTATATAATAAGTCATCTGTTCCTAAGTCGTCTGTTGTGCAAATAGAGAAACCTATTGAACAGAGCACTCCCTTAGTAAAAGAAAGTTTAGAACTGAACAAAGCTGAAAAATTTATATCTGCTGATAATAGTAATATTGTCTTGTATGTTCAGACTACTAAACCTGTCTCACCTGAGATTGAGAAAAAGGAGATGAAAACTCCTAAGGCTAAAAAGGGTAAAAAACCTGAAAATGAAAAACAGACTGGTAAAACCAAACAGCAGAGTAGCCCCAAGAAGTCTGCTGATAAGAGTAAAACCAATCAGACTAGTAAACCTAAGTCGTCTGTTAAAGAGCAAGTTAAGAGCAGACCCAAGAAGCAAAAAAATTATAACAATAATGCTTGGTATGGAAATGAGTCTTATTATGTGCAACCTGCTTATCCAGCATATTATGCTGCACCTCATTATCCACCTAATTTTGCTGCATATCCTGCTCACCAACCAATGCATGCTTACCCTGCTTATCATGCATCTTATCCTGCTTTTGAGCCTTATCATCATCATAATGATTATCAACATAACATGCCTGCTAATTATGATGAAAATGAAATTGCTCATGCTCCTGCTAAAACTGTAAAGCCTAAGAAGCCTAAGACTTCAACATCTTAGGTTGTCAAAGGTGACACTAATCCACCAGGACCCTCTCAATAAAGGGTACCTAAAACATTTTTATTTTGTTTTGTAGGTTAGGATTAGGAGTAGGAGTAAAGTAGTGAAGAAATGGTACCTGGACAGTGGATGTTCAAGGCACATGTGTGGAGACATACATGAACTGGCAGATGTTGTTGCTGTGAATGGTCCAAAAGTTACTTTTGGAGACAACAAAGAAGGCAAGATTGTAGCTGTTGGAAAGCTTACCAAAGGAAACATAGAGATATCTGACGTCTCATATGTAAATGGCCTGAAGTACAATCTGCTGAGCATAAGTCAATTTTGTGACAAGGGATTTTCCGTAGTGTTTTCATCAGATAAGTGCTATGTTGAACAAATTGGAACAAAGAAGGTTATTTTATCTGGAAGAAGACAAGGAAACATCTATGTAGTCGACTGGAATTCTGTGGACAGGAATTCTAATGTTTGCTTAGTGGTTTCTACACCAAGTGAAATCAGTTGGCTTTGACACAAAAGAATAAATCATTTGAATTTCAAGACCATCAACAGATTGATAAAGAATGATCTGGTAGAAGGAATTCCAAAGACAGTCATGAGCAAAGACAAGCTCTGTGATGCCTGTCAGAAGGGTAAACAAGTGAAGTCATCTTTCAAAAGTAAGAAGCACCAATCTTCAACCAGAATTTTGGAGCTACTACATATGGATTTGTTTGGCCCTATTGATCCAATCAGCAACGGTGGAAAGAAATACTGCCTAGCTGTTGTGGATGATTTTTCAAGATTTACTTGGGTGATTTTCATGAAGAAGAAAAGTGAAACCAAGGAACATCTTACTAATCTGATGGAACTGATCCAGAATGAGAAAAGTCAAAGAATTTTGAAGATCAGATCAGATAGAGGGACTGAGTTTACAAACTCTACTGTTGAAGAGTATTGTAATTCCAGAGGAATCAGTCATGAGTACTCTGCTGCCAGAACCCCTCAACAAAATGGAGTTGCTGAAAGGAGAAACAAAACTCTAAAAGAAGCTACCAGGACAATGATAGCTGAAGCAAAGCTGCCCCAAAGATTCTGGGCAGAAGCTACAAACACAGCATGTTATACACAGAATAGGTGTATGATTAACAAAAGTAAAAACAAGACACCTTATGAGCTATGGAACAACAGAAAGCCTAATTTACATTATCTTAGGATTTTTGGTTGTAAATGTTATGTTTTGAACAATGGGAAAAATCACCTTACTGCATTTGCAGAGAAAGCTGATGAAGCTGTTTTTGTAGGTTACTCTACTATTAGTAAAGCTTATAGAGTGTTTAACAAAAGAACTTTACTTGTAGAAGAATCTATTCATGTAGTATTTGATGAACCAAGTCAATCATCTGAAAAGAATCAAAGTGCAAACCCAGAGATATCTGCCGATTTTCAGAAATTGAATGTTGAAAGAAAAGAAGAATATGTACCCATCATACTACCTGATTTGACAAGAGCTGTTAACTCAAGTGCTGTTCAAAATCAGTCTACTGATTGTCTAACAGAGGAGTTGCAAACAGCTGACAGACCAGAGACTGTTCAACAGACTACAACTGTTCAACAGACTACTACTGAGACCCCAACAGTGGTGTTGCAAGATCAATCTAGAGGACAACATCCAGATTTGCAACCTGATCTCAGATGGCTAAAAGATCACCCACCTGAACTAGTGATTGGTGATCCCCTTGACAGAGTTAGAACAAGAAGGTCAACTGCAAATGAAACAATGTTTGTAAGTTTTCTTTCACAAATTGAGCCTAAATTAATTGATGAAGCTCTTGGTGACTCTCACTGGATTGAAGCCATGCAAGAAGAGTTGAATCAATTTGAAAGGAATGAAGTCTGGTACTTAGTTCCCAGACCCACTCATCAAAGAGTAATTGGCACTAAGTGGGTTTTCAGAAATAAGATGAATGAAGATGGTATGGTTACCAGAAACAAAGCAAGACTAGTTGCCAAAGGTTACTGCCAAGAAGAAGGCATTGATTTTGATGAGACATTCGCACCAGTTGCAAGGCTTGAAGCAATCAGATTGTTCCTAGCCTATGCTGCCCACAAGAACTTCACTGTCTATCAGATGGATGTGAAGTCTGCTTTTCTTAATGGAGAATTGCAAGAAGAAGTGTACGTTGAACAACCCCCTGGATTTGAAGCATATCAACAGGGAGACAAAGTGTATCGTCTGAAGAAAGCTCTCTATGGACTGAAACAGGCTCCAAGAGCATGGTATGATACTTTATCTGATTTTCTTTTAATTAAAGGATTTCGTCAAGGTAAAGTAGATAAAACTTTGTTCACTATTGAATGGGATAAACATATATTATTGGTACAAATATATGTGGACGATATTATTTTTGGTTCAACTAACAAACAGATGTGTGAAAGATTCTCTAAGCTGATGCAAAACAAGTTTGAAATGAGCATGATGGGAGAATTAAATTACTTTCTTGGATTACAAGTCAAACAGCTGCCTGATGGCATCTTTATTAATCAAACAAAGTACACAAAAGATCTGTTCAAGAAATTTGGTATGGAAACTAGTTCATCTGTTACTGTTCCTATGTCTACTGGACTTCGTCTGGACAAGGATGAAGGTGGCAAATCAGTTGACATCACCAAATACAGAGGCATAATTGGGTCACTGTTATACTTAACAGCTAGCAGACCTGATATTATGTATTCTGTTGGGGTTTGTGCGAGATTTCAATCAGATCCTAAGGAATCTCATCTCTTAGCTGCTAAAAGAATACTAAAGTATCTCAAAGGCACTCAAGAATTAGGATTGTGGTACCCAAGGAAATCAGGATTTGAACTTATTGGATATTCAGATTCTGACCTTGCTGGCTGCAAAATTGATAGGAAAAGTACTACAGGTACTTGTCAATTTTTGGGCAGTCGTCTGATCTCATGGATGAGTAAGAAACAGACTTCAGTGTCCATATCTACTGCTGAAGCTGAATACATTGCTGCTGGAGCATGTTGTGCACAAATACTTTGGTTGAAACATCAACTAGAAGATTATAATCTTAAGATCAGTGGAATCCCAATCTACTGTGATAATACAAGTGCAATCTCACTTACTCAGAATACTACTAGTCATTCCAGGACTAATCATATTGAGATCAAACATCACTTCATCAGAGACTATGTTGAAAAAGGAAATGTTATTATTGAGTATGTTCATACAGACAACCAGACTGCTGACATTTTCACTAAACCACTGAATGAAGCAAGATTTTCCACTCTAAGAGCGGAATTGGGCTTGTTAAAATTGGATTCATAAGCTGAGGGGGAACCTATCAGAAGACTGGGTTCAACAGCTTACTAATCTGACACCAACAAGTGTTACACTTTAAGAAGACCGACTCTCAACAGACTAGTTGACTGATGAATTCTTGAATTCAGGGGGAACGTGTAAGACTAGCGGTACCCTTGTTTTAAAGATGAAATCTTCAATGACAGTTAGTTGAAGTTATTTAATCAGAAGATTTGTTCTTAATTCTTGAAGACTTGAAGATTATTTATCTTGCTGGATTGACAAACAGCAAAGGAAGATCACTAGATATTGGCTTTCACTAGTGATATATTGTATCAGACAAGTCGTCTATCAGATAAGTATTACTTTACTCATCTGTTATTATTTATGTCATCTTATAGTTAAAGTGTTGTGCAAAAACGTTTTATCAAAAGCACGCTTTTATAAGTAACAGACAAGTGGCGTTTCAAATTCCCGCCTGTCTGACATAATTAATAAATTTTGAATTCCGCGATTCTCGCCCGCACGATTAATAACTGACAGATCAAATCAAACCGTCCGCGTATAACACGGAAACCGAAGCAATTCGAAATCTATAAATCCAGATCTGATCAGAAGGGTTAAACCTTACGCACCCAAAATTATTCTAAGTGAAAAAGAAGTTACTAACTCATCTATTCTGCCTTAAAAGTGTTTAATTTCTCTCAAGCTACTTCAATTTCATTGAAATGGCCGGAGCTGAAGGACGTTACTTGAATTACGAGAAGTTCTACGCTTCTGGAACTCCTCTAATGAAGGAAATCATGGTTAAAATCAAAGAGGCGTCGTTGGTGAAAGTTTTGGAAGCTCATGAGGAGTATGTTTTCACTGAAGATGTCGCTGATTACTACGAATCTAGGAAAAATGACCTAACCAAGATGATTTCTGTGGCTACTGTCGGAGGTAAAACTATCTGTATTTCGCCTGCTGTTTTGAATGAAATTTACGATCTGAAAAATGAAGGAGGAGAGGTATTCACTCTGGCTCAAGAAAAAGAGGAAGAGTTTTGGTTTATTTGTGCGAAGGATGGAGAACCAATGACTGGAAGCCTAATGAAAACTCAGCTGAAGGATGAGTTTCAAAGGTTTGCAGACATCATTGCAAAGATTTTGGAGTGTTCTACGAGCTCCTTAGATGGGTTACCTAGGAGAAGGTACGAGACAATGGTCTGCATCTACTATGGGTTAAACGTAAACTGGGCTATTCATTATTTTTATCTTCTGGCGTTAAAGAAAAATGGACATGTGGTGATGATGAGTCATCTACTCTCAGCTCTGGGATGTCCACTTGTGAATGGGAAGACAGTTCACAAGCTGAAAGAGGTAAAAATGTATGAACCAGTTAAGATTGGAGCCACCTCTAAAAGAAAAGCAAAAGGAAAAGAAGAGAAGCCTGCTGCCAAGAAGCCCAAAATTACAATCAAGACTAAGTCTGCTGATCAAACAGCAAACCCTGCTGTTGAAGCCAGATCAGTAGAGTCTGCTGACATTGCTGACAAGATAGTCACTGAGGTGACTAGGGAAATTGATGAGATGAGTACTGAAGCATCTCCAGAAAGAACTGAGTCCGACGAACCAGTTCCAGTACAAGTAGTTGGACGCAGAACCAGAAGTTCAGTGAAAAGAACTGCTGAACCTCGCCAAGATGAAATTTTGCCCAAGCCAAAGGCAAAAAGAAAGTTAACTCTAGGTGGTCAAAGAGTTACCTTCACCACTGCTCCAACCATTCAAGTCAGAGAAACCCTTGCTGCTGAAAGACCAGTGGACGCAGTAGAAAAAGCTGCAGAAGATAAGACAGCTGAGGACCAATCTCTTGACAAGTCTGTTGTTGCTGAACAGCCGACTACTTTGACAGCAGAGGAGAATGTCCCACTCATTCATCCTACACCAATTGCTGCTGCTTCACTGCAAACAGTTGAATCACCTGCCGCCAGAAGGAAGAGAACTGGTAAGGCAAAGGTTAAGGTGATTACTGCTGCTGAACAGAAAAAGATAGATGAAGCTGAAAAGAAGAAGAAAGAAAAAGAAAACGCTCGTAAACTTAAGGAGCTTGAGGCTCAGACTAAAAACATGTCTGAAGCTGAAATAGCTGCTAAGGAAGCTCAGGATTTGGCTAAGGCTATTGAAGCCAGTACCAAGGATGCCCAAGGTCCAAGGTACAGTGGTGGAATTACCATTGGAGATCCAAAGAAGCCAAAGGCTGTTATGCCAACACCTAAGCTGCCAAAGAAGAAAAGATCTGAACTGAAATATGCTCTGGACATAGTTCAAAACGATCCAGAGATGTTCAAACAGTTTGTGGCAGATCTTGAGCGATATAACGACGTTTTGGTCCGTCAGAGTCTTTTTGTCACGGAAAAGATCAGATACAACAGATGGAGAGAGTATCGTCTGACAAAGACCAAAGATCAAATAGTACAGTGGAAGGAATTTGCTGCTGAGGAAAGATGGGTCCTGCAATTTCTGGAAACTGGATGTCTGAGACAAGCATTGGATTCAGACCACTTCTTTGATATGATCCACTATCGGATGAGGAAGTTGGCAAAGTCTGAAGCCAAGTTGCTACAAAATTCTGTTCCTGAAATTCCTGCTTCAGATAAAGACTTAAAGAACAGAATGGTAAAGCTGGCATTATCTGTAACTCTGGAAGTATGGGCAAAGAAGACCAGATATCAGAAGGGTCAACCAAGCTCACTGTTACCTATGCCAAGCTTACAACAGATCGTCTTTGGACCGGCTATCAAAACATATGAAGATCTACCTGAACAGACAACTTCACCATTTATTCCTGCTATTATATTTACACATAAGACTGTTGTTGCTGATAATGGTGTTGATGTTGTTACAGAGGTAAATGAGCCAATACAGGTCCAACAGAAGACTGCTGAAACTTCAACATCATCAGAGAAGTTGCCCCAACAGCAGACTACTCTGATTGATGAACCAAAAGAGTCTGAGTTAACTCCTGAGATTGTACCAGCTAGCACAGTTAATCCATCACCTTCAGAAAACTTACAACCAACTATCTTGGAGTCCATCCAACAGTTGATTGCCAATTCTATGAAGGAAATGGAAGACAGACATAGAGAACAAATGAAGAAATTTGAAGAAGTTGCCTTAACTATGATGTCTACTGTTGCTGAAAAAGTCCCAAAAGCTGCTGATCCTAGCCCTCTGATAGTGGAAGAAATGGCAAACATCAAAAATGAAGTACAGGCTATCAGACTGGATGTGGAAACATTTGGTGCAAGGGTCAAGAACAACACGGCTGGTTGGAGGGACATAAGTGAAGTTGTTGCAAATGCAATGGAGGCTCATGAAGTAAAAGCTGAGAGCATGCTGAAAGCATTCACTACATCAGCTGACTTGATTCTGAGTTCTCAGATTCAACTCTGTGATCAAGTGGATCTTACATTCAAGAAGATTGAGTCATATAACACATTGCAGCAACTGAAGAGGGAAAATCATCTTATGGAGGTGGATAAAAACATCAGATTGATTTGTGACGCAATTAACATCACTCCTGTTCTGCCTGAAGAACCCGTCTACCCTGCTGATGATGACAAAAAGGGGGAAGATGGAGATTATACAACAAAGAAGAAGGGTGCTGATGCTAATCTATCAGCTGACGTTACTGAAAAAGTGGACTCTGCTGAAAAGGATGCTGATGATGAAAATACAAGCAGACCAGATAATGAAGTAACTGAGGCAGACAACGATGCTGATGAAGAGCCCAAAGAACCAGTAAAATCTGATAAGGAAATTGCTGCTTCCAAGGACTCTGCTGCTGAACAGTTAGATCCATACGTCAAGTACAAAAGAATAGAGGATCTCAGAAAAAGATTTGAAATGCTTGAACAAGATCTCTCTAGTTCTGAACATGAAGATGAAGACCTTGAAGATGAAGAAGAAGGAAAAACACAAGAAGAGAAGAAGGACTAGACTAAGTTATTAGACTAGGTCACTTGTAATCTTTTTGTTAAACTTGTAAAATTTTTTTTTTGCTACTTCATCTTTTGAACTTGTAATCTGTAATCAATTGACATATCTATAAGAGTTCAAGTTTCCAACAAATCATTTCTATCTCAGAAATTTTTGAGGACTTAAACTTTAGCTTTAGGAACAGGTACTTAGCTGAAGTTTTGTCATCATCAAAAAGGGGGAAATTGTTGGATGAAGATGAAGATAGAAGGCATAAAGTGAAGGGAGGTTTTGATGATTTCCAAAACATCAGAATCAGCTAAGTATGAAAGCTTAGTAAAAACCTTCGAAGATATTTGACTAAGGAAGACTTATTCAGACTAGTCAAATATGGTCCAGAAGACCACTGATCTATTGCTGAAAAAGAAATGAGACTGGTGGACAATCAGCCGACTCAAATCAGATTAGTTCAAGTTTGGGATCAGCCGAGTATACATCAGACGAGTAATTTCGATCAGCTAAGTGGAAGTAGATCAAAAGATCAGTGCAACGGTAATAAATGCACTTGGAGTAATAAATGCTGAAGAGGAAGGGTATTAATGACAAATGATTGAAGAAAAACCTCGTATCAGATTGGTGCATTTAATGCGATCTGACAGCAAGTACAACAGAGTGTACAGTGTTCAGTCGCAGGTAGCCGTTTCTGCAGAAAGGACCAGTACTCGAGGATTTGAACAGCTGTCGATCTCTCAACGGGCAGAAATTCAAATCTCCAAGTATAAATAGTTCAGTTCATGAGTTGAAGAAGAGACACAACACTGAGACAGCGCATTTGAGAGCAAAAATTCGGAACAGAAATCTTCTAAGTCTCAAAACTCAAAGAACAGAACACTCATCAGCCGAGTCATTTGTTGACGAAGCAAATAGAGAGAAAACAGAAAATACTTGTAAAATCTGAGTGATTTTGTTAGGTTGTGTTGTGAGGAGTAGATATCAATCTTTGTGAGCGATATTACTTCAGAGATTAGGAATTTCTTTGTGATTTCCTACTACGAACTTGTGGCCAGTTCATTTGTTGTTTGGCGCAAGCAGAGTGTACTGTAATCTTAGTGACTATAGTATAACCCAAAATCTAAGTGACTTGGAAGAGTGGACTAAAGGATTTACATCCATATAACCACTATAAAAATCCTTTGTGTTTTTAACTTGCATTATTTTCTGCATATTTAAAACAGCATACTGAAAACACTTAAAGGTTAACTGTTTGAAAAGTTTTAAAAGGAGTTTGTTAAAACTGGGGATAAAACTATTTCAAAGTTAAAAGAAATTACTTGTGAAAAACACTTGATAAATCCGCTGCAAGATAGTTAATTTTGAAACTCTGATTTTGATAAGATCAGCTAAGTAAAATCAGAAGAGTGGTCAACTCTGCTGTTCAAAGCTTTGTGCGAGATCAGCTTAGTCTGCTTACAATTCTTGATCAGCTTAGTCTGCTGACAGATAAGTTTGAGATTTTAAAAGGTAAAATTTTTTGAAGAGGTTTATTCACCCCCCCCCCCCTCTAAACCTCATCTGACCACTTGGGACCAACACAAACTTAGCTGATGACTTTTGGAAATCATCAAAACCTCCCTTCACTTTTAAGTCTTCATCTTCATCCAACATTATGAGTGTGAGTGGTGCTAAATATACTTGGTGCTAAATAATGAATAAAATGCTAAGTGAAAGTTCAAACTTAAAGGATTCCATAACTTCGACTGAAAGCATTGTTAGAACTTAGTGATTAGTTTGATAACCTGAGAAAATAGAGAATAGGCTTGGCAATTTAAGAATTCATGCAATTAGGCTCAATGATTTGGAAACATATATCTAATTGAGGAAGAGAGAGAAAACACATCTTGGGACACCTTTTGAAAAAAGAGAAACCAAGAACAAAAAAATATCATTAGAGAGCGTGGAAAACATCGGAGAACACAATTCTTGAAGATTTGAAGACAGATCTACTTCTCTATTCTTATCTCTTTCAATTATTTTTCTCTTTTGTGATCTTATACTCATGACGTTTATTATTCTCGTGTTTATTTCCGTTTTAGCTATGAACTAAATTTACTTTTCTAGGATTGCAAGGAATTCTTTGTTTGAATTGATTGTTACTTATTTTTCCTTATTCTATTATATTGAGATTTGTTGTTTACCCATTCTTGTGCTTTAATATCAATAGCCTGATCAACTATTGTTTCACAAATCTAATTGAATCGGGAGAGAAAATTAGGTTTTAGGTTAAAGATTGGGTAACCTCTGTACGAATTGCACCCACATTGAATTGGGTAATTTGTTTAGCAATTAAGATAGGAATATACTTAATTGACTTAGGTAGTCACAATTAGGGCTTGTTCTTGATTCAATTTGGCCTAACTTCATTGGCATAAGAATATAGCTCTTTGATTAGGTTAGATTAGTTTTACAATATTCTGGAAAGAAATTGTAGAAACTTAAGTGCCCTAGACTAGCAATGAAACTTAATTGAAATAGAGTTGTTGGGAAAATAAGAGCAATTAGTTTGACATTGAAGGAAGTTGTAATCCTAGGCTTTTATCATCAGAGTTAATCTTGTCAATTTAGAATTTAGTTTTAATTTCATTGTTGCTTAGTTATAATCAGAATCAAGAATTCGTTTAATATGGATAAGAACAAGAGTGATCTTTTAGTAATTAGTTATTTTAGCTCATTAATTCCCTGTGGAGACGATACTCTACTTATCATTATATTACTTGTTGCGATTGCGTATACTTGCTTTTACAAATCCGTCATCAGGATAATTTAGGATATTTAGTGCACGAGCGTGGGATCGAAGCAAATCATGAGAAAATTAGAGCAATAACAGAAATGAAGCCCCCGAGGTCGATAACCGAGGTACAGAGTTTGGTAAAGATCGTTTCCCTCAATAGGTTCATCTCCAGATCGGCAGACAAAAGTATGCCCTTCTTTCAGGATTTGAGAAAAGCAAAAACTTTCGAATGGACTGAAGAATTTGATCGCGCGTTTGAACGGTTGAAGGATTACCTGAGCTCATCTCCTCTTCTTTCTAAGCCAACTGAAGGACAACTGCTTTACTTATACATTGTTGTTTCGAACTTTGATGTCAGTTTGGTGTTGGTAAAAATAGAGGATTTCGAGCATAAGCCTGTATAATATCTTAGCAAATTATTACAGGGTGCCGAAAGAAACTATATAGAGATAGAGAAATTTGCCCTAGCTCTCGTTGTTGCTGCTCAAAAGTTAAGACCTTATTTTAAAACTTTCAAGATTGTTGTGCTCACAAATCAACCTTTAGGGCAAGTTTTATCTAAACCGGAGACATTGGGTAGATTAATAAAATGGGCAGTCAAACTTCGATAGTACAAAATTGAATATCAATCTCGAACTGCAATAAAAGCTTAAATATTAGCAGACTTTCTACTAGAGTCATCAGAATCTTCGGATATGATGATCAATGTTCCGGGATCTTGCTCTAATGAAGTTCTGGTCATGAACGACCCGTTCTGGGTAATGCATATAGATGGAGCTTCTGCCCAAGGTCAAGGAATTAGCAGCTAAGTTAAGTAAATTCGAGCTTCGAAGCATACCTAGGAGAACATAATCAATGGGCATATCGACTATCTTGATTTACTGGCTCCATGGACGGAATAACAGAAAGTGTAATTACTTGGTTGATGTCCAACACTCCAACTATAGATCTAGACGTACTACCTAGCTCGAAAATAATGGACATCAATTCTATCCTGGATAGCTGGATCACACTATTGATGAACTACTTAAGCTCAAAAGATCAGATACTGAACTCCCAGGTACTTTATCCCCAACGAAAAACTATACAAGTGATCTGCCTCTAGACTGTTATTAAAATGTATTCCATAGCATCAAACTCATGCCATTTTGAAAGAAGTATAGGGAGGAGAGGCCGAAAATTACAGTGATGCATGTGCTTTAGCTTAAAATGTCTGAGGAATGGCTATTATTGGCCGACGTTAACTCCTGACTCTATTGAATTTTACCTATGTTGGGCACCCCCACAGCGAATGGACAAACTAAAGTGGCTAACTGGGAAATATAAAGTCCTTGGAAAAGAGATTGGATGAAGCCAAGGCCAAGTGGTTAGATGAATTGCCTGGAGTGATTTGGGCAAATCGAACTACCGTAAAGGCTTCTACAGGAGAAATCCATTTAGTCTGGTATATTGATTTGAGGATGTAATTCCAATAGAAATCTTGGTTCTGAGACCTCGAGTTGAATTTTTTATGCTAACGATCGTCTACATGAACACGATATCGACCAGGCCGACGCCTTGCGAGAAAGGTCAAATCTCAAGCTACATACATCTAAATTGAACATGGAAAAGGCTTACAACCAAAGGGTTAGAATCCGAACTTTCAAGGAGGGAAACTTGGTACTCAAAAAGGTAAAAGTTTCGAAGCATGTCGAAAAACTTCAACAAAACTGGGAAAGGCCCTATGTCGACATCGAAATTGGAAAAGGGATCCTACAAGATCGCTCACATTGCCTGCTTGAATAACAAATTACTACCCCTAAACATCATAAGTGAGCAACCAAACTTCTCGGGTTTGATTACGAGAGGAAAAGATCAAAAACAAGGCTAATGCCTTACTGCACACAAGCAATAGGGAGATAGCGGGAGACCCATGCAGTGGGTGAGGAAGAAGATTTCACAGAAGTAACAGTGCCAACCTAGGTTGTTAAAGAGTAGGTAGCCCACACGGTCTAAGATTATCCTTATATCCTCTCGAATTTGAAAGACATAGTTTGAAAATGGATGTGTTTGGTACCAAAGTCGTTAGTTCCGATAACGATCCGACAACCCTTCTTCTTTCGTACGATAAAATATGGTTAGCACGGGTTTATGGCCTCACCGCCTTGCCTCTTACATCCTAGTGGCATGCACATACTCGTAGACCTATGCATCTCTTTTCTTCGCGGTCGAAAAATCATAATCCTCATAATCATTCTTTCGAGGGATGGGTGAATCCATCAATTTTCATAATGACAAATTACACAATGTACGTCCCATTCTCGAGTTTGACCTATCAAATTAGAAACTGCCGGCAAATTAACATGCAGACTTATATGCCTAATTGCTTTGTTCGTCAACTTTGGCAGTGAAAAAAAAAAAAATACTGCAGAAGTAAATGATTCAGTTGGACAGATCTACATGGATAAAAAATGGGTAGGGTCAGAATTTTGGTCATGGTAAATAGTTGAAAAAATATCGAGTCCTAAATAGGTCGAGTAAAAATGGGTTGGGTTAGGCCAACCGACCCGTTCCAAACCAATTTTATTTTTATTATTTCTAATTTTTTAGTGAATAGTTTTTTTATATATAACACCTAAAACAACATTATTTATGAAAATATATGAAATAAAAATGAAATTCTAAACTCTACTTCATTGTACAAGCGTAAGACAAAAATAATTTATATATGTCTTCATAGATCCATTACGCAATATGTTTTTCCTATCTTCACATGTAAAACATATATATCTCAAGAATAATGTTTCAAATAAGAATCTAAAGGTATGTGTTCAATATAAATGCAAAATATCTCATAGCAACAAATGCACTTAATCAATAGAAGCTTCAACTTGAACATATAAAAATAAATTAGTACAACACAGGTTTTTTAGATTAAGAATTTGTGGATATCTTCTTTGAGGAGTACCAAGATGGGGCTTGAAAATTGAGGATATGTTCTTCACTTTCACTCGATCGTGCCTTCACCATTGTAGTTGGTGGTGGAAGAGTCATATTGTTCCCACCACCATCGTCGCAAAGCCTAATCCAAACACAGAAACAAAAACAAGTGCAAATCTAATAAAATGACCAATCAAGAAAATGACAACACGATCTCAACCAATTTAAATGAAAGAAAATAAGTTTTAAAAAGTCTCAAGAAATAAAGTTCACCTTGCATACTTCCCAATGACTCAGAAAGAAAAGCTTCATTCAGGAAAAGAAAAAAAGAAGGATTAACAAGGTGAATGGACTCAACCTCTTTTGCGGCTTACGAGTTATAGATGATGATACATGCATATTCACCGCAGGGAGGTGATTAGTTCATTCACCTTCTAACTCATAATATTCTTTCATTTCTTGAAAGAAGCTTCTCTTCTGAGTATTAGGAACGTATGCTAGAGTAACTTCATTTCTTAGTAATATGAGAATTGAGGGTCCAAAGAGTGTGTATATATACATAATTGAAAGGATCTTAGTAATTATACATTTGACAATTTTGAATTTTATACTACCCATGTATGAGTTGTTTGAATTAATATTGTCTATAAACTTTGGTAACACCTATTTAGTTCAAAGATGCTTTGATTCTCTTTTTGGGCCGAAAAATCAATGAATGGCCACTTATAGTAATAGTATTTTTTTAATTATATAAGAATTAGAAGTTTGGCAACGGCACTAACAAGTTTAACAAATAAGAATTAGAATTTTGGAATCGGCACTAACAATTTATCAAATAAATTATATATCATAATTTATTTGCTAAACTTGTTAGTGCCGTTAACAAAATTATAATTCTTATATAACAATACAATTACTATAAATGAACAATCATTTATTTTTTGGCCCAAAAAGAGAATCAAAACATCCTTGACAAAATTGATGAGGGCTATATCGTATTTCACTAGATCGGATCAATGTTATCTACCGAGAACTGAAGAGTTACCCCTCTTGAGCATGAAACATGAGTTTGATGACTATCCTATCTACTAATTCGACCAGAGTCTTCAGCTTAGTTCATGGGCCATAGACATTCTCCTATGGGCCCTAGGGCTCTACCATGAAGACATGTGTTAGGCTATAAATGTTAGAATAGTTAATGATTTAAAGGACTTTTAACATTCTAGAGAAAATCCTACATCTTAGATCGGTACTCTAGCTCGTTATTCTATATCTTATAGTAATTCTTTTGCATTGCACCATCCTTAGTAGCTTGGTCAACCAATAGCAAGTCCTAGGTCAGGTTATTTTGCCCAGACCTCCAATCCAAGCTATCCCTGCACCGTAAACTGTCCAGGACAAGCAACTCTCTCAAATAGCTTAACTAATGACTGAGTTTTGCAATCAGATATTAGAAAAGCAAACGCAAAATCAAACAAAGCCTGAAAAAGATCATGCACAGCCTCCTCAAAGACCTAATGTCTATAGAAGGCCGCAGTAGCAGCCCAACCAGAACTCTGATCAGGGCGATAGTCCACCTGCAAAACAAAGAACATTAAATTCAAAAAGACCAGTTAATGCAAGATAGGCGAGGGCTAATGCTCACCATGAACCGAAGGAACCTCAGGCAAGAGCTTTTGCTTGACCTAAACAACAACGTAGCAGGGAGCAAACTATTTTTCGTGTAGATGATAACATAATTCCTAATCAGGAAGATGCTAGAGCTACTAGGAGGGTCTCAGATAGAGACCTTGAGCGAATGGTTGAATAGCAAGTAGCACGACGATTAGCATTAGAAAGACAACCTTGGCCTTGATCTCGAGAGGTACGAGAGAGCATAGCTAACTGTTCACCATTCTACAGTGAAATAAGAGAAACAACCACTTGCGGATCGCTTCCAGGTCGATTGCCAAGATATGACGGTACGGGAGATCCTCACGACTATGTGTTCAGTTTTATGAACATAATGAATTTATATGCTCATTCACCTAAATATACCGCAAAGCTTATGGTAACTACATTCGAAGGTGTAGCTCTGGATTGGTTCGAAAATAACCCCCGAACTCAATGTTTAGCTTTAAGGAACTACGTGATAAAATCATCAAAACCTCCCTTCACTTTTAAGTCTTCATCTTCATCCAACATTATGAGTGTGAGTGGTGCTAAATATACTTGGTGCTAAATAATGAATAAAATGCTAAGTGAAAGTTCAAACTTAAAGGATTCCATAACTTCGACTGAAAGCATTGTTAGAACTTAGTGATTAGTTTGATAACCTGAGAAAATAGAGAATAGGATTGGCAATTTAAGAATTCATGCAATTAGGCTCAATGATTTTGAAGCTATAGTGATCTGCGGGATTCCGACATTCTCGTATTATGTATACACACACACACGCAGGAATTACATGACAGAATGCATAACGTTTTGAAAGTGATGGTTAGTAGTTTGACTTGGAATGCATGATCGTAAATGTTTAAGTTGTTGTCCTTTGTTTTGGTCGTGTCAAATCTTTGTGGTCGTTTTTGGCCTTCTACTCCTTTCTTTTGCTCGGGACTAGCAAAATAGTAAGTTTGGGGGTGTGTTAACTCTACAAAATAGAGTTAATTTCTATATCTTTATGCGGGGAAAGACATTAGTTTCTTGAGTTCTTGGATAGTTTTCATTTGTTTTAGCTTGTTTTATCTCATTGGTGATTCACGTACTCATTTTGATATTTTCTTGTGAATATTTCAGATTTTCTCTTGATTTTTGGAAGTGCAAACAGAAGCATCTTCACTGGAGCGGAAAATCTCTCTGCTGGAGCGAAATCACAAAGCAGACAAAAATCTTGGACAACAGTATCTCCGCTGGGGCGAAACTACTTCTCCGCTGGGGCAGAAGATTTCCACGAATTTTAATTAGAGTGCCCTAATTTGACTTGGAAACATATATCTAAGTGGAGGAAGAGAGAGAAAACACATCTTGGGACACCTTTTGAAAAAAGAAAAACCAAGAACAAAAAAATATCATTAGAGAGCGTGGAAAACATCGGAGAACACAATTCTTGAAGATTTGAAAACATATCTACTTCTCTATTCTTATCTCTTTCAATTATTTTTCTCTTTTGTGATCTTATACTCATGACGTTTATTATTCTCGTGTTTATTTCCGTTTTAGCTATGAACTAAATTTACTTTTCTAGGATTGCAAGGAATTCTTTGTTTGAATTGATTGTTACTTATTTTTCCTTATTCTATTATATTGAGATTTGTTGTTTACCCATTCTTGTGCTTTAATATCAATAGCCTGATCAACTATTGTTTCACAAATCTAATTGAATCGGGAGAGAAAATTAGGTTTTAGGTTAAAGATTGGGTAACCTCTGTACGAATTGCACCCACATTGAATTGGGTAATTTGTTTAGCAATTAAGATAGGAATATACTTAATTGCCTTAGGTAGTCACAATTAGGGCTTGTTCTTGATTCAATTTGGCCTAACTTCATTGGCATAAGAATATAGCTCTTTGATTAGGTTAGATTAGTTTTACAATATTCTGGAAAGAAATTGTAGAAACTTAAGTGCCCTAGACTAGCAATGAAACTTAATTGAAATAGAGTTGTTGGGAAAATAAGAGCAATTAGTTTGACATTGAAGGAAGTTGTAATCCTAGGCTTTTATCATCAGAGTTAATCTTGTCAATTTAGAATTTAGTTTTAATTTCATTGTTGCTTAGTTATAATCGGAATCAAGAATTCGTTTAATTTGGATAAGAACAAGAGTGATCTTTTAATAATTAGTTATTTTATCTCATTAAGTCCCTGTGGAGACGATACTCTACTTATCATTATATTACTTGTTGCGATTGCGTATACTTGCGTTTACAAATCCGTCATCAGGATAATTTAGGATATTTAGTGCACGAGCGTGGGATCGAAGCAAATCATGAGAAAATTAGAGCAATAACAAAAATGAAGCCCCCGAGGTCGATAACCGAGGTACAGAGTTTGGTAAAGATCGTTTCCCTCAATAGGTTCATCTCCAGATCGGCATACAAAAGTATGCCCTTCTTTCAGGATTTGAGAAAAGCAAAAACTTTCGAATGGACTGAAGAATTTGATCGCGCGTTTGAACGGTTGAAGGATTACCTGAGCTCATCTCCTCTTCTTTCTAAGCCAACTGAAGGACAACTGCTTTACTTATACATTGTTGTTTCGAACTTTGATGTCAGTTTGGTGTTGGTAAAAATAGAGGATTTCGAGCATAAGCCTGTATAATATCTTAGCAAATTATTACAGGGTGCCGAAAGAAACTTTATAGAGATAGAGAAATTTGCCCTAGCTCTCGTTGTTGCTGCTCGAAAGTTAAGACCTTATTTTAAAACTTTCAAGATTGTTGTGCTCACAAATCAACCTTTAGGGCAAGTTTTATCTAAACCGGAGACATTGGGTAGATTAATAAAATGGGCAGTCAAACTTCGATAGTACAAAATTGAATATCAATCTCGAACTGCAATAAAAGCTCAAATATTAGCAGACTTTCTACTAGAGTCATCAGAATCTTCGGATATGATGATCAATGTTCCGGGATCTTGCTCTAATGAAGTTCTGGTCATGAACGACCCGTTCTGGGTAATGCATATAGATGGAGCTTCTGCCCAAGGTCAAGGAATTAGCAGCTAAGTTAAGTAAATTCGAGCTTCGAAGCATACCTAGGAGAACATAATCAATGGGCATATCGACTATCTTGATTTACTGGCTCCATGGACGGAATAACAGAAAGTGTAATTACTTGGTTGATGTCCAACACTCCAACTATAGATCTAGACGTACTACCTAGCTCGAAAATAATGGACATCAATTCTATCCTGGATAGCTGGATCACACTATTGATGAACTACTTAAGCTCAAAAGATCAGATACTGAACTCCCAGGTACTTTATCCTCAACGAAAAACTATACAAGTGATCTACCTCTAGACTGTTATTAAAATGTATTCCATAGCATCAAACTCATGCCATTTTGAAAGAAGTATAGGGAGGAGAGGCCGAAAATTACAGTGATGCATGTGCTTTAGCTTAAAATGTCTGAGGAATGGCTATTATTGGCCGACGTTAACTCCTGACTCTATTGAATTTTACCTATGTTGGGCACCCCCACAGCGAATGGACAAACTAAAGTGGCTAACTGGGAAATATAAAGTCCTTGGAAAAGAGATTGGATGAAGCCAAGGCCAAGTGGTTAGATGAATTGCCTGGAGTGATTTGGGCAAATCGAACTACCGTAAAGGCTTCTACAGGAGAAATCCATTTAGTCTGGTATATGGATTTGAGGATGTAATTCCAATAGAAATCTTGGTTCTGAGACCTCGAGTTGAATTTTTTATGCTAACGATCGTCTACATGAACACGATATCGACCAGGCCGACGCCTTGCGAGAAAGGTCAAATCTCAAGCTACATACATCTAAATTGAACATGGAAAAGGCTAACAACCAAAGGGTTAGAATCCGAACTTTCAAGGAGGGAAACTTGGTACTCAAAAAGGTAAAAGTTTCGAAGCATGTCGAAAAACTTCAACAAAACTGGGAAAGGCCCTATGTCGACATCGAAATTGGAAAAGGGATCCTACAAGATCGCTCACATTGCCTGCTTGAATAACAAATTACTACCCCTAAACATCATAAGTGAGCAACCAAACTTCTCGGGTTTGATTACGAGAGGAAAAGATGAAAAACAAGGCTAATGCCTTACTGCACACAAGCAATAAGGAGATAGCGGGAGACCCATGCAGTGGGTGAGGAAGAAGATTTCACAGAAGTAACAGTTCCAACCTAGGTTGTTAAAGAGAAGGTAGCCCACACGGTCTAAGATTATCCTTATATCCTCTCGAATTTGAAAGACATAGTTTGAAAATGGATGTGTTTGGTACCAAAGTCGTTAGTTCCGATAACGATCCGACAACCCTTCTTCTTTCGTACGATAAAATATGGTTAGCAGGGGTTTATGGCCTCACCGCCTTGCCTCTTACATCCTAGTGGCATGCACATACTCGTAGACCTATGCATCTCTTTTCTTCGCGGTCGAAAAATCATAATCCTCATAATCATTCTTTCGAGGGATGGGTGAATCCATCAATTTTCATAATGACAAATTACACAATGTACGTCCCATTCTCGAGTTTGACCTATCAAATTAGAAACTGCCGGCAAATTAACATGCAGACTTATATGCCTAATTGCTTTGTTCGTCAACTTTGGCAGTGCAAAAAAAAAAAATACTGCAGAAGTAAATGATTCAGTTGGACAGATCTACATGGATAAAAAATGGGTAGGGTCAGAATTTTGGTCATGGTAAATAGTTGAAAAAATATCGAGTCCTAAATAGGTCGAGTAAAAATGGGTTGGGTTAGGCCAACCGACCCGTTCCAAACCAATTTTATTTTTATTATTTCTAATTTTTTAGTGAATAGTTTTTTTATATATAACACCTAAAACAACATTATTTATGAAAATATATGAAATAAAAATGAAATTCTAAACTCTACTTCATTGTACAAGCGTAAGACAAAAATAATTTATATATGTCTTCATAGATCCATTACGCAATATGTTTTTCCTATCTTCACATATAAAACATATATATCTCAAGAATAATGTTTCAAATAAGAATCTAAAGGTATGTGTTCAATATAAATGCAAAATATCTCATAGCAACAAATGCACTTAATCAATAGAAGCTTCAACTTGAACATATAAAAATAAATTAGTACAACACAGGTTTTTTAGATTAAGAATTTGTGGATATCTTCTTTGAGGAGTACCAAGACGGGGCTTGAAAATTGAGGATATGTTCTTCACTGTCACTCGATCGTGCCTTCACCATTGTAGTTGGTGGTGGAAGAGTCATATTGTTCCCACCACCATCGTCGCAAAGCCTAATCCAAACACAGAAACAAAAACAAGTGCAAATCTAATAAAATGACCAATCAAGAAAATGACAACACGATCTCAACCAATTTAAATGAAAGAAAATAAGTTTTAAAAAGTCTCAAGAAATAAAGTTCACCTTGCATACTTCCCAATGACTCAGAAAGAAAAGCTTCATTCAGGAAAAGAAAAAAAGAAGGATTAACAAGGTGAATGGACTCAACCTCTTTTGCGGCTTACGAGTTATAGATGATGATACATGCATATTCACCGCAGGGAGGTGATTAGTTCATTCACCTTCTAACTCATAATATTCTTTCATTTCTTGAAAGAAGCTTCTCTTCTGAGTATTAGGAACGTATGCTAGAGTAACTTCATTTCTTAGTAATATGAGAATTGAGGGTCCAAAGAGTGTGTATATATACATAATTGAAAGGATCTTAGTAATTATACATTTGACAATTTTGAATTTTATACTACCCATGTATGAGTTGTTTGAATTAATATTGTCTATAAACTTTGGTAACACCTATTTAGTTCAAAGATGCTTTGATTCTCTTTTTGGGCCGAAAAATCAATGAATGGCCACTTATAGTAATAGTATTTTTTTAATTATATAAGAATTAGAAGTTTGGCAACGGCACTAACAAGTTTAACAAATAAGAATTAGAATTTTGGAATCGGCACTAACAATTTATCAAATAAATTATATATCATAATTTATTTGCTAAACTTGTTAGTGCCGTTAACAAAATTATAATTCTTATATAACAATACAATTACTATAAATGAACAATCATTTATTTTTTGGCCCAAAAAGAGAATCAAAACATCCTTGACAAAATTGATGAGGGCTATATCGTATTTCACTAGATCGGATCAATGTTATCTACCGAGAACTGAAGAGTTACCCCTCTTGAGCATGAAACATGAGTTTGATGACTATCCTATCTACTAATTCGACCAGAGTCTTCAGCTTAGTTCATGGGCCATAGACATTCTCCTATGGGCCCTAGGGCTCTACCATGAAGACATGTGTTAGGCTATAAATGTTAGAATAGTTAATGATTTAAAGGACTTTTAACATTCTAGAGAAAATCCTACATCTTAGATCGGTACTCTAGCTCGTTATTCTATATCTTATAGTAATTCTTTTGCATTGCACCATCCTTAGTAGCTTGGTCAACCAATAGCAAGTCCTAGGTCAGGTTATTTTGCCCAGACCTCCAATCCAAGCTATCCCTGCACCGTAAACTGTCCAGGACAAGCAACTCTCTCAAATAGCTTAACTAATGACTGAGTTTTGCAATCAGATATTAGAAAAGCAAACGCAAAATCAAACAAAGCCTGAAAAAGATCATGCACAGCCTCCTCAAAGACCTAATGTCTATAGAAGGCCGCAGTAGCAGCCCAACCAGAACTCTGATCAGGGCGATAGTCCACCTGCAAAACAAAGAACATTAAATTCAAAAAGACCAGTTAATGCAAGATAGGCGAGGGATAATGCTCACCATGAACCGAAGGAACCTCAGGCAAGAGCTTTTGCTTGACCTAAACAACAACGTAGCAGGGAGCAAACTATTTTTCGTGTAGATGATAACATAATTCCTAATCAGGAAGATGCTAAAGCTACTAGGAGGGTCTCAGATAGAGACCTTGAGCGAATGGTTGAATAGCAAGTAGCACGACGATTAGCATTAGAAAGACAACCTTGGCCTTGATCTCGAGAGGTACGAGAGAGCATAGCTAACTGTTCACCATTCTACAGTGAAATAAGAGAAACAACCACTTGCGGATCGCTTCCAGGTCGATTGCCAAGATATGACGGTACGGGAGATCCTCACGACTATGTGTTCAGTTTTATGAACATAATGAATTTATATGCTCATTCACCTGAATATACCGCAAAGCTTAGGGTAACTACATTCGAAGGTGTAGCTCTGGATTGGTTAGAAAATAACCCCCGAACTCAATGTTTAGCTTTAAGGAACTACGTGATAAACTCGAGCAATAATTCGCCGGTCAAAGAAGGCGGAAGCTGCCAATGAATTATTTAGGCACAATTTGACAGCACGACGACGAATCTCTAAGGAACTGGCTGGGATGTTTGAACGTCGTGTTACTGAAAATCGACTCCCAGAACATAAATTACATAATCTCGATCTTGTTCGACCTGGCTAGGAACAAACAGTTCAGAAACGCGCTGTGTAGAAAGTAGTCGTGAGCGTTTTCGGAAATAATGACACTAGCTTCGAAATAGATGACTAGAGAGGATATGAATTTAATCAAGGATCAGAATAAGATGAGAGGGTCGGGATCTAAGACATTCGACAAGCACCAATCCCAAAACCGTCTAATTATGATCACTTGCACCAAAAAGGAAACGTCTTCCATAGATTGGACTACGGAGGCCCGGAGTCTAACAATAGATCCGATGTCTATGTTAGACCACACTCACCAGATCATGTACTAAAAAAGAGAAATGATTTTGTGGATTACACGAAATGAAATGCTCCGAGAGAGAATATTCTAATTATACTAGAAAAGAACAATTGGATTCTCCCGGCTAAGAGGATTACTCAAGCATGACCAGGAGCTAAGAATGATAATTTATAGTGCAGATATCATCGTGCTAACAGTCATCGAATTGAGGACTGTCACCACTTGAAACAAGAGATAAAGACTGATCTAAGAGGGCAGATTGAGTGAGTGTTGAAAAATCAGATCGAATGTGATTTTACCGATTTCGTTGGACTAAGTAAAATAAATAAAGTAATAAAACAAATCCACAAAGATAGATAACTGCAGCTTTTTTGAATATGATCGATCTTGGTTACAATGAATATAGGGTCTGACCAAACTACTCAGGATGGCGCAATACAAAGATTATCCTATATGTATGTTATATTGAGCTATAGTACCGAACTAGAATAATTCTAACGTGGGAAATAAAACACAAGAGGGACAACCCTGTAAAAAAATAATGATAAGGAGGACCATTAGTGGTGTTTAGCCAAAATACAAGTTGATGACCTTTGCTTGCAGCAACAAATTTCAACAATTTGTGGCTTATGTCAAATTAAGTAAATCGTTGCACCACGTCATCAAGTACATGTGGTACAATCCACCTATGTATTTTCACATATGGACTGACAATCCATATGACCCATGTTCTGAGCCATGATCTTAAAAAAATAAGATTTAAAAAATGCGTTCGCATTGGTCAGAATATGGGTGATGTGGATTATCACTCCACATGTGATAAGTGAATTGGTAGGTTGTACCGCATGTACTTCATGACGTGATGCAGCGATTGCACTACATAATTTTTCCCTGATTGTACATAAAATGTTTAATGTTTGTCACTGGAAAAATTGAACATATTAACATCATCAATTATCAACAGTTCATCCTGTATTTTCATTTTTTTTTCAAAAAAAAAATTTCATGGATATATTACAAGGTAAATTACGAATACCCCTTGAAGTAAGGCCTAATTATGAAAATTCAGCTTACGTATTTGATGAGGGCTATTTTACACATATAATGCTTTCCGAAGAAGTTCAGCATCGATCCGACCTATGAAGCTGGGATAAGCATCTTCGAAGGCTACATGATCGGCTCGACCTGATCTAATGTATCTGATCGACCTGAAGATCGGTCCTGACGATTTATTGGGCCATGCGGTACTCCTAGGCCATGCAGGATTCCTAGGCCTAATAGGACTCCTAGTTATGTTAGGACATGTTAATCATTATAAATAGTGATTCTTACATTGTATGAGGGAGGCAGAATTCAACCTATCAATAATACTACAACTATTTCTCCTCTCGCATACTTATTCTTACGGGATTATACGATTTTGTACTGTTCTTGAATTGCTCCATCCTGAGTACTTTAACCAAACCCCTAATATATAAAGTTGCTCTTTTAATAATTTACTGAGTTTAACCTTAAGATGAAATCAGGCTAAATCAGTTGGCGCCCACCGTGGGGCCCGAACCCTGAGAATAAGGCCTCCACTTCAGGATCAAGGAAGCCCGACAAGCCCCCAATGCCAGAAGCCATGGATTACGATTGATTTTCCCGAAAAGGAAATGTAATCCAGAGGTTGGAATATAGCGGAAGTAACCCTGAGAAAAGACCTAATGTCTACTTCAGGCCTCGATCTCCAGAAAGGAATGTCAGAGATCGAATAAGCTATGTGGAATATACCAAATTAACTGCACCCAGAGAGAATATCTTGGTGATACTGGAAAGAAATAATTTGATTCCCCCAGCGAAAAGAATCACGCAGGCTAAGCCTGGAACAAAAAACTATGATCTATATTGTAGATATCATAGAGCTCGCGGTCATAGGACCGAAGATTGTTATCACTTAAAACAGGAGATCGAAAAATTTATTCAAGAAGGCAAGTTAAGTGAGTTTGTGGAGAGAATGGATCGAAGGAGACAAAGGACACGAAGTCCTAGAAGAAGGGAGGGCGATATAAGTCCTAACCGGAGATCCCCTGGTAACCGCTCGCCCCGAAGAGATGATATTGACAATGATCACATAAACGGTACCATCCATGTAATCTCTGGTGGTCCGGCAGGTGGTGATAGTCGAAACGCAAGGAGAAAAACAGCACGATCCTTGGAAAAAGGAATCGTAATCCCAAAAGAAATATGGGCGCTCGAGAATAAGAGCTTTGAAAAACAAGTAATCAGCTTTGATGAAAGTGAAGTCCCTAGAAATTTGAATTGGGACGTTAATGAAGACCACCCCGATTTTCCAATGGTAGTCTCACTGAAAGTCTCCGATTTTAATGTTAAAAGAATTCTGATCGACAATGGAAGCTCGGCTAACATAATAGCCATTGAAGCCTTGAATCAAATGAACCTGGGAAAAATAACTCTCCAGAGAGTAGCTACGCCACTAGTAGGGTTTGGAGGGTCGGAAATAGTTCCAACAGGAACTATCAATTTGAGTGTAACTCTTGAGAGAAAAAATACTGTTTGGATTGAGCATCAACCTTGCTCAGCTCAATAGCTTTTTGGATTTCAGCTTCGTCTCTCTTCCTTTGCTAAGCCTCTTCTCTCTTCTTCTTGTGATAAGCAGAGACTTTAGCTTTTCCAGTCCTTCTCTTTCTTTGAGCTCTAGATTCAGTGACTTGTGCAGCAGCAGTTGGTTCAGGGGCAGCAGTTGCAATTGGTGCAACAACAATTGGTTCAAGGGTCTGCACTTCAGGATCCTTTTGAGGTTGGTTAACCTCAGCTGTTGGGGCAGAAGTAGTCTGTTCAGCAGCTGACTCTTTAGCAGCAGACTTCTTCTCCGTTTCAACAGGCCTCTCTGCTGTTGGAGGACTTTCCCTTACTAACTCAGATAGCTTAGTAGGTGACTCGACAAAGGTCATCCTCTTCCTGATAGTGACCTTAGTATGACCCACTCTGGAGGTTGCAGTATCTTTTAATGCGTTCCTTGTTCTGGCAGCAACATTCTCCAGTGGCTTATCAGCAAAAATGGTTCTGGAAGGAGAACCATAAGCCATGTGTTGGATGAAGATGAAGACTTTGAAGTGAAGGAAGGTTTTGATGATTCCCAAAAGTCATTAGCTAAGTATGGAAACTTAGTACAAACCTTAGAAGATATTTGACCAAGGAAGAATTTATTTCAGACGAGTCAAATATGGTCCAGAAGACTACTGATCTGTTGCTGAAGAAAGGAATCAGACTGGTGGACTTTCAGCCGACTCAAATCAGATTAGTTCAAGTTTGGGATCAGCAGAGTGGAAGTGGATCGGAAGTTATTGCAACGGTAATAAATGCACTTGGAGTAATAAATGCTGAAGAGGAAGCGTATTTATGACAAATGATTGAAGAGAAACCTCGTATCAGCTTGTTGCATTTAATGCGGACTGACAGAAGGTACATCAGAGTGTACAGTGTTCAGTCGCAGGTAGCCGTTTCTGCAGAAAGGACCAGTACTCGAGGATTTGAACACCTGTCGATCTCTCAACGGGCAGATTTTCAAATCTCAAGTATAAATAGTTCAGTTCATGAGTTGAAGAAGAAGCAACACAACTGAGATTATTATCGAAGCAAAATTCTTCTAAGTCTAAACCTCAAGAACAGAACACTCATCAGCTGAGTCATTTGTTGACGAAGCAGAATAAAGAGAAATCAAAGAATACATATAAATCTGAGTGATTTTGTTAGAATCGTGTTGTGAGAAGTAGATATCCATCTAAGTGAGTGATATTACTTCAGAGAGTAGGAGTTTCTTTGTGATTTCCTATTGCGCACTTGTGGCCTTTTCATTTGTTGATTGGCGCAAGCATTGTATACTGTAACTGTGTGACTATAGTATAACCCAAGATCTAAGTGACTTGGAAGAGTGGACTAAAGGATTTATATCCATAAAACCACTATAAAAATCCTTTGTGTTATACTTGCATTATTTTCTGCATATTTGAAAGAGCATACTTTAACACAAAAAGGTTAACTGTTAAAAAGTTTTAAAAAGGAGTTTGCAAAACTGGGGATAAAACTTTTTCTAAGTTAAGAAAACTTCTTGTGAAAAATACTAGAAAAATCCGCTGCAAGTTAGTAAATTTAAAACTCTGATTTTCCTAAAATCAGCTAAGTAAAAATCAGAAGAGTGGTCAACTCTGCTGTTCAAAGCTTTGTGCGAGATCGGCTTAGTCAACTTACGATTCCAGATCAGCTTAGTCTGCTGATAGAAAAAGTTAGTGATTTTGAAAGATAAATTTTTAGAGGTCTATTCACCCCCCCCCCCCCCTCTAGACCTCATCTGACCACTTGGGACCAACACACGTTGCTCATCCAACTCTTGATTCAGTTGGTCAACCTGCGCTTGGTATCGACTAGCATCCGTCATCATGCTGATAATATTAGGATTGTCAGTCTCCAAGTTTTGATTGGCGATAGGAGCAGGTTGAGTCTCAGCAGAGGTACGAGAATTATCGACCTGAGCAAGTTGATCTTCGAGCTCTTTGATTCTGGCCGTTAGAATTTTGTTGGACTCTTCAACAAACTTGCATTGTTCTCTATTCAATGCCATATCATACATGGCAGTTACCAAGGCATTTCCAGCCTGTTGAAAAGAACATATCGTCTAAATAAGAAAGGAAATAAAAGAAATTAAAATTTGTTGAAGAATGAGTAGAATAGTAATATATTACCACTTCATGGGCATGAGCGGCTCTTGCCAACTGATCGAGAGGTTTTTTCTCAAAAGTCCGTTGCACGTCTTTGACAAAGGTCGAAGATAGAAGAAGTCGAATTGACTTATCGATAACGTTCTCCTTATCATCGGTCATCAGTGAATCCTTTTCGGAATATCCGGCCGCCCGTTTCCCTTGAAGATGGCTCTCGATCATGTCTATCAAAGAAGCTTTACGGCTCGTATCCCCAACGTGGGTGAAGTACTCACCTTCCTTGTCATAGAATTGCGTCTTTCTTTTAGCATCAGGACCAGTAGTATTCCGTTCTGGCCAAGTCTTACAGCCCAGAATACCAAATTCTTCCCTAAGGAATTTGGGTGGGAAGCCACGGCCTGGGCGAGAGCTCGTCGAAGGTATCTCCGTTGAAGTTTGATCAGTTGAGGTAGGAGCTACTCGAATAGGATCTGCGTTCTCGAACGACTCTTCCTTGATATCTTCTAGATCCTGCTGTTGGTCTCTTCTCCTTTTTCTGGATTGTCTCTGCTCGATTGGGACTTTTCCCGATGACTTCTTCGAATTTGAAAGGACAGTCTTTCCAAGCACAGAATAACGGCATTTCTCGACCATGGAAGCTACAATACAAGATCGATAACGTTAATGGACGACGAATTTAGAGATCCTTATTAGAGATAAAATAACTATTAATAAAATCTTACTTAGGGATCGATCGTCCGATGGGATGGGAAAATCCAGAGAGCTCAATCCAGCTTTCCGAAGGAAGATTTCTCCGACCAGGTAAGCTGATTGATACTTATCTGATCTCATCTCCTCGATCAAGTCAGAGGAAAAATGATCGTCTGGAGCCATTTCGCCAATCACCTTCCGACCACCATACACCCATGATTGGTTATAACCCCAATCGAAAGTGAATTCTTCAGTTTCTCCGTTCTCAAGAATCCGCAAGGTCGGAGCCTTAACAAAAAAGAAGTTTGACTTCCATTCCATACTGTTACTCGAAATGGCATTTTCTAGAACGGCAAAATCGGGTCTTTGGCTATCATAATAGTAACCTCTGTTGGAGGAGGTCGATATGGAGAGTCGGAAAAAGTGAAGAAAATTACGAAATGAGGGTTGCAGACCTCTCGCAACCATCAAAACAGAAAAAGCCATTATAAAAGCTATGGCATTTGGTACGAGTTGGGTTAAAGAGACGAAGAAAGTCTCTAGAAGTTGACGAAGGATCGGAGAAAGGGGAAAACGAAGCCCGTGTTCGAAATGAGAAGTATAGAAAGCCCGACAGTTTGGGGGAGGTGTATTGACTCTCTCCTCGGGGGAAGGAATAATTATTTCAAAATCCGAGGGGAAATAACGACCGTATTCCCTCTTCAAAGCAGGTAAATTTTCCTCCTTCAGTCTAGAAGGAAAAAACTCAATAGGAGCAGAGATTTGAGGTTGAGCGGTTTTGGATTTTTTGGATGCTCTAGCGACCATTTCCTCCTCAGGAACGATCTCAACCACCAGACTGTCAACTTCTTTCTCTTCATAGTCTCTAACTTCCTCAGCCTGTACGCCGTCTCCTACTTCTTCTTCAGAAGAAAGAATTTCTGGGTTAGCGATGTTTAGCGGTGCTGGTTGTTCTTCATTTTGGGTGGAAGAATTGGGATTCTGCGAAGTCGAGGCCATTATCTCTTGAAGTAGTATGCTCGATGAAGTAAGTAAATTGCAAGATTATCGACTCAAACTTTTACTGCAGAGAAATCTAAATATTTGGGGGTAAAAAGTAAAAAGATCCCGCTTATTTCGACTATATATACGGATGGTGAAAAGACGATTCAACCTTTCGCGTCTCTTCAGATTCCTGCTAGTAAAATCATGAAAAGACTTTACAGATGTTTGACACAAGTTACCAAGCTACGTGTCTTTACTTGAAAAGTTCAGAAGGATATGCACTCTTTTTTCCTTGCTCGGTTTTTATCCCATAAAGGGTTTTTCTGAACCAGGTTTTTAACGAGGCATACTTCATGAGCTAATAAAGGGTTTACAATGAGACTTTATCTACTTCTACGAGCTCCAACTACGATTACGCTCGAGAAGTGAGGGAGTACTGATGAGGGCTATTTTACACATATAATGCTTTCCGAAGAAGTTCAGCATCGATCCGACCTATGAAGCTGGGATAAGCATCTTTGAAGGCTACATGATCGGCTCGACCTGATCTAATGTATCTGATCGACCTGAAGATCGATCCTGACGATTTATTGGGCCATGCGGTACTCCTAGGCCTAATAGGACTCCTAGTTATGTTAGGACATGTTAATCATTATAAATAGTGATTCTTACATTGTATGAGGGAGGCAGAATTCAACCTATCAATAATACTACAACAATTTCTCCTCTCACATACTTATTCTTACGGGATTATACGATTTTATACTGTTCTTGAATTGCTCCATCCTGAGTATTTTAACCAAACCCCTAATATATAAAGTTGTTCTTTTAATAATTTACTGAGTTTAACCTTAAGACAAAATCAGGCTAAATCAGTATTGGGTATTAATAAAACCCCCCTGAGGTTTGTGAGCATCTTACAATTAACCCATTACCACTAAAAAGTTCCAACTTTGCCCATAGGGGTTATCCATAAGGTTTGTAATAACTTCAAAAAATTAAAGCTTGGGTGTTAATTGTAATATCTCATAAATTATAAAATTGATAATGATATAGGTACCACCAAAAAATTGAAAAATTTGTATAATTGCACCTAACTTTTCAGGGTTACGGGGATAATTGTAAGATGATGACAAACAACAAAGAATAGTTTCTAATACCCACTACGTGAGGGAAATTTTCATAATTAGGCCTTACCTCAGAGGGTATTCATAATTTACCATATAATTTATATACGAAATTTCATGATATATTGTAGTTTGTATTCTTTAACCCATGTAATGGAATTCTAGCTATGTTGCAACGTTCTATCGAGGAAACTAAAGATAAATACTCGAAAAGAAAATTAAAGAAGAAACCACAAATTGATACCAAGAATTTTCTTTTCATGCTTCACGAGCAACAATGGACAAACCATACATAAGTCTTGTTAGAAAGAGATCTCAATTCTACACATTAAATAATTATAATCAATGAAAAAATATATAATATGAATTCCTAAATTAAGTTAAATCAATTATCTTCCAAGGCTAAATCAATTAATAGATCAATCGACAAGTATATGTATGCGTCCACGTATATTTTCAATTAGAAAAACTTGCCCGTTGATATATAAATTTGACGCTTAATTATATGTAACGTGAAAGTGAGATAAATAGTTATTTCCGAATTCATACTAAGTTTTCCTGGGGATACTTGCATCCACAATAATTGTGTTTTGTTGTTTAACAAACTGACTATTTAATTTGGGTGATACTATAGTACAAATTATTAGTCTACTTTGAGTTGCTTAAGACAACCATATAGAGGACATGATAAATACATCTAATTTTGTACTTGGTATGTTTGGTCTTGTGAATAATTCAAGTGTGAACGAGTCAGATTCGAACAAGAATTTGTAGTTATAGTGTTGCTAATAGAAAATTCTTACAATAAAATCTCAATGTAGAAGTTTTTATTTTATAATTTTTTGAGAGATTAGAATAAACTGCATGGTATAGAAAGAAAACGAATTTGATTTAAAGAAAAAAATCGATTTTTTAAATTAAATAGACCATACACGAGTGAGCTCTAGATAGCTACGGAAAATAGTATGCTATTTTTAATACATTTAATTTGGATTACTTGATGTATCCATCTCATTATCACATGCAAATTTTGGTATTTTTCAATTTGTTACGTCAGAATCTCGGCTAAATGCTAATAGTTGTAACTCCAGGTAATAAAAGATTGTTAATATAACCAGAGCAAAAACCCTAATGCTAGAGCAAATTCAACTAATAGACACATTTGTCCCTTCAAAATAAAACAAACAAGAAAAAAAATTCGGTTTAGAAAAAAAAAAAGTTCCTTGTCGTCCCCGTTCATTCTAAAGGGTAAAACTTCAAGAAATTGATGCAACAACTCTTGTCTTGAAAAGCTTGAAAATGACTGTATTATTAAATTACTAAGCAATGAATAAATATGTCCTCTTTAAAATTTGTAGAAACCCATTACAAAACAATTGAATTCTAATTCAAAAGATTGTAACAATTGATAAAATTATTTCATAAAGAAATTTTGTTAATAAAAGAAATAAAAAATGAAGAATCCATTTGTACTTTTGAATTTCATTCATGGTGATTCTAACCATTTGTGGTCTAGGGAGGTTATGATGATCGAGGAGTTTTATTAAAAATGGAATGAACTTTGTGTCATTTGTTTGCTTTTCAATTTTGAATTTTTGACGATTATTAAGAAATGTTGATATACTCTTTTTTAACTATGAAATTATATGGTGAGAATAGTGGAAATAGAAACAAATGTTTAGCTTATTTAGCTTTCCATCACTCTAGATTTAGTAAAGGGGCAAAATTGTCCACCACAATATATTTGTTCTTGCATTAGGGTTCTTGCTCTGGCTATATCAACAGTCGTACAAAAAAATGTAGATACATTTTTGGAAATGAAATACACAATTAATTGTAGTTCAAATGCACCATGGAAATTAATTTCATTTTCATTCTTTAATGTAGATTCCTATTAATTTAATGTAATGTTTGGGGGGGTGGGGGGGGAGGGAGGGGAAGGAAAATAGAGGGTGTACATACAAACCTCAATCGTAGATGGGCGCCATATTGAAGATTGCCTCACATAATGTGAAGCCATTAGTGCTACCCTTAAGTTAAACTACAAGGCCGCCCAATTCGAATGTAGCATTAAAATGGAATGCCTCTAAAGAGTTTAGAATTGAAAAACCACACATAATTGTCCATAAACTTATCCTCTTTCATAACTCTTCAACATTGATTTTGCTGTTTTTCGTATTAGAACTAGTATGGAAATAAAGCAAGACAATCACAATTACGAGTTCGGGAATATATCGATGTATATTAAAATTCTGATCTGATTACAAATTACATAGGTCTATTTGAGCATTACTGGATGTCGTACAATTAGTTAATAATATACAATGAGCGAGCTAGTCTAATTCCGAGGAATTCGAGCCGAATGTCCGAGTAAGGTGCACCTGGGAAAGCGTGTCTGATGTCATAAATGCGCTTGGTATTTATAGGAACAGTGGTGTGCTAGGTAGACCCTCCGCATGTGAATACGTCTCGGCCCATAGGCCCGGCTTGGGAAACGGCCTAATAGTGAATCCGAAGAGAGGGGTAGATCGGGAATAGGGCCTTGCACAGTCCAAGTTGGCTTGATCGGAATCTGTGTCTTGTAGTTCGGAAAATATGCCTTCTTGGTCGGAATCGGTCCAATCTCGAGCAGGGGTATTTCCTTTAATAGAGCATGCGAAATATCCCTCATCAATACTCCCCCACTTCTCGAGCATAAGTGAAGCTGAAGCTCGGAGAAGTAGATACTGCTTCTAAGTAATTGACTTAGATTTCCTGGTGCTTCGGATATGCCTCATTAAAAACCTAGTCCAGAACAACCCAGTGGGATAAAATCCGAGCTAGGGAAAAAGAGTGCACATCTTCTAATAAGCAAACTATCGAGCTTGAAAGAGATGGAGGACAGCATGCGGAGGTCGGCAGTGATGAGGAATCGTCAGAATCACTGGCCGATAATGAAATAATGAGGTACTCGATAGGGAAGAACCTGTCGATGAGAATTTTTGCCTTAGACACCATCCATAAAAAGACAAATGATGCGGGGAGGCTTCAGAAAATCGAAAAGTGGGTCGATGAAATCCTCTGCGCTTATGATCCTATTGAAAGTCGAGCTGAGCTGGAAGCTGAGGTCGGGAAATATCTTCTGGAAGGTTATTCGATTGTCATCCCGACTGCCGAGCAACGCGTCGATGCTCCCCCAGAAGGACGCCAAGCCTTCTATACTAAACAGTTCTCATATGGGCTAAGGATCCCTTTTATCCCACTGCTCGAGGAAGTTCTGGACCTGTTTTCCTTAGCCCCCGCGCAAATTCTTCCGAACTCGATCGGATACTTTGTCGCTTTTGGCATTTTGATGAATGCCAAGAATAAACGCGTCAATTTCCAAAACTTTTGGCAGATCTTCAAGATCAGCAATTCTCCGGCCTCCAACGCTCGATTAGTATATTTCTCCCAACGTCCGAACCAGTCCATTTTGTCGACTATTGTCTCGAGTAATTCTATGGACTGGAAATGTCAATTTTTCTTTGTCAAAGGTCCGGATGTACCATCCGGTGAAGGGAGCTCGGAAATGGTCCCACATCAGTGGAAGGGTCAGCTCGAGTGGATGTATCGAAAATGTGAGATCCATGGCCCTGTTCGGTGGGCTCTTAGTGAGTCCTTCATTGCCTCCATGCACTCCGACCTGTACTAGTTGGATTTCCTCATTTTGGAGATCATTTTAAGGAAAGCGGGCCTAAGCCAAGCCACATTCGATCTCGAGGTAATAGAAGATCCTCGAACCTCGAGTAAGATACTTTTCTACTTTCGATAATCGATCCTAAATAATTTGTCATCTCTTGATAAAATCCTCTCTTTTTCTTAGGTGAGATGGTGGAAAGCTATCGAGCTTCCTTGGTGGGCAAAACCGTTGCGTTGACCTCGAAGAAGACGCCAGATCAGCCAAGGAGACAAAATAAACCGCCTTAAACTCAGGTCGATCGAACTGTTATTCCTCCCTGAGATAATCTCTCACAAGGGGCCCGAGCTGATTTTGAGGAAGACACTGAAAACGCGGAGCCGCTGCAAGTAGTTCATCGTGCGGATCCTAGAGGCCCATCCTCATTGGCGGGACAAGTGTACAGCCTATTCACCCTTAAGATGATGAAAGGAAATGAGATATTCCAGAAACGGGCGAATGAGGATCGGAACAGTGGGGTCCCTCTCGCGAAGAGAAAGAGAGATCTACTCGGTCGAAACAATAGACCTCTTCCACGCCATGAAGGCCGATCCTCGCGCGGACATGGTGGATTTTTTCGAGGACCACCTCAAGGGTCGAAGAACGGGTGGCTATCCCTAGGATGGGTCTATTTCGAGCGATTGCGGCCCCGCAGGAGAAAATGTCTACGATAAATCTTTGAAGGTTTTTATGGCGGGGCGCTTTGCCGAGGACCAGGATGAGCTATTTGCTCATGGTGAGCTCGATATCCTAGGCCGGTTCTCTCGCGCACATCAAGGGGTATTGCACTTTTCCATGGACTGTTGTAATCTTTCCTTATTTTGCGTAACATATTCACAAATCTCTTTACCGTTATCCCTATGTAGGTCGAAGATTATTTACTCAATCAAGTTTATCGGACTGCCCTTTAAGAAGATGAATCCGATCGTCTGCACTTGGCCCTCTAAAATTCTCTCTTCGAAGAAGCCAGGCTCCGAGCTCAAGTTGACAAGACTACCAGAGAGCTTACTGAGGTTAGAAAGGAGCTGGCTGATGCTAAGAAGGAGAAATACACTCCGACGGTCGAGGAGAGTTTGGTGAAGGTAGTTGCGGAGAAGAGCGTGCTCAAGGAGGAGAACCAAAGACTCAAAGAAGAGCTCAATCAAGTCAGGGCGGATTCTGAGCAATTCTATAGGCGTGGGAAAGAAGAGTCGCATATGAGCTCTATAAGGGAGTTCTTGGAATCTCTCGCGCTTGATGCCATTGCTCGGAAAAGGGTTGGAGGGATTCTCCAAACCACGTTCTACAATGGAGTTCAACAACTAATAGTTGCAGGGGTCATTCCCGACAAGATGACCGAGTACGCTAGCCATATGAACATCTTAAAGAATAGAGATGGGGAAGACTACTAAGTTTCTTCTTCGAGCTCCAAGGCCTGGGAGACTCATGAATTTGCCCCCTTCGTGCCTGAGTTCGGGGTTTCCATGCCAAATCCTGACATGTTGGAGCTAGAACATCCAACACGAGCTCGGGCTCAGAAGAAGATGATCAAGATGACTCCGAGGATGAAGACGTCGATATTGAGAACAGCTCCGAAAGTGAAGACGACGGAGAGACTCCCAACCCCTGATATACTTTGTAATAGATAGTAGTAGGCTTCTTCATTTGTTGCTTTGTAATCATTTTATAATCAATGTAGCTCGAGGAATCATTTCCTTTAGAATTTTTGTGTTATGTCCAAAGTCATCTGCCAGTAATTTTATGTCGGACTCTGGTGTGCAGCTTATCTTAGACAATAATCTTCGTAGGTTGCACGCGGGTCGAATGATATCTCGGGCCAACGATAAATAAGTTATGTATAGGAAGAACTCGATTCTTTTCGTAGATAAGAATATGCTAAAAATCGAGCTTCGCCTTATAGCTCGGAAAAATGCGACTGTTGGGTCCCAAAGCAACTTTTCTCTTTCTTATAAATACATGGGAAGTAACTACAATCCATTATCATCGTTTCCAAATATCTCACATCTGAGCTGATAAATCGACATCATATTCCGAACACGTTGCTTTTTAACATCAGACAATGGACGATTTAGTAGGTGACTCCCTTGATACTAGCTTACTTTTCAAGTCTAAGAAAGAAAAGGCTCAAAAATCTCGACCTAAGGATCCTAAAATCCCGAAAGCAATCCCAAAAACTTCTAAAGCCGATCGTGGCAAAACAAAGGATGATTCGTCTCCGAACTCCAAGCTTACCCAGCCCGAGAAAGAGCCGATTATACAAGTAGCTGACTCCCCACCTGGATCGAAAGCTGGTTCTGATGCGAAGGTCCTGGACAATAAAGGTCCGAGTGAGCAAATCAGCTTTCTTCCTGTGCCTCGAATAAGAGGTCCCGCCCGGAGGATCGCATTCTGATCCACGCGTTACGCCAAATGGTTGGGGAGAAGAAATTGTTGAGCGAAGCCATTTTGGCATCTGAGGCTGCTAAGACTATTTTCCTCGAGACTCAAAATAAAGAGATCAAACTAAATGACCCTTCATTTGATAAGAACATACTTCGTGCTGCTCGGCCAACGCCTCCAAAACCTGCGGCTTCCAGCCCCGTTTCCGACGTTACCTGCATACTGACCGCGATCTTCGAAGAAATGAAAAATAAAACCTCAGCTGATGGTGTCCTTCCGAACTGTTGGGATATTGCTCTGAGTAGTATTCGAGTAGCCGAGCAATAACGGCTAAAAGAAAAGAGTGCTCGGGAAATGGTGCAGTCGAGCTCCGATTTGCTTACTCAAGTGAGTTTTACACTTTTGAGCTTCTTTTCAATATTATTATTATATATATATATATTTTTTTATCATGAATTTCAGTATATTTAGCATAGTTAAAATTTTCATGATGAAAACAGTGCTCATAAGCAAGGTAAGATGCATGAAGTTAGTGATTTGTTTTGCTCTTTTAAGCATAGTCATCTCTTCCTTAAGCTTAGCAAATGTACCAACAATATTTGAATTTGTAATCATCATTTGTTCAAACGATTCAAATAATGCAAGTTCATTAATTAGTTGAAGTTACCTCAGTTTCATAATCATCAGATTCCTTGGCTATTAAACATAGAGTTTCAGGTACTTCTTCAAATTCTTGATCAGACGACTGGTTGTCTGAATAAGATATGCCGGAATTTGTTAGCTTTGCTGCCTCAACTAACTTTGCTTTGCTCTTACTTAGCTTACTCTCCTTTTTGGCACGCTTTTCCTTTTCAGTAAACTTATGAGAGATTGAATATGAATGATCTTTAATGAAGAGTCCATACTCCTTGCAACCTTGATCTCCAAGTTTTCTTTTGAGCAAACCCTGTAATGATCAGAAGAAGATGAAATAGCATTTTCATATTTTGATTTCATTTTAATTTTATAAAACTTCTTGAAATCCTTCAGAAGAAGGGTAACTTCGTCAGCAGTGTATGATTTTTCTAAATTCAGCAGAGTCCGCTGATTTTCTTGACTTGTCTGACGCGATGAGAGCAGTAGTAGGGTCTGAACCGGATGACTTATCTATTCCCATTCTAGGCATCTTAAACTCATAAGCTTTGAGTGATGAAAACAATTCAGAAAGGGAAATCTTCCCTAAATCTCTTGATTCTTCCATGGTCGTCACCTTCATGTTAAATTTAGGTGGAAGAGCCTTGAGAACCTTCATGGTGATCTCTTTGTTTGAAAATTCTTTACCAAGTCTTAGAATTTCGTTCAGAGTTTTAGTAAATCTGGTATCCATTAGATCAATTGTTTCACCAGACTTCATCTTGAAATTTGCAAGCTCCTCAAGAGCCACACTGAGCTTTTGTTATTTGATAGCGTCGTTTCCTTCGCTCAGCTCACAGACTTTATCCCACATCTCCTTAGCTGTTTTGAAATGTTTGATCTTCTGGAATCTGTCTTCATCTAGAGCTTTGAACATGATGAACTTAGCCATTTTTTGTCAAGATTTACTAACTTGATTTCTTTGGGAGTCAGCTCATCCAGCTCTTTGTCAACAATCTGATCAGGCTGGTCATCAACCTTCACAGTCTTCTTAAATTTGAATGGTCCTTTAGTAATACATGTAAACATGTTGTCATTATAAGAAGCAAGAAGGATTTCCATTATGATTTTCCAATCTTCAAAGTTCATATGGCCAATGTGAGGAACATGGCTTATGCACTCCATTTTCAAGACTTTTTTATTTTTCAAAATAATGCTAGTTTTGAAAAAAATTGAAAAACACACCTCGGTTCAAGCTCGTTGATCAGGCAAATGATTCAAATGAACCACCTCCTCTAATACCAATTGTTGGTCCCAAGTGGTCAGAAGAGGTTTGGGGAGGGGGGGGGGGGGGGGGGGGAGGAGGTGAATAGACCTCTGTACCTTTTTAAAATTTTCTAACTTTTTGTTTTATAAGTAGAGTTCGCTCATCAGCAAAATGAGATGACTAAGCAGATTTTGCACTTAGCTTATCAGCAGAGTAAGCTGATCTTATTCGTGAGACTACTATGCTGATTTTGCACTTATCTTGTTCAACATAGTAGACTACTATGCTGATTTTGCTCATGTTAGTCCCAAGTGGTCAAATGAGGTCTAGGGGGGGGGGGGGGGTGAATAGACCTCTCAAATTTTACCTTAAAAATTCTCTAACTTTTTCTGTCAGCAGACTAAGCTGATCATGGTTCCTAAGTATACTAAGCTGATCTTTCACAAAGCTTTGAACAGCAGAGTTGACCACTCTTCTGATTTTACTTAGCTGATTTTGAGAAAATCAGAGTTTTAAAATAACTTATTTGCAGCGGATTTGTCAAGTGTTTTTCACAAGTAGTTTTCATAACTTAGAAAAGGTTTTATCCCCAGTTTTTTCAAACTCCTTTTAAAATATTTTCAATAGTTAATCTTTAAGTGTTTAGTATGCTTTTTGAAAATATACAAGAAAATCATGCAAGTATAAACATCAGAATTTTTATAGTGGTTATATGGATAAAAATCCTTTAGTCCACTCTTCCAAGTCACTTAGATCTTGGGTTATACTATAATCACACAGATTACAATATACTCTGCTTGCGCCAAACAACAAATGAACTGGCCACAAGTTCGTTACAGGAAATCACTTAGAAGTCCTAAACTACAAAGCTTTATCACTCACAAAGATGGATAACAGCTTCTCACAACACTTCTCTAACAAAATCACTCAGATTTATATGTATTCTTTTATCTCTCTTTTCTGCTTTCGTCAACAGATGACTAGGCTGATGAGTGTTCTGTTCTTGAGTTTGAGACTTAGAAGAATTCTGCTTCAAAAATTGCTCTCAGTTGTGTTGTCTCTTCTCTAACTCTTGAACTTGAACTATTTATACTTGAGGTTTGAAAATCTTCCCGTTGAGAGATCGACAGGTGTCCAAATCCTCGAGTACTGGTCCTTATTTCAGAAACGGCTACCTGCGACTGAACACTGTACACTCTGCTGTACTTTCTGTCAGGTCGCATTAAATGCACTCTGCTGATACGAGGTTTCTCTTCAATCATTCGTCTTTAATACCCTTTCCTTTCAGCATTTATTACTTCAGGTGCATTTATTACCGTTGTAATAACTTCTGATCACTTCCACTCTGCTGATCAAATCTACTCGTCTGATGAACACTCGGCTGATCCCAAACTGAACTCGTCTGATTTGAGTCTGCTGAAAATCCACTAGTCCGATTCCATTCTTCAGCAACATATCAGTAGTCTTCTGGACCATAAGATTTGACCCTTCTGATTTAGCTTCTTCCTTGGTCAAAATCTTCGAAGGGATTGACTAAGTTTTCATTACTTAGCTGATGATGATGTTTTGGAAATCATCAAAACCTCCCTTCACTTCTAAGTCTTTATCTTCATCTTCATCCAACAATTTTCCCCTTTTTGTTGATGACAAAACTTCAGCTAAGTACCTGTACCTAAAACTAAAGTTAAGTCCTCAAAAATTTCTGAGATAGAAATAATGTGTGGGAAGAAACTTGACTTTTTATATATTTGATCTTTGAAGTTACAGTACAAGTTTACAAAAGATGGACTTAGAAAATCTAGCCTAGAAAATCTAGTCTAGTCATTAGCTTCTTTATCTTCTTTTTCTTCCTCTTCTTCAAGTTCCTCATCTTCATCATCTTCTTCTCCACTGGAAAATAAATCAGCAAAAGTCAGATTTCTATTTGCAGCTTCAACTCTTCTTCTGATTTCTTGAATTCTGCTGGTTTTCCTGAATAGATCTAACTGTTCTTCAGCAGTGTCCTTAGAAGCATCTATTTCTTTGTCAGTCTTAGCTACATCCTTGGGCTCTTCTTCAACAGTTTCCTCATCATCAGCTTTCTCTTCAAGTACTTCATCTTCAGCAGGCTTTTCAGCAGCCGTTATTTGCTCTGGTACTTGAACAATTGCAGTGGCAACACTCTTTTTAGCTGACTCCTCTTCCCCCTTTTTGTCATCAGCAGCAGGGTTGAGTTGATTAGGAGAGACGTTGACAGCAGCACACAGCTTTATGATGTTTTGATCCACAACTCGGAGTTGATCAGAATGATGTTGTTGAGTAGGTTTCATTTCACCAGCTTGGTCATTTAGATAGTCAACATTCAGCTGAAGTGTTGACATTTCATCTTGCACTTTGTTGGTGACGGTTGTGAATTCTTGCATAAGGGCAACATTCTTCTCGATCTCAGCTTCACCAACTTCTCTCATGACCTTTGCAATTCCAACAATATCAGACTCATGTCTTTGAAGAGCAGTGTGCAGGTGACTTACATCAACCTTCACGTCTTCAACATTTCTGTTCAGGCTTAGGATACTTGAGTCAGTGCTAAGGAATTGTTTGGTGGCAGAGGAAAATTCTCTATGGCATCCTGCACAATTTTTGCAGTAGCCTCCTGCACTTGCTTTAACATCAACTTGTTCCTCTCTTCCATTTCCTTCAAGGCATTATCAATCAGTAGCTGCATTGACTCCATCAGTGATGAATGAAAGTCAGCAGTTGGAATGGAGGTTGATGCTTCAGCAGGTTCTTCCTGGTGGAGCTTCATGAAGAACTTGAGTCTCTTCAGCTTTCCACTCAATAGCTAAAGGGATGTTTTTTTAACAGCAGCAGGCAGTATCTTGGATGTATCCAGGTTAATCTCCACAGCATGCTGGTCTTTCTTTGTTTCTTCATCAGCTGGCTCATCAGCTAAGTGAATGACAATAGCACCATCAGTAGACACAATAGTCTTCTGATGAATCAAGTCAGCTGGAACAAAAGGTGATGTAGACTGTTGGACACTCAGCTGTTCTTGAAACGTACTGATCTCTGAGCCAAAGGCAATTCGCTATAAACTTGGCAGAGTAGGCATATCACTGGTTGTTCCAGGTTCATATCTTGATCTTTGCGCCCATTTCTCCAAGGTGGTATATACTACAATTTTAACTGCTCTATCAATTAGGTCATTAGTTGGACCTGGCTTATTTGGCAAGGAGTCCTTGATAGCAGTTGCCTCTCTTTTTACAATGGCTTTTGTAAAACCATGTAATCTGTCACAAAAAAAATTTGAATCCAAAGCTTTTGCAACTGAAGTAGTCTGCAGCCAATTTACAACCCAGCGTCCTTCATCAGCAAACTCCCTCCAGGCTTGGATTTCAGCATCAGATTTGTTCAACCTGTATTCCCTCCATCTGTTGTATCTTATCTTCTCTGGGAGGAAAACGGTTCTTGATTGAAGCTGCTGATTTAACCTCTCAAGCTCAGCTTCAAATATTTCAAAGGCAGCAGAGTCACTTTTGACAATGTCAAGTGCTCTTCTGACTTCAAACTTCCTTCTTTTGATTGGTTTGGCTCTTGGTAGCACAAATTTCCCTTCCTTGGGTTTTACGATCACAATGCCTTCTGACCTTCTAGGTCCATAGGCATCTTTCTTGCTCTCCTCCAAGGCCTTAGCCAAATCTTCTGCCTCTTTGGCAGCAATCTCTACATCAGTGAACTGTTTGGATTGAGCATCAACCTTGCTCAGCTCAATAGCTTTTTGGATTTCAGCTTCGTCTCTCTTCCTTTGCTAAGCCTCTTCTCTCTTCTTCTTGTGATAAGCAGAGACTTTAGCTTTTCCAGTCCTTCTCTTTCTTTGAGCTCTAGATTCAGTGACTTGTGCAGCAGCAGTTGGTTCAGGGGCAGCAGTTGCAATTGGTGCAACAGCAATTGGTTCAAGGGTCTGCACTTCAGGATCCTTTTGAGGTTGGTTAACCTCAGCTGTTGGGGCAGAAGTAGTCTGTTCAGCAGCTGACTCTTTGGCAGCAGACTTCTTCTCCGTTTCAACAGGCCTCTCTGCTGTTGGAGGACTTTCCCTTACTAACTCAGATAGCTTAGTAGGTGATTCGACAAAGGTCATCCTCTTCCTGATAGTGACCTTAGTATGACCCACTCTGGAGGTTGCAGTATCTTTTAATGCGCTCCTTGTTCTGGAAGCAACATTCTCCAGTGGCTTATCAGCAAAAATGGTTCTGGAAGGAGAACCATAAGCCATGTGTTGGATGAAGATGAAGACTTTGAAGTGAAGGGAGGTCTTGATGATTCCCAAAAGTCATCAGCTAAGTATGGAAACTTAGTACAAACCTTAGAAGATATTTGACCAAGGAAGAATTTATTTCAGACGAGTCAAATATGGTCCAGAAGACTACTGATCAGTTGCTGAAGAAAGGAATCAGACTGGTGGACTTTCAGCCGACTCAAATCAGATTAGTTCAAGTTTGGGATCAGCCGAGCATACATCAGACGAGTGATTTCGATCAGCAATGTGGAAGTGGATCAGAAGTTATTGCAACGGTAATAAATGCACTTGGAGTAATAAATGCTGAAGAGGAAGGGTATTTATGACAAATGATTGAAGAGAAACCTCGTATCAGCTTGGTGCATTTAATGTGGACTGTCAGAAGGTACAACAGAGTGTACAGTGTTCAATCGTAGGTAGCCGTTTCTGCAGAATGGACCAGTACTCGAGGATTTGAACACCTGTCGATCTCTCAACGGGCAGATTTTCATATCTCAAGTATAAATAGTTCAGTTCATGAGTTGAAGAAGAAGAAGCAACACAACTGAGATTATTATCGAAGCAAAATTCTTCTAAGTCTCAACCTCAAGAACAGAACACTCATCAGCTGAGTCATTTGTTGACGAAGCAGAATAGAGAGAAATCAAAGAATACATATAAATCTGAGTGATTTTGTTAGAATCGTGTTGTGAGAAGTAGATATCCATCTAAGTGAGTGATATTACTTCAGAGAGTAGGAGTTTCTTTGTGATTTCCTATTGCGCACTTGTGGCCTTTTCATTTGTTGATTGGCGCAAGCATTGTGTACTGTAATCTGTGTGACTATAATATAACCCAAGATCTAAGTGACTTGGAAGAGTGGACTAAAGGATTTATATCCATATAACCACTATAAAAATCCTTTGTGTTATACTTGCATTATTTTCTGCATATTTCAAAGAGCATACTTTAACACAAAAAGGTTAACTGTTAAAAAGTTTTAAAAAGGAGTTTGCAAAACTGGGGATAAAACTTTTTCTATGTTAAGAAAACTACTTGTGAAAAACACTAGAAAAATCCGCTGCAAGTTAGTAAATTTAAAACTCTGATTTTCCTAAAATCAGGTAAGTAAAAATCAGAAGAGTGGTCAACTCTGCTGTTCAAAGCGTTGTGCGAGATCAACTAAGTCAACTTACGATTCCTGATCAGCTTAGTCTGCTGACAGAAAAAGTTAGAGATTTTTAAAGATAAATTTTTAGAGGTCTATTCACCCCCCTCCCCCCCCCCCCCTCTAGACCTCATCTGACCACTTGGGACCAACAAGTGGTATCAGAGCAGGTGGTTCATCTGAATCATTTGCCTGATCAACGAGTTTGATCCTAGAGTGTTTTTCAAAGGTTTTCAAAAGTTTTCAAAAGAGCATCTCTTTGAAAAATAAAAACTTTTTGAAAAATGGATTGTATCAGCCTTCTTTCCCACATAGGCGGTATGAGCTTTGAGGTCTGGAAAATCCGCATGGAAATTTTCCTTGCTGCTTATAATGATAATATGTACACGTGCATAACACAAGGTCCAATAAGAGTTACCAAGACAATCAAAATTGATGGCCAAGATACGGTCGTTGATAAAGAACGATCAGAGATGTCACCTGATGAAATCAAGTTGAAGAATCTTGACAAAGTTGGAATCTTCATCATGACAAAGGCCCTCGACAATGAAAGGTTTGACAAGGTCAAACACTGCAAAACATCGATAGAGATGTGGGACAAAGTCCGTGACATGAGTGAAGGGAATGACTCAATCAAAGAACACAATCTGAGCGTAGCCCTGGAGAAGTTTGAAAACTTCAAGGTGAAACCTGGAGAAACCATTAACCAGATGGATTCAAGGTTTACAAAAGTGTTGAACAACGTACTAAAGTTGGGAAAGACGTTTTCCGATAAGGAGATCACCGTTAAAGTTTTAAAGGCGCTGCCACCCAAGTTCAACATGAAGATCACAGCGATGGAAGAATCAAGGGATCTGGGGAAGATCTCACTGACTGAGCTGTTTTCTGTACTCAAGGCGTACGAGTATAAAATGCCAAGAATGGGTATAGAAGAAACCTCAACTTCTGGCCCCACTGCTGCCCTGGTCGCTGCAGAAAGAACAAGAAGATCAGCCGGAAAGATTAGAGAAGTGGACTCATCTGATGAGACCACAGTACTGAGCAAAAAGGAGTACACTGCTGGCGATGTTGCTTTGTTATTAAACGGGTTCAAAAAGTTCTACAAAAGAAAAATGAAGAACAAATATAACAATGCTTCTACTTCTAAACCTACCTCTTATTCTCATGATAGTAAGGATGATTATAAATCCAAAATGATGTGCTATAATTGCAGGAAATTGGGACATTTCATCAAGGACTGCCCATATCCTAAAGCTGAGAAATATACTGAGGAGGAAAAGAAACAAAGAAAAGAGAGGAGACACCAGAAAAGCAAAGTGTTGTTGGCTGAAGCTGAAAGATAGCAGCCATCTATTCGTCTAACTCAGAATCAGGGACGTCAAGTGATGACTCTGTTGAAGAAGAGACACCTGCACTGCTCTGTCTCATGGCCAAAGAATCAGAGGATTCTGACAATGAGGTAACTCTCTCTGAAAATGAAGTTGAGCTATTTGGCTCATTTGAGCAAATGATGAAAAACAACACAGACGTTGTTAATGAATTTGCAAAGCTCAAGGACGAGATGATCGTGCTGAAAAAGCAAAATGCTAAACTGAAACGTAGTGTTGAAAAACATGACGATTCAGCTATGTATAAAAAGCTTTCGCATGAATATGAATCTCTGAGAGCAGAATGTGAAGTTTACAAAGGACAAATCATGGAACTTGAAGCTATAATATCTCTACATGATAATTCGTCTGTTGCATCAGTAGATAAATCTAATGAACAGAGAACACCTTTGGTAAAAGAGAATTTAGAACTGAACAAAACCAAGAAATTCATATCTGCTGATAACAGTAATGTTATTTTATATGTTCAGACTGCTAAATCTACTTCACTTGAGATTGAGAAAAAGGAGAAGAAATCTCCTAAGGCTAAAAAGGGTAAAAAGCCTGAAAATGAAAAACAGACTGGTAAAACCAAACAAAAGAATAGTCCTAAGAAGTCTACTGATAAGAGTAAAACCAATCAGACTAGTAAAGCTAAGTCGTCTGTTAAAGAGAAAGTAAAGAGCAGACCTAAGAAGCAAATAAATTATAACAATGATGCTTGGTATGGAAATGAGTCTTATTATGTGCAACCTGCTTACTCACCTTATTATGCTGCACCTCATTATCCACCTTATTATGCTGCATATCCTGCTCATCAACCAATGCATGCTTACCCTGCTTATCATGCATCTTATCCTGCTTATGAGCATTACTCACATCATAATGATTATCAACATAATATGTCTGCTGATTATGATGAAAACAAAGTTGCTCATGCTCCTGCTAAAACTCAAAAGCCTAAGAAGCCTAAGACTTCAACATCTTGGGTTGTCAAATGTGACACTAATCCACCAGGACCCTCTCAATAAAGGGTACCTAAAACATTTTTATTTTGTTTTGTAGGTTAGGATTAGGAGTAGGAGTAAAGTAGTGAAGAAATGGTACTTGGACAGTGGATGTTCAAGGCACATGTGTGGAGACATACATGAACTGACAGATGATGTTGCTGTGAATGGTCCAAGAGTTACTTTTGGAGACAGCAAAGAAGGCAAGGTTGTTGATGTTGGAAAGCTAATCAAAGGAAACATAGAGATATATGACGTCTCTTATGTTAATGGCCTGAAGTACAATCTGCTGAGCATAAGTCAATTTTGTGACAAGGGATTTTCTGTAATGTTTTCATCAGATAAGTGCTATGTTGAACAAGTTGGAACAAAGAAGGTTATTTTATCTGGAAGAAGACAGGGAAATATCTATGTAGTCGACTGGAATTATGTGGACAAGAATTCCAATGTTTGTTTGGTGGCTTCTACACCAAGTGAAATCAGTTGGCTGTGGCACAAAAGAATGAATCATTTGAATCATTTGAATTTCAAGACCATAAACAGATTGATAAAGAATGATCTGGTAGAAGGAATTCCAAAGACAGTCATGAGCAAAGACAAGCTTTGTGACGCATGTCAGAAGGGTAAACAAGTGAAGTCCACTTTCAAAAGCAAGAAGCGCCAATCTTCAACCAGAATTTTGGAGCTGTTACATATAGATTTGTTTGGCCCTATTGATCCTATCAGCAATGGTGGAAAGAAATACTGCCTAGCTGTTGTGGATGATTTTTCAAGATTTACTTGGGTGATTTTCATGAAGAAGAAAAAGGAAACCAAGGATCATCTTACTAATCCGATGGAACTGATCCAGAATGAGAAGAGTCAAAGAATATTGAAGATCAGATCAGATAGAGGGACTGAATTTACAAACTCTACTGTTGAAGAGTATTGTAACTTCAGAGGAATAAATCATGAGTACTCTGCTGCCAGAACCCCTCAACAAAATGGAGTTGCTGAAAGGAGAAACAGAACTTTAAAGGAAGCTACCAGGACAATGATAGCTGAAGCAAAGCTGCCCCAAAGATTCTGGGCAGAAGCCACAAATACAGCATGTTACACCCAGAACAGATGTATGATCAACAAGAGTCAAAACAAGACACCTTATGAGCTATGGAACAACAGAAAGCCTAATTTACATTATCTTAGGATTTTTGGTTGTAAATGTTATGTTTTGAATAATGGGAAAAATCACCTTACTGCATTAGCAGAAAAGGCTGATGAAGCTATTTTTGTAGGTTACTCTACTGTTAGTATAGCTTACAGAGTCTTTAACAAAAGAACTTTACTTGTAGAAGAATCTATTCATGTATTGTTTGATGAACCAAGCCAATCTTCTGAAAAATATCAAAGTGCTAATCCAGAGATATCTGCTGACTTTCAGAAATTGAGTATGGAAAGTAAGGAAGAATATGTTCCCATCATACTACCTGATTTAAGCCAAGCTGTTAACTCAATTGCTGTTCAAAATCAGTCTGCTGATTGTCTAACAGAGGAGTTGCAAACAGCTAACAGACCAGAGCCTGTACAACAGACTACTACTGAGACTCCAACAATAGTGTTGCAAGATCAATCAAGAGGACAACATCCAGATTTGCAACCTGATCTCAGATGGCTCAGAGATCACCCACTTGGCTTAGTGATTGGTGATCCTTTCGATAGAGTGAGAACTAGAAGGTCAACTGCAAATGAAACAATGTTTGTAAGTTTTCTTTCACAAATTGAGCCTAAGTTGATTGATGAAGCTCTTAGTGATTCTCACTGGATTGAAGCAATGCAAGAAGAGTTGAATCAATTTGAAAGGAATGAAGTCTGGTACTTAGTTCCCAGACCTACTCATCAAAGGGTAATTGGCACTAAGTGGGTATTCAGAAATAAAATGAATGAAGATGGTATTGTTACCAGAAATAAAGCAAGACTAATTGCCAAAGGTTATTGCCAAGAAGAAGGCATTGATTTTGATGAGACCTTCGCACCAGTTGCAAGGCTTGAAGCGATCAGATTATTCTTAGCCTATGCTGCTCACAAGAACTTCACTGTCTATCAGATGGATGTGAAGTCTGCTTTTCTCAATGGAGAATTGCAAGAGGAAGTCTATGTTGAACAACCTCCTGGTTTTGAAGCTTATCAACAAGGAGACAAGGTGTATCGTCTGAAGAAAGCTCTCTATGGACTGAAACAGGCTCCAAGAGCATGGTATGATACCTTATCTGATTTTCTTTTAGTTAAAGGATTTCGCAAAGGTAAAGTAGATAAGACTTTGTTCACTATTGAGTGGGATAATCATATATTGTTAGTTCAAATATATGCGGACGATATTTTTTTTGGTTCAACTAACAAACAGATGTGTGAGATGTTCTCTAAGCTGATGCAGAACAATTTTGAAATGAGCATGATGGGAGAACTAAATTACTTTCTTGGATTACAAGTAAAACAGCTACCTGATGGTATTTTTATTAATCAAGCAAAGTACAAAAAAGATCTGTTCAAGAAATTTGGTATGGAAACTAGCTCATCTGTTAGTGTTCCAATGTCTACTGGACTTCGTCTGGACAAGGATGAAGATGGCAAATCAGTTGACATCACCAAGTACAGAGGCATAATTGGGTCACTGTTATACTTAACAGCTAGCAGATCTGATATTATGTATTCTGTTGGGGTTTGTGCGAGATTTCAATCAAATCCTAAGGAATCTCATCTCTTAGCTTCTAAAAGGATATTAAGGTATCTCAAAGGCAAACAAGAATTGGGATTGTGGTATCCAAGGGAATCAGGGTTTGAACTTACTGGATATTCAGATTCTGACCTTGCTGGCTGTAATATTGATAGGAAAAGTACTACAGGTACTTGTCAATTTTTAGGCAGTCGTCTGATCTCATGGATGAGTAAGAAACAGACTTCAGTATCCATATCTACTGTTGAAGCTGAATACATTGCTGTTGGAGCATGTTGTGCACAAATACTTTGGTTGAAGCATCAACTAGAAGACTATAATCTCAAGATCAATGGAATCCCTATCTACTGTGACAATACAAGTGCAATCTCACTTACTCAGAATACTACTAGTCATTCCAAGACTAAGCATATTGAGATAAAAAATCACTCCATCAGAGACCATGTTGAAAAATGAAATGTTATTATTGAGTATGTTCATACAGACAATCAGATTGCTGACATTTTCACCAAACCATTAAGTGATGCAAGATTTTCTACTCTAAGAGTGGAACTGGGCTTGTTAAAATTGGATTCATAAGTTGAGGGGGAACCTATCAGAAGACTGGGTTCAACAGCTGACTAATCTGATAGCAACAAGTGTTACACTTCAAGAAGACTGACTCTCAACAGACTAGTTGACTGATGAATTCTTGAATTCAGGGGGAACGTGTAAGACTAGCGGTACTCTTGTTTTAAAGATGACATCTTCAATGACAGTTAGTTGAAGTTGTTTTAATCAGAAGATTTGTTCTTAATTCTTGAAGACTTGAAGATTATGTATCTAGCTGGATTGACAAACAGCAAAGGAAGATCACCAGATATTGGCTTTCACTCGTGATATACTGTATCAGACAAGCCGTCTATCAGATAAGTATTATTTTACTCATCTGCTTTTACTCATGTCAGCTTATATTTAAAGTGTTGTATTAAAAACGTTTTATCAGAAACACGCTTTTATAAGTAACAGACAAGTGGCGTTTCAAATTCCCGCCTGTCTGACATAATTAATGATTTTTTTGAAATCCGCGTATATCGCTCAGACGATCTGATTTTCAGTAATTGATCTAACGGTTGACACTAATCATGAAAACCGACAATAAACCAACATCTATAAATCCAGATCTGATCAGCTTACTAAGCTTTTACGCACCCTCAAAATTTCAAAATAACACAGAGCAATTTTGCACTGTATCTACTGCAAATTTCTCTCCGTTTTCCATAATCTTTTTCAGAGATGTCTACCAAAGAAGCTAGCGCTGAAGGTATGTTCTTGAACTACCTGACGTATCACACAACTGGCACTCCGTTGATGAAGGAAATATTGGAAAAATTCAAAGCGGCTACTCTAGTTAACTTCATGGAGGCTCATGAAGATATGGTGTTTAAAGACCAAGTTATGGAGTTTTATGGCTCGGAGGAGAAGCCTAACCATGAAAAATTGGAGATAAAAGCCAAAATTGGGGATAAGGTTATCTGTATAACCCCCAAGCTGTTGAATGAGAGATACGGTCTCTCTCTTGAAGGCTCCAATGAGATTTCAACCCTTGCTGAACCTCTTGAAGCAGATTTCTGGAATCTGGCTTCAAAGAAGAATGAAGTTTGGTCTGGAAGCATAAAAAAGAATCAGCTGAAGGATGAATTTCAGCGTATGGCAGATTTAGTTGCCAAAGTACTAGAGAATTGCACATTCTCATTGGATAGCGTGCCAATGAAGAGGTTTCACACCATGATTGCTATCTTTTATAGTTTGAAGGTGAGCTGGGCAACCTTCATTTGGTACATTCTTGCTGATCACAAAGAGCGTGGTCTTACACTTCACAGAATATTTCTTAGTCATCTGCTGGTGAATTTGAGATGTTCAGTAACAAATGGCAAAGACGTTCATAAGGCAAAGGAGCTGAAGATTTATGAACCAGTGAAAACTGGAAGGTCTAAAGGACCTACTGATGTGCCAGAAAAGAGGCAACCAAAGAGGAAGGCTGCTGAGCCTAAAGAGCCTGCTGATAAGGCCAAGAAAAGTAAGACAACTGTTCAAACTGTTGGGATTTCATGGGTATGATTGTCAAATACAACGTTGCGGAATATAAAATTTTTCAATTTTTCATACACCAATTCCCAAGAACATTTATTAGCACATATGAATAAGGTTGAATACAATTTAGCAACAAATTACTAAATTAAAAGATGGTAAATCGAGTTTACCTCACCACAGGCAAGGTGGTGGTTTCTCCGGTCTTCTCTTTCCTTGTTCACTAGAGCACCCCAAATGTTGTGCCTCCAGAGATTAGTCCACACCAGATGGATGGATTGACACCTTCAATTCTTAGGCTTAGAAATGGAAGAGAAGGTTATGTCAATGGCAGATCTAGATCTAGATCTAGATCCAAAACTAGGTGAAGGAGAGAGCAAGAGGGAGAGGGGGCGGCTAGGTCAGGTTTTAGCTTAGGGTTTTGAGTCTCCACTTAGACTCCTTTATATAGCCACCTTCAAGGCCCCTTTGTGTGCAAGACTTAGTATGGGCCATTAATTAAATTGGCCCATGTATTGTATTAATTTAATTAAACTATTTAATTAAATTAACCCAATTAATCCAATTAATTTTCTCCCACTTTAATTAACTCTTTAATTAGCATTTAATTAATTAGACTGTCCAATTAATTATTTCTCTCTCAGAATTAACTCTTTAATTCTTTTATTTGATTTAACTCTTTAAATCAAACATTTCCTTAATTGACTGTCACTGTCCAACTGTATTGTGTGTGACCCTCTAGGTTCACCATCAATTGGCCGTAGGCCCACGACTTTCGTGATTTAATTAACGAGCAATTAATATTCAATTAATTGCTCCGATCAATAAACTCCTTTAATTGACCACTCCAGAATTAATCTCCCATTAATTCAGGAGTACCCACACCTCATGGTCGATGTGAATTGACATTAGTGAACCTCACCTCTTATAAGTACCATATACATACGGTCCCTCTAACGATTAATTTCCCGATCGAGACCTAGGGTGTGTGAATTAGTCAGCACCTCTAATTATCTCGATTATGTACTTTCTAATTCTGGATAATAATTCCAGTGTGACTGCTAAATTTGGAAACGCGTTTCCAAATCCGTCACTAACCATGGCCATGGATTTCTCGGAATGTATTATCTAAGAATGTACAGGAAATTCCCTCATTCATTACAATGAGTCGGTAGATTCTATTTTGATGCTAACCACTCGCGTATACGACTGTACGTACCCAATGTAGGCGCACAATGGTCAGGCTACGTGACCGGCTCCTAAATCAAAACACGCACACCCGTATACCGAATTCGCCCTAGCACCTCAAGTCTAAGGACTAAATCGTACACTGTTATAAGTCCTGAGAAACATCCCATCACTGATATGCTTTACGCACTTCCACAATGGGTTTCTCTATTCGGGTCGTTCGATGCGTTCGATCCCCTATCGAACCACCTAGTCATATGCACTGACATCAAATGTCTTGTTCATGAAACTCCACAAATTCACTCCATGTGAATCATGCATAATCCTACAAGTCTTGACGATTCATTCGATACCCCGTCTCGACAGGAATCTATGACTTGGAACACTTTTGAGATCACGACCTTAGAGACTGTTTCATGATTGCACTCAATACTGAAGTGAATCGTCCCATAGTCATGAGTGATCTCAGGGTTTCAACCAATCGCTTAAATGTGTTCGCGAAAGATGAAGTTGGCCATTAGTTTATCTTATTAAATAAATAAACTTTGCGTATTAATTAATAAATCAAAGATTCATTCAAGATAAAATAGTCCTATTACAAGCTACTGAGTTGGCTTGCAGGGCACTATCCTATCAATCTCCCACTTGCCCTAAAGCCAATCACAAACATTTCTAAGACCCATCTTCACAAGATGTTCTTCGAACACCTTTTGCGATAGTGGCTTCGTTAGTGGATCAGCTACGTTATCTTTTGAGTCGACACGTTCCATTTGAATGTCTCCTCTACCAATGATTTCTCTAATCACATGGTATTTCCTCATCACGTGTTTGGACTGATGGTGTGATCTCGGCTCCTTTGCTTGAGCGATTGCCCCATTGTTGTCACAGAAGACTACTATGGGTTCTGCAATGCTAGGTACCACATCCAACTCTTGGATGAAGTTTCTTATCCAAACACTTTCCTTTGCTGCATCCGATGCGGCAATATATTCTGCTTCAGTGGTTGAATCTGCAGTGGTGGACTGCTTGGAACTCTTCCAACTCACCGCTGCGCCGTTGAGGCAAAATATATATCCAGAATTGGATTTATAATCATCTACGTCAGACTGGAAACTCGAATCCGTGAATCCTTCGAGCTTCAATTCTCCACTACCGCCGTAGACCAAGAACATATCCTTAGTCCTTCTCAGGTACTTGAGGATAGCCTTTACGGCGGTCTAGTGTTCCTCCCCGGGATTTGACCGGTAGCGGCTCGTAACACTTAGAGCGTGTGCTACGTCAGGTCTAGTACATAACATCGCATACATTATGCTGCCTATGGCAGATGCATAAGGTATGAGAGACATTCTCTTCCTTTCTTCATCATTTGTAGGGCACATAGATTTAGAAAGAGAGATCCCATGTCTCATAGGAAGCAATCCCTTCTTGGATTCTTCCATACTGAACCGTTTCAGTATAGTGTTAATGTACTGAGATTGCGAGAGTCCTAACATCTTCTTCGATCTATCTCTATAGATACGTATCCCCAATACGTAAGATGCGTCTCCCATATCTTTCATGGAGGATTGCGTGGATAACCACGCTTTTGTCTGCGTTAACGTTCTGATATCGTCTCCGATCAACAGTATGTCATTGACATACAACACAATAAATTGTACTGAACCCCTTTCGAATTTCTTGTACACACATGACTCATAAACGTTCTTGATGAAGCCAAACCCTTTGACTGTCTCATCAAAACGTTTGTTCCAGGTTCGGGATGCCTGTTTTAGGCCATAAATTGACCTTTGAAGTTTGCAGACCTTATGCTCACTTCCTTTAGATGTAAAGCCTTTTGGCTGTTGCATAAAGATTTCCTTATCAATGTCTCCATTGAGAAAGGCGGTCTTTACATCCATTTTCCATATCTCGTAGTCATACCACGCGGCTATGGCTAATAATATCCGAATGGATTTTGACATCGCCACTGGGGAAAAAGTTTCCTCATAGTCTATACCAGGCCTTTGAGAATAACCTTTCGCCACAAGGCGAGCCTTATGAGTCAAAACCTCTCCATTCATTCCAAGCTTGCGCTTGAAGATCCACTTACAGCCTACAGGGACAGTTCCCTTAGGTGGATCAACCAAGGTCCATACCTTGTTGGAATGCATGGAATCCATTTCGGATTGCATGGCTTCCTACCATGCACCCGAGTCTATGTCTGACATAGCTTCTTCGTACGTCCTTGGATCACCATCCAATTGATCATTTTCGTGGATGAAGCCGAACCTTTCGGGTTCTCTACGAATTTGATCGGACCTTCGAAGTACTGGTGTGCTAGATGGTTCAATAGGTTCAGGATCAACTCCCACTGTTTGTGGGGATGGGTCCACTTCCTGGACTTCATCAAGTTCTACGGACACCCCACTTCTTTTAGTGAGGAAGTCATCCTCTAAGAAGTGGGCGTTCCTAGACACGAACGTCTTTCGTTCTTTAGGGTCGTAGAACAGGTATCCAATGGATTCCTTTGGATACCCCACAAATTTGCACAAACTAGATCTACTATCTAGTTTATCTCCCTTCTTGTTCCTAACATAGGCAGGAGATCCCCATACTCGTAAGTACGAATACATGGGAACTTTACCAAACCATTCTTGGTGTGGCGTCGTCGGCACCGACTTTGAAGGTACTATATTAAGTATCTTTGAAGCCGTTAAGAGGGCTAAGCCCCAAAATGAAAAAGGTAGATCAGCGAAACTCATCATGGAACGAACCATGTCCAACAAAGTTCAGTTCCTTCTCTCAGACACACCATTCAACTGTGGTGTTCTAGGAGGAGTTCGCTGTGAGAGAATTCCATTCTCTAAAAGATAATCGAGGAATTCTTGACTTAAGTATTCCCCACCTCGATCAGATCGAAGTGCCTTGATACTATGTCCAAGTTGGTTCTCAACTTCCATTCGAAACTCTTTGAACTTTTCAAAAGCTTCGGACTTATACTTCATTAGGTACACATACCCAAAACGACTGTAGTCGTCTGTGAAGGTAATGAAGTATGAGAATCCTCCTCTTGCACTGACACTCAGTGGTCCACAAACATCGGTATGGATCAAATCCAAGGTTTGTTTGGTTCGCTCTGGTTTCCCAGTAAAAGGCGTTTTGGTCATTTTTCCCTTGAGGCAGGACTCGCAAGTTTAGAGATCATCTAGGTTCTGTATTTCAAGAGCCCTAGAGGAAACCAACTTTTGAATTCTACTCTTGGATATATGTCCAAGCCTAGCGTGCCATAACTGTGGACTGTTATCATCTTGTTTTCTTTTCTTTGATTGACTGTGCAAAACGTTAGAATTAGTAGGTTCAAGGGAATAAAGACCATCTATCAAAGTACCACTAGCATAAGTAAAACCACCTTTTATTATGCTAAAAATTCCATTAGAAATGGAAAAACAAAAACCATCATTATCCAACAAAGGAATCGAAATAATGTTTTTGATAATAGTCGGTACGTACAAACAGTATTTTAAAACCAAAGTAAAATTCCCTAAAACTAATTCAACGTCCCCTATGGCCTCTGTCGCAACCCTTGCTCCGTTTCCAAAGCGCAGGATCCTATCCCCAGGTTTAAGAGGTCTTACTGCTCCCATCACCTGCAAATCATTGCAGATATGAGAACCAGCTGCGGTGTCTAACACCCATGATGCACAGTTAATTGAAATATTAACTTCAATAAAGAAAATACCTTTGGCTACCGTTTTAAGGTAGTCAGGGCAGTTCCTTTTCCAGTGCCCTGCTTTCTTGCAGTGGAAACATTCATCTTCTGGGCTCTTTCTCTTTTTCTCGACAACCTTCTTGGTTGTTTTAGAAGAGAACAGTTTCTTCTTCTTCTTGCCCTTCTTTGGCTTTGCAGCCTTGGGTTGCTCAGCAATCAAGACAGACTTCTCCTTCTTAAGGGTAGCTTCTGCCGTTACCAACATATTGGTCAGTTCATGAAGAGCGAGATTTCTCTCCTCCATGTTAAATTCAACACGAACTGATCAAATGAGCGTGGCAGAGTATGGAGTAGGAGGTCAGTCCTAAGATCAACGTGCAAGTCTACTTCCAAATTCTCCAATTTTTCAATCAGATTAATGAAACGAAGACAGTGATCTTTGACACTGGCTCCCTCATCAATTCTCAGATTAAACAACTCCCTCGTCGTCTTGAACCTTTCGGTCCTAGACTTCTCTCCAAATAAGTCTCGGAGATGGAGAAGTATATCAGCAGCATGAGGCATCTTAGCATGCTGTTTCTGTAGCTCATTGGTCATTGATACTAGCATTAGGCAACGAACCTGAATATCATCATCAACCCATCTAGCATGGGTGGCTCGTTCCTCTTCCGAAACACCTTCCGGAAGTGCTCCAGGCATTGGGGCATCGAGAACATAGCTCCGACGATCGGAGTCGAGGACTATCCTTAAATTTCTTAGCCATTCGATAAAATTTGATCCGTTCAGTTTGTTAGTGTCAAGGATGATAGATAATGGATTCTTAGACATTTTCGCAAAATGATCTACAAAATGAAATGATAACGTTCAGCTGACTGATCTAAATTAATACTTATAATTGACGACTATTGGACTTGTTATCGAAAAAGTTCTCCCACTATTTTCTCGAAACAATTACCCCTTCAATTGTTCGGGAAATCTTATTTCCTAGCAGGTCTTGACGTCCCAGCAGACATTAATTGCACCCACGACTCGTGGCCATACAATTAATTCCCTAGGTAGGTATACTATTACCAATTGTGTCCCTACACAACCTTCAAGCTATTTTGCCTCGGTTTTCGCACTCATCTAGCACTGCTACATCATGAGTAGTACTACTCGTTAAGTCTAACCTATCAATCTTGATGAGCAACTAGCCCGGTCATGAAATTCCCATAACTTGGTTATGGTCGATGTTCACATCCCGACCAATCCTCACCCTTGTCAAGTTTAGTTAAAAACGAGAATCAAGGAGTTTCGCGTATTGTCTCTTTCTTCGACTCGGGTGCCAGACTCTGGATCACCTTAATCGATAAGTTGACAACTCACGCTAGTTCCTATTGATGGAAGGCTTGGATCTTAAAACTTCATTTTAAAGTACCCAATATGACTTAATATTATTATCAAGAGGGGTTTTTCGGGTTTGAGAGTTTGAGGTAACTCTACTCGAGATCTCACCGTTCCACTTATGCATTATCTTTTATTTACGATCTAAATTACTAGCGCGTATCACCATACATGCTAAAATAATAAATACGTAAATAAATCATACACACCTAGCATGCATGTTACCACAGTATGTTTTCGATCGGGAGCCTCCTATGCGGACCACCATCGAGCCAAAGACGATGGTCCTATTGGTCAATCTAATAGGTTTCAAAGAGGCCTACGCTATTACACATTTTACCATGCATACATGGCCTTTAGTCTTCTTGAGCTCCCACCTTGCTTGTAATGGGCCTCCATCCTAAACTAATAAAATAGTAAAGCCCTATCTATTACAATGGCTCAAAGTGGCCCAAAACTTAAGGCTCGCAGGCCCAATAAAACCATCAAATTAAAAATAACCAATCACATCTACCCTAAGGGTCAAGGCTCGGCACGATCGAAAACCACATAAACAGTTCACGTAGAGCAAGAAACAAGCAAAACATATTTTCTTATTTCTTATCTTATTTTAAAACTCATTTTAAAATGTCTTTCAGATTCTAGTTTTAAAACTCATTTTAAAACAATCCATAATCTTATTTTAAAACACCTTTTAAAACAATCTCTTTGATTCTCACTCTAGTCCCTACTAATTATGATAAAATTAACCTTTCGGATATACTAAACCCTTTTAGTGCACAAAACAGTTTTTGTTTTTCAACTTTTGAAAAATACAGTTCGGCCCCCTGAATTTTCAAAAATTACATTTTGACCCCTCAACTTTAGGAAATTACAAATCAGCCCCAAAATTTCCAGAACATGCAAATCGGACCAGCAAGCAGAAAATTAACAAAATTTCCAGAAACTTTCGTTTAATGCAAAATAGACCCCTGAATTTATGGCAATCGCAAAACCAGCCCAAACCTTTCGTAAATTGCAAAATAGTCCAGATTTTTAAAAAATTCCAGAAACTACAATTTGGTCCAGTATTGCAGAAAATGAAAATTTTACTTTCTGTCCAGATTTTACAAAAATCGCAATTTGCAAACAAGCCCTCAAATTTTCGGTAATTACAGTTTTGGCCCAAAACCGAAAAGTGCATAGATCCGAACAATTTAATTTATCATAACAAGCAAGAATCAAAAAACAGAACACAACAAACACATATATCCATATATTTTGATGTGTTCAGGCCTTTTCATATGTACATAATAAATTTGGCTCTGATACCACTGTTGGGATTTCATGGGTATGATTGTCAAATACAACGTTGCGGAATATAAAATTTTTCAATTTTTCATACACCAATTCCCAAGAACACTTATTAGCACATATGAATAAGGTTGTATACAATTTAGCAACAAATTACTAAATTAAAAGATGGTAAATCGAGTTTACCTCACCACAGGCAAGGTGGTGGTTTCTCCGGTCTTCTCTTTCCTTGTTCACTAGAGCACCCCAAATGTTGTGCCTCCAGAGATTAGTCCACACCAGATGGATGGATTGACACCTTCAATTCCTAGGCTTAGAAATGGAAGAGAAGGTTATGTCAATGGCAGATCTAGATCTAGATCTAGATCCAAAACTAGGTGAAGGAGAGAGCAAGAGGAAGAGGGGACGACCAGGGCTTGAGGGGGCGGCTAGGTCAGGTTTTAGCTTAGGGTTTTGAGTCTCCACTTAGACTCCTTTATATAGCCACCTTCAAGGCCCCTTTGTGTGCAAGACTTAGTATGGGCCATTAATTAAATTGACCCATGTCTTGTATTAATTTAATTAAACCATTTAATTAAATTAACCCAATTAATCCAATTAATTTTCTCCCACTTTAATTAACTCTTTAATTAGCATTTAATTAATTAGACTGTCTAATTAATTATTTCTCTCTCAGAATTAACTCTTTAATTCTTTTATTTGATTTAACTCTTTAAATCAAACCTTTCCTTAATTGACTGTCACTGTCCAACTGTATTGTGTGTGACTCTCTAGGTTCACCATCAATTGACCGTAGGCCCACGACTTTCGTGATTTAATTAACGAACAATTAATATTCAATTAATTGCTCCGATCAATAAACTCATTTAATTGACCACTCCAGAATTAATCTCCCATTAATTCAGGAGTACCCACACCTCATGGTCGATGTCTATGCTAAGCCAGCTGTTCAAGCCAGAACAGTTTTGTCTAAGAAAAAGGATGCTGTTGATTTGATTGTTGATGAAACAGTCAAGGAGATTGATGAGATGGCTATTGAATCATCTCCTGAAAGAACCGTTTCAGCTGAAATACCAGCTGAGAACGTGGCTAAAAGGACTAGGAGCGCTATGAAAGACACTGCCACATCTGCTGCTGTTCCTTTTACAAATAAAACTGCCAGAAAGAAGATGACGTTTATTGACGAAGATAAAAACTTTTTGAGCTAGTTAGGGAAAGTCATCCAACAGCAGAGAGGCCTGTTGGATTTGAAAAGAAGTCTGCTGCCGTGAAGTCAACTGATGAAAGTATGAAACAAACTTCTGCACCAACAGCTGAAGTTGCTCAACCTCAAAAGGATCCTGAAGTGCAGATCCTTGAACCAATTGATGTTGCACCAGTAGCGATTGCTGCTCCAGAACCAACAACTGCGGCACCAATTGTTGAATCAAGAGCTGCCAGGAAGAAAAGGACTGGCAAAGCTAAAGTGTCAGCTTATCACAAGAAGAAGCGCGAGGAAGCTGAGCAAAGAAAACGTGATGAAGCTGAGCTCAAGAGAGCTTTAGAAGCAAGCAAGAAAGAAGCTGATGTCAAGAATATGACGGAAGCTGAATTGGCTGCCAAGGAGGAAGCAGACTTGGCAAAGGCTTTAGAAGACAGTAAGAAGGATGCTTATGGACCAAGAAGGTCAGAAGGCATCGTAATTGGAGGAAAACCCAAGGAGGGACAGTTTGTTCTACCAAGGGCAGAACCAATTAAAAGAAAGAAGTTTGAAGTCAGAAGAGCAATTGAAGTTGATCAGAGTGACTCTACTGCTTTCAAAAGATTTGAAGCTGAGCTAGAAAGGTTAAATCAGCTGCTTCAATCAAGAACTACCTTTCTCCCAGAAAAGATCACATACAACAAATGGAGGGAGTACAGGTTGAACAAGTCTGAGGAAGAGATCCAAGCTTGGAAAGAGTTTGCTGCAGAAGGACACTGGGTCTTGAATTGGCTGCAAACCACTTTTGTTGCGAAGGCGTTGGATTCAGACTTTGTAAGAGACAGACTGCATGACTTTGCAAGAGTCATTGTAAGTCAGGAGGCAACTGCTATGAAGGACTCATTGCCAAATAAGTCTGGTCCTGCTGATGACCGAGTTGATAATTGATCCAATCAGCAATAGTGGGAAGAAATACTGCCTAGTTGTTGTGGATGATTTTTCAAGATACACTTGGGTTATCTTCATGAAAAAGAAAAGTGAAACCAATGAGCATCTTACCAATCTGATGGAACTGATCCAGAATGAGAAAAGCTTAAAGATATTGAAGATCAGATCAGATAGAAGGACTGAATTTACAAACTCTACTGTTGAAGAGTATTGTAACACCAGAGGAATCAGCCAAGAATACTCTGCTGCCAGAACACCTCAACAAAATGGAGTTGCTGAAAGAAGAAACAGAACTCTAAAAGAAGCTACCAGAACAATGATAGCAGAAGCAAAACTGCCCCAAAGATTCTGGACAGAAGCCACAAATACAGCATGCTACACCTAGAACAGATGCATGATCAACAATAGTCAAAATAAGACACCTTATGAAGTCTGGAACAACATAAAGCCTAATATTCATTATCTTAGGATTTTTGGTTGTAAATGTTATGTTTTGAATAATGGGAAAAATCACCTCACTGCATTTGAAGAAAAGACTGATGAAGCTGTCTTTGTAGGATACTCTACTGTTAGTAAAGCTTACAGAGTCTTCTGAAAAGAATCAAAGTGCTAATTCAGACCTGTCTACTGATTTTCAGAAATTGAGTGTTGAAAGAAAAGAAGAATATGTTCCCATCATACTACCTGATCTCAACTCAGCTGCTAACTCAAGTGTTGTTCAAAATCAGTCTGTTGATTGTCTAACAAACGAGTTGCAAATAGCTGACAGACCAGAGACTGTTCAACAGACTGCAAATGTTCAACAGACTACTACTGGAACTCCAACAGTAGTGTTGCAAGATCAATCAAGAGGACAACACCCAGATTTGCAACCTGATCTCAGATGGCTCAAAGATCACCCACCTGATCTAGTGATAGGTGATCCACCGGACAGAGTAAAGACTAGAAGAGCTGCTGCAAATGAAGCAATGTTTGTCAGCTTCCTATCCCAAGATGAGCCCAAACAAATTGAAGAAGCTCTTAGTGATTCTCACTAGATTGAAGCTCTGCAAGAAGAGCTGAACCAATTTGAAAGGAATGAAGTCTGGTAATTAGTTCCTAGACTAAATCATCAAAGAGTAATTGGCACTAAATGGGTTTTCAGAAATAAGATGAATGAAGATGGTATTGTTACCAGAAACAAAGCAAGACTAGTTGCCAAGGGTTACTGCCAAGAAGAAAGCATTGACTTTGATGAGACATTTGCACCAGTAGCAAGGCTTGAAGCAATCAGACTGTTCCTAGCTTATGCTGCTCACAAGAACTTCAATGTCTATCAGATGGATGTGAAGTATGCTTTTCTCAATGGAGAATTGCAAGAAGAAGTTTATGTTGAACAACCTCCTGGATTTGAAGTCTATCAAGAAGGAGATAAAGTATATCGTTTGAAGAAAGCCCTCTATGGACTGAAACAGGCTCCAAGAGCATGGTATGATATTTTATCTGATTTTCTTTTAATTAAAGGATTTCGAAAAGGTAAAGTAGACAAGACCTTGTTTACTGTTGAATGGGAAGATCATATATTACTTGTGCAAATATATGTGGACGATATTATTTTTGGTTCAACTAACCAACAGATGTGTGAAAAGTTCTCTGAGCTGATGCAGGACAAGTTTGAAATGAGCATGATGGGAGAACTAAATTACTTTCTTGATTGCAAGTTAGACAGTTGCCTGATGGTATATTCATCAACCAAGCTAAGTACACAGAAGATATATTCAAGAAATTTCGTATGGAAACTAGCTCATCTGTTAGTGTTCCTATGTCTACTGGACTTCGTCTGGATCAAGATGAAGATGGCAAATCAGTTGACATCACCAAGTACAAAGGCATAATAAGGTCACTGTTATACTTAACAGCTAGCAGACCTGATATTATGTATTTAGTTGGGGTTTTTGCGAGATATCAATCAAATCCTAAAGAATCTCATCTTTTAGCTGCCAAGAGGATTCTCAGATACCTTAAAGGCACTCAAGAATTGGGATTGTGGTACCCTAGAGAATCAGGATTTGAACTCACTGGTTATTCAGATTCTGACCTTGCTGGCTGCAAAATTGATAGGAAAATTACTATAGGTACTTGTCAATTTTTGGGAAGTCGTCTGATCTCATGGATGAGTAAGAAACAAACTTCAGTATCTATCTCTATTGTTGAAGCTGAGTACATTGCTGCTGGAGCATGTTGTGCACAAATACTTTGGTTGAAGCATCAACTAGAAGACTACAATATCAAGATCAGTGGAATGCCAATCTACTGTGATAATACAAGTGCAATCTCACTTACTTAGAATACTACAAGTCATTCAAGAACGAAGCATATTGAGATCAAACATCACTTCATCAGAGATCATGTGGAGAAAGGAAATGTCAGTATTGAGTACGTTCATACAGACAATCAGATTGCTGACATCTTCACAAAACCACTAAGTGATGCAAGTTTTCTACTCTAAGAGCAGAACTAGGTCTACTTAATTTGGATTCATAAGCTGAGGGGGAACTTATCAGAAGACTAAAGTTCATTAGCTTACCAATCCGTTATCACCTTCAAGATTAACGTTCAACAGACTAGTTGACTGATGGATTCTTGAACTCAGGGAGAACGTGTAAGACTAGCGGTACTCTTGATTAAAGATGAAATTTGTTAATGACAGTTAGTTGAAGTTATGTGTTTAGAGGATTTGTTCTTAATTCTTGAAGACTAGAGATTTATCTTGATGGATTGACAAACAGCAAAGGAAGATCACTAGCTATTGACTTTCACTAGTGATATCAGTAATCAGCTCAGTCGTCTGACAGCTAAGTAATCTGTTTTATTTACTGTTTTGATGCTTTATAAAAGAGTGTACTAAAAACATTTATTTAAAACACGCTTTTATAAGTAAAAGTCTAGGACGGTTCAAATTCCCGCCCAGTCAGCTAATTATTTTGAAATTTCAAATCCGCGTATCTCACTCACACGATCATATCTGACAGAAAATGATCAAACGGTTCGCATGAAACACGGAAACCGAAACTTTTCTAACTCTATAAAATCAGATCTGATCAGCTTACCCGTCTGTTATGCACCCTCAAATATTCAAGCACTTAGAGAGAATTTTTGCTTCCTACTTTCTGCAAATCTACTCTCGTTTCTTCTAATCTTTTTCAAAAATTCACTATGGGTTCCAAAGAAGTCAAAGCTGAAGGAAGGTATTTAAATTATGCTACATTTCACACTACGGGGACTCCTCTGATGAAGGAGATTCTGGAAAAATTCAAAGCTGCCTCGCTCGTAGATTTCATGGAAGCCCATGAAACTATGGTCTTCAAAGATCAAGTACCGGAATTTTATGGGTCTGCTGCTGACCCAGATCATGATAAAATGGAGATAAAGGCTAAAGTTGGAGGGGTTGATGTTTGTATTACCCCTAAGCTGCGCAACGAGAAGTACAAACTTTCAATGGAAGGGAGTACTGAGATTTCAACTTTGGCTGAGCCATATGAATCTGAATCTGGTTGCAAAGAAGGACGAAATCCTGGCTGGTAACATCAAGAAAAACCAGCTGAAGTATGAATACCAAAGAATGGCGGATCTCTTCGCCAAAATTATTGAGAACTGCACGTTTTCCTTCGATAGCGTGCCTATGAAAAGATTTCACGCCATGATTGCTGTCCACTACGGGTTGAAGATCAATTGGGCTGCTTTTGTTTGGTATATTCTGGCCGATCACAAGGAGAAGGGCTATACTTTTCATGGAATATTTCTCAGTCACCTGTTCTCTAGCCTCAGCTGTTCAATGACCCCATGGCAAGGTCATTCACAACGCCAAGGAGATGACCATTTATCAAGCTGTCAAAAAGCAACCGAAAAGGAAGGCTGCTGCTGAGCCAAAGCATCATTTTACTAAGATGAAGATGAGCAAAGTGACTGCTCCTAAGGCGTCTGTTCAAACAGCTAAGCCAGCTGTTCAAGCCAGAATAGAATCGCCTGCTGATAAGGATGTTGTTGATGCTATCATAGATCAGACATCAAAAGAAATTGAAGACATGGCTTATGGTTCTCCTTCCAGAACCATTTCTGCTGAAAAGCCATTGGAGAATGTTTTTGCTAGGACAAGGAGCACACTCAAAGATACTGCAACCTCCAAAGAGGCTCATACCAAGGCCACTGTCAGGAAAAGGACCTTCATCCAATCGCCTACTGAGCTATCTGAGTTAGTAAGGGAAAGTCCTCCAACAGAAGAGAGGCCTGTTGAAACTGAGAAGGAGTCTACTGCTAAAGAGTCAGCTGCTGAACAGATTGGACAAACTACTTCCGCCCCAACAGCTGAGGTTAACCAACCTCAAGAGAATCCTGAAGTGCAGATCCTCGAACCAATTGATGTTGCACCCATTGCTACAGCTGCCCCTGAACCATCTGCTGCCGCCCCAGTTCATGAGACAAGAGCTCAGAAAAGGAAAAGAACTGGAAAAGGAAAGGCCAAGGTATATGCTGTTATCAGAAGGTCCTTGAGCTGAGCAAAGCTGAAGCTCAAAGGAAACAGATGACAGCGGCAGAGCTTAAGGCCAAGGAAGATGAAGATCTGGCCAAAGCTTTAGAACTGAGCAAAAATGATGCTAACGGTCCTAGAAGGACTGGAGGCATAAATATAGGAGAATCCATGGATGGGAAGTTCTTACTGCCGCCTGGTCAGACGCCTAAGAGGAAAAAGTTTGAAGTACGCAGAGCTCTTGAAATTGTCAAGAGTGACACTGCTGCTTTTGCAAGATTTGAAGCAGAGCTGGAGAAGTTTGATCAGGTGCTTCAAACTAGGACTGTTTTCCTTCCTGAAAAGATCAGATACAACAGATGGAGTGATTACAGAGTGAACAAATCTGAGACAGAAGTCAAAGCTTGGAAGCAGTGTGTAGTTGAGGAAAAATGGGTTCTAACCTGGCTGCAAACCACTTCGATTGTGCAAGCCCTGGACACTGACTTTGTTCATGACAGATTACATGGATATACAAAGGCCATTGTAAATAAAGAAGTTGAGTCTATCAAGGATGCGCTGCCAAAGAAACTTGGAGTTAATGATGATCCTATTGATAGAGCAGTGAAGATAGCCGTCTACACAACCTTGGAGAAATGGGTAGAAAAGTCCAGATATGGACAAGGAACTTCAAGTGATATGCCCAGTCTTCCAAGCCTTCAACAGATAGCTTTTGGCTCTGAAATCAGCAAGTACCAGCTCTGCACTTAACAGTTTACTTCGAAATTCATGCCGCTGCTCCTGATTCATCAGATGACTTCTGTGTCTGATGTTGGTACTGCTGAAGTCATTCAGAAAGCTGATGAGCCAGCAAAAGAAGAACAAAACAAGGAACAACAAGCTATTGTACAGAGCCCTTCAGCACTTGAGTGGAAAGCTGAAGATGATAATGTTCTTCAAGATACTCCTGTCCACCAGGAAGAACCTGTTGAAGCATTGACCTCCATTCCTACTGCTGACTTTCATTTATCACTGATGGAGTCAATGCCGATGCTGATTGACAATGCTATGAAGGAAATGGAAGAGAGGAACAAATTGATGTTAAAGCAAATGGAGGAGGCTACTGCAAAAATTGTGCAGAATGCCATAGAAAACTTTCCTCTGCCACCAGACATCTCCTTAGCATTGACTCAGAGCATCCTAAGTATGAACAGAAATATTGAAGATGTGAAGGCTGCTGTAAATCACCTGCACTCTGCTCTTCAAAGAAATGAGTCTGATATTGCAGGAATTGCAAGAGTCATGAAAGAAGTTGGTGAAGTTGAGATTGAGAAGAGTGTTGCCATGATGCAAGAATTCACAACCATCACCAACAAAGTGCAAAATGAAATATCAACACTTCAGTTGAATGTTGATTATGTAAATGACCAAGCTGGGGCAATCAAGTCAACTCTGAATCATCAGACCACTCAACTGAACATCGTGGATCAAAACATCAAGAAGCTTTGTGCTGCTGTCAACATCTCGCCTATTGAACTCGACCATGCTGATGATGACAAAAAGGGGGAAGAGGGATCAGCTACGAGGAAAAGTGTTGCAACTGCAACTGTACAAGTAACTGCTGATGGATCTGCTACTACTGAAAAGACTGAAGAAGAGACATGCAGACAAACTAACAAAGTACTTGAAGAGGAAGCTGCTAAAGAAGAGACCAAGGAATCAGCAAAATCTGACAAAGAAATTGCTGCTACCAAGGAAACTCCTGAAGAACAGCTAAATCCAGATGTGAAGTATAAGAGAATGGAAGACATCAGAAAGAAGATTGATGCTGCTGATAGAAACCTTAATGCTGATGTTTTTTCCAGTGGTGAAGATGATGAAGATGAGGAACTTTAAGAAGGGGAAGAGGAAGAAGATGAAGAAGCTGATGACTAGACTAAATTTTCTAGGCTAGGATTACTTATCTGAAATCAATGTAATCAGTCTACTTCATTATATCTCATCTGTTGAAAACTTGTACTTTGTAATATCTTTGAACATTTACAAAAGTCAAGTTTTTTCCAACACATTATTTCTATCTCAGAAATTTTTGAGGACTTAACTTTAGTTTAGGTACATGCACTTAGCTGAAGTTTTGTCATCATCAAAAAGGGGGAAATTGTTGGATGAAGATGAAGATAAAGACTTAAAAGTGAAGGGAGGTTTTGATGATTTCCAAAACATCATCATCAGCTAAGTATTAGAAGCTTAGTCAATCCCTTAGAAGATTTTTGACCAAGGAAGATGATGGGGGGTATTTCGCCTGCTCTATTTTAGGAAATACCCAGCTCGAGATCGACCTCGATTCCGACCATGAAGGCTATTTTCCTACCTGAAGAACTCTGCTTCCGATCAAGTCAGATTGATAACACGAAGACCTTTTTCCGATCTACTCATCTCCTCGGAATCACTGTTGGGCCGATCCATGGGTCTGGCCTGCCGGCCGAGACATACTCCCCTGCGGAGGGTCTAGCTAGCTCATTACTGTTCCTATAAATACCCGGCGCATTTATGACGACGGCACGACTTCCCAGGTGCACACTAGCTCGGAGATAGAGATCGAATTTAACATAGGCTTGTTGCCTTTTGTATTTGTTTTACTAGTTGTACGGCATCCAGTAATGCTCGAATAGACCTATCTTGTAACTTGTAAACTGATCGGAGATTTAATACACATCATTTATACACTCGAAATAGTTATTCTGTTTGCTATACTTTGCCATTTTGATCATTGTACGAAAAACAGCATAATCAATTGGCGCCCACCGTGGGGCCTATCCGAGTGTTAGATCGAAAAAATACCTACTATTAGGAGATACACGTACAATCGCGGCGAGCCTTCACACGCTGTTGGAGCCCAACGCTCCGTGAACAATGAGCCTAGCAATCAATCCCGAGCGGCTCACCAGTCGGAAGTGCCGCCGGTCGACCCGCATAATGATTTGCCTATTCATACAACCGTGGCTGATCTGCGATCTATTATTGGCACTATGTGTAGAGAATTCTTTAACACGGAAAGAGCAGATCGTGAAACCTTACCTGGCCAACAGCCCCCGGTTGACCAACCTACAGCTCGAGCTCCCGTTTCTAACCAGCAAAGAGAAAGGAGCATTCGCCGATCTGCTATGGGTGCTCCGTTCGATAACCCTCCCCGAGCACCCCGAGCTAGAACTGTTGTCCGCTCAGGGCAACCATCTAGAACCGTTCGAGATCTGGAAAACTCTGTAGTCGGGGAAAGCCAGACCGAAGCTGCAGATAAGTTAAAGAAGCCGGTTTACCGTAAAGTGACCGAGGCTGATTTAGAGAAGATTGTGCAGGAGAGAGTTGTTAAGGAGTTGAAGAAGGAGATGCTGGTTAAGGAAACCCGACCCACGGATGTTAGGGCTCGGCGAGCTGAAGCTAAGGAGGATGGGGCTGTGTTTCTCGAGGATGGTCGAGACAAGGAGTTAATTACGAATATCATGCGATGTTCACCTTTTTGCCAAGAGATTAGAGAAGCTCGAGGTACTGAAACTGTTCCAACGAGGTTACCAAGGTATAATGGAACTACTGATCCGGGAGAGCACATTAATAGTTTCACAAACGTGTTGGATTTGTATGGGCACTCAGAAGACTTCTGTTGCAAAATTATGGTCACCACTTTTGAAGGAATTGCCTTGGACTGGTTCGGAAAATTGCCTCCGAACTCTATTTTCTCTTTCGACGAGTTGTGCGATAAATTAAAACACCAATTTGCGAGTCAGAGGAAACAAAGGTTACCAGCCAACCATTTGGGAACGGTGAAACAGCAAGAAGGGGAAACACTAAGGCAATGGCTGGCTAGGTTTAGTATCGAGCTTCTGAAAGTCGATACTCCTCAGATTGAATTTTTATCATCATTGATGTTCGAGCTAACCCGGAATACCCAATTCGGGAACTCTCTTTGTCGAAAGCAACCAAAATCTTTTGAGCGAATCATGGAAATAGCTGAGAAATACATGATTCAGGAGGAAATGAACAAGTTGAAAAATGCCCAGAATCCCAGGCCCCAGGTCGGGAAAAAACCTGACAGGGCCCCTATCCCTAAGCCAAGTGATTACGGAGGGTCAAACGCGCAGCGAAGAAGCTCGGTTTGGCAGAGACTTAACGTCTATAAACCGCAGGCTCCGACCCACAGATCTAATGTCTACGGTCGACCTGCTTCTCCAGAAATGGCACAAAGGAGGGAACCTGAAAAAAGTAGCTTTACCAAGCGGAATACCTCGAGGGACGAAATACTCACCGTTCTCGAGGGATGAAATACTCACCGTTCTCGAGGAAAGAAACCTGGTCCCAGAGGCTCGGCGTATCACCCAAGCCAGGCCGGGGACGTTGAATCAAGACAAATATTGCAGATACCATAGGGCTCGCGGACACAGCTCCGAGGACTGTTTCCAGTTGAAACAGGAAATTGAGAAATTGATTGCTCAAGGAAAGTCAAAGGAATATGTTAGAAAGGGTAACCCAACAACCGATTCAGATCGAGGAGCCCGCGGAAGTTTTCCGAACAACACCGTAATGATCAGTATCAGGTCGAAGAGCAAACGAATGGCGTGATAAATGTAATAGCTGGCGGACCTGCAGGAGGAGATAGCAAGAATGCAAGAAAAAGGACAGCCAGATCGATAAAGACAGGTGTCTCGATTGGAAATGAAATTATGTCCTTAGAGCCGAGCCCATTGATAAATAGTGTCATTAGTTTTACTGAGGCTGACAGGCTGAGTGAGGTAACTTGGGACACTATTGAGGATGACCCCGATTTCTCGATGGTATTGACCTTAAAAATTGCTAACTTTGAGGTCAAGAGAGTATTGATTGATAATGGCAGCTCGGCAAACATAATCTCCTCTGAAGCCCTTGATCGAATGAATTTACAGCATCCACGTCTGGATCGGGTGTCTACTCCGTTTATTGGTTTTGGTGGCTCGGAAATTGTTCCTCTCGGAACCATCCTTTTGAGCACCACCTTGGGAAGAAAACCAAATGATGTAACAAAGATGGTAATGTTCCTGGTCGTGAGTACCCTGTTTGCCTATAATGCTATTTTGGGAAGACCAGCGCTAAACATCTTCAAAGCGGTTGTGTCAACTTACCATCAGAAGGTCAAGTATCCCACTTTGGCGGGGGTCGGAGAAATGAGAAACGATCAGTGCATGGCATGGGAGTGTTACAACACGTCCTTAACCATGAAAAAGCAGATCGAGCTTGTTTTGCCCGCGAAAAGGAAGTTGGTCGATAAAAAGGTTTTTTCCGTATCTGATTTTCCTTTACCGGATTGTGAAAAATTACAGGGCAGAAAGGGAAAAGAGATCGATATGAGTGTGCAACCTCCAAATCATAAACAGGTGACGTTGGTTCCAGGCTCCCCCAAGAAGTTCACCAGGATCGGGACCGAGCTGAGTCAGGGAATGGAAACTATGCTGATCGACATTTTGAGAAGTAATTCCGATGTCTTTTCTTGGAGCTCCGACGACATTGTGGGGATTGACCCACGAGTAATCACTCACTCGCTGAATATTGATCCTAAGTCAAAGCTTGTTAGGCAAAAGAAAAGGAATCACGGTCGGGAAAAAGATAAGATCATTAACGCCGAGGTGGATAGACTGTTAGTCGCTGGGCAAATTAAGGAGATAACATTTACCAAATGGCTTTGCAATGTCGAGTTAGTATCTAAGGGGGAAAAGGTAGATAACAAGTCGAGAATGTGTAATGATTTTACAGACTTGAACAAGCTGTGTCCGAGAGATCCGTATCCCTTACCGCGGATTGATATGTTGGTCTGGGTTCATCTTCTTTAGCATGATGGATGCCTTCCAAGGTTTCTATCAATTTTTTATGAATGAAAGGGATCAAGACAAAACCGCTTTCATTACCGAGCACGGAGTGTATTGTTTCATAGTGATGCCTTTTGGACTACGAAATGCAGGAGCAACGTATCAAAGACTTGTGAACATGATGTTCAAAGATTTGATCGGGGAGATCATGGAAGTGTATGTCGATGATATGCTCGTGAAGAGCATGACCGAGGAGGACCATATCAAGCACCTTGACAGATGTTTCGGGATCTTGAGAAAATATGGAATGAAGTTGAATCCAGCAAAGTGCACTTTCGGTGTGAGGTCGGGAAAATTTCTGGGCTACTTGGTCCACGAGCGCGGTATCGAGGCAAACCCTGAAAAAATCAGAGCTATTGCTGAGCTCAGACCACCAAGGAAACTTTCCGAAGTGCAGAGTTTAATCGGAAAAATTATATCTTTGAACAGATTCATATCCCGTTCTGCGGATAAGAGTTTGCCTTTCTTTAAATTGTTGAGGAAATCAAAAAGTTTTCGAGTGGAATGAGGAGTGCGATAAAGCTTTTGAGGAGCTTAAAAAATACTTAGTCTCCCCACCAATGCTAACAAAGCTGATCAAGGGGGAGCCTTTGTATTTGTACATAGCAGTGTCAGAAGAGGCCATAAGTTCAGTTTTGGTGAGAATTGAGAATTCCGACCACAAGCCGGTGTATTACCTAAGCAAGTTACTTCAAGGTGCTGAAAGGAATTATATGGAGATCGAGAAATTTGCGCTAGCTTTGGTAATTGCCGCACGGAAATTAAGGCCTTACTTTCAGACTTATATGGTTATCGTTTTGACAAACCAGCCTCTAAGGCAGGTTCTGTCAAAACCCGAGGCATCAGGGAGATTGGTTAAATGGGCAGTGGAACTTGGACAGTTCGAGATCGAGTACCAACCTCAAACGGCCATCAAGGCCCAGGTCCTTGCTGATTTTATTGCTGAATCAAAGGGAGCGAGTTCGGTCGAACAGCCAGCTCCGGAAGTTAACATGGTTACAGAAGTACAGGAAAAAATCTGGTTAATGCACTTCGATGGTTCATCGACTAGAGAAGGTGGAGGGGCCGGAATTCACTTTCAAGGCCCAGAAGGGGAGGACCTTAGTTATGCAATCACATTGGATTTTATGGTAACGAACAATGAAGCAGAATATGAGGCTCTAATCGCGGGATTAGAAATGGCCATAAAGGTAAGTGTAAAGTCTCTTACCGTATTGACCGACTCCGAGCTGATACATAGGCAGGTAAAAGGGGTCTATGAAGCAAAAGAGTTCAACATGGTTAAATATCTAAAAAGGGTGAAGGATCTAGTTGCGAAACTGGATAAGTTCGATATTCAAGCTATCCCTCGAGAAGAGAACTCTTGGGCAGATTTGCTGTCTAAGTTTACGGGATCGATGGACGGACGAAAAGAGAGGGTAATAACTTGGTTAATGTCTAACACTCCAGCAATTGACTTGAATGTGTCTCCGAGCTCAGAAATCATGGAGATAGATACTCAAGGGCCTTCTTGGATAGAACCTTTGAAAGCTTATCTGAAGAATGGCGTCTTACCCGAGGAAGCAAATGAGGCTTGGCGAATTAAATATCGAGCCCCGATGTATGTTTTGGTCGAGGACCAGCTCTACAAGAGGTCCAGCTCGGGAATTCTGCTGAAGTGTGTACCTGAAAGTCAATTCGATCTTATCTTGAAAGAAATTCACGAAGGCGAGGCTGGCAGCTATTGCGGCGCGAGAGCATTAGCCTTAAAGTGCTCGAGGACTGGCTATTATTGGCCCACTTTGATTTCGGATTCAATTGACTACGTCAAGAAATGCCATCACTGCCAGATTTATTCAAACTTGATTCATCAACCTGCTGAACAGTTACACTCAATTCCGATATGCTGGCCATTTGATAAATAGGGGATCGATATTGTTGGCCCTTTCCCAACTGCTAGATCGAGGAAAAATTATGTCTTGGTTGTTGTTGAATACTTTAGCAAATGGGTAGAATGCATTGCACTAACCAAGATTACTCAGTTTCAGGTCATAAATTTTCTCTGGAAGTATATTGTTTGCCGGTTCGGGATACCGAGGGTGTTGATTTCCGACAACGGAAGTCAGCCATCCCCAAGCGAATGGGCAGACCGAGGTCACCAACAGGGAAATCATCCGATCACTGGAAAAGCGCTTGACTGAGGCAAAGGGAAAATGGTTAGACGAGCTTCCTGGGGTCATTTGGGCGAACAGAACTTCTGTTAAATCTGCTACGGGAGAGACTCTTTTCTCCTTGGTTTACGGTTGGGAGGCTGTTATCCCGGTCGAGACATTGGTGCCATCACCAAGAGTTGTATCTTATGAACCCAACCAAAACCAGTCGTTGAGGGAAATGGAGGTCAACCATGCAGATGGCAAGCGTGACCGAGCTTGTGTAAAAATCCAATCAACTAAGTCCAGCATGAAAAGAGCTTATGACAAGAAAGTCAGAATAAGAACATTTAAAGTGGGGGATTTAGTCCTCAAAAAAGTAGAGGTATCAAAGCATGTTGGAAAACTTCAACCAAACTGGGACGGCCCTTATGTCGTGCAGGAGGTTGGAAAGAAGGGATCCTATAAAATTGCTCACCTTAACGGTGAACCTTTGCCGAGAAGCTGGAATGCGGTCAACCTAAGAAAATACTATGGAAAATAGTTGTAATCTTTTTCTATTTTTTGTAATTTCTGTTTTTGCAACCCTATCTTATTGCAAGTGTAAGCACAATCAATGAAGTTCTCCTTTTCTGTTCCAACTGTATTCCGAGCACCATGCTGAAGAGAGAGCAGATTGTCTCGACTGAGGGCGAAAGTTGTTGCTATGCCCCTCAGCTCAAAAAAAGACTTGCATAAAAAAAAAAAAAAAAAAAAAAAAAAAAAAAAAAAAAAAAAGACGGTGAAAACTGTTGCTATGCCCCTCAGCTCGAAAAAAAAGACTTGCATACATGCCCCTCAGATCGGAAAAAGGCTTACTCAACATAGCAAAATGTCTCGACTGAGGGGGAAAGCTGTTGCTATGCCCCTCATCTCGGAAAAAGACTTGCTCAAAATAGCAAAATGTCTCGACTGAGGGTGAAAGCTGTTGCTATGCCCCTCAGCTCGGAAAAAGACTTGCTCAAAATAGCAAAATATCTCGACTGAGGGTGAAAGTTGTTGCTATGCCCCTCATATCGAAAAAAGGCTTGCTCAACATAGCAAAATGTCTCGACTGAGGGGGAAAGCTGTTGCTATGCCCCTCAGCTCGAAAAAAGACTTGCTCAAAATAGATAAATGTCTCGACTGAGGGTGAAAGTTGTTGATATGCCCCTCAGCTCGGAAAAAGACTTGCTCAAAATAGCAAAATGTCTCGACTGAGGGGGAAAGTTGTTGCTATGCCCCTCAGCTCGAAAAAAGACTTGCTCAAAATAGCAAAATGTCTCGACTGAGGGTGAAAGTTGTTGATATGCCCCTCAGCTCGGAAAAAGACTTGCTCAAAATAGCAAAATGTCTAGACTGAGGGGGAAAGCTGTTGCTATGCCCCTCAGCTCGGAAAAAGACTTGCTCAAAATAGCAAAATGTCTCGACTGAGGGTGAAAGCTGTTGCTATGCCCCTCAGCTCGGAAAAAGACTTGCTCAAAATAGCAAAATGTCTCCATTTGCGAATTGATTTCAAGTTCGGATTTTAGAAAATTTTCGAGACTACGATATCGTTATCGAGCGAGAAATTACGACCAAGAACAGTTACAAGACAATTGGGCGAGAGACAAATTGAAACATAAAGTTTTTATTTATAAATTCCGAACAAGATACAAAGGCTCGATGAGATACAAGGAACTAAAATTTCATTGATATTTATCGAACGGATTACAAAATTCTTGGGTACATTTACAAGTAAATCCTATTACAACTACTATGCCCTATTCTATGGTCTTCGAGCATCCTTTAGTGTCGTCGACCACGAGCGGAGGCGAGTATCCGATGAGTGCACCAAAGTTTGTGTGACAGATCGGTTGCCCAGTAGACTTGTATAAAGTGATCGAGCCGGCTATGTTTATCGTCTAATGATATCTGGTTTTGAAGTTGGACAATATGAATTGCAGACCACTTTTTCTGCTTATCTCCATACAGTCCCCAGCATTCTTGCCAGCAGCTGAGCCCGATCACTTCCCCGAGGTATCATCTAGAGCTGAAATTCCTCATTTTAAGATCCGAAATTTCAACCTAGAGCAGCCAGTCGTCATTTTATGATCCGAAAGCTCGACCCAAAGTTACCGTTCTTCAAGAAAATCTCAAAGAAGCTGGTGCTCGAGGTCGAACTTCCTTTTAATCGATTGACCAACTCTCCGCCCTCGGGGAAACCCTTCGAAATTCGTAATGCTAGCCCTGCCCAAAATACCCGAGCAAAGGTCGGTCGCATATGGGTATTTTGAAGGGAGATCCTATTTTCAGGGATCGAAGACCCCCCGGACTTCGAGGGGCCCCCTTTTTCCGATTCCACCCATACCAAAGAAAAAAGTAAGTTGTTTGTGAGGTCGGAAGAAAGTTCGAAGCCAAATTTCAAAAACTTGAACAGAAAGCAGGGAGGGACCGAGCTTAGTCCTCGGATAACTCATTTTCATAGTGTAAAGTAAAAATTTCAACTGAGAAAGGTGCCCCATTTATACTAAGGGGAAGGAAAGATCGACGGTCATTATTCAACGGATCCAACGGCCCAGATTAAGGCATTTATCACGGGTGACTGTTCCGCTTCCCGAGGGTTGGGTACTGTTTGGTCAGAACATCCTTGGAACTTTGCTGAAAACGTGGGAATACTATGACTCGGTCAGAAGCGCGATGCAGAAAACTTTCCATCTTTTCCTCTCAGATCGGAAATTCAGCAGATTGCAACTCGAATAAGAAGCTTAGGCTCTCACTTATTTTCCACGATGAGATATTTATGTACGTGCAAAGTCATCGAACAACTTGAATTTTAAGAAATTTAAAGCAAGTATAAATTTCCGAGCGGAACATAGGACTATTTAAAAGAAAGAGAGTTTATTCTTCCGAAGCAAATAACGTTACAGAAAGGAAAAAGATAAAGTTACAACATTTGAACGAGCAGGAAGAGTAAGATTACAAACAAAAGGCGGAATCTCTAAATCAGCTTATTCTCAGATAAGATCTTGCGGAGCTCGACTCTGCGGGCCTCCTACCCTTCATCATAACCTCTTTTATAGGCCTCCTACTCCCGCAGCTCGGAATCTTTCTTCTCTTGCTCAACAATGGACTTCAGCTTGTCCAACTCCTTGCTCAGTTCCTCGTGGACTTGGCTCTCTCTCTGCTTCACAACCTTCTCCTTCTCAGAGGTCAGCTTCAGCTCGACAGCTATAGCTTCATCAAGAGACCTCTCCAGCGTGATATTTTGTTTCTCCAAGTCGAGGACTGCTGCAGCGCGCTGCTCGACTTCAAGCTCAACCTGTAATCCGAGGTTGAAAAGATGTCCGACCTACGTGGGATCACATAAAAAGTAATATAAGTATAAGGCTCACCTGGGTAAGCAGATCAGAGCTCGATTGCACAATTTCCCGAGCACTTCTTACGCTCAACCGTTCCTGCTCGGCCACCTGAATACTACTCAAAGTAATATCCCAACAGTTCGGGGTTACTCTCCCAACCACGACCTTATTTTTCATCTCCTCAAAGATTGCACTCGGTGTGCGAGTGACGTCGGAGACGGAGCTGGAAGCCTCGGGATTGTTATCCGACGGAGGAGGTTTTTTCCCATTAGCGGAAGGGTCATTTATTTTGAACTTTTTATTTCGAGGCTCGATAACGACGTTCTCGACAGCCTCCGAAGCCAGAATGTTTTCGCCCGACGACTTCTTCTCCCCCGCCATTTGGATTAATGTCTGGGTCGGAATCAGATCATCTATACGAGACCTCTTGTTCGAGGCAAGCTCGGAACCACCAGATTTGACTTGCTTGCAAGGACTTTTAGCGACCTGCGCTTTCCCTTCGGAGCTGGTTTTCACTCTAGAAGGGGAGTCCGCGATCTGTATGACCGGCTCCCTCTCGGAACAATTTGGTGCGTAGTTCGACGAAGGATCAACCTTAGCTTTGCCGCAGTCAACTTTGGGAGCCTCGGATCGGTTAGGTCCTGAGTCCGATGAGGGCTCGACCTTGTTTTACCACGATCAGCTTTCGAGATCTTTGGGACCTCTGTAGAAGCCTTAGAATCCTTGGACTTGGATTGGGAGCTTTATCTTTCTTGGCCTTGTAGAGTTGGGTTGGGTCAAGCTTGGAACTTACTAGTCCTTCCATGATCGGGTGTTTAGCGAAGAGATGGCTCGGATTATTTTATCGATCTATGAGCTCCGATGTGAAAGATTAGGATTTCAATGGTACGAATTTTATTGGTTTCTCATGTATTTATAAGAAAGAGAAACATTGCCTTTTGGGGACCCAACAGTCGCGAATTTCAAGTTTTTCCGAGCTATATTATGAAGATCGATCGTTGGAATATTTTATCTACAAAGAAAGTTTGCTTTGACATACGTTGCGTAGTTTGTTATCGATGTTGCTTTCGAACCGCATGCAACTTACAAAGACTATTGTCTAGTTGAATTGTACGATGAAATCAGACGAGAGTTTAAACATCGGGATATGGCACATATCACATATAGAAAATAGGGTTTATAAATGATCACGGGGATTACATTGCAGCAAAAGGAAAACCCTATGATCTATTACAAAAATCATTCTAATGGTTTGATCCCTCCTCGTCGTCCTCGCCCTCGGAGTCGTTCTCGACGTCGACGTTCTCATCTCCAGACGCCTCTTGATCATCCTCGTCTTCAGAAGTCTCTTGTTCGTCCTCATCTCCAGAACTATCTTGGTCGTCTTCGTCTGAACTCGAGCTCGAGCTGGATAATTCCAATTCCAGCAGATCGGGATTTGGCATGGGAACCCCGAATTCTTCCACAAAAGGGGCAAACTCGTGTGTCTCCCAGTCTTTGGAACTCGAGGAGGAAGCTCGATACTCCGCTCCGTCCCTGCTCTTCAGAATGTCCATATGTTTCACGTACTCATCCATCTTATCAGGGATGACATCTGCGGCGACCAACTGTTGAACCCCTTTTGTAGAAAGTGGTTTGAAGAATCTCACCGACCCTTTTTCCGAGCAATGACATCCAATGCGGGAGATTCCAGAAACTCCCTTATCGAGCTCAGGCGTGATTCCTCCTTACCACGCTGATAAGACAATTCAGAATCAGCCTTGGTTTGTGCGAGTTCCTCTTCGAGCCTCTTAACCTTATCCTCGAGCAGGCTTTTATCCTCAACTACTTTCACCAAGCTCTCCTCGACCGCCGGAGTATACTTAGCTTTAGAATCATCTAATTCTTTCTGGACCGTGGCAAGTTGATTTCGGAGTCTGGCTTCTTCGAAGAGAGAATTTTGGTAGGCCGCATGAACTCGATCAGACTCATCCTCCAAGAGTGAGGTACAATTCAACTCAGTAAGGAAGCAATCTCCGATCTGTAAAGGGATAGCAGGAAACAGTAAATATACTGTATAAAAAGACTAAAGAGTTATTATTACAATGAAAGGTGATGTAACGTTTGGTGCGCTCGAGCGAACCGGCCTAGGATATCGAGGTCGTCGTGAGCCAAAAGCTCCTCCTGATCCTCGGTGAAGCGCCCCGCCATGAAGACTTTGATTGATTTGTCATGGACATTCTCTCCATTCGGGCTGCGATCGCTCTTAATAGATCCACCCTCGGGATAACCTGCCGCTCTGGAACCCTTAAGTTGATCCTTGATAAAGTCCACCATATCGGGCTTGTCTCGACCTGCGCGACGAGTGAGAGGTGTATTATTTCGTCCCCATAAGTCTTTCTTCCTCTTCGCTTCGGGGGCCTCATCGCTTTCCCTGGCTCGCCTATTACAGATCTCTTCCCCCCTCAACATCCTCATAGTAAACAAACTATATCCCAATCTAGATGACGTGGAAGGGCCAGCTTGGTTTAAGGGAGGAACCATTTGCAGTGGCTCGACATCTTCGGGCTCCTCATCTGCTTGGGCCCAAGCAGCTTGAGAAAGGTTGCCCTGTGGAGGAACGGTTGTTCGACTAGTTTGCGCCTGATGGGGTTTGACTTGTCGCCTCGGTTGGCCCGGTGTCTTTTTCGAGGTGGAAACGACAATTCTACCGACTATGGAAGCTCGGTAACGCTCTACCATCTCACCTGAAGAAAGGAAAAGTGATTAAGGAACGAAGTTTGGAATAACATGATTAAAAAATAAGAAATAAAATATTTTTCTTACTCAAGGATCGGGGATCGACAGCGTCCGCGAGGGCGAACGTCGCCTTGCTAAGCTCCGCTTTCCGAAGAATGGGCTCCAAAATAAGAAAAGCAGACTGATAAAGGTCGGAATGCATCGTGGCAACAACATAGTCATGGATACCTTGCTTAACCTGGCCCATCAGCTCGCGTTTGCCGTATACCCAATCACGCCGACCTTTCCATCGGTGCGGGATCATTTTCGAGCTCCCCCCGGAAACTGGCTCGTCCGGTCCTTTAACGAAGAAGAATCGTTTCTTCCAATCCAGGGAGTTGCTAGAAACGATCGTGGATAAGACCAAATGGTTCGGGCGTTGGGAGAAATACACGAACCCCGCGTTGGAGGCCGGGGAGTTGCTGATTTTGAAGAACTGCCAAAGTTCTGGAAATTGGCAAGTTTGCCTTTGGCTTTCATCAAAACACTAAAAGCTATCAAATATCCGATGGAGTTGGGAAGGATTTGTGCGGGAGCTAGGGAGAATACATCCAAAACTTCCTCGAGCAGTGGGGCGAAAGGAATCCGCAGTCCATAAGAGAATTGCTTAGTGTAGAAGGCTTGGCATCCTTCGGGAGGCTCATTGACTAGTTGAGAAGAGGTCGGGATAACCAACGAGTAACCTTTTGGGTGAAATTTCCCTATCTCTGCCTCAAGTTCTGCCCTGCTCTCGACCGGCTCGTAAGCACATACAATCTCGTCGACCCGTTTCATCATTCTCTGAAGCCGCCCCGTGTTGTTAGACTTCTTCGAGGTAGCGCCCAGATCGAGAATTCTCACGGAGACGTTATTTCCGATCGTGTATCTCATTATCTCGTGCTCTCCCAGCACTTTGGCCGAACCTTCTTCACTACCAGAATCTGCATTTTGTTCCCCCTCTCCTTCGCGCTTGGCATTGGGTTCCGCATTTTATTCTCTGTCCCCTTCGGGCTCAGTAGTTTGTCTCGCGGAAGTTTCCTCGCCCTTATCCGACTCTAAGACCTTTGTAGCCTGGTTGACAACTTTATTTACTTCGTCCGGGGAATCTCTCGTCGGCTCGTACATATTTATTAGATTGCTCATGGATCCGAGATCGGACTCCGATCTAGGATGGATTATCGTTTGGTTCTCTGTGTTTTCGATGTTAGACATTCTGGAAAGGATTACTATGCTGGTCGGTGTAGTAAGGAAAGTTTTTTATCGATGTGAGTACTCCGATCTGTAGTAATTTATGATGCAGTGCTCGTCTCTTCTGGTCAACGCCTATATATAAAGGTTAAAAGGGTAAATTGCAAATCAAACCCCGAGTAACCGCGACGGTTAAGCTTCCACTCAATAAATTCAAAAGTTATCTTTCCATTAATGGCATTTTCGATCCTCTAGGTTTTGAAAGGTGATCTTTTAGCTCGATAAATGGCAGATTAACGTCATCGTCTCCCGAGGATATGCACTCTTTTTCACCTCGCTCGGTTTTTATCCCTCTGGGTTTTTCCGAGTAAGGTTTTTAATGAGGCGTATCCGACGCATGATCGTTCAACACTTGATCTCTCTTATTTATTCCTCCGAACTTCAGATATCGTAATGTCATCGAAGTAAAATATTCGGATCGAGAACTCCGCCTTTCTATTTGTTTGAAGCATCTCACCTTTACAGGGCTCCTCCAGAGAAAATGTGCGCTCTTTTTCCCTAGCTCGGATTTTGTCCCACTAGGTTTTTTCGAGTAAGGTTTTTAATGAGGCATATTCAAATTCTATCTTGATGCTGTGTTTACTTCTCCGAACTTCAGCTCCACTTACGCTCAAGAAGTGGGGGAGTATTGATGGGGGGTATTTCGCCTGATCTATTTTAGGAAATACCCAGCTCGAGATCGACCTCGATTTCGACCATGAAGGCTATTTTCCTACCTGAAGAACTCTGTTTCCGATCAAGTCAGATTGATAATACGAGGCCCTTTTTCCGATCTACTCATCTCCTCGGAATCACTATTGGGCCGATCCATGGGCCTGGCCTGCCGGCCGAGACATACTCCCCTGCGGAGGGTCTAGCTAGCTCATTAGTGTTCCTATAAATACCCGGCGCATTTATGACGACGGCACGACTTCCCAGGTGCACACTAGCTCGGAGATAGAGATCGGATTTAACATAGGCTTGTTGCCTTTTGTATTTGTTTTACTAGTTGTACGGCATCCAGTAATGCTCGAATAGACTTATCTTGTAACTTGTAAACTGATCGGAGATTTAATACACATCATTTATGCACTCGAAGTAGTTATTCTGTTTGCTATACTTTCCTATTTTGATCCTTGTACGAAAAACAGCATAATCAGAAGAAGCTAAAATAGAAGGGTCAAATCTTATGGTCCAGAACACTACTGATCTGTTGCTGAAGAATGGAATCAGACTGGTGAAATTTCAGCAGACTAAAATCAGATGAGTTCGGTTTGGGATCAGCGAAGTGTTCATCAGACGAGGAGATTTCGATCAGCAGAGTGAAAGTGATCAGCAAGTCATCCCAACGGTAATAACGTTGATGGAATTAAATGCTGAAGAGGAAGGGTATTTATGGCAAATGATTGAAGAAAACCTCGTATCAGCTTGGTTCATTAAATGCAACTGACAGAAAGTACAGCAGAGTGTACAGTGCGAACAGTTGCAGAGAGCCGTTCCTGAAAAAGGGGGACCAGTACTTGCAGTTTTGAAATTTGTCTCTCTTCAACGGGCAGAATTAAAACTCAAGTATAAATAGTTCAAGTTCAAGAGTTAGAGAAAACAGAAGCAACACAAATCTGAGAGAAATTTCGAAGCATTTCTAAGTCTCAAACTCAAGAACAAAACACTCATCAGCCTAGTCATCTATTGACGAAAGCGAAGTTGAAGATCAAAGTTAAACACATCTTCTGAGTGAATCTATAAAAGAAAGTGTTGTGAGAAGCTGTTATCCATCTGTGTGAGTGATAAAGCTTTGTAGTATAGGATTTCCAAGTGATTTCCTGTAACGAACTTGTGGCCAGTTCATTTGTTGTTTGGCGCAAGCAGAGTATATTGTAATCTGTGTGATTATAGTATAACCCAAGATCTTAGTGCCTTGGAAGAGTGGACTAAAGGAATTTTATCCATATAACCACTATAAAATTCTGGTGTTTACACTTGCATTATTTTCTTGCATATTTTCAAAAAGCATACTAAACAGTTAAGTTAACTGTTGAAAAGATTTTAAAAGTAGTTTGCAAAAACTGGGGATAAAACCTTTTCTAAGTTACGAAAATTTACTTATAAAATCCGCTGCAAGTAATATGCTTAAATCTCTGATTTTATCAAAATCAGCAAAGTCATATCTGAAGAGTGGTCTACTCTGCTGTTCAAAGCTTTGTGCGCGATCAGCTTAGTCTACTTACTAATCTTGATCAGCTTAGTCTGCTCATAGAAAAAGTTGGAGAAATTTTAAGTTAAAATATCCAGAGGCCTATTCACCCCTCCACCCCTGCCCCCCCCCCCCCCTCCCCCTCCCCCCCTCTAGACCTCATATGACCACTTGGGACCAACATTATGTAATGTTGTACTGGTATCGAAAGGTGACAAGAAGGATAATAAGTGGAGGATGTGCAATGATTTTACGGACTTAAACAAATTATGTCCAACAGATCCATACCCACTCCCCAGAATCGACCTATTAGTCGACTCCATAGCTGGTTTTGCTATTTTTAGCATGATGGGCGCATTCCAATGTTTTTACCAGATATTCATGGACGAAAAGGATCAAGAAAAAACTGCCTTCGTTACCGAACAGGGAGTATACTGCTTTGTGGTAATGCCGTTCGGATTAAGAAACGCTGGAGCAACTTATCAACGTTTAGTGAACTTAATGTTTAAGGAACTAATCAGAGAGATAATGGAGGTATATGTGGATGACATGCTGGTCAAAAGCATGAGTGAGAAAAATCGTAGCCCTGAACAGGTTCATATCTAGATCGGCGGATAAAAGTCTACCATTCTTTCAGACATTGAGGAAATCTAAAACATTCGAATGGACCAAAGCCTGCGACAGGGCATTCGATCAATTGAAAGAATACCTGACGTCACCACCGATGCTCGCCAAGCCAACGGAAGGACAGCCTCTTTATATGTACATTGCAATTTCCGAGGTAGCCATAAGTTCAGTATTAGTCAAGATAAATGTCTCAGAACATAAGTCAGTCTATTATTTGAGTAAATTATTGCAAGGAGTTGAAAAGAATTACTTGGAGAGAGAAAAATTTGCCTTAGCTCTGGTAACGTCAGCGCGAAGGTTACGACCTTACTTCCAAACATATAAAGTTATTGTCCTCACTAATCAACCTTTAAGACAAATTTTGTCAAAACCTGGAGCATCAGGAAGGTTAATCACATGGGCAGTGGAGCTGGGGCAATACGAGATCGAATACCAACCTCGAACTGCAATAAAAGCTCAAGTGCTTCCAGATTTCCTTTTGGAGACCCCCAGTCCATCAGAAACGATCCCTGAGGAGACGTTTTCAAGCAATAGTGACATCTTGATCATTAATAATCCAGTATGGCTTATGCACGTCGATGGTGCATCGAGCAGAGATGGTGGGGGTGCTGGAATAAATTTTCAAGGACCAAATGGTGAAGATTTGAACTATGCCATCACCTTGGATTTCATGGTGACAAACAACGAAGCTGGGTATGAGGCTTTAATCGCAGGAATGGAAATGGCTATCCAAGCCAACATGAAAGCTTTGAACGTCTTAACAGACTCTGAGCTGGTTCAAAGACAAATCAACGGACTAAACGAGGCCAAGGAATACAACATGATAAAATATTTGGCCAAAGTAAAAGAGTTGACTGGAAAATTTGACAAGTTTGAAATACAAAACATCCCGCGAGAAGAAAATCGATGGGCTGATCAATTGTCTAGATTTACAGGGTCGAGAGACGGTAAGACTAAGAGGGTGATCACATGGTTGATCTCCAATACACCATCGATCGACCTCGACGCCGTCCCTGCTACAAAGATAATGGATATCGATCTGGCTGCAGATAGTTGGATGAGCCCTTTGTTGACCTATTTGAAAGATGGATCTCTCCCTAATGATAAAAATCGAAGCTCGGAGAATTAGATATCGAGCACCGAGGTATGCTATTGTAAATGGGAAACTCTACAGACGATCCGTTTCCGGAATACTGCTAAAGTGTATTCCCGAACATCAAACTCAAAGTATCCTTAAAGAAATTCATGAAGGAGAAGCTGGGAATCATAGCGGGGCTCGAGCACTCACACTCAAATGTTTAAGGACTGGGTATTATTGGCCAACCTTGTATTCAAATGCACAAGATTATGTGAAATATTGTCATTACTGCCAAGTGCACTCGAATATAATCCATCAACCAGCAGAGACGATGTACCCAATCCCGATCTATTGGCCTTTCGATCAATGGGGAATCGATATTGTGGGACCATTCCCAACCGCAAGGTCAAAAAAGAGTTACGTTCTGGTCGTTGTTGAATATTTCAGCAAAGGGATTGAATGTATAGCACTCGCTCGAATTACACAATTCCAGGTTATAAATTTTCTTTGGAAAAATATAGTCTGCCGTTTTGGCATTCCGAGAGTCCTAATTTCCGACAATGGAACCCAATTTCTTGGGAAACAAGTCCAAGAATGGTGCTCAAAGCTTGGAATACAGCAAAATTTTACATCTGTGGTTCATCCTCGAGCGAATGGACAGACAAAAGTCGCAAATCGGGAAATCGTCAAGTTCCTCGAAGAGAGATTGGATGACGCCAAAGGAAAGTGGTTGGATGAGCTCCCAGGCATCGTTTGGGCAAATAGAACTAGAGTAAGAGCCTCTACGGGAGAAACGCCTTTTAGCTTGGTTTATGGATTGGAAGTTGTTATTCCAGTTGAGGCGCTTGTTCCTAGTCCAAGGATCGAGTTATATAACGAGGAGATAAACGACTGGTTGAGAAAAGATGACGTTGACTTAAGTGAAGCCCTAAGGGAAAAAGCCAGTCTTCGTTTACAAGCAGCTAAGTCCAGCATGGAAAAGGCCTACAATCAAAGAGTACGAATACGATCATTCAAGGAAGGTGATCTGGTTCTTAAGAAGGTCGAAGTATCAAAACATGTCGGAAAACTACAGCAAATTGGGAAGGTCCTTTCATAGTAACCGCAGTCGGCAAAAAGGGATCTTATAAAATTGCTCATTTGGATGGAACCCCGCTTCCTCGAACTTGGAACGCAGTAAACCTTAGACTATATTATGGTCGTTGAGACCGAGAAAGAAAGTTTAAGAAAGCAGTTGGAATCTCTTACTCTTTACAGAATTTAGCTTGTTTTCAGTTTATTTTCATTTTAGGATTGTTTGTCTTGTTATTTTCTTTTTGACATCAAGTTTTTCTACAATAATTGTTGGGATTTCATGGGGTATGATTATCATACAACAGTGCGGAATTTAAAATTTTTCATACACCCATAATCCTAGGATTTTTCTCTAGCTCATACGAATAGGTTGAATTAAATTTTGCAACAATTTACAAAATAAAAAGGGTGTAATTCGAAATTACCTCACCACAGGCAAGGTGGTGGTTTTTCTCAGGTCTTCTTTCAGATCTGATGGATTTGGTTCGAGAGGAGCACCCCAAGTGTTGTGCCTCTAGCGGTATCCACACCAACTAGATTAAAGCAACCCCTTTGAATCCACAGGCTCATAAATAGGATTCAAAGGTAATCAAACATGGAAAAACGAAGAAAACCAGATCTAGATCTGGAGGAAGAGAGGGGGCGGTGATAGGATAGTGCCCAGCAAGCCAATGTTAATTAGCTTGTAAGAGGACTATCTTCTTATGGATTAATAAATATACGACCGTTTATTTATAGTATGTAAATTAAACAATGGCCAACTTCATCTCTCGCGAACTTATCTAAGCGATTGGATGAAATCCTAAGGTCACATTCGACTATGGGACGATTCACTTCAGTACTGAGTGCAATCATGAAACAGTCTCTAAGGTCGTGATCTTAAAACACGTTCCAAGTCATAGATTCCGAACGAGACGGGGTATCGAAGGAATCGCTAAGACTTGTACGAGTATGCATGATTCACATGGAGTGAATTTGTAGAGTTTCATGAACAAGACATTTGATGTCAGTGCATATGACTAGGTGGTTCGATAGGGGATCGAACGCATCGAACGACCCGAACAGAGAAACCCATTGTGGAAGCGCGTGACGCATATCGGTGATGGGATGTTTCTCAAGGCTTATAATAGTGTACGATTTAGTCCTTAGACTTGAGGTACTAGGGCGAATTCGGTGCATGGGTGTACGTATTTAGATTTAGGTACTGGTCACGTAGCCTGACCTTAATGTGCCTAAGTTGGGTGCGTATAGTCGTGTACGCGAGTGGTTAGTACTAAGAAAGGATCTATCGACTCATCCTGATAAGGTGGGAGAATTTCCTATACGTTCTTAGATAATATGTTCCGAGGAACCTGCGGCCGCAGTCGGTGACGGATTTGGAAACGAGTTTCCAAATTTAGCAGTCACACTGGAATTATTATCCTGAATTAGAAAGTATAGTTATTGAGATAATTAGAGGTGCCGATCAATTCACACACCCTAGGTCTCAATCGGGAAATAAGTCGAAAGAAGGACCGTATGTACATGGCAATTATAAGAGGTGAGGTTCACAAGATCAATTCACCTGAAGTTGGGCTTCATGGGCTTGTGGCTAGACATCGACCATGAAGTGTGGGTACTCCTAAATTAATAAGGGAAATTAATTCTGGAGTGGTCAATTAAAAGTGTTTAATTGATCGGAGCATTTAATTGTTCATTAATTAAATCACGAAAGTCGTGGGCCTGCTGCCAATTGATGGTGAACCCAGAGGGTCACACACAATACAGTTGGACAGTGACAGTCAAAAAGGAAATAGTTGATTTAAGGAAGTTAAATCAAAGTTGATGAATTAAAGTGTTAATTCAAAGAAATCAAAGTTAATGAATTAAAGTGTTAATTCAAGAAGAAGAATTATTAATTAGAATACCTAATTAATTTATTAGAGTGTCTAATTAATTAATTGGATTATCTAATTAATTATGAGATTAATTAAAGTAGTTAATTAATTAAATGGAAGAAGGATTTATCATGAAATTTTCGGATTTACATGAATAAGGCATAGGGGCGATTTTTTAGGCTAAGGAAAGTTGGAAGAATTTGTTTCTTGTGGGACAAGAAAGAAGAAAGAGATTCATGTATATCTTATTTCCTAATGAGATAAGGAAAAGAGATATTGATGTACATGGAAAAGGATATCTATTAAGAGAAGGGCTCTTCTCTTATAAATATCTCTCTTCATAATTCTTCCATAAGCTAATGAAGCAATAATAAAAAAAGTGATCAAGAAACACAAGAGATTTTCAATAGCTGAAAATTGAAGAGAAAAATCGACCAGCCCTAGCCAAAAGGCCAGTGCCGCCGCCGCCTTCATCTTCTTCTCTTCTTCATCTGGATCTGGTTCAAGAGTTGGATCCAGTTCCAACTCTTCCTTCACTGACAAGTTTCCAAGATCTAGTTCGTAGCCTGTGATTTGGAAACGTTGCTACAATCCATCTGGTGTGGATACATTCTGGAGGTGAGACAATTGGATCACTGCTTCGTGAATCAAACTAGAAAAGCCGAAACAAGTTTTGAGGTATTTCGCAAAACACCCCCTTTGTTTTCTATTACTGTTTGATTCAACCTATTTCACATAAATAATATGGAGATCGATTTATGGGACTGATGGGATGCCTCGGAAAATTTTAAATTCCGCACTCTCGTTGTTTTGACAACCGGGGCATACCCAACAGGTGGCCTCTCTTCCATTGGAGAGGGGGCAGCCACACTTCTTCTCCAAGAAGGGGGCGGCTAGTTGTGATAATTAGGGCTAGGGTTTTTGGTCTCCTACTCCTTATTTATAGATAAGGAGTCTTGACCTAATGTGGCCTAGTCCAACTAAGAAACTTAAAGCCCATTTTCTTGTGGCCTTTATTTGCTTCCTAATGGACCTAGATCATAATTAATTAATTAAACCCCTTTAATTAATTCAGCCCATTTAATTAATTAATCCAATTAATTAATTAAATTAATTCCTCTCTTATTAATTAACTCTTTAATTAATTAGTTTTCTTCTTCAAGAATTAACACGTTAATTCTTCAGTTTTGATTTAACTCTTTAAATCAAACTTTCCTTATATGATTTGTTGCAGTCCAATTGTATTGTGTGTGACCCTCTAGGTTCACCATCAATTGGTCGCGGGCCCATGACTTTCGTGATTTAATTTGCGAGCTTATAAATTGCTCCGATTAATTGAACACCTTCAATTAACCACTCAAGAATTAATCTTACAATTTATTCATGGGTACCCACACCTCATGGTCGATGTCTAGCCACAAGCCCATGAGGCCCAACTTCAGGTGAATTGATCTCAGTGAACCTCACCTCTTATAAGTGCCATGTACATACGGTCCCTCTATTGACTAATTTCCCGATCGAGACCTAGGGTGTGTGAATTGATCGGCACCTCTAATTATCTCGATAACTATACTTTCTAATTCGGGATAATGATTCCAGTGTGACTGCTAAATTTGGAAACCCCTTTCCAAATCCGTCACCGACCGTGGCCACGGGTTTCTCGGAATCTATTATCTAAGAACGTATAGGAAATTCTCTCAACACACTACGTTGAGTCGGTAGATCCCATATTAGTGCTAACCATTCGCGTACACGATCCTACGTGCCCAAAGTAGTCGCACAATGATCAGGCTAAGTGATCGGCTCCTAAATCAAAGTACGTACTCACGTGCACCGAATTCGCCCTAGCACCTCAAGTCAAAGGACTAAATCGTACACTATTATAAGCCTTGAGAAACATCCCATCGCCGATGTGCGACATGCGCTTCCACAATGGGTTTCTCTGTTCGGGTCGTTCGATGCGTTCGATCCCCTATCGAACCACCTACTCATATGCACTGGCATCAAATGCCTTGCTCATGTAACGCTACAAATTCACTCCATGTGAATCATGCATACTCGTACAAGTCTTAACGATTCCTTCGATACCCCGTCTCGACAGGATTCTATGACTTAGAACGTTTTTAAGATCACGACCTTAGAGACTATTTCATGATTGCACTCATACTGAAGTGAATCGTCCCATAGTCTATTGTGATCTAAGGATTTCATCCAATCGCTTAAGTGATTCGCGAGAGATGAAGTTGGCCATTGTTTGATTTACATACTATAAACAAACGAGCGTATTAATTCATTTATACTAGAGAAAGCTTATCACATGATAGTCCTTATACAAGCTAAAATCTATTGGCTTGCAGGGCACTATCCTTTCAATAATAATAAAAGTTTTTGCTTAACTTTCTCCATATGTTGCGGTTTTAACGACGCACTAGAAGCCAATATCGATCAGTTCTATAAAGGTTAAAACCAATAATTGGTATAAAACCTAAGTAAAATAAAATCTTTGAGTAAAACTGATTGGGTCGGTACAAACTCATCGATCTCTTAAAAACGATCTACAATGGTTAAAACCAATAATTGGTATAAAACCTAAGGAAAATAAAATCGTTGAGTAAAACCGATTGGGTCGGTACAAACTCATCGACCTCCTAAAACCGATCTACAAGGGTTAAAACCAATAATTGGTATAAAACCTAAGTAAAATAAAATCTTTGAGTAAAACCGATTGGGTCGGTATAAACTCATCGATCTCCTAAAACGATCTGCAAGGGTTAAAACCAATAATTGGTATAAAACCTAAGTAAAATAAAATCTTTGAGTAAAACCGATTGGATCGGTACAAACTCATCGATCTCCTAAAACGATCTGCAAGGGTTAAAACAAATAATTGGTATAAAACCTAAGTAAAATAAAATCTTTGAGTAAAACCGATTGGGTCGGTGGAAACTCATCGATCTCCAAAAACGACCTACATGTATTTAAAACCAACAGTTGAATTGGAACCCGAGTAGAATCAAATGCTTCTTCTAAAAACCGATTGGACCGGTAAAAAAATTTTTCGATGAGGAAATTCGATCTCCGAAAGTCGACCTTTGATTTACAAAGTTTTTGGATAACAAAGTATTACTCATAAAACAAAGCCTATTCATATTCATGAAGCTGTTACAAATAATATATATTGAAAAGATACAAAGATTTCCTACATTGATCAACAACAAGCCCTGCTACATGCTAAAATGGGGTCCTATCCAGTGAAGCTCGGTTGTCCCGTCGACTTGTAAAAAGAAATCTCAGAAGCTCATTTTATAGACTGATGATATCTGGGTCTGAAGAGAGGCAGTATGAATTACAGACTTCTGTCTTTGTTTATTATCATACGCCTTCCCGCAATCTGGTCACCAGCTAAGCCCGATCGACAAGGACGATCGCCTTTTAAGTTCCGAAATTTCGACCCCAACCTTGGAGAATCTGGGACTCATACTTCACCAGAGCTTCATGAGATCGAAATTCTTCTTCGGTCGATGGTGGTCAGCAGTCTCGATCATACTTTCTTATTTTAATGACTGACCAGCTTTCCACCGACCACGGAACTATTAGATCGGAATACCCTTGTACCGACCTTTATCCATTTGCACATGATGGTCGGTATACAATAGGCATTCTGATCGATCCCCTTTTCTAGGGATCGGAGACTTCATGGTCTTTGAGAAGTCTCCATTTTCCAATTCCGCCCATACCAAGTCGTAACTCTGAGCAATTTTCGAAAAATTCGAATTGGGTGGACGACCACCGTTTTGAAAAAGGAAAAAGTCCATTTTTATGCAATTTTACCTGAGATAAAAAATAAGCAAAAGGTAAAACCCTTTTATAGAAGGAGCGGTAAAGATCCAAGGGTTGAAATGATATCTAATCAACGGTGGCGATGATTTATCGGGACTTGCGTTACAAAATTATAACTACCAATCATAAATATAGAAACTATACTAAATATAGTACAAGAATGATCGATTGAATATTAAATCTTAGATCGACGATCGACCCGATAAACATCTCATTACAAAGATCATATTACAGTTTTATGGTTCCTATCATACAAAGGCTTGATCATACAACAGGAATGGTTAATAGTTAAAAAGAACTTTCAGTACAGGTCAAGAGAAGATAGTTTATGTTCGACGCCATCAGGGGACAGGCACTTGCCATCGACAAATAGTTCGAGCAATATCAGACCGAAGCCAGGAGTAATTTCGAAAGCTTCGAGGTGTGGAGATGACCATCCTTGCAAGGTTCGAAATATTGACCCCCTTAAAGAAACTGATGCTCATTCTTCACCAGATCCACCATGGGTCGAAATGATCTCACGCATGGTGTTCTCGCTCCATCAGAAACAAGTTGATTTCGATAAAGCAAGAATCCAGCTTTCCTCTAACTTCGAACTACACCATATGGCACAAACAATGATCGACCAACACCCAACTATAAGGAATGCTCGATCATTACCTCATATTCCTAGAGGTCTCCAATTTCCAATTCCACCCATGCCAAGTCGAAAACTCATCCGTTATTACAGACAACAAATTATGGTGGTCGACCATGACAATAAAAATAAAAATCCTTCCTTGACAACAGTTTTATGAAATGAGGAAGGAGGAAATGGCCTTTTTATAAGCAGAAGGATGAGAATCCAACGGCAATAATTAAGGATCTTATCAACGGTTCAGATTATTTTAAGGACAATATATTGTTATAATTGGGAGAGACTTATACGCGTACGTTGGATTTGTCTACGATTGCTGATAAACGGTGGATAGCAATATAATATATATATATATATATATATATATGACAAAGATCGACAATTAAGTTGAAGAAAAATTCTATAAATGTTTATGCATTTACAAAAGGATTGATAGATATGAACGAATGAATACAACAGAAAGGGGATTACGTTTATTGCTAAAGTCTAACTAAATCTGTTGCAAGCATATCGAATGATTCGTTCGATAGATGCTCCTCGGGATGATTGCGCCTCCAATCCGACCTACTTCTTATTTTTGAATTTTTGCTCCTGCGTTTGATAACGATCGGTGAATATACTTCACCAGACCTTTACGAAGTATCCTCCTTGGTCGAGGAAGACCTCTACAAATTCTTACAAAATATCCTCCTTGGTCGAAGAATATCCTGCTACAATATTACAAAGTATCCTCCTGGGTCGAAGAAAATAACCCAAACTGGAGAATATTTCCTTTTAATGAACTAACCAGCTTTCTTTATTCTTAACAGCCTTTATCGAGGAAAGTTCCACCATGATCAAGGCACCACAAATATCCCATACCTCCCATAAGATGTCTATGTTTTACAAATGAAGACATGCTTTTCACTTGTTTTAGGATTCTTTTTAAGCAACAAGGAGTTATTTATAGCTGGGAGAATTTATGATTTAACGACAGAATATGAAATGTTCTACGGCTACGGTTATGGCGCATTTATCTAAGCGACTTTTCCTCTCCCGAGAAAATAGTCAATACTTGTTAATATGGTCAGTTCTGAACGAGGAGCTTTTCCGTACAAAAAGATATGAATACATCTGAAGAGATAATTACAAGGCATTTCTCTCTAAAAAAAATGTAGAGTTTGATATTCGGGAATACACTTTAGTAGTATTCCGGAAACGGATCGTCTGTAGAGTTTTCCATTTACAATAGCATACCTCGGTGCTCAATATCTAATCCTCCGAGCTTCGTTTTTATCATTAGGGAGAGATCCATCTTTCAAATAGGTCAACAGAGGGCTCATCCAACTATCTGCAGCCAGATCGATATCCGTTATCTCATGAGCAGGGACGGTGTCGAGGTTGATTGAGGGTGTATTGGAGATCAACCATGTGATCACCCTCTTAGCCTTACCGTCTCTCGACCCTGTAAATCTAGACAATTGATCAGCCCATCGATTTTCTTCTCACTGAATGTTCTGAATTTCAAATTTGTCAAATTTCCCAGTCAAGTCTTTTACTTTGGCCAAATACTTTATCATGTTGTATTCCTTGGCCTCGTATACCCCGCTAATTTGTCTCTGGATCAGCTCGGAGTCCGTTAAGACGTTCAAAGCTTTTATGTTGGCTTGGACAGCCATTTCCATTCCTGCTATTAAAGCTTCATACTCAGCTTCGTTGTTTGTTACCATGAAATCCAAAGTGATTGCATAGTTCAAATCTTCACCATTTGGCCCTTGAAAATTTATTTCAGCACCCCCACCGTCTCTGCTTGATGCGCCATCGACGTGCATAAGCCATACTGGATTATTAACAATCAAGATATCATTATTGCTTGCAGACGTCTCTTCAGGGATCGTTCCCGATGGACAGGGGGTCTCCAAAAGAAAATCTGCAAGCACTTGAGCTTTTATTGCAGTTCGGGGTTGATATTCGATCTCATATTGCCCCAGTTCCACTGCCCATTTGATTAATCTTCCAGATGCTTCGGGTTTTGACAAAATTTGTCTTAAAGGTTGGTTAGTGAGAACTATGACTTTATAAGTTTGGAAGTAAGGTCGTAACCTTCGCGCTGATGTTAAACTTTTCTATTTCCAAGTAATTCTCTTCAGCTCCTTGCAGTAGTTTACTCAAGTAATAGACCGGCTTATGTTCCGAACCATCTATCTTGACTAATACTGAACTTATGGCTGCCTCGGAAATTGCAATGTACATGTAAAAAGGTTGTCCTTCTGTTGGCTTGGCGAGCAGTGGCGGTGAGGTCAGGTATTCTTTCAGTTGATCGAATGCCAGGTCACAGGCTTCGGTCCACTTGAATGTTTCAGATTTTCTTAAAGTCTGAAAGAATGGCCGACTTTTATCTGCCGATCTAGATATGAACCTGTTCAGGGCTACATTTTACCCACCAGGCTTTGTACTTGAGTAATATTCCTTGGAGGCCTCATCTCAGTGATAGCACGTATTTTTTCAGGATTTGCATCGATGCCTCTTTGGTGGACCAAATAACCCAGAAATTTTCCCGACCTTAAGGTGCATTTCAAAGGGTTGAGCTTCATTCCATACTTCCTTAAAATCTTAAAGCAACGATCTAGGTGTTCGATGTGGTCCTTCTTGCTCATGCTCTTGACTAACATGTCATCCACATATACCTCCATTATTTCTCCGATTAGTTCCTTAAACATTAAGTTCACCAAACGTTGATAAGTTGCTCCAGCGTTTCTCAATATGAACGGCATTACCACAAAGCAGTATACTCCTTGTTCGGTAACAAAGGCAGTTTTTTCTTGATCCATTTCATCCATAAATATCTGGTAAAAACCTTGGAACACGTCCATCATGCTAAAATAGCAAAACCAGTTGTGGAGTCGAACAATAGGTCGATTTTGGGGAGGGGGTATGGATCTCTTGGACATAATTTGTTTAAGTCCGTAAAATCGTTGCACATCCTCCATTTATTATCCTTCTTGTCACCCTTCGATACCAATACAACATTACACAGCCACTCTATAAAGTGTATTTCTCTTATCTGCTTAGACATTAATAGCCTCTCGACCTCTGCTTTTATTATTTTGTCTTTCACAGGGTCGTGATTCCTTTTCTTTTTCCTGACTGGTTTTGCGGTAGGATCAATTTTCAAAGAGTGGGTTATTATTCTCGGATCAATTCCCACTATATCCTCCGAGCTCCAGGCAAACACGTCCGTATTTTTTCTCAAGAAGTTAATTAACATGATTTCTCCTTGTGGAGATAACTCTGTTCCGATCCTAGTGATTTTGCTTGGATCGTTCTCTATGAGTTGAACATCCTTATGCTCAGGTGCACGCAGAGTCAGATCGATAGGTTCTTTCCCCTTTTTATCGATCCTTTCCGTACTAGGCAGTTCTGGTTCTTGGGATTTTTCCACCGATGGTCCTATCGCCTTTTTTTATGGCGTTAATGGGTCGACGTTCCTCTTTAGGGAAAGTGTCGTATTATAACAATCCCATGCCATGCAGTGATCGTTAACTATTTCCCCGACCACCGAAATAGTAGGAAATTTTATCTTCTGATGATAAGTCGATACTACGGCTCAGAATTGATTTAAGGCTGGTCTGCCTAGAATGGCATTATAGGCAAACGGCGTCTCCACTACCAGGAACTTTATCATCTTTACGACTCTGTGAGGTTTACTCCCGAGGGTGACACTCAGATTGATAGTTCCTGCTGGTACAATCTCTAACCCTCCGAACCCTACCAGCGGGGTAGCTACTCTCTGTAAAGTTAACTTTCCTAGATTCATTTGATTCAGAGCTTCAATGGCTATTATGTTAGCCGGGCTACCATTATCGATCAGAATTCTCTTGACATTGAAGTCGGAAATTTTCAGTGAAACCACCATAGGAAAATCAGGGTGGTCTTCGTTAACGTCCCAATTCAACTTTTTTGGGACCTCACTCTCATCAAGGCTGATTATCTGCTTCTCGAAATTCTTATTCTCAAGTGTCCATATTTCTTTAGGGATTACAACCTCCTTTTCCAGAGATCGAGTCGTTCTTCGTCTAGCTTTACGACTATCTCCCCCCGTCGGACCACCAGAGATCACATGAATGGTTCCATTGACGTGATAGTTATCGATGTCATCTCTACGGGGCGCGTTGTTGTCTGGAGACCTCCTGGGTGGGCTTCTATTCCCCTCCCTTCTTCTGGGACTGCGTGTCCTTTGTCTCTTTCGATCTGTTCTTTCCACAAACTCATTCAATTTTCCTTCTTGGATCAACTTTTCGATCTCCTGCTTCAAGTGATAACAATCCTCGGTCCTATGACCGTGTGCTCGATGATATCTACAATAGAGATCGTAGTTTTTTGCCCCAGGCTTAGCTTGTGTAATTCTCTTTGCCGGGGGAATCCAGTTGTTTCTTTCTAGTATCACCAATATATCCTCTCTGGGAACATTTAGTTTGGTATACTCCACATAACTGATCCGATCTCTGACATTCCTTTCTGGAGTTCGAGGTCTGAGGTAGACATTAGGTCTTTTCGCAGGGTTGCTTTTTCCATATTCCAATCTTTGAAATACATTCCCTTTTCGGGAAAACCGATCGTATTCCATGGTTTTAGGCATTGGGACTTTATCAGGTCTCCTTGGTCCTGAAGTGAAAGCCTTATTCTAGTTCTTATCTTTAAACGAATTCATTTTCTCTTGAGTCATATACTTGGAAGCCAATGTCATAATTTCCGCGAAGGTTCGAGGTTGCTTCCGACTTAATGCATTGCCAAATTGCCTATTTTTCGTAAGGTCGAACAAAATTGATATGATATAGTCAATATTTGGGGAGTCGATCTTTAACAATTCGACGTTGAACCTCGCCAACCAGCTTCTTAGGGATTCTCCTTCATGTTGGGTAATAGTTCCCAAGTAGCTCATAGGGAGCTTTTGTCTTTTCTGGCTTGCAAACTGTTGCTCTAGCTTGTTACATAGCTCTCTGAAGCTAAAGATTGAATTAGGTGGTTGTTTTCCGAACCAATCCAGCGCTAATCCTTCGAACGTCGTGACCATTAACTTTGCAGTGTACTCAGCTGAGTGAGTGTATAAATTCATTATATTCGTGAAACTGAATATATAGTCACATGGATCACCTGTCCCGTCGTATCTGGGAAGTCGACTAGGTAAAGGTCCCGAGGCCTGCGCTTCTTTTATCTCCAGGCAAAACGGGAAACGGGGAACATGTCGCGATACTATCTTGTATTTCTCATGAGCGGGGCCAGGGCTGTCTTGTAGCCAACAACCTCTGTTCCACTCGTTCCTCCACCATTCTTTAGATATCTCTCTTTGAGAATCTTCTAGTTGCTCGTCGATCAATGATTGGGGGCTCCATATCATCGTCGATCGGAATAACAGTCCTTTCTCTATACTGATGTGGTTCAGGACGATCATTAACTCTTGCCTGATTAACTCCTCAACCGGGAGGTCTTTCATAAACGTTAGGTGGAGAAATCTGGGATCATTGATCTGCTTCTAGACTCTCCGCTTGAGGCGATACTCGATCGACGTCCCCTCGAGGTCCCCTATTATTGTTGATCACTCTTGAGGGATGAACCGCGGCCACCGTTGGACCTGCTATTTCCGGTGCTGGTGCTTGCAAAATTTGAGCACATAGTGAGCTCATAAGTTGAGCAATCTGCTTCAACCTTTCGTGATCAGCCGGTAAAGGGGGAGGAGGGACGGATCGAGCAGGGGAGTCAGGGGCCCTGCTCCGACTAGGGGCTTGTTGTCCCCCAACGTTTTGGTTATTAGTTATGTTCCCCGTAATATGCGTTTCTAGATCATGCCGTTCTGCTGGAGGCGGCATATTATTACCGCTAACCCTCTGGGAAGTTTCAGGAAAATCTTCAATAGCACGGGGAGGCTGAGAAGTCGTGCTTTTTCCGGTGTTGCGTGTACTTTTCCTTGGATTGACCATTATTCGTTCGAGCAATTAACCTAGCCCCACGGTGGGCGCCAACTGATTTAACCTGATTTTGTGTGGGTTATATTATCAGTGATAGTTATGATAACAATTCTATATTAGGGGTTTGGTTAAAGTACTCAGTATGGTGCAATTCAAGACTTCTATGAATTATTCTAAATACATAGATAAATAACGTAGATGGAGAACAATTGAATTCTTATTATTGATGGGGAAAATTCGGATCCATAATACAATGTAGGATTCACTATTTATAATGAATACCCTATCCTAACATAACTAGGAGTTCTGCATGGCCCAATAAACCATCGGGATCCATCTTCAGGTCGACTAGACGCAGAAAGGCAGATCGAGCCGATCATGGAACTTCCGAGGAGACTTATTCCGGCTTCACAGGTCGGATCGATCCTGAACTAGCTCGGAAAATACTATTCAATCATAGGTGTAAAATAGCCTCATCACAAATAGAATTTTTACTCATAAAAAAATAACAAAGGTAGTTTCAGCTAATGAAAATAACACAGGTGTTTTTTTTTTCAATTAGGCAAAGTTCAAGGTGTATTTTTGCATATATCTCAAAATATTAATGCCTGCTTTTTTTGCCCAAAAGTTAAAGAACTTAGCCAAGGTCCAATGATCAATTGATCATCAACTACATTCATACATCTGTTTGCTATAAATTTGACATCGATCGCCTCAATGTGCAAATGGCTCGATATGGTGTAAAATAAGTGCGGGCGTGCCAATGTTTGTGCGTGCAAACATAACGGTTTAAAAACTGGACATATTGATATCGATGTAAACATAATTAAAATGTCCTGACAAGGACATATTGATATCCATGTAAGATGTCCTGATGAAACTGACTTCTAATCAATTGATTATGGCAGAGTAGGCAAACACTACCCTTAGTTCTTTTCCATGCCTACCTGGCCGCAGGACTTAAATAATTTATGATAACCTTTCTGATATGCCAAAGTTTCATGGCCAATTAATGGCTTACTCAGTATATCAATTAATTTACGAATCAGTTCAGTAACTGAGTTGACAATCAATCAGTTTAATATGTAACTTGACTTTAAAGACATAAACTTAACAAACTAATGCATCAATGAAAATCACTTGACGTAAAGCATACTTTAACAAAAATCAGGAGATATGGACCAAATGCTTCCATTAATTATAAAAGAAATCAGCGAGTTCCCTGATTCACAAATGTTACAAAATATGCAAAACGATAAAAGGTCTCTTGTATTGGCATGCATCTGCCAAACGAGTTGATGATTCTATTAAGTTCTGAACAAATACTCCTTGATTGGCAGGTAGACCCACCAAATGAGCTGATGATATATGATAGTGCAGCTTGTTGACAAAAAGTAACACTGATGACAGAGAACCATCATCAATGGGTCGCCCAACCTTGACAGATGGCTACCAATCGGGCTCCTAACCAACGGGTGGCCGCTGGAAAGGGCATCAATTGAGCAGATGGCTACTCAACCGATTGTTGTCAAGCTGATGGCTACTTGACAGCGAACTCATCAAGCAGATGGCTACTTGATGAGGTTGCCATGTAATTACGTGGGCACTTACATGACGTTGCAGCGTGCTATTTAGCTTGATATCGAATGGTTTCGCTCGAGACAGCTTTGCTGACGGCGGAAGCAGCTTTGCGGCTTACTTTGAGCGGCGGTGCTGGACTTCAGGCGGCCATGTCCTGCTGGTTGCTGAGGATTGACGATTGATGTCAAGGAATTGGCAGTGCTGACTGACGGTAGAAGCAGCGTGCGCTGGACTTTCGGAGAGGCGTTGAGCCGATTTCAGTGTAGACTGATTTGTTGATTGATTGAGTTGTGTGTGTATTGAATGTGCCATCTTCCTGATATTTATAATCCCCTGACGGACAGTTCTCCTGATGAACGTCCACTTCTTCCACTTCCTGCATGATCTCCACTACTTGGGCAGTTATTTGCCATGTTTCTTGCTCCACGTTCAATTTTCAGAAATACTTGGCAGTTGAATTTGAATTTTAGCCAATCTCTAGTCTTCTAACTCTTGTAACCACCTTTGAGATATTCAAGGAAGTTTGTTAGTTTAAGGCTTCACTAGCCCACTACTCACGTGGCTTTTGCATTTATCCTTTATTTATTTAACTTTCTCTATAATTAAATAGCCCTAGTTCGCTACTGGGCCAATATCCACAATTGGGCCTTTACATTAATTGCATTTGGGCCATTAATCCATTAACTTTCAATTGTAATTAAATTAATTAATTACGTTAACCATTGGCTCAATTAATTAATTAATTAACTCACTTAATTAATTAATTGATCCACATTTTGGCTGAGATGGCCTCATGGGCCAATCTGGGCCTGTTTGTATTAACAGTTTTTGGCCATGAATTAATTAATCCCTCAATTGGGCCACCAATTAATTAATCTCTTAATTAATTAATTCTTTCTTGGCCACAATTATATCTTGACTTAATTGGGCTTAGTCCATTCTGGTCCTGCAACCCATTTGTCAGTTTCATTTCGGTCAGATCAACCTTCTGGGCCAAAGTTGGCCCGACCCGTTTTCATCTCATTGGCCTTGTTATTCTCGGCCCATTGTTGCTTATTGGCCCGTTATCAAGCCATTATTCCTCGACAAATCGAGGTGATTATTTGGATACAAACAACATCAAAGAATCTAACATTTACCAACTATTCCAAAACCAACGAACTATATGAATATCTAAATACAAGAATCAATTGATCAGTGATTTATTTTCTTAAGTCAATTTATTTCACCATAGATATTTATTCTAACATCAGCACTCCTGGCGCACATTAGATGCCACGGCCCTAGCCCAAAACTTGATCTGCATCTTCATATCGTCGTTTGATGTCTTCCTACCCCATTTTGGTACCGGCGGAGTCGAATTCTGTTCCCGCCATGCCTCAGAAAGATACGGCCTCCTCCTCATCGAGCTCGTGTTTTCTTCTTCTTCTTCTTCGATTTTCTTCTTTTCTTGCAATCCCGGAATTATGCTAATCACATTTGGGTTCAATTCTTTTTCGTCGAAATCAAATCCCAAGTCCTTGAAACCTTGTAATTCTTCGTACTCGAGATCATTGAAGCTCTTTTGTGTCTTTAATTGATTCTTTAGAGGTCTTATCTCTTCCAATTTGTTACTTTGTAGCTCTGGTTTTCTAGTTGTTTTGTGCATTGATATGCTAGAACTTCGTGTCAGACCCTGCAAAGCAATAACGAGTTTATTTCGTTAGCATTTAATTGCTAACAATTTCACACGTTTTGTGATCTCACACATTAAATTAGAGGGTAAATGCAAAATACTTCCCCGATATATTAAACCTGTAAAAAATTATCCTGTGAAATTTTTATTGCGTCAAACCTACGTCTACTTTGAAAAACCCTGCAAAAGTTACTCAATTTGTAAAAACTAGGTCATTTTGGATCGACATATTTCAGGAAATTATTTTTAAATTACTACAAATTGTTTATGGGGAAAATGTAAGATAATCCTTGTGTCATGTTAAACTTGTAGGAAATTTTTATGTGACAAGCTATTCCATTTATGTGTCCAAATCGGTGGTGATCTAATTCCATTAATACTGTTTATGGCATGTTCCATACTGACTCAATTTTATTATATATTTTGCCACCTTTTTTTTTAGTAAAATGCAAAAATACCCCATGTGCACTGCTTAATTAACAAAAAGACTTACATGTTCTTTTTATTAGCAAAATTTCCTTTGTGTTAATTTTTTAATGGCAAAAATCCTCTCATTGAACGCATATATACATGTTTTGCAAGAAAAATAACAATTATACCCAACAAAAAATACAAAAATACCCCTTTTAATCTAAAAATTATCAATAATCATCTGATAACTTTGAAAATTGACAATAATACATCTGTTCACTTAAAAAATTGACAATAACCTCCCTATTAACTTATTAAGAAATTTCAAATGAATTTTTTGCTAATAAAAAAGAACACAGGGGGATTTAGCTAATTATAATAACACAGGGGGTTTTGCATTCAGCTCTGTTTTTTTTTGGGGTGGGGTGGGGTGGGTGGGGATGCAAATTTGAAATTAGAGCAAAATAACTATTATAAAGCAATTTGAGCAGCACCTTAGCAGCATGTGTTCTAGGAGGCAAGGTGTCAGAGTTCTTCAACGAAGCTTGTCTGATCAATTTTCCCATTGAAAATTCAATATCTTCATCTTCAAATCTAGTAGGCAAAGATGGGGCACGAAGTAAATCATTTGATGATGTTTTCTTCTTGGATTTGCTCCTTTGACGATTACTCCCTCTTGTTCTTGGATTTTGATCTTTCGTTTCGACTGATGATGTCCTGATCAAATTCCGCCTCGATAATTCTTCGTGTCCAGGTAGTTTGTTGATTGATTCATATGTTTCTTCATATGATTTTTCTTGGATGTAGTTTGATGAATTACAAGGATCAGATAAACTTCTCAACATTGATCTTGTTTTTGTGTTGCCAAAGAACCAGCAATTTTCCAATAGTTCTCCGGGCTCTACCTTTTCCTTTTCTTGATCATCTATACAGGGACAGGGCTTTAGAGATATATCAACTTTAGGATTCATGACTCTATACTTTTTTTCAAAAGGAGATGTAGTTGGGTTTGTTGTGTTTTGGTCCTTTTATATGGTTGAAATCTTTGATATGAACTGCCAAGAGAAAAATATGATTGGTTATCTTGAAAAAGCTGTCAAATTGGCTGATTGGGAGGCTAAGCCATGTGGAACTGGAATGTCATGTACTTTAAGATTGCTACATATTTATTATACTTGACATAAGACTATTGGAACTTGTGGACATGATACTTTATGGTGTCTTAAGTAATGAAATTGGGAAAAAATTTAATTAGATCACGTCTAAGACTCCATCCATTTTATTTTAATTGTCATTTTTTGCTTTTGTACATGTATTAAGGAAGTTAATAATTATGGTAAATTACGAATACTCTCTAAGGATCATTTATTTAATTAATGTAAATATAATCTTATATTTATAAATTTGATTATTAAAATTTATTTTAATTTATTATTGTATAAATTAAATTATTAATAAATATGTAAAAAGGTTGCAATATTTATTGAAATTAATGGGCAATTATAAATTATAACAATTATAAATATGGGTAAAACTGGAAGATATGTAATTAATGTTGCATTGAAATCCTAATGCGACAATTAATTTGGAACAGGAAAAAATCTCTGAAGCGACAATTAAAATGGAATGGATGGAGTGTCCTAGACCTTGTGGTTCAAAGTGCATCACATCATTAATTGTGATAATGTGGTGCTCTCACAATGATGATGTGGTATATTTTTCAACTACAAGGTCTGGGAAAATCTCATACACCTGATCTAGTCAAGAATGTCCCATGAAATTGAAATACTCACTTCGTCCCTTTTTTTCACTCCTTTTACTTTTTGCATTGAGTTTTAGGTAAAAGTTGGAAAAGTGAAATTTTTGGGTATTTTCACTTTAAGAGTTAAAGTGGTGGTTGAAAATTAGTGATGTCAAATTATTACTTTATGTGACGAGTATTTTAAAAAAAAAATATTTATAAAAAAGGAACCTTATTTTGGGACATCCAAAATGAAAAATGAATAAAAAATTAGGGACATATAAAGTATGAAGTAAGATGGACAGAGACAAATAAGGGATGAAAGTATTTATGGTGTTGTCAATACTCCTAGAAAACGATGTTTAAGAAGCTGAATTAACCAATAAAATAACCAATTAAAAAATATGTGTTTGACTTTGAATGATCTTTTAATGGGTGAATTTAGTTAAAACATGATTTAGATATATTTTGGTTAAAGTCT